>OZ024907.1:13542530-13776707 GCA_964017125.1 Flabesymbios commensalis
TAGCAAGGAAATTCAATTGAATTTCCATGCTATTAGCTAGGCCTGATGTTTCGAAGCAGTCTCGCAATATCTGACCAGACGATAAAATTCATGCACATTGATTATTCAGCAGCGGATGCAAATTGGCGTTGTGGTTAAACCCGGTAGGCCTAGTCACCTATCAGCCAATGGCAGTAGGCCACAGTATACTATCAGATGACCAGGAAGATATGTCACTAATTAGAATTCAGTAAATGAAAGTACTTTTCCAGACTGGGAACTAGCGTTTTTTATCAGGATTTTCACTTCAGGCTATGTCGGTTATATATTTGGCTCAGTCAATAACTAATATTGAAGACTATTTGTTCTCAAACACTTCTTACGAGAAACAAATATAATACATCAACCCACTTGACATCCATCCCTTAACACCGAGTTACAATATTTCTTTTTCATTTTCATTTAATTTGAGTTGTGAATTAAAAAGATCTGATTTTTTTTTAAAGAAGTGTTATGTAGGCTAACGAGCGCATTTTATGTTGGATATATTTATATATCATTCTAACACATGCTTATAATTATGTCGCATTATTATTCAGTTAATAGAATAACGGAACCCAAGTGCCCTAAACAGCCTGGTTTCAATTTGATTGTTACCGCAACCTCGTTTCAAAGCTCTCAGCGAACACGAGACGTTGAACCAATGCTGGGCTAATGCTGGCCCATCGTCTACGACTCTGGGACCACATTAGCATAGCATTGGGTCAACGAGTCGTGTTTGTTGTGAGGGATCCATGATGTGTTTGCGGACGGATACCATCAAGGACGTTATGCATAATAATGTCAATATAGGTGATTTGTTTATAGCTGCATAGATTTTCACACACACATACATAGCATGCAAAACGGGTTTTAGCAGTGGTTTTTAAATTAGCCTATGTACTTGCCACATATTATTACTGATTCGTAGTCGCAGCCAGTAGGCCTATATAATCCATACTCTAACTAAGAGCTCTAGGTTACTAGAGGAGACTGCATGCAGAGAGCAAATGTAAGAATTTTTTTATAGCACAAGAACATTATTGTATATATATTATATAATATTTTATATATATTATATAATAATATATAATATATAATATTTTATTATAAAGTATTTATATATATATATATGTGACGTTTGACAACCCGTTGTAACAGCCGCGACCAACCTTTTTGTTTAAATTGATTTTGAACTGTTGGTTGTAGACGTGGTGTTCATGAAAACATTTCATGCTCAATTGTTTGTGAAGTGATTATCACTAATTGTTCTTTTATTGTGGTGTGAGTTTTGTAAACAGCGCACAATTAATGAACTCAAAATGACAAGTCGTACTTGTAGTTCAGGAGCACGAATCTGAAAATTTGGTTTCGCTCAATACCAAAAATAACCAAGGTTTGACTATATCTAGGATGATGGTATGAACATTCTAGAACAACACCAGATTGTGTGTACAATCAAATTGTGGTATCAAAAAATATTTGGGCAATTTTAGGGTGGGGGTGTATTGATGGTAGGCCTATAACCTCAGAAACTGTACTATGTATACATAATTGTCAATATCTTTGTCAATACGCAATCAATTTAAAAAAATATAACATCAAAATGTTATGTTTTAATGGTTTATTTCTATGTAAAAAAAACATTACAACAATATTTAGGTTATAAAGGTCAATAAAGGGCACATCTTGTACCACGGCGATCTTAGCAGATGTTTTGTTATCACGCTATATGTAGTTTAGCATCATTTGCTGAGCAATAAAACTAACCAAGGTTGGACTTGATAGAATTATGATATATACCCTCTACAAAATTGGCAACAAATTTGTCAATAGTCATCCAAGTGTAAAGATTATGTCACCAAACCTTGAGACGTTTAACAAGCTGTAGATATAAATATAAAATACAGCAAAATTTATCAGGTTTACAGGTCATTGAAGGTCAAATCCTTATACGATAGGTTTTTTCTGTGTTTTTTTTGGCATAGCATTGTTTCTATTTTCATATTACTTGTTAAACACCAAAACTAAGCAATGTTTGACTGGATCATATGACAAAATAGATATTCCAGAACAAAACCAGATGACATCTATAGTCAAATTAAGGTATATAAATATATTGAAGACAGTTTACTACACCCGATGACATAGCACATGGCATAGCCTGTGACACATAGTGAAATTACATATATCGCCATACATTTTTAAATTATCAATCAAATTTGACGGTGTTGTTACAAAAATGTTATATAAAAACTTCGACGAAAACAAAATATAAAAAATTATAAATTTATCAAGGTCAGCAAAGGTTAAAAGTCCATGCCACAGTGATCTATACCGTTTTTTTATAATATTTTTTTTACGTTGACCTAATTTCCTCAATACCACCCTGAATACCAAATCTGATCAAGGTTGAAATTGGTGGAATAAAAAACTAGATCTTCTAACACAATCACGCGTAGGATGTATGGTCAAATTGAGGTATAAATAATGTTTTAAAACCGTTTTAACTGTTTTGTTTCTTCTGGTGGGATATAAAATGGCACAGTCTGAATCATAGAGTGTAATGACATTATTGACAATATATTTGAGAAAACTTGATAAAATTTAGGTATTTTGGCATCAAAACTAAAAGTGTTCAATTGGTATGATTTTAGGGGACAAAACCATTTATAATAATCGCTAAGTTGCAAAGACCAGCAAATGTCAAAGCCTCATACGAGTCATACCACACCGATCTAAACAGGGTTTACTTTACATTATGCTATTTAAACTTTGGCATAATTTCCCCAACATCAAAACTAACGAAGATTTGAATTGATGGAATTATCAATTATTATGTGTATAATAAACGTAAGTAGTATATACAGACAAATGAAGGTATAAATAATGTTTTATGGTATTTTTTTTATTTGGAGCGTATCAGATTACATAGTCTGAAACACATAGTTGAACTTACATAGGTATCAATATATTTTCAAATATTCAATCAAATTCAGGTAATGCGGTGCCATATCGTCAAGCTATTAACGTGGACTATCTCTACTGTAACAATAAAAGGAGGTGCTAGTTATAAAGTTAAGCAAAGGTCAAAAACGCATGCCCCATCGTTCTTAACAGTTGTTTTTCATTACACTATGAGTACGTTGAAATATCTACCTTGACAGCAAAACAAAACAAAGTTTACTTAATAGAATGATAAAATTGAGCAGATCGAAAAATCATCCCAGGTAGAAGGTATTATTAAATTGCGGTCTAAATAATGTATTAAATATTCATTTACATATGCGGGAATTATTTCAAATACCATAATATGAAATAAGGATTGAATTGCATAATTGGCAAAATATTGCAAATAATTAATCAAATGTATTGTTTATGGTATCAAAACATCCACATTTTATTGGGCTATAGATTAAGTAGCTATAGACATGACACAGCTATATGAACCAGGTGACATCCATCTAGCCAGCGGTTTCGTGATCTGTTACAGTTACCATCTGTGGAAAATAACTTCAATTCAGTGTACTTTTGTAGTTAGTAATGTTGTTTCGACCATAAAAAGTCCAGCTCACAGCTCTTGTTTGACACTTCACAATAGATTGTTTGCGTGGCTTTTAGATACTGACTTACATACAACTTATATAAAACATACAAAATTACGTACGGTGTTGTTTGTTGAGTGTATATTTGACAAATAATGTGCCTGGTAGTACGATGCATATTTTATATAAGATTATCATATTTAAGTTGATGTTGATTCATGTTACATATTACTATTAGCGTCTTTTCTAAATGACTGCAACACATGCTTGCAACAAAACATTACATCTTACCCAAGGAAAATGATTCATTACGGTACATCAAGTTAGTGGAATGTTCACTTGAGGTTTTGTCCAAAACAATTGTGGGAGATGATAAGTCATTATGGCCTATGTAAACTTGCAGGCACACGAGGGGGGAATTGTTTCAAAGCCGGTAGGTGGTGTAAAGAAACTGCTGGCTAAATTGGTGTCACTTGATTTTGTATAGCTCTAGCACGCCTATTGCTAGTTACAAAATATTGAAAATAAATATGGCTGTGCTGGTGCAAAATATAGTTAATTATTCTCAAAAAGATTCAATTATTTCATTCAACTGTGTTTCAGATTATGCCATTAAATATAAGTCCCGATTCCAAAAAGTATTTAAAACATTATTTATACATTAGAAAACATTAGAAAAAACCTCTTGTAATGCGCCGTCATTTCTCATTAGATTCATGGGCGCAGAGATGTACATGAATCTCAAGGAGACCACCATATGCTTCTCTAAATAAATGAGTCTTCAAACTATTTTTGAACATATCCGAGTCTGTTATATTCCTTAATTCTCGAAAAAACAGTCAATTTCGGGAGATAAAAAAAAAGCATTAAAAAAAAACCAAGTTAATTTCGAGAGATAAAAAATATTTTTCCGGCTATGTTTTTTTTGCTTGTTTTTTTCGTCGCCCTCATTAACCTTTTTTTTAAATAGGTCAAAAGTTTTTTTTATTTTGTCGCCCTCATTACCTTTTCCAGAAATATGTCCAATGTTTTTTTATTTGGTCGCCCTCATTAACTTTTCCAAAAATATGTTCAATGTTTCTTTTTCTTAAATGTTTTTTTTTTCCGCCCTCCCTCATTAGATTTTGGATTTATTCTGATCTAGAACAGAGAAATTAAACAAAGTTGACTAAACGTCCTGGAATTGTTCTGGAGACCCTATTGTATCGTCAAACCTTGGTTAGGTTAGGTATTGATAACATTATTCCATCGTTTAAAACATGATAAACACACATGTTTAGACAGATGTGGCATGCGGCTGCAGACTTAGCTATTGTTATTTAACAATTTTGTCAGTACACATATTCCCAATTCAAAATGCTACGTTCTGATGCCAGAATATTCAAATAAGATTAAACATAGGCTAATGTATTGTCACTTTTGTCATTAAACTATGTATTTCATACTGTGCAATCATAATTATATACTCCACATCTCTGAAATATATATACCCCTTAATTTGGTTATACACACTGTCTAGCCTTGTTTTAGAGGCTCTATTTTATATTTCTATCAAGTCAAACCTTCGGTAAGTTTGGAGTTGAGGGAGTTATGTCAGCGTTAAAATAGTATGATGGCAAAAACGCATGTTTTGATCACTGTTGTAGATTATTTTGACCTTTACTGACCTTTACAATTTTGCCATAGCTACAATTGTTTTTATGATAAATATTGCCGAATGAACAAAACATTTTTGGTAGCGAAATATGTATATTTTATTGATTATCAGCGAATATATTGACAATTATGTCACTTTACTCTATGTGGCATATTATGCTATCTGATATAGCCCAGCTGAAACAAACCGACATTAAAACCTTTTTTATATAATAATTTGACTATGCACACTCTCTGGGTTTGTTGTATAGATCCCATGTCATTGTCCCATCCATTCAAACCTTGGTCAGCCCTGGTTTTGAAAAAAAAATATTGAAGTACAGACAACGTGATGACAGTCAAAAGTTGGCAAAATCGTATGCTGTTTTGACCTTTATTGACCTTTATAACACAACAGTTGTTGCCGTTTTTCCCATATGTATAGTGCAATAAGTGGCTTACGTTTTGGTGACAGAATATTTACTTTTTAACGACTGTTGATAAATATCTGGCAAGTTTTGTCACTCACATTCCATATTTCAAACTAGGCCATGTATTACACACCCAGATTTAAAAAAATCAAGATATCATCACCCATATGTGCCTATATACTAGTTGAGGCTATTCTAGAGGCTTTATGCTATTATTCCATCACATTAAATCTTGGATATTCAACAAATTACATAAAAGTACAGATAGTGTGATCGATGGTGAAACATTTGTTAAATCACTGTGGCATTGTTGACCTTTGTTGACCTTCATAACTTAGAAATTGTAATAATGATTTTATATATATATATATATTAAACATCAAAAACATCACGTTTTGGTAATCTTTAAAATTGATTGAGTATTGACAAAGATTTTGCAAATTATATTCACATACTTAATTTTTTCTTGTGATACCATACAGTACACCCCCTACCCTAAAATACCCCCTAAAAATAATTGATACCACAATTTTAGTGTACACACTACCTGGGGTTGTTCTAGAAGGTTCATGCTACCATCCTATCAACTCAAACCTTGGTTACTTTTGGTGTTGAGATAAATCCGTTTTCAAGTGTCTTTCGGGATTTCGCTCCTGGACTATTGGACATATGCGCTTATTTTTAATTGTTCGCCCAGTAGTCATGAGTTCACACATTGCATTTTTTTTACTAATTAATTTATTAATTAGGTCATTCATTCATTCATTCATTCATTCATTCATTCATTCATTCATTCATTCATTCATTCATTCATTTATTCATTCATTCATTCGTTCGTTCGTTTGTTCGTTCGTTCGTTCGTTCGTTCGTTCGTTCGTTCGTTCGTTCGTTCGTTCGTTCGTTCGTTCGTTCGTTCGTTCGTTCGTTCGTTCGTTCGTTCGTTCGTTCGTTCGCTCGTTCGTTCGTTCGTTCGTTCGTTCGTTCGTTCGTTCGTTCGTTCGTTCGTTCGTTCGTACGTTCGTTCGTTCGTTCGTTCGTTCGTTCGTTCGTTCGTTCGTTCGTTCGTTCATTCATTCATTCATTCAATGTGGCAGATGCATTCCTGCTTGGGGGAATGTAGGCCTAGACACATTTTATTGGAAACTACATGGAACTTTAAATATATTGAGAATATCACAAAACCGTTAAACTATAGGCATACTCAACATTCAAATATTGGACAGACATTTTGAAGGTAAAATATAAATAGACTATGGTGTGCAGAAGATAATTGTCAGAAATATATTATGAAATACAAAAAGAAAAACAACCTACCAAAATGAACAACCTAACAAGATTTTGTTAAAAATATTAAATTTATTACATGTAGATATTGGCTGGGCTATATTATATAGGCCCCTACCGTTATTTTTAAAACCGCTTTGTGGCGTCTAATACATGCATATTGATTATTCTGCAGCAGATTTATTTTAGCGTTGTTGATATCCGGTAATTTTATTTGATGATAATAACAGTAAGAGTTAGACCATAACATACCCGGATATATTACGTATATAGAACCCAGTGAATATAGTAATTTTCCAGACGGCGAATTCTCGCGCTGTTTAATTATAGGCTATTCAGTCTTTCATCGCCCGATACGGGAATCGCACCAATTGCCTCTGACCTATTGTGTACAATTCTTAAAATCTATCATAATCTTTTTAAACATCATATATGAAACCACCTTTACTATAGAAAATAACGTTATTGAAAAGTCCCTATTTACCGTAATTATCACTCGATGTTGACATACAGATAAGATCCAGGAAGTTTCTGATATCATAGGATGTCTGTGATCCATAGCCGTTATATCTGTGACTACATATAGCTGATATCGACATTCCATTTATTTTAAATATGTAGCTTCCTTCAGTGTTGAATATTAATTGTTTAATAAAAAATGGTCATAATACGATTTATGATGTAAAAGTATATTGCATAATGAAAATAACCTTTTTAGCATGTGCAGAATAATATAATTCAAAGTAATACAAATATTCATTTTAAATGATATTTAGAATCCCACATTACGCCATGATAAGAGACATACACTACTTCTGTAGGCGTTGGCGTCAGCGTGCACACTTTCCATTTCCGAGCACTGCAGGAACTACTTGTCTGATTGTCTTCACATTTTTCACACAGCAGAAAGTATGTGTTTTTTGGGAAAAGTACTTTGAGCTACTCTTGGCTCAGTAGGCCTATATTCTAATTAGATGTTTTGATGTTTTGGCACACACTTCGATCGTTTCCGGGGAAATCTCCAAAACTACTCTGTGGATTACAGCAATGGTGCACATAGATGGTCCCAAACCAACAAACATGAGACGTTGGTCCAACGCTGGTTTACTGTTGGCTCACCGTCTACGACGTTGACCCAACAGTAAACCAACGTTGAGCCATCGTCTCATGTTTGCCGGGCAAGGTCAAATAGTTGTGCCTTTACCTTAATTCACTTAGGTGTTGGCCCAGCAATTTACCCTAGTTTATAACAGTAGGCCTATGCCATCTTCCTTAGCAAGTTATCTTACCCGCGAGCCCAAGGGAATATAGCCTATGCATACCGGAACAGTATATTCAAATATGTCGCATTATATCATAAAAAACGCTCAAGATAGCTAGATCAATAATATAAAAGAAAATGTGAGGTTTAATAAAATATGCTGGTCGATATTTTCTTTAATATTACTGATATCTGGCAAACCGTGCTATATGGCTAGCCCATTATCCAGCTCTGTAGCAAAAAGTGAGGTTTCGGGAAGGTTTACCCGCATTCAGAGCATGGTCAAAATCCACAAGAGTGGGGTCCGCCGCAATGTAAATAATATGCTTCACTAATATAAAGCAAATAAATAATATAAAGCGAAACGACCCAGTCAATAAAACCAGATAGAGCAATAACAATCAACGCATGCCACAGAAGTATTATATGGTTCAATTCATAAAACACTCAGGCCTATCTAAATAAAAAAATATTCAAATTCCCCATTTTAGGATAGGCTCTACATCACTTTTTTTTCAAATAATTATATAGATGGGGAGATCGGGGTACCATGAGCACCTGTTTTTCATTTTAGATTAGCTTCAGATATTTTTGTAGCACGTTAATATCGACCAATGGTTAACGGTGGACTAACCCAATGTTTCACTGGAATTCATGCGATACGTACCTGCATTCATGTTGGATGCTACTAAAAAATCAATCATAAATAAATCCAACAAATGTGCATGATGCCCCGACCTCAGGGGGAACCATGGACACAGGGTGAGGCAAGTAGTGAACATGTCTACTGGACATGTTCTTAGGGGGACCTGTATCAATCAATACATTATTAATAGTGACATGAGAAATACAAAAGGTAATATTCAATGGTAGAAATCTCCATCTTAGTGATAGTGACTGGGGCGTACCTAGGATTTCTCAGAGGGTGGTTCGAATTTGTACTGTAGCCTACCTCTCCAGTCTCACAGGGGCTAACCGGTCAGTTAAGGGGGTCTGGGGCATCCCTCTCAGGAAATTTTGAAATATAAATTGTAGGCCCCTATAATAGTACATTCTGGGGTCATTATTATTGGTTAGCTAGGACCGAAAAATGTCATTTTTACTAAAAAAATAACCAATTTCCGAAAAAGCATGCAAATTAAAAAAACCCAGTTCATTTCAGTAGATGACAAACATTGCTCCAGCTATGTTTTTTTTCATCGCCCTAGTAACGTCTCTCAAAAATAGGTCAAAAGTTTTTTTATTTTCGTCGCCCTCAAAAACTTTTTCTGAAATACGTTCAAAGTTTTTATCCCTCGCCCTCTTCCATTTGATTTTTTTCTTATCTAAAACAGAGAAAATATTCATATTTGCATAAGTCGAATCATAGGCATACACTAAATTAACAAATAACCATTTCCCGGCGTCTTAGATGCAGTGTTGCAAAGCACTGGATAATTAAATTATCGCAGATAACCAAGTCACGGTATAGATGTATGAGGGCAGAGTATTTCTTGTGCCATGGTCTAGCTAGTGCATATAGTTAAGAAACGTGTGCGCCATGTTGCCATGGTGACAATAGACTGGTCGAATTGCACCTTGCTCTAGATAAAAATGTAAACAAATTTACTTTGATAGGAATCGATTCTCTAGGCGTATCTACACAATGGCTGCCAAAAAACTCGCCAAAAAATATGAGCCTATAATAAACGTTATACCGTTTTACTGTTATCGTTATCCAATCAATATAGCCTAATACATCACCATGATCGCTGTCATCAACATCGTCGCGCAATGCCGCAAATAAGTCTTAACTTAATATTATTATAAGGCCTACCATAGAGCCTAGAGATCGACTAGGTCGGACGTATCAACACTAGGCCCTATATTAAAACATGCACATTGTCACTAACAATGGTATCCCAGCTAACAAGAGACATTCACCCCAAATCTGGTTTTGATGTTGGACCATCGTCTATATATCGTTTTTATCTATTTGTAATACAAGGACTATACATGGACTGGGTCAATGATGTCGATTTACTTTCGATATTAGCCAAGGTTTGGCCAAGATCACAAACATTGGGCCACCGTGACTAAAACAATTTCAAATATCGTGCTTTAACATTAGGAATTTGAGAAAGTACGAGACTTGTCAACCAATCACGTAAGTCAGAGGTTGAGGTATCACACAACTAATTGCACTCCCATAGACATGGTAGACCTACATGAAGAGACCTAATCGCCCACACGCTAGAGGCTAACAGTGTAGTGAAGTAAACCAACATATTTGAAATAGGTGTGTACTACCTTCATTGTTTTTATTTGTGGTTGAACTCAGTGATTAACTTGAAAAGGTGGACAAAACGTAATTGTTAATGACTTTCGTGGTTTAGAGATTGATTGTGGTGCGATTCCTCATATTAATAGGCCAATTAGGAGGCCTCTTTCTTTTGTGTTTTCGGTGAATTACAAACACAAAATCACCCATTGTCAGGAAAAAAGCCACATCATAAAGTTCAGCGTCGTTTATTATAGTAGTGTATATATCATATACCGTAATGATCACTAGTTAGATACAATAGGATTGTTTCCTGTATCTTTATCCCGGGGATCTTCTTGGTTAAGAACCAGAATGGTTTCAGTAAATACAAGAATGATCTGTGTTGATCCCCGGGGAATTTTTTTTTAACTCTGTCATTTAATAAATGACCATTTCAATGCTGTCATGTGTTCGTTCAATTATTGCATTGTTTGAATTTTTGAGATATAGATGTATATTACCATAATTTTCCGTCAGACATAAATACAAACTTCTATATTGAAGATATAAGTATTATTATGGCTGGGGAAATTTATGTATTTGTTTATTATGTGGATACTAGTATTAAAGCTATTTATCTTAAATCCCTGTATGCCAGGTTTTGTTCTTAGTGGAGTTAAAACATGTAGCGTTTAATTCTGCATTGGTGACGCTGCTCATGTGTTTGCGTAGCTCTCGCTAGAGGGCGTGAGTTATCGCTCTCTTTGACCATGCTTGCAAGGCAAAGAAGCTTTGAGAATTTTCAGAAAAAATTGTTGAATTATTATTGTATTTTGCTAGGAAAAATTGCTTCCACATCCTCCCCAACCTCCCTCCTTTTACTATAATTTTAATTTTTCTAATACATTGTACTTAGTAGGGCGGTTTTTGCCACCCCTTTGCTTATAACATCTTATGTGTAATAAGAGTCACGTTTATTATAGTAGTGTATATATAATATAACGTAATGATCACTACTTAGATACAATAGGATTGTTTCTTGTATCTTTATCCCGGGGATCTTCTTGGTTAAGAACCAGAATGGTTTCAGTAAATACAAGAATGATCTGTGTTGATCCCCGGGGAAGTTTTTTATAACTCTGTCATTTAATAAATGACCATTTCAATGCTGTCATGTGTTCGTTCAATTATTGCATTGTTTGAATTTTTGAGATATAGATGTATATTACCATAATTTTCCGTCAGACATAAATAATAAACGAATGTTCACTAATCTGAATTGTTTGAATACTGCGTCTAGACATGGCCTGGGATCTGGAACAGAATCCTTTTTGTGTGGAATGTGCTGCTGCAAGCTGCAGCGGTGGAACTGGTGTCTGGTATACCCAGCAAACACAAAACATTTGGTTAAAAATTATACAATGTTGGACCAACATTAAAGAAGTTGGACTGACGTTGTATAAATGTTATTCAAATGTTTTGTGTTTTTGTGGGTATTTGTATTTTTGTGAAGAGCTCTATCATTAGCTATTTAACCCTTAAATCGCTGATTTTTTTAAATTGAAATAATCTCAAAAGTCCTAATAGTTAGCTGTTTCCGGCTCATTTGAATACCAACCCAGCTAACACAAAACATTTGCATAACATTTTTACAATGTTGGAACAACGTCGAAGACGTTGGGCCGACGTTGTACAAATGTTATACAAATGTTTTGTGTTTGCTGGGAATATTATGGGACATTGGGTATAAGGCCATTGTAAATATTTTTTTACTTTTAGGCCTACAGTGATCGAGTTTAGACGTCATAATCTGGCGTCTATTGACGTCATATTCTGACGTTTAATCCCCGCGTTGTAAGATTTAAATTAATTTAGTCCTACGTAGGGGCCTACACTGCATCTTTGACTGGTGCTCTGGTTTAACCTACATGTCATTGAAAAAAAATCGTATTGGTGAATCGCTTACGCGTTACAGAACATAGAAAATGATTGGTACTTTGGCTTACGTATAAGAGAAAGATCCACGTGATTGTTCTTTTGTTCACGCGTAAGCGAAATTCGTTCAACCGTTACAGAATATAGAGTGTTATCGGTGGATGGTTTACGCGTCATAGAACATAGGACTTGATTGGGTCTTTGGCTTACGCGTGAGGGAAAGCTCCACGTGATTGGTTATATTGCTTACGCGGAAACGACGTTCCCTTACGCAAAATATAGAAATATAGAATGCTCAGTTATGTTAAATGGTTTAAAAGCACCATGGTTTAATGTTGAATGTGGATTGAGACAAGGTTGTAACTTATCACCACTTTTATTTGTTATATTGCTTACGCGGAAACGACGTTCCCTTACGCGAAATATAGAAATATAGAATGCTCAGTTATGTTAAATGGTTTAAAAACACCATGGTTTAATGTTGAATGTGGATTGAGACAAGGTTGTAACTTATCACCACTTTTATTTGTTATATTGCTTACGCGGAAACGACGTACCCTTACGCGAAATATAGAAATATAGAATGCTCAGTTAAGTTAAATGGTTTAAAAACACCATGGTTTAATGTTGAATGTGGATTGAGACAAGGTTGTAACTTATCACCACTTTTATTTAATATATTTATCAATGAATTGGCAGAACAAATACAAAGGTTGAACAGAGGTGTGGTAGTAGGAGACAATAATATGTATCCATATTGATGTACGCAGATGATATAGTTCTAATCGCAGAGACAGAAACTAACTTGCAGATAATGCTGAATACTTAGTATGAGTGGTGCTCAACATGGGGTGTGGTTATTAACAATAATAAGTCAGCTGTTGTTCATTTTCGTCCATCATCAACTGAGATTACTCTTTTTTTTATTATACTAGCCAATGAAACGTTTTGTAATTTCTGTCCTGACTCGTATGTCCTGATGAGTGGAACTAAAAAACTGGTGTTTCTATTTTCAGATAGTAAAATTACACAGAGATGTGCCAAAACCTGCTATACTATTTTAAAATAAGAAAGAGTGTAACGGAAACTGTTTTTAAGTAATTTATGAATGGTATATGTTCAAGCATGTGATCGCTCATTATTGGTTAACGGGCAAATCGTTAACTAGTAATGAGCGATACATGTCTTATTAAGTCATTTCATTGATCAACTATAGTTAATTTTATAACTAGTTGCTAATTATCATCCATTCATTCATTTATTCATTCATTCAGTTATTCATGCATTAATTCATTCATTTATTGTTCATTCATTCATTCATTCATTCATTCATTCATTCATTCATTCATTCATTCATTCATTCATTCATTCATTCGTTCGTTCATTAGAGGTGTGAATTACCCTCACGAAATCCCCTTTCTCCATGATTACACTCTGTACAGGGAACATGATATTCTTTTTACATCACCGGTACTTGATTTCGGCCCCCCGGCAATACATGTTCATGTTTTTCTCAATTCTCGCATTTTTCGTGGGGTAAAACCTATTTTCAGGCTATGTCCTAGTCTAGGATCAAATCAGCCCAGCCCACCTAAATTAGATTTCGGTTCAGCCTTATTTTTAATTTTACTTTCTGGCCAGGTTGAACTTAATCCAGGTCCTCCCATGTCTGGGAGCTTAAATTTGTCATCGATCTTCCCATGTGGCTATTGCGAAGACCCGGTCACATGGGAGCAGCGTGGAATTTGCTGTGATAGTTGTGATGTGTGGTTTCACAAAGATTGTGTCGACATGGGATCTTTCACCTTCCTGGCATATTCCACAACAAACGTCTCGTGGATATGCTGTCGATGCAATCATCCAAATTTTGATCGAAATTTATTCCATTCGTTTGAAATTGAAACCACAAATTATTTTGACAATCTAAATTTTAGTGGCTCTGAGAACGTCAATTCACCGAATTCAGATTTCGCTCCCACACAGCACAGTAGTCCAATTCCCCCCTTTAGGCCTAAAAACCGTCAAAGAAACTGGCGTACTTTATTAATAAATTGCAGAAGCCTAAAGGGGAAAGTAGCAAATTTTCTAGCATCTGTAAATTACTACCAACCTGATTGTATCCTCGGCACTGAATCTTGGCTTGACAAGGATACCACTACCAGTGAAATTTTCCCTCCTGAATACCAAGTTTTGCGTAAAGATCGAAATTCGAAAGCCCGAGGAGGAGGAGTCTTTATTGCTGTCAGAAAACATTATGACATGACCCTCCTCCCTGATTTAGAAACCAACTGTGAAATTTTATGGGCTAAAGTTCAGATATCGGCATCAAAATCTTTAACCCTCGGGTGTTTTTATAGACCTCCTGACTCCAAAATTAGTACTTCAGAAGAACTTGTGAAATCTTTAGACCTCATGCCAAAAAATTCAAATCAGACCATTGTCCTGGGAGGTGATTTTAACCTGCCTGGTATTGACTGGGACAATGGAGTAGTAAATCCTAAAGCAGCAAACAAATCACAATGCGAGCTGCTTTTGTCAAGCCTAGATACACATGCCTTGGCCCAAATTCATAAAGAACCAACTAGAGAAGAAAATATTTTGGACCTCCTGATCACAAATAAACCTGGTTTGATAAAATCTTCTCATAGTGTACCTGGAATCTCGGATCACTGTGCTGTTGTGACCGAACTGGATATTGACCCACCCTACCGTCGTACAAAACCCCGCCCAGTGCGTCAGTTCAAAAAGGCTAATTGGGAAGCTATCAGGCAACAAATTAGGAGCTGCTGGACCTCCTTTTCAGAAAACAGTCCCAGCTGTTCTGTTAATGAAAATTGGTTGAAACTTAAATCCATCCTAAATCAATGCCTGAACAAATTTATACCAACTAAAATGACGTCCCCTCGGGAAAATCTACCTTGGCTATCCAAATCACTCCTTGCATCTATTCGGAAAAAAACATCTTTATATAGCAGAGCCAAGCGTACGAATAAAGCTGACCTTTGGGCAAAATATAAATTATGTAAACGGCAGACCCAGCGTGCCATCAGGTCTGCCAGGTGGTCTTTTTTGAAAAACAAACTTTCTGAATCATTAGAACAAAAAAATTCAAAACCACTCTGGCGGTATATTAAATCTAAACGTCAGGATGGAAATGGTGTCTCTCCCTTGAAGGAAAACGGTCAGCTGCATTCAGATAGCAGACGTAAGGCCGAAATACTAAACAACCAATTTTGCTCAGTTTTCACCTCGGAAGACACCACGAATATACCTAAATTAACAGGACCACCGAATACTGAAATGCCTAAATTCGAAATTACCGTTCAAGGTGTAACTAAATTACTTGAGGGTTTAAACGGCGGAAAGGCATCTGGACCGGACGAACTCCCGAACTTAATTCTGAAGAATGCTGCCAACGAAATATCTCCCTTCCTTAAAATTATTTTCGACCAATCTCTACAGACCGGCAAATTACCAGATGACTGGGTAGAGGCTAATGTTGCCCCAGTCTTCAAAAAAGGAGATCGGCACTTTCCGGCAAACTACAGGACGATATCCCTCACATGTGTTTGTGCCAAATTACTCGAACACATCATTTGTAAACAAATTATGTCCCATTTTTCGGAAAACAAAATTTTAACACCTGTACAGCATGGCTTTCGATCAAAACATTCATGCGAAAGCCAGCTTTTGATTACAACTGATGAATTTATTCAAAATTTTTAAAGCAAGACACAAACAGATGTTGTTGTCTTGGATTTTAGTAAGGCCTTTGATGTTGTCCCGCACCAACGCCTCTTGCACAAGTTTGACCACTATGGAATTCGGGGAACAACTCTTAATTGGATTCAAAATTTTCTGACCAATAGAACCCAAAAAGTAGTAGTTGATGGCAGCTCTTCAGAATCAGCTCGCGTGAGGTCCGGTGTGCCCCAGGGTACTGTTCTCGGACCCCTACTCTTTTTGACTTATATTAATGACCTCCCTTCCACGGTCTCCTCGCAGGTTCGTCTCTTTGCAGATGACTGCCTCCTGTATCGCCCGATAAAATGTCGAGCAGATCAGGAGCAGCTGCAGAGAGACCTATCTGCGTTACAGGACTGGGCAGATCGATGGGGGATGTGTTTCAACCCCTCGAAATGCTCGGTCCTGAGGGTGTCCAGGCCGAAATCAAAAAACCTGAAATTTGAGTACACCCTTAAAGGTGAAACACTAGCGAACGTTTCATCAACACCATATCTTGGTGTTTGCCTTAGTGAGACCCTGGAATGGGAGGCCCACATTAACAAAATTACAAGTAAAGCAAATTCCACTCTGGGCTTCCTTCGGAGGAACCTGAAGGCATGTCCCCCTAAACTAAGGGAGACTGCCTATTTCTCCCTGGTCAGATCATCTTTAGAATACTCCTCAGCAGTTTGGGACTCCTTTAGACAAAAAGATATTGATAAATTAGAAAAAATTCAAAGATCTGCAGCAAGATTTGTCACCCAAAATTATAGACAAACAGCCAGTGTGACATCTCTCATTCAGAACCTGGGCTGGACTGATTTGAAAACAAGACGTAAAAATTCTAGACTTGTAAGCATGTTCAAAATTTTAAATGAGCTAGTCGAAATTCCTATCAATGACCGTTTAATCCCAGCGGACAGAAGAACACGTGGTAGGCACAATCAGGCCTATAAACATCTTAGAGCTAACACCACACTGGGACAAAATTCTTTTTGGCATCCCTGATTGGAATTCTCTTCCGGCAGCTGCCATAGAATCAAAAACTGTGGCAGCGTTCAAGAGTCAACTGGTTGACTAAATCCACCAGCCCTTTCCCCCCTCCAGCCTGATACTCCAAATAGGAGGTGCTGCTGGATATAATTTCAAAGTTTCAAAGTTCGTTCATTCATTCCCTGATTCATTAATTTATTCATTCATTCGTTGACTCATTGATTCAGTCATTTATTATTTCATATATGAACTCATTCACACATTTTTAGGTAGGCCTATTATGTAGACTAATCCTTTTTTTTATGACAAATGCATTTTAACAATAATTACCATTTTATTGTGGAAGAGAATAAATGCATAAATGAATACTACGCGTACCGGTAAGCGACGTTCGTTTACGCGTATCACTTTACGCGTTATGGGCCTAACGGTCCACCATACACTCTCCTGTACATACCAATGACTGGCAGGTGCTTGCTGATTTAATTTGTGCAGTGATAACTTGCATGTAAATTGATGACAGTAACAACGTGACGTTCTCACAAACCAGGAAGAAAGATAAGGTGTGGTAGTGTTTATATTGTATAATACAGCGTCTATTTACGACAAAACGCTTTATAAATCACCTATGTATCTGTTTTGTTATGCTTGTGTCAATAAAAGCATTAAATCATGACACTGTGTCACTGACAGTGAGTCTGCCGTTGGCGTTGCGCTGAACAACTGAACCGAATTTCTGAATCGAGGACGAAGTGAGCAGGTGAAGGAAGTGAAAGTAAGAAAGAAAAATGGTTTATTATTTTTCACCATAAATCCATGATAATAAAACTGTTTCTAAAAACATTTTAAAACATGTTTAGGCCCACAGTGGGCTATGTGTTTTCACCCTTTTTTGTTCAGTTTCATAAACATGATAAATGTTTGTTTCATTTTTAAATGTACTTAAAAAAATAAAGGTGTGGTCAACTGTCAAAATTCGCGGGACAAGCCTGCAAGGCCAAGGGTCCCCCAGAATGGAATAGTGCCCGTGGGTAGGCCAAGGCCCTATAGGCCCTTACCATAATAATACTAAATATGCGTTTCATACCCAAAGCCTCATTAAGAGCAAGTTCTCAAATCACAGCAAGTTCTTATAATATATCGGTCAGTATGAACAGCGAAAACAAACGAGAACAACAGAACAAGCGAAAACAAACCTCAACACAGCCTAAACAACACGTTACTTGTAATTGGCAAACGTTTATGCGACATATTGTTATTGTAGCTGATTGTGGTGATGTTATTCTGTGTTTTCAATTTTACTTTTAGTAGAAATATATGTTTAATTGTAGCGAGAACAAATAAAGCCACTGTCACACACCTGGCCGAGTCATACCCGCGATAGGCTTACATGAGCAGCGAGAACAAAATTATAATCCTCTTGAAATAGGTCCATAATTCCTTACAATGAAAAATTACATTTTCCAAATAAATAATAGTCATTTAACTGTATGACATGTTTGAAATTCAATATCTTTTCAACTGTCATTACAGCGAGAACAAACTAGCGGACCTTGCCCACATTTGTGCAGATGACAGCGATGTATGATGTACGATGTATGAACAGCGAAAAAAAACTAGGCCTACAAGTCTGCCTGTCACCAGGTCACATACGGCGATGTATGAAACTCGACGGAGTGAATAAGCTGTGAACTTAACAGTTTGCATATATGTCGGCATTCACAACTGTATATGTCGGCCTTCACAACTGTATATGTCGGCATTCACAACTGTATATGTCGGCATTCACAACTGTATATGTCGGCATTCACAACGGTATATGTCGGCATTCACAACGGTATATGTCGGCATTCACAACGGTATATGTCGGCTCAGCATTCACAACTCAACAGGGCTTAAAAACTGGGAAGACACATCTAAGAAACACCTTGAGTTCACTCTGAGTCGAGACAGTAACACTTTCACTGCTAATGACATATTTTTAAAATGTTTTTCTCAGGCAATCCTAATAATTTATTTAAATGTAATAGTTACTTATAATTATATTTATATGAGTACACCGTGTTATCCAAGTACCCCAAATTTTGTAATTTGGATAGATATCATTATACATACTGTTATTTGTTACATTACCCTTCTGTTACTATTGCGACCGTAATTCTGTATGTACACTTGTCTATTAGTGTTATTCTGAAATATAGTGAAATAATAGATTCGTGACTTCATGCCATGTAATTATGTTTGTATTGATTGAAACTACATTTTTATAATCGAATATTTATTAGTTGTTACAGATATAATGTAATACTTAATTGTTTGTAGGGACTGAGAGTGACAGTGTTAACGCTGAGTTAACGTGATGGCAGCCGTAGGAGAGTGTGATCAACCAGAGGTGTGAGAGGTGTGACTACGATTTGTGATCTTCAATTACTAAATTACGTTGTCAACACATGGTCAACTGTGAACGAGAAGCTGTGTAAACTGTGTTTTTTCAATGGCAGTTCATAATGACAATCAAAGAGAAGCTGCATAAACTGGTTTTGTCAATTGCAGTTCGTAATGACAATCAAAGAGAGGCTGTGTAAACTTTTTTTTTTAAATTGCAGTTCATAATAACAAATAATATCAAAGAAAAGGTGTATAAACTGCTTTTGGCAATTGCAGTTCGCAGTCATAGATACGTTAATTAAATTACGCAAATCTATAGGGCCTAACCATGCATCCTTTTTTCTTTACAACTGACCTAAAGTCACTGCTTCGTATAGCCACCCGCCCTACCATGCCAGCCAAATAAGATTTATTTTCGCTCTTCACACATACATAGATACATGCATACATACGTGCATACATACCTGCCAGAGGTTTGTTTTCGCTGTTCATACGGTCTAGTCCAGAGCCGGTATATAGGCCTAACACGCTGCGTCTGTGATGATTCTGCCATATTTCAATCTTATAAAACTTACATTGTGGGGATTAAAGGCCCACAGTCCATATATCATAGTCTGAAAAAAGAAAGTTTTTTTTTCTTTTTTTCCAAATATTCACACTCAACACCTCAGCTTAGAATAATTGTTTTTACTCAGTCATATAACCAAGATAACATATAAAAATCGTGCTATAAATATTTTTTGTAAATTATATAGACAGTATGTGGAGCACCTAGATGCTCGGATTTAGCTAGGGTATGTTGTTTGTAATAAAATTATAATGAGTTCGTTATATACATTCCATATACTGCATGGACCTGCATGCTTGTTTTCGCTGTTCAAACAGTCACTCATGTCAAGCGTGTTTGTTTTCCCTCTGTCATTTCATCTGATAAAATCTTCCATAATCATATGTGAAATATCTGCGTTTGTTTTCTTTCTGCCATTTATCATCTTACAATATGATTTACTAGTTCTATATTAGTTGATTATATTAATAACTGTGTAATTGATTTGTTTGCGTGTTTGATACGTCATTGACGCCATACAGTCACGTTTGTTTTCGCTGTTCATACATCTGTGAAATATGTGTTTGTTTTCTAATCTTTCTGCCATTCTCTTCTTATAATATAATTTATATGATATTACTGTAGTTCTATATTATGTGACTGATTATATTAGCTGTTATAATATTACTAGTTCTAACGGTATAGTAGGTAATTATATTAGCTGATTGTAGCGGTAACGTTAGTACATGTATATAGATCAACATAAGCCACGGTTTGTTCTCGCTGTTCACACAGTCACGTTTGTTTTCGCTGTTCATACATTCTCGTCTAAAGCCAGACTAGACACGCTGAGTTTGTTATCATTCTGCTATATTTCCATTATTTTTATAAACTTACATTGTGGGGTACTATATACCATCATCGAAATCTAAAAATAAATTGTATTTTTCGTTATTCATACATTCACATCCACAGTGCTCCAGATAACATGCGTATATGCGTAAAATACGCATGTAAAAACCTCAAATACTCGTTGATAGAAAAATCCTGGGAGTAATATTACCCATAAAAACTATTAAAATACACACCAAAGTAAAAGGAAACAGAGAAAAAAATTAAACGAATGTTTTATTTTGCACGTGAACAGAACTATGTGACCTGAGTGTAAGAAAAAGATGATCAATATTTAAAACTTTCATGTTGTTGTATGAAAAATACTTCTCATTTATTTTTTCATCGTATTTCACTCCTCATTACCCATTTTAATGTGTAAAATACCTTTCAAACCGAAAAATTATCTGGAGCTCTGCATCCAATACACCAGTTCGAAAATAATTGTTTTCGCTTTGTGATATAGGATTATAGCGTAAATAACTCATAATAATCATATAAATATTGTTATATAGATATGATATAAATGGTATTCACACATTTATGATTAAATCATAAGACTGCAGCATAGGCTACGCGGACCTGTTTGTTTTCGCTGTTCATACAGTCACGCCAAGCACTACCGCAACGTTCCGTCTGTTTTCGCTCTGTCATTTTATCTTATAAAACTTATTTTTCTACATTAATCGAAGACGTTGGGCCGACGTTGTATAAATGTTATACAAATATCTTGTGTTTGCTGGGCAGGAGGACTTTTTCTCAAACGCTGTACATTTATCCAATTTTGGCTCAATGTTGGGCCAGAGTCGCAGACATTGGCCTAACATTAAAACAGCATTGGATCAATGTCTCGTTTGAGTAGTATCTTGTAATCAGTTCAGTGGCTATATTAATGCCGTCAATCTGTAGGCCTACTCGATAGGCTACTGTCGGCCTACGCTTGACCGTCCCAGGCATGCACATTTTGCAGTTGGATGATTTTTAAAAACAGTTTTATTAAATGAAATAAAATAAAAACTTCTATAGCGCCTAACTTTTCGGAAGGCCGAGCTCAGAGGCGCAATCCATCCTTATCAAATTCCAAAGAAGAGAAGAGTCGAGGGAAATAAGCATGGTCGTCATCAGGGAGCCGGGACGCAGAAGAGCTAGGGCGGAAAAGCCAGATCGAAGAAATGCGTTTTGAGCAGTTTTCTCAAAGAGGAAATATTTTTAGCTACACGAAGGTGTGCAGGCAGTAAATTCCAGAGAGTAAGACTAGGACCAGAAACAGAAAAGGCACGAGCACTGAACTTAGTTCTGATATGTGGTACTTTGAGCTTATTTGTGTTGTTTGATCGCAGATGTTTTACGGAGTCTGCAGAAAAAAGAAGGCTAGATATATAAGATGGCCGACCATTGAGACAACGAAATACAAAAGTGCATATTTTGAATTGTATTCTAAACTTGATTGTAAGCCAATGTAATGATTTTATTAGAGGAATAGAGCGACTGAAATGAGGAGCCTATGTCACAACCCTTGCTAAACAGCTCTGAACACGCTGTAATTTCTGTAGATCTTCAGCTGGAATTTCATGTAATAAGGAGTTACAGTAGTCCAGTTTGCTTGTCACCAGTGCCACTGCAATTTGTTTTGCTAAAGCTGGGAGTAAACTTTTTCTGATGCGTTTAAGATCTCTGATGTGATAAAAACAGGAACTGGACACCTGTGAAATGTGCTGACGAAAATTCAAACCACTGTCAAAAAAGACACCCAGATTCCTTGCGGACCTGCTGAATTCATGCCATTGTCCGACACCGCAAGGGGGAAAAGGTTAATAAACTTCTCCCTCTGCGATTTCGAGCCAATGAGAAGAAACTCAGTCTTGCTAGGAGTTTTAGTTTGGATTGAGCCATCCAAGCAGATACCCCGGTAATACAGCTCTGAAGCATTTTGAATGACTCAGTAGCTGTGTCACCTGTTAAGGAGATGTAAATTTGTGTATCATCGGCGTATAAATGATGACTCAATCCATAACTTGAAATAATGGTGCTTAGAGGAGCCGTGTACAAACTGAAAAGCAGAGGGTCAAATACAGAACGCTGCGGCACTCCATGCTCAAGCAAACTAGAGTCAGAAAAAGATTTGTCAATTTTCATTTTTTGATGCCTGCCACAAAGGTAGGATTTAAACCAAGCCAAAGCCATTCCAGAGACACCATACCACTCAGCTAGTCTACTTGTTAGAGTGTTGTGGTCGATGTTATCGAACGCCGCAGACAAATCAAGTAAAGTAAAGCTGTGACATGGTCCTTGTCAAGAGAAACTGAGATGTCATTGTGAACTCTTAACAGGGCTGTCTCAGTAGAATGGAATTTCCAGTACGCAGACTGCATTGGATTGTTCAATTTGTTGGAGTTTATGTGAGCTTGTAAACGGTTGGAAACAACTTTTTCAATAATTTTAGAAATGAAACTTAGATTGGAGACTGGTCTATAATTTTTGAGGTTAATAACAGGAAGGTTTGATTTCTTTAGTAAAGGTGTGACATGAGCCTGAATGACGGCGGGAATGTTCCAGATTCTAGAGATAAATTAATTATAGTTGTTATGGGTTTGATTAAAATATCCAACAAGGCTTTAAGGATGTTCGTTGGAATCAGATCAAGGTCACATTATTTTGATGCAGACTTCATAATGATCTTCCTGACCTTATTGAAGCGACACAATCGGGCTGAAATCATTAAAAAATCAGTATTTTTATTTTGGCTTCTCAATATGACCATATCATGGAAAGATGACCATAGGCTAGCATTTCAAAATAGTAAGTTTTAAAATTTTTGTGTTGCGCATTTACCAGTTAGGCTATAAGCAAGATATGATTTCTTATTTTGGACATGCATGTCCAAAATTATAAAATACAGGAATTTCGTCTTTATATCTCGCCTAACTGATAAATGCGCAACACAAAAATTAAAAAACTTACGCAATTCTAGCCTATGGAGATGTCATATTAAGAAGCCAAAATAAAAATACTGATTTTTTGTGCTTTTAGCCTTACACTAATGACTTTCCGTACGAAATATGCTCACGCTCGGTACTATAGAGCCACCAGTTGGCAATCATTAGTCCGGCCCGACCCCTGGTTAACTGTGAGAGTGACGAAGCCACCAGTTGGCAACCATTCGTCCGACCGGAACCCTGGTTAACTTTTAGCCTGATTGTGTTGCTTTGAAACAAAAGAAAAAGGTAAATAATATTTAGGCAGGAGCTTACCCCCTGGTAACGATAACCCTCACAGCTCGGGGATCGACTTCAGTTCAGACGTCAGAATCGTTGAAGTTGATTTACGCGCTGTAACTTTGTAAGAGTAGACATATTTATAATGGCCGAAGACCCATAAAAAGGCATTGGCTAAAGGCTAAGACTTCGTTACATAGCCTCATAGGTAGTCTATTCAAATGAAGCGAAAAGAGCCAACTGATACATTTATATTATAATGATTTCAAATTGGAAAAAACCTTTGATCTCCATGGTATATATACAAAAATATTTCAGCGCTGGAGCAGTGAAGGGTTAGAATGATTTCCAGACATTTCCCATCATTGCCATTTCGCTGTCTAGACGTTTTAGCCCTGTCACTCAGGACTATCAGCTGATCAGTGGACGTTTCCCATTATTTATAGTCATTTTGCATCATAATATTTATTTCGGGGTCGCAATTCCATTACTGGATTAAAATAGAGGGCCTGTTGCTGCTGGAGTTTCTCATCATTCACTTTTAACAGGTTAGGCCTTAATGAGTGAGTGAAATGTCTATGATGCAAAATGTCTCATCAAATGCGATGGTGATACATTCTCTGGTCAATGTGGGGCAAAGTAAATCGGCTGGGCACTAATTTGTCTCAAATTATAATAATGAATTTTTGATGAAAAAAAGTATTTCAAGAGGCTAACCATTTAGCAAGTTTAGTAGCTAATTTGCAATGGGCCCTCTAAAACATACAATTATACCACAGCCTGGGGAGATATGAACTCTCTTTATTGGCAAATAACATAAAGATATATTCTATATTTTGTTGTCATTTTGATTAAATTATTACATGATCAAATGTACTGTACTCATGGTACTTTTACTACTGAAGCCAATGATACTTAATTATGGTAAAATATAATGGTAGCGTCTATAGATAAATCCTATCATGTGTTTGGTCTTATTTACGCTACTCAAATATATGCCTATATTCCCTTTATTTTGTGGTTTCAAACATTATTTTAAATATGTAGCATTTTTTAATTTTCCAGTTTGGCAGAAGAAAATGGTTCCTGGTCTATAAAGAATGATGGAGAAGAATATTCCAGTATCATTTTGTGCACTCAAATTTCTCCTTGTTGCAGCTGTTTTCCAACAGGTAAATTTTTTTTTTTTTTTTGGAATTGATAGCACTTGACATAAATAAGCTTTTAATATAAAATTAGTATTACCCTTTATCTTTGAGAATGCTCTAACAGTATTTTTTTATATGTTACTATGTATCTCTTATTTTAAAAATTAAAATAATAAGTGTGTGGATGTTTTAACTCTTTCAGCGCGGGACAGTATTTATACATCAGAATCAGAGGTATAAAGTAATGTCGATCCCCACACTGAAAGAATGAATACATTTATAATGACTGTAGACCCATAACATAGGTAATCAAATGAAGCAGATAAAGTTAACTAAGACATGTATGATGATTTCAAATTGAAAAAACCCCTGATGTTGGATATTTCAGCGTTTTAAGGGTTAAATATTCTTCTCATGTAATTAGTAAATAAAGATTGATATTGAAGACTACTAGTACTTACTTGATTTCTGTTTGTTTCAGAGTGTTTTTTGCCAAACTGGTTAGTACCTACATCATTCTTATTATATATTATAATTGCTAGCTTTTACACTTTACTGTGTCGGTTTGATGTTGGCCCAGCGTCATAGACGGTGGGCCAACATCCAACCAACACGCATGCCTCTACCGCCAATGACCCGGGTACGATTTCCAGTTGGGATGTATTAACTTTTTTATTTAATTGGCTATTTAAGGTTTTTTTATAATTGACTATTAATAGTTATAATATATAAATAAGCAGGTAAGCAAAGGCAGCAGCCAGTGGCTGATGGGCAGTGTGCTGTACCCGGGAAACACAACACATTGAACCAATGTTGGGCCGGGGCTCAATTCACCCTGGTGCGCGCACCTAATATATCACTGATTTCGGTGTTGCGCTCATAAATCTTTATGTTTAAGGGCGTTGTGCCACTAAAATTTCAGGTGCTTGGTCGCGATGCGCAAGTGGGATATCAACTCTTTAGTCATGTGCAGTATATATGTATCTTCATGTAACTAAATTCTGGAAAAAATCAAAATATTGAAAAAATATATTCACAAATCGCAAATGCGTCCCTAATTTATTTTGTTTACGGGCACATGCACCCGTAAATATTGCTCATGTGAATTGAGCCCTGTGGGCCACTGTCTGCAACGCTGGCCCAACATTAAACCAACATTGTTTCAATGTGTCGTTTTGCCGGGTAGCAGTAGTAGGACCTGTAAGAGCTGCAGTGCCAGTAGACAGGTAGCCGCAACTTGGCGGAATATTTTACATTCAGTTATGTAGGCCATATTAGCTGTCACACCATTTAATGAACACTCTCCCCTGCTGGATTAATGCTAGTTAATTTTCAGTAAAAAAAACCCAGGGCCAGGTGACAATCTAATTAGCCTACAAGTTTAGTCATATCCCTGAGGCTGGCTCGGGGAAAACCTGGCCCAGCCCCATTGCTCAGCTGACTGTAACATGTCAGAAAAACAAGCATACTCTAGACAAAGAATTCCTTCAATAAAATAGTCTTTATATACTATATCTGTATATGTTACATTGACACAGATAATGTGGACATATCCTGTATATTAATAAAATGGAGAGCTCTGTCGAAAACAGAAAGCATGAGAAAAAGAACATAGTCTTTGTAGATTACGCTAGCTATGACTATACACCTTATTAAACCTGACTCGGGGTCAGATAATGTGAGGGGGAGACGAGCACAGCCTGATATATAACGCCATTTATATACACGTGTTAAATCTAACACATGTCAGGCCATCATGTATATGGCGACTTTTAAAGAGACAGCCATGTTATAATAAGTAACAGTATTTACTGGTAAAAAAGGAATGTGATTGTTGAGATAAGTAACTGTTTTTCTATTTTTTATGATTTAAACTGAACTATTTTTAAAGCATCTCAGGAAGCCTAAAGTGTGATCTAAAATGAACTAGAATGTCCTCACTAGTTAACACTGATGATTTATTTTTATTCAAGTCACATCTCTGAAATGTTTTATGGTTAAGGCATGTTTTTTTCTATTCAATTACTGCAAACTTATTTAATCATTATGAATGCAAGGTTATTAGTGCATGCTTCTCACTACCAATCTTCATATTTCAGAATCTACTATTGATTACGCGGATGAAATAACAACTTCAGTGCCTCAAATTTCTACTTCTGCTGTAATAGGTAACTGGCAATCTTTCCTCACTGCCATATTACATTGTTTGGTTACACCAATGTTGTTTTAATGTTGGGCCAACATCAAAAATGGTGGACCAACATTAAAATAACATTGGCTACTTGGTATATAGACTGCAATTTTTGTAAGGTACAATACTGACATTCCTTTGTTCAAAGCATACAACATTGAAATCAATAACAATATAGCATGCTCAGCTATGTGTTAGTCAGCTGTCATGTGTCTGTGATTAAAAAAAAATTAAACAATCAAACTTATCAGGCACTGGTAGGCCCACTTGAATTAATTAAATTTAGGGGTATTTGGGTAATAAAGCGTCAGGCGCCCATCCCACTGGAATTCTTAAGATTAAGATTGTATAAGTTTCTCTAATTTCCCTTGGAAAAATTGATATGCTCTAAACTTTTCGATTTATTTTTAGTGGGGCTATACACATTTCCTTTTTCCACCATAGATCTGCTATCTTCTGACTTCTCATTCTTCTCATCATAAATATATGAACTCATTAAAAACTAGGATGATATGCAGTAAAATGTTTGAACATTAGTTGTTCTGATATCATTTAATTTCCTTGCAATCATAGCGGGCAAGCCATATTTCCAATATTTCTCATCCAATATTACCACTATCTTTGTGTTACCATATTATTACTCATTGCTTAATCACTAACATTGCAATATAAGAATCAACATCAAAATGGTAGTTGAAAGATAATAATCAGTGATAATTTTATGTACAAGTCATATGTGCATCTTTTGGGAGTACCAGTGGCATTGTTGGTATTGATTACAGTTGTTGACTATCATTTACAGTTCATGTTTTTTTCTAAATATGATTACTCCGCTTTGCTACAATGGTGCTTAGACAATGGTCTAATACAACAGCAATGTTGTATTAGACACTTTATACAATGATAGATACAACCTTCATAAATAAGGCAATGAAATGAATAAATGTTCTTAGGTGAAATTAATGCAATTCGAACACCTAAGAGTGAAACATTACCGGTACATAATACTTTGATTCTGTGTATTGTGTGTCATGGCATACAGATCGTTTTCAGAAACAAGGCCACTGATATTAACCTTTAGCCAGCAAAGTGCGACAATATTTGTTTTTAATTTGTTTTATTAGCAGGTATAATCAGTTATTAGGAATTCATTCCTGGTGTTCTGTACAGTCACTTCAGTTTTCTAACTTCTACTGAATAAAACTATTATTTTAATTACTTTTCTATTTCTAAACATCTCTTTATTGACATATATTAAAACCTTTTCGACATGACAACTTCAAACAAATATGAGTAATTTTCATCAACTAGAAGTTATTGGCCGGGTAGTGGGACACAACTTCCAGTGGGTGAAAATTTCAATATTTATTTCAGCGGTTTAAGAGTTAACCCTTGTGCTGCTGAATTGTTTGTTCTTATTTTTTATTGGGTGGCCTCCATGCTTGCGACTTTGTGGTCTTCACCCTTTAACCGCCGGTGTCGCATATATTCTGTTTTTTATTTTTTATTAGCACATTAAGTACCACATTTAAAATATGGTCAAGATAAAATGTGACATCAACCAGCAAGATTTGAAAAGAGTTTACCTCTATTTTGTTAAATATGAATAATTTTCACTCACTTGAAGTTGTGGATCGCGTCAGCTAGAGACACAACTTCAAGGGGGTGAAAATTCTAATTGAACAATTTGGCGTGTAAAGGGTTAATAGAGGTATCCCAAACCACCCTGTAAATTGTTTCACTCATCTTTCATTTACCTATTTTCATGATTGAATAAACACTTCTTCATTCAAGCTGGAATTGCTGATGCAATTTCCAGCTTCAAATCTTACCGTAAAAAAATATTTCTATTTATAAAACATAACACCTCCTACATAAAGTTATTCAATATTGCCGGCTAGCATGCAGATAATATTTTCTGTAGTTTGGCTGGAGGACGGCATACAGATTTTTGGATTTCTGTGTATGTCTGGGGTAGCTCTTGTGCGCTTGATCCATGGAACTCTTCTATGTCTATCTGTTTAGTTTTGATATTTCAGTTTTGCTGAATTTTGTTTGATGCATTTATCACAAACTATTTTATCATTTTTACATTTTATCTTTTTTTTTTTGCATTGAAACTTGCTTGAAACCCAGTAAACACGACAAGTTGAAACTGTGATGTTGTGATGTTGGGCCAGCATCGCAGACATTGGGCCAACATTAATACATCACTGTTTCAACCATATATATTTTATTCCTGGTGTTGTGTACAGTTTTCTAATTTCTACTGAACAAGACTATCATTCTATTTACTTTTCTCTTTCATTCTAAACATCTCTCTCTTCACATAAAAAAATTTTGCAACCAGAATGCTTCTTTTCAGCATGACAATATTATTTTTCAGATGAATCAGAATTATCATCAGCAGCTAGTACTATTGTTCAAGGTAAACTGTTAATAGAATATTTCCAATTGTACCTTCCAGTACATTACATTCATCTATTTTTTTAATCTCACTCACAAAAGAATGACCATTGTGTATTATAGCAGGTGGTTTGTTGCACCATCAAGATGTTAAATATTTGGTCTGTCAAGTTAAACTTAAAAATGTGAAATTTCTGTTGTATTTGTATCACAAGAAGGGCAGCACTTCTTTATCAAATAGAAACATATTCAGTTGTGGCCTTGTATTTGTGCTAAACCTTAGGCATATTTACACAGACCATTCGTGTAATTTGGGTGACCAGATTGGATTCTACTGTTCTACAGTGTAAATTTGAGAATTACCCCTCATTTTTAAATATAATTGATTATTGCAACATTTTAGACGTCAATATAAATTGAATGAAGTATTTCAGTGCTTAATCAGTAATTATTCTGTCATATTTTCTGCACATGTATCATAAAGTAGTATACATGTGCTGAAAATAATGTGAGAGACACAGATTATGTTATACAATTTCTACTTTTTCACTATCCTTTCACACGATAAACATCCATGCGCATCCTTCTCGCATTGTGAAAAATCCTGCCTGACTAGAGAATATCGTGTGATTTTTGATTTATTTCGAATACAGTACACCGATATGTTAGAGTGAATTGACACTTAAATTCAGCATTGCCCCTCAAGTATATTACTTGAATATCTACCTAATTACATGGATGCAAAACTTATCTGTAGTAACGAATACCGTAACATCATTTTGTTTCTGGGTTGATATTAGTATGATTGTTATTTGCTACAATCATCTATTTTTCATACATCAACATTCCTCCTTAACCAGAGATAATATGCTCTCACAAGTCACAATAGAATAACAATATTTCACATTTCCGAAACAAAAATAGAGACTGCCAGTCTACGTTGCTAGACCTAGCCAGCAGTGCTTCGTTTTTTTCAGTTTTGATTGATACTTGTTATGCAAAGTTTATGCACATTATTTTAATTGGCAGACTACTGCGCTTTTGTATTTCTCACTTCTTCAACTCTTTTAAACAACGCTGAAATATTTTTGAAAAAACTCAGAGACCAAAGGGTTATTTCAATTTTAAAACATCATAAATGTCTTACTTTAAGCTCTTTCCGCTTCATTTTAATACCTATGTTATGGGTCTACGACCATTTTAAATTTTGTATTCTTCCAGTGTGGGGATCGTCTGTAGACATCAGATTCTGACTTCTAAAGACGGTCCCCATTGTGAAAGGTTAACATTGACAACTTTATTTCAGTATACAACCATATACAATTATTCTATACTCTACAATGATTCGTATTCTGTGAAGCTCAATAGCCTTCACCTCCATTGTTGTCACCGAGCTAGCTAATACCGTACAACCTTATTTTTACCGAGTTCCCATTCAATACGGTTTCTGGTGACTCCACTGTGTTTCACAGAATTATGCAGAGCTAAATTCTCTACTGTTTGATTTATTGGCAATAATCACCATCTATTCTAGATTATTTGTTGTAAGGACCTTTAAATTGAATAATTATTTAAGAATACCACGATCACCAGCTCTAGTATGTCTGGTTACATTACATGCACATATGAGCACATAATAGAATATAAGATCTCTTTTAACGCGATGTACTACTACGGATATACATGTATGTGGTTGTAAATTTAACAATACACAATTTAACTTTCATTTCCACTACTTTTGATGTTTCTGTTGATGGTCTACATATTACATCCATATCAATTCTTCATGAAATTTATATTACAAAAATATCTACCCTAGGTAAAATATATATCTTTATCTACTTCTCATATCTGACGACATCATTACTTTCAGATACAACATCTACAATCATTGAACAAACAACTACTCCAAAGATAGGTACAAAATTTCTGTCCTACATATTTTACCCATTTTAGCACTACACCTACTTGCACATATTTTCACCATATTTCACATAAATTTATAGCCTTTTTGATTTTTTTGAGGTCATTCCAGCATTTAACCCGATGCAAGCAGTGACCTTGTATTATTATTAATTATATCTATTTTTTATTTATCAGATTATTTATCATGGAGTAATTAAATCACTCACGGATAACCGACACTGTTATATCCGGTCACTGACTGTCCAGTCATTTATAGTTTACATTTTTTATATGCTTTTTTTAATCATGTACACCTATGTCTATTTTTTTAAAATAACAGTTGCACATACATGTACAACAGAAATCGAAACAACTTTTTCACTATTTTTTTTAAATCTTGACCCTTACATGTGAAAATTAAAAAAAATGCCATAATAATAATAAAAATAATTTCTTTATATGCAATGCTAAGACTTTAGTTATAATTTCTCTCTCTGACATCATTATTTCTTAGATACAACATCTATATTCCAAGAATCAACTGCTCCAGATTCAGGTAAAGATTATCTGTGATCAGAGGTGTTTTCCCTTTTGAAGCAGCCACCTATACACGTTTTTCACCACATTTGTTATTTTTAGCATTTCTCATGTTTTGGATGGCGACAAATCTATACACAAATCTATATGTACAAAGTTGATGTTGGCTCTTTTATCAAACTAATATCACAAAATAGTTCTTATTATGTAGACTTCCAAGAAACCACATTGTCCGATATTACATAATGATCTCTATATTGAATAAGACTAAGTACTTTATTTATTGGTCTACTCTGTATTGAATTTAGTCCACAATTTTTAACCTAGCGTCTACAACTGCTTTTGTTTCACATTCCATGCAACTACTATGATTGTTTTTGAAAACATATGGAAATGGTTTACCATTTACTGGTTCATTGATTGATTCATGATATTGCAATAGCTATTAGTGGGAGCGGAATGTGCACAAATTCCCTCCCTTACCTTAATATATACCTTTCTATAATACATTGTAATTTGTACATGCATAAAGTCTTAATATTGGAAGTATATTTCCAAGTGCATCATGTAAACTTTTTAGCCTGCTTTTTAATAAGAAAAAGGTGGGCTATTGCAATTGTTCTACGTCGTCCGCGTCCACGTCATTGTTAACATGTACTTGTGGCCACGATAACTTGAGAAGTGTTTTATGTATCCTGCTCCAATTTCTTATGTATGTTACTTATGACCATTTCTCAGACAAAGTCAATCATGGCTGAAAAATATTTAAAATAGCGAATTTCTTGTGATTTTTCGCATTTTACGGCAAAAATTTGACCTTGTGGGCTCGATAACTTCAAGTTCAATAATGGCAGCGAGCTATTGTCGAGTGTGCTCTTGTTTAGACTTACATTACTTCCTCTTGACATTACACCAGTTTAAATGCATCCCATCAAATTTACCATACAGCACAATTTTATTCTTAATAATATTTCATGTAGAAAATACATTTGGTAATTAAGTGTATATGACAGATTTAAACAGTGTTTTTATCAAGTATGTTTAGCACAGTAAGTCTATGTGAGGTTTGAGTCAATACAGGATTCTACTTTAACATGATTTTGTTTGTAAGGGTTGTTTAGTACAATATTAGCGTGTTTGGTATTTGCTGAAATTATTTTTCACACATTAAAACACTTCACTTGTGAATTTGAGATATTTATTTAACCAGTGAAATAAGCTTTCGTGACTCTTTCATATCAAGAAATTTAGAATAAAATATTTTACATTTTCCAAACAGAAGTTATGACTAGGCCTATGCTAGTAGACCAGGCCAACTGTCTGTTTTGCATGCAACATCTCTTGATGCAATGGACCAATGGCATTTGAAAATTATATTGTGTTTGGATTGTCAAGCTGTGTTTTACTTTTGCTTGACACAAGTTTGCAATGTAATGTTAATGCATATTCTTTTAACCAGGGACGATTGAGCCTTTATATTTATCATTTCTTTGAAAATGCTTTAGATTTGAACTTGTAGTGTACAACCAACAAAAGCTCTTTTTCTTATGTACAAATAGATTTATTCATGGTTTCAAGATTCAATATGAAAATGTGAAATTTACCTAAATTTGGAACTGGGAGCGAAACAAATGCGACATTTCCACCTGACACACACAGTGATCATGTGCGGTGGACCACTGTACGGCCACTGGTCACAGTCGCAGTCTCCATGGACAGAGTGAATGCCCTAGGCAGAGAGCAGTATTGGATGAGGCGCTAGGTGAAGCAGGGGCGTAGGAAGATATTTTTGATTTGTCCGGCTTCTTCTTAATCTCTAATTTAGATCACAATATTAGAGAATCTTGTTGAGTATTTTAGAATTTTGAAATATAATTAGGCTATATATTCTATTCAGCCAGTCGGACCTGTTCTGACGTCCCTGTGAAGAGGCCATCCTCATCAAGCAGAGAGTCCCTGCCATGCACATAGACTAAGCACAACTATATTCGTTTTTAATCCATTTTATTAGCCAATTAAATCGCTATTATTGGGAATGGTGTTAAAACAGTGTTTAAACATCAAGGTTTGGTTTCAAATTGAACAAATATGAGTAATTTTCATCCACTTGAAGTTGTGGGTCATGGGAGACACAACTTCAAGTGGGTGAAAATTTAAATAACATAACTGAGTGCTGGGTTAATCATATTGAAATACATGTATATGCATTTTGAGTCCATAACATGATAAGGATTTCTCATATTATTCAAGGCTAAGCTCTATATTGTTTGATTTATCTAACCACTACCTGTTCCAGATTTTCTATTATGGAGTACTAAAGTCAAATATTCACAGCCACTAGCTGTCTCATGTCTGTTCATTTCATTATGTGCAAACATATAAACCCTTATACTGCTAATAATAATATAAGCGTGACTATAGTTGTTTTTAATCAGTTTTATCAGCTCAGGTTAAATCACTGTTAGTAGGAATTTAATGAGTGTTTTAACATCAAGATTTTCACATTTTTGGTCTCGAATTAAACAAATAAAGAGTAGTTTTCAAACACTTGAAGTGGTGTGTTGCGGTAGCCAGACACAATTTCAAGTCAGTAAAAATAAAAATTTTGTATATTATATTTCTTTCTGGCTTTAAAAGTTATAGTATATGTTCCCTTTCATCATGGCCAACTATGGTTGACATTGCAGAACTTAAAATAAATAGGGCCTAAAGCTTATGTACATATTACAGTCATAAAAACTACAAAAAGTTCACCTTACTTTTTCATCATTTCATACTCATATTATCCTGACATATTATGTTCTAGATCCAACATCTAGCATCCAATCAACAACAGAGACAGAACTAGGTAAAGATTTTCCGACAGTCCCCATTTTTCACTTCTTCACCTACCTTCACATTATTACACCACAATTGGCAATTTTAGCATAAATTTGGATGTTTCCTATTGACATTTAAACATGAAACCAACTGGAAACACCTGTGCACAGTTCACAATGTTCCTATTATGATGTTGGTAGATTTCTAACCTTTTTTTAATATGCAATTTCAATACTTTTATGTTTTCTAAAGATTATGTACATACTAAAGTCATAAAAACTACAAAAAAATCAACATTTTTTTCATACTTATTTCATGACATATTGTGTTCTAGATCCAACATCTAGCATCCAATCAACAACAGAGACAGACCTAGGTAAAGATTTTATGTACTGCAAATGTTCCCCATTTTTTACCACTACACCTACCTGTGCAATATGATTTGCACCACTTTTGATATTTTTAGCATTTTTGTGTTTTATAAGTAAATTTGTACATCCCTGCACAAGCACCAAGTAACATTGTTACTTTTAGTAAATTGGTCGATTGCTTTATTCAATATAAATGTAGAAGGTTACATTAATACTTAACGATCTCGCTATTAAAGCTGACCTGGTCCTTACAGCCTGATGATTATCAAGTAAATAACAAAACGTCAGATAAATTAAGTCCTGTCCTCTTTGTCCTTGTCTCATCTTAATATATAATGGTAGATACAACTCTAAATATTTGCTGTTGTTTGTGATGTTACAATTGCAGCGAGGTAGACCACGATGACAATAAATTATCTTGAATCTAAATATTACAGCCATAGATAGGAAAAGCTTGCTGTTTTTTATGTCTTGAACTAATAAATGCAAATTCAATATACCTTCTAATCTACAACTTCTCATAGTTCATCTTCTCAACTCATTATTTTCCAGATACTACCTCTCCCACCATTGAACAAATAACCACTTCACAGTTAGGTAAAAAAAATATGTCCCAAGGATATTTTACGTAGTGACCTGCATGTATATTGCACCAAGTTTGACACATTGACATTCAATATTACATTCTCATCACATTTTTTTTTTACCTTTATTGTTATACTTTGTTTCTGCATCTATAGAAACTGAAAAAACAAGCACACAAACTTGTGGTAATTTGTCAACATAAAGTTTATAATTTGCACCTTATCTGTTTTTTTACTTTCAGTTGTTTAAGATATGCCACATATAGAATTGATTATTATACCACACACATCTTAAGACTTGCTATATATATATATAGATATATATATATGTAGATATTATATCTCGTGTATCTCTATATATTCCCCCGGAAATGGTCTGCTGAGCCCCACACCTCAGTCCTGTTGTTCCAATAGATAATAACTGCCTTGACTAAACTGTAAACTTGTCTATCCTTAGGTCAGAGCATCAGAAATTGAATAATCTTGTGTGCAAACATAATGAAGAGATTTTTGTCAATTTTTTTTACAAAATCTTCTTCACTTTTAAGAAAATTGCCACCACTATCACAAAATAGCACTGGGTAAATATTAGACACATTTTCTATATGTTGGCTGTTAATGAACTAGTGCTGGACTTATTCAGTCCTTGATGTCTAGTAACGAGTGCATGACAGGTCCGTGAATGAAAAGACTGGTGGCATGGAATATTATGTTCTGTATCCGTAGTGAAAAGTGAAACTTTGCTCATGTGCTATTCAAATATGAGATTAATTAGTGAAATATTCATACATCAATTATGATTATAAAAGCGAAGTAAATTGTAATCAATTTTTGTTTGCTAACCAAAAGCTCTGTGGGTGGATCATCATGAATCCTTTCAATGACTGACACTTCTCTGCCGGGATTATTCCAATAAGAAACATAAGAAACATATATGAAATTTTTTTTTACTCTGTGCCCTGCCACAGGGGCCATACTTTCGTACAATAATAGTTGAGATAAGATCTTATCTTAAATCAAGTTAAGATTGACGTAGCTAAGTAAGATCTTAATTTGCTATTCTCCAAACAGTTAAACATATTTTATTTTGCAATCGAAACCTTAGCTAACCTTAACTCCCTGTGTTTTACTAAAAATTCGGCTAAGGCCACCACGTTTTTTTCTCTGTTTAAGACGAGTGAGCTCACTAGATTTAGGTCGCGTATTCAAAAAAAAAACATGTGTTTTTTTTCTGCCCAGTGCGCACATTAGATTGTTGCCGATTTCCAAAAAAAACAATTCAATTTCGGGAGATAAAAAAACATTCTGAAAAAGTTCATTTCGAGAGATAAAAAATGTTTTTCGAGCTATGTTTTTTTCGCTTGTTATTCTTGTCGCCCTCATTAACGTTTTAAAAATTAGGTGAAAAGTTTTTCTATTTTTACAGAAATACCTTCAATGTTTTTTTATTTGGTCACCCTCATTACCTTTTTCAAAAATAGGTTCAATGTTTTTTTTTCTTAAATTTTTTTTCCGCCCTCCCTCATTAGATTTTAAATTTTTGTTTATCTAAAACAGAGAAATTAAACATAGTTGCCTAAATTTCCGTGTGATGGGAACGTGTATAATTCATGTGCCTTGTCATATCGCATGATGTCGGCCAATAAATTAATTAATTTTTTTCTGTTTTTGATATAGTCTAGTCTAATTACCGTAGTCTACCGTAATCTTTTCCTAACTGGTGATCAATATTTAGTACAATATAAAGGTGATGGGTAATTGATTTTTAAAAAATATTCCTAAATTATATCCTCAATTACATTATTTTTTCACCAGTAGTTTTTTGCTGTCAACAATCACATTTCCCCCATGTAAGTCACTATATTTAGAGGGTGTGCAATATTTAGAGGGTGCAATCATGTGTAAACATTACAAAGGTTTATTTTTGGACTTATTTTTGTTCGGTATATACTAATGTGCTGTATCCGTATCGTCAGACAATTACGATATAGATTTGTTTATACAGCTAAAACTGTATCCATGTACTACTAATGTGTTGCTTTTAAGGTTGACTATTGCAATCACATTTGCTTCATAGGTATCATCGTCTGCCTATTTGGTGTTGTCTTTGCCATTGACATTTTCTTGTGGGAGCGATAACATAGCGTATCATGTGGTATATCATTATAATGTATCATAATAAATTTATAGGGCAGCTGCCTGAAATTGTATGTTACAACAGAAAGTATTTAATTTGGTTGAATCAACTTTCTGACTTTTTGTTTCTTTATGACTACTATTTTCATGGTGGTGAGCTAACAATTTTTTAACTGATTGTCTTTGTTAATTAGGAATTACTGACATTCGCACTTCTTTTCTCACATACTCTCTAACTGCATGAAATATTCTCCTAATTTTCAGATGAAACAACTACTTACTTGCAAACAACTACAGAAGCTGCTATAATAACAACAGCTTCACCAGGTAACCAGGCTTTATAATGGGCTCTGTTCTTCTCTCTATTGAGTACTTTTCTAGAAAGTACTAAAAAATGTTAAAAATATTTCACTTTATAGTACAATAACCCTTGTCCTGCTGAATTGTTCCAATTGTATTTTTCGTCATTTGGACCTGGAATTGCTAACGCAATTTCCAGCTCCAAATGACGAAAAATATTTATATTTTTTGAAAATATACATCTTCTTAATTGAGTTATTTGACTAACTGAACATCTACCACAAACTATATTATCCATTTAAGTGATATATTATTTTTCTTAAAATATGCTTAAACCCGTATATATACGGGTCTAGCAGGACAAGGGTTAACAGTACATCACCAGTTTTAATTTTAGCAAGTAGTTTTCAAATTTGATGTCATTTGTTGCTAACACTCAACATGCTCAAGTATCATTACAAGTACTGGTAGTATAATAACAGCACACCTATCAAATAAAATTTGTTATATTTTCCCATTAGTTTAAGAGCTATAATTCTTTTTATCACTTAATTTCCTTTTACATTTTTCTCTACTTACAACACTCATACTATTTTTTTTGTCTTTTTTTGCCCTTTTTGATTGACATAATACGTTATTGTATATTATATTGATTTGTCCCAGATGTAGTTCTGAACTCTCACCCAATGTCATACAAAATCTTCATGTCATTTTTGGTGTCTCCTAACACCCCCTTCCCTTCCAGAATTCAATACATTTCTGGCGCTTTGTAAAATCACTGATTAAGTTTTGACAGTATAGCTGTTTGTATTGTAATTCCAAGCCTTTCATACATTTACTGTGGAGGAGATCTTGGTATCAATAATCAAGTAATCTACATAACTCATGAGATTATGTAACTGCATTATCAAGCTGCTTGTAACAAAGATTTCAAAATAACACATATATTTTATAGGTTTTTGTTAAGGAAGGTGTCAGTACTGTATCAATAATCCAAATTTTAGCCTGAGAGATAAAATAAAAGCAACATAAAAACTTAGTTAGAGATAGATCTGTAGAATATTTTTTGTTTCCCTTTAGATGTAGTATATATTATATGTTTTAAATTAAAGGGATATCTGCTGATTTAAAAGATGCATGTTCACTTAAAAGGATACAGATTTCTTTAATTCTGGAATTAAGTTGGTGCTAGCAGCTCAGATTTACTCCAGTTGGTGCACATTATGACCTGTTTGCCCTTTGTTATTGTGCTATTTTTCTAGCGCCCACAGATTGCTTTATATGCATATAAAGTCTTTATGTGTAGAGCTGAGACTGAGCTTTATAGACAAAATAAGCTAAATGGATCTATCCGACTGAGGTTATTATTAAGCAGCCCTCGCTGAGGCGGGCTGCTTACTGTATTCCACACGGCCATTTTGAATTTTGTAATATTTACTTAACTCAAGAAATGCAAAATGACTGGACCATGAATATAAAACAAAATGTAATGTCTCACACAAGGTTAACCCATGACAAATTTCACACTAAAAAATCCAAAATGGTTGCCAGTCCGCCATTTTTTTTTTCCACTATCTCCAAAATCTTGCATGATAGCTGATCTATGAATTTCTGATTCCTCATACTTCTTATAGTCATCATATACTACAATCTTAAAATAGTGGTCGAGCGATAAGGGAGGGCTGCTTTCGTGTTTGTTTCCGAACAACTCTTTCTAGTTTAATTATAAGATTAAAATATGAAATTTAATGGTTGATTGGTTAAAATCAGATCTCACAGGTAATTGGTATACAAGAGTAAATATTATCATGGCGCAATAACATAAGTGAGAACAACAAAAATGTATCAATAACTGAGATTATTAAAAGTGCTGCCAGAGAGAATAATCTATTAGACAGAGAATCATACGATACAACATTCAGTTCAAACTGCATCCAATGTTTTACTATGGACTTGGATATCATACAAATGATCTGTGGTTTTAACAGTTACTCATGCCAATAGGCAGAACAGAGAACAACCTATCACTATCAATTCAATATTAAAAATGTGTCATTTTTATGTCGTTGTTTTATGTTTTATCAACAATTTTTATAATTGAATATCACATTTCGATTTCTAAGTGAGTGACCAGTTGTTGATACATTTAAGGTATAATTTATCACAAATTCATGTTGTCATTTGTCTGAACATAAACTTTTGTACTCCACTTTAAATCCCGCCCACTCCCGTCAGAAGGTAATGCGACTTAATCCTTACCATGCTGAAATATTTTTATATAAACCATGGAGACCAAAGGGTTTTTTCAATTCATTTTTTATGTCATCATAAATGTCCTAATGGCTCATTCTGCTTCATTTGAATACTTATATTATGGGTCTAATGCCAATATATATTTTAAATTCTTTCAGTTCGATATTGATTTTAGACGTCAGAATATGTCTCCGATGTCCAAATTGAGTCTCCATGCTGAAAGGGTTAATGAAGCCATGTGATTGATTTAAATAGAGTAAAAGGGCCATAATCTCCTTTATCCATTCACTTTTTTTCACCGCTTTGATAAATTTGATGTGTTGAAAAATTGATGGTGCGAAGAATTTGTTAAAATAAACAAAGGCCAGGTTTATCAAATAATTCAGTTTGGTGTTGGACATTGTAATTCTGCAAATGAATGAAAAACAGCACAGGACGAGCTTCAACTAAGCTGAGAATCCATGGTTGCATTTAAATCCTGTTGCGGCTTCTATGCTTGTTGACATTAGCTATTACATAATTTGTTTTCTTTTCTTGCTAACTTCTGGACACGAGAATGAGATATTTTCTAGAAATGTTTATTTGTTAATTTTCATGGTTATAACACGAGATATTTTCTGCTGCTATAGAAAAATTATGACAGGCTCAGATATATCTATTCTCTACAACACTATTATCAGTAATCAACATCATAATGCAATTAGCCACCCTCCTGCATTGATTAGGGGTATCGCTAATATAACCGATTTGCATGACTAAGCATCACATACTGATAGAAAACATTACACAGCTTGGAAACTGTGTAAATTAGATGTACTTAAGAAAAAATGGCTTTTAATATTGAAAAAGCACAAATTTAGGACTTGGTGAAAAGTTTTCAAATTACAAAATCGCTAAGCAAATATTTATTATCCAATTTGCAGTATTAGGTCTAGAAAATAATCGAACAAATTAAAATTTGATTGAACAAAGGCTAACAATACCACACTTATAGTGCAAGAGCATTAGTGAAAAAAACACAGTAACCTGGAATAAAATTGCAGAAAGCTGATTTTTTCAGGAATGATACCTGGACATCTCCCTAGGCGAATTCCGAAGAGGCCCCAAAAATCCCCCTTGTGCATTTTTTTTAATTCAAGATGGCCGCCACCATGTAACGCCATTTTTGAGAAACAGGGGTATACCCTAATTCCTCACCTTTGTAGTTAGAAAAAAAATATTTTGGTGTCTCTACTTATGTTTTAAGGCACAAAGAGTTGATCTAGATGATCAGAAATGATATCAGCACTTTTCTCAATACCAAAAATTCAAGATGGCCGCCATATTGCTCTGATTATGTTGAGCGATCTCTTAAAAAAACACGAAAATATGAGATATCTATATTGTTGTTGAACCTAAAATGTATTTTTTGGCCAAACCTATAGAATCTAGCACTTATTTAGATCACCATTATTTTATTATATTGTATTTATCAACATAAATCCCACATAGTAGGTAACGCCATTTTTTTTTTAAAAAAGGGGTATATCCCAATTCCTCACTTTTGAATTTAAAACAATGCTTTTGGTGTTTCTACATATGTTTTAAAGTACAAGGAGGTTATCCAGATGATCAGGAATAATATCAGTACTTTTCCTAATACCACAAATTCAAGATGGCCACCATAATATTTTGTTAAGCGATCTCTTAAAAAACCCGAAAATATGCAATAACTATCTCGTTGTTGAAACTAAAATGTATTTTTTTAGCCGAACCCATGGAGTCTTGAACTTATTTAGATGACCATGAATCCCACATGGTAGTTAATTCATCCATGGTGGGTGTTTTCGAACTGCTTTCCCACTGGAAATGTAGATTGAGATTTGTCAAGTTAACAAATTAATCTCCGGTAAATAATGAAATTATTGGGTTTCAATCATCCGAGCTGTCACAGTTTCTACATGTTTGGCCAATGTAAAAAGAGCACATCGTTTTACACTATAGTCGTGATTTGTGAGATCCCCCTCTCTGCACCCGCTATTCACTCATTTTAGAACTCTTTCTGGAGCGACTGCTCTTTCAGTTTGCGCTGGTGACAAACGACCATGAGATAAAATCCGTTCCCAGACTGTAGATTCCACACACTCCTGTACAGCAAAATATGCTCTGTATCATAATGGAGTTTAAACACGAGGCATTCATCCAATGCTGTTTTAATATTGGCTGACCGTCTTCGACGCTGGCCCAAAAATTAAACAGAATTGGATTAATGCCCCGTGTTGGCTGGGGCAGTAGGTGACGTTGAAGGGAGGCTTTCTAACAAAAAGTATTTACAAGATAAAGACTTGCGCCTCACACGTTACATGTACATGACATCTTTGATAATTGTCCTGTAACAATGCTTTTTTAAATACTTACTTTTGTCCATGATATGCGAATGTCAATATGTTTATTATCATGAAATATATCATTTAAATATCAAGATATTAAATTTTGAATATTAGGATATATATATTTCGTAATAAAGTTATGGCATTGTATGGTGTTGTAATGAGATGATTTTCCATCAGAATATCGGAATAAGAAAATACATTAATTGATGTCACAGTCTATCGTCAGGATATGATCTTTTTATGTCACGATAATATGAGGACAAGACACATTAACATCATGATATGGTTTTGTAATGTCCAAATAATGCTCTTTATTATAGTAAAATGACGTTATGATGTCTGGATGCAGCTTTATAAATGCAGGATATGGTGGTTAAGCATCACGGCATGGTATTAAAGTGACAGGATCTTTTAGTGTATTGTCACGATATTATTATAATAACATGATATAGCATATTAACATCACAATATGACATTTTAGTGTAAGAGGAAATGAAAGTAAGAGAGGGCAAGGCCACATGCTGTTCAAAGAGCATGTGTCTTAACCCTATCTTACTTTCCATTTTATTAAATCTTCCGAAGTGCTTTTGTTGGCAGTTTTGGAGTACCGGTATTTGAGCAATGTAGAGGCCTTTACCATGTTTACTTACTGAATTATATTGCGATATATAAGTTGAACTGACATGTGCCATCCCGATATTGGAATGTTCTATGTCGATTCTGTATTACCATATGGTAACGTGCGTCTCTCAATATTATCTTATTCAAATGTTATACCTTGACATGACAATATAATATCCTGACATTAAAATGCCATATCCAGACTTTAAAGTGACATATCCTGACATTCTATAGTCACATTAAAATATTGTAGTGTCATATTCAGTCATTATAATATCACATTAGAATGCCGTCAAGCCCGCCATATCTTGATTTGATAATGTCATATTCTATCATAAAAAATGGAATATCTTGACATTCAAATCTTATTGTGTGATATTAAAGGACAAAATTATAATACCATCTCATGACGTTAAAGTGTCATATTCTGATAAATTACAATCGAATATCTTGGCATAAATATGCCAGATCCTGACTTCGAACTGTTTTTTATGTTTTTCCTATTTTAACGTCATAATCCGACAAGTCTATTATACAATATTCGATATTAAATAGCATGTTTGTTATTATAATGACACATCATCACATTACAATGCTATATTGTGACCGCAATGTGTCATTTCATCAATGTATAAAAGTCAAATAATAATATTCAAATACCATGTCCTAATATTCAAATGTCATATCCTGACATTAAAATGTCATAGTGATGTTAAAATGATATATCACATGATATAATATGATGCAATATCGTTTCATTTTAATACAGCAACGTGATGTTTAGCCGCTATATACTGCCTTTATAAAGCTGTATTGAGCCATCATAACGTGATTTAGCTATATTAAAGCAGCCCCTTGGGATGACATCAATTGTCGTTTTTAGTTCCGTACTGAAGTAGTGTATCCCACGGATCATGTTTTTATTTTTTTCAAAATATTTTATATTTTTACAAATATTTTTAATCAACATTTCTATGAAACCAGAAGAAACCCAAACAAACTACTTGTATACCTGAAGGACGATTGAATGTTTTCACAGCATTGGGCCACATGCTGATGGCATCGGCCCAGCGTTGGGTAGACAATCAGTGCTGCAGGTGTGTCCTCCCGTGTCCTGACTATGAGACACCAATTAGCGGGGACTGGTTTGATCTTACCGTCTGATGCGTGGGAATATGTGACCTAAAGTGCTGAATATTGCTGACTTGTTTTGTTTACATGGCAATATACGACCTGGAAATACAACTATTTCACTCTTTTTCAGTGCTTTAAAATTGTTTCTTGACTTTTTCGTATTTTTAGTTAAGATCAGTAGGCAATATAGCCTCATATAAATTAAATTTTCAAAATTGACAACATTGAAAATGTCTCATCCCAAGGGGTCCCTTTAAACACCAATGTTTGGACATTATATTACATATCATGATATTAAAGTGTCATATCCTGATATCATATTCATATATCCTGACATAAAACTATTATATCCTGATGTTAAACTGTCACATCCTCTAATTTGATGTCATATTCTGACATTTCAGTGTAATATCACATTGCAATATCATACAATGTCATATATTTATCACGTAATACACTAATATTCAAATAAAATATATATCTGAATATTCTAATCTATAATCCAAGGTATCTAATACCATTTTCAGGAAATTGACCAAATTACATAGGCCTATAGATGGCCAAACTCTGCCAGTAAAATCATGTGATTTAAAACATTTTTTTATTTAGTAGTACATGTAAATAACCAACAGTCTCGTAGGACACATGTTCAAGCTGGTGTAATATTGTACTTAGCTCTGTTATTATGTACATTCACACAAAATTAGCTAATATTCATATCCTAGAATAATCACAACTAATACTTAACCAAAATCGAAAAACATTTTATATAGGCCTACTATATAAAATACCTACATTGGAATTGATCGCTGGGTTTCAACTGGAATTTCTCACGCTATCTCAAGTTTCAAATGAATGAAAAATACCCTTATATTTAAAAATGAGACATGTTAGAATTTTTAATCAATGATTTCTAACATATGATATTTTGTAAATTTTATAAATCTGTATCTATATTCCCATATGAAAAAGCAGTTGGACATCACTTAATCGTGGCACCTGCGCTAAAAGAGCTAACCAATATGGCAGCCATGTTGGATTTTGTGTTAATAAGCACATTCTATTAAAACAAATTGGTGATGGAAATATATTCTAGATTCCATGGCTCTGAAAAAAAAGTTTCAACAACATGATGATTATGGCATGTAGGTGATTTTCTTCGGGGGGGGGGGGGGGGGGACGCTTGGCATAATGGTCGCCATCTTGGATTTGTGGAGATAAGAAAAGGGATGATATCATTTCTGATCCTGTTGATGAGCTTTTTGTGCCTTAAGACATGTGTAGAGGCACCAAAATATTTTTTTTTAACTGCAAAGTGAGGAATTGGGGTATACTTTTTTGGAAAAATGACGGTATATGGTGTTACATAACATTAAACTATGTGGGATTTATGTTGATAAAATATAATAAAATATTGGTGATCTAAATAAGTGCTAGACCCCATGGGTTTGGACAAAAAATACATTTTAGGCTCAACAACGAGATAGTTACCTCATATTTTCGTTTTTTTAAGAGATCGCTCAACATATTCGGTATATCAATATGGCGGCCATCTTGGAATTTTGGTATTGAGAAGTACTGATATCATTTCTGATCATCTGGATGAACTCTTTGTGTCCTCAAACATAAGTAGAGACACCTAAATATGTTTTTCTAACTGCAAAAGTGAGGAATTATGGTATACCCCTGTTTTTTTTAGAAAATGGCGTTACATGGTGGCGGCCATCTTGAATTAAAAAAAATGCACAAGGGGGATTTTTAGGGCCTCTTCGGAATTCGTCTGAGGAGATGTCCATCATTCCTGAAGAAATCAGCTTTCTGCAATTTGATTCCAGGTTCAACCCTAATGCTCTTGCACTATTAGGGCACACGTCTTTAATATTGTGGTTTATACATTTTTTGGAGAAAGATTAGAGCAGACTAAATGGAAAATAAAAAAGAAAGATTATTAACAGGAAAATCTGTTATTTGCACCCTTTATTTTAGGGAAGCTGCATTCGTATACCACATTTCTAAAAATGTGTGTTCTTATTAAATTTTCATAAGTTTAGGTAGTGTGATCAAACCTTCTATTTTCTGTTTCAGAACCATTGATTTTGACAGTGACAGAAGTAAACGAACATGACCTTACAGTTTCCTGGGAACCACCAGATGTTGAATTTACTAGATTTGAAGTGCGATGTGAAGCAGATGGAGAATATTCTAATTATTCTGGTGATGTGGAAAAGAGTGATGATGAGTCAAAAGTGTACTCATTCACATGTACAAATTTAACATCTGGAGCTAATTACACAGTTGCTGTGGAAACTTTTAATGTCGATGTATCTGTATTGGAGCCTGGTATAGTAAACAGTACAACAAGTAAGATCTTGACAAACATATATAAGTGGATTATATTATTTTGGCGCAGAAATGGAGTTGACCATTCACATTGTTTGCCATTTCTGTTTCTCTTTTACAACAAGTCCCTCTGATGTGATTACTAATTTCTCAGAATTGATGAGAAGATGCTTTTTGCAAAAAAGTTGTCTTTCAATTATTTTCTTTTTAACCACATAATTTTACTTTAACGGGATGTGTGAATTTCCCAATAAATCATGTAGATTATATTGGAGCTGTAGAATAAAATGTCAGTCATGTGTCATCCTCCAAACCAATAATTACCTCTGGTCAACAAAGGCTTGCTTTGCTACACATTTGTGAAATTTGCACAATTGTTTAAAAACTTATTTGTGCTAAACAAAGATGTTATGAGCTGTGTAAAAATGTATGAATGATACATTATAAAATCTGATTTATTTACTTTTTAGTTTTTTCTTTTTCTTTAAGTTAATAATTTCACTTACATTTACATGAAGCTATCTGAAAATTTTAAAAAATTAATTAAGGCTTGTTCAATAACTTGTTCAATAGGTTATCTCTATTTACAGTTCCCCCTCGACCTGTGTTGTCTGCTGATGATGTACAAAAAAAGACTATGAATGTTCACTCTACCATCACTGATGATGACTATGTTATAAATGGATGTATTCTGCAATATTATGATATAGACCCACCACTTTTCGAAGAAGAAGACGATGGTGTGTGTATCTTTGAGATCACAGACTTGGTCCCCGGGACACAGTATGATTTCACAGGATACACATATAGTGGTAGTGTGAGGAGTGAAGAAGCCACACTGTCTGAAGTCACATGTAAGTAGAATGGGACTAGTAAGTCTAAAGCTTGAATTAGTATTGTAATTTTCTGTTTCCTGTAAGGTTATAAGGATGCACTGCACAATACAAACACAAACTGGTCTACTGACTCCAGTTGCATCGATATCACACAACAAAAATTTGCTTTGTGCAAAAGAAAAGCTGCCCCATGTTTTTTAACCTTTTGTTTTTTTTTAAATGAACCATTTGAAAAAAATGATATTTCTATGAAACTCTACACTGTAGTTTGTAAATATTTGCAATTGTCATTTAAAATTTAATTTTAATGATTACATAACTAAATTTAAAATATTAATAATCTTTTGAAACAAAAAGTAATAAAGATTTTCAAAAATTCTTTCAGGTAATGAGACAGGAAGAGCACGGCTATCAAATCATCTAAAAAATAAATTTTGTAAATTTGAAGCTTATGGCCCTGTTCGTGTGGAGGGTCACATGTGTTAACACCTAATATCATTCAATTACAGTGCTCATGTAATTTTCTCGTTACAGCGACGCTCAATTTTAAAAGGGTAAAAATAATTATATCTGTACAATTTTAATCAGAATATATGTCAATTTACTGTATTCTATATACTACTATAGACGCGATTAGCACTTTAAGTTGTGACATCTTCATGTTATATTTACCACTGTTTGTTGACATGTTTATGTCATTTTTACCCATTGTTTGTTTGTTTTTTGATTAATTTTATATGCACAATTTGAATCAGAATATATGTCAATTTTGTAAATGTAATGCTCATTTCTCTTGCAAATTTTCTGTTTTGAAGGAAAAACAGAAATGTTGAAAAGGGCTGTATACGCGATTAACACTTTAACCCTTACACTGCTGCATAAAATTTGCAGCATGTGTGGTTTCCCACTAAGTAATATCTGGCACGTTTTTCTTCAAAAAAAATATCTGATGAACAACAGATAATAAAAGCCATTATATTACAAAATCAGTGAGTTAGCTATCTTTAAAGCGCAAATAGAAAGACACCACAAAACGAAAGTGAAAAAAATAAAAAAAATAAAGAATTTACTTGGCGACTATAGTTGCCCACAGCAGGCTGCGCTTGGTTTATTTTGGGCGACTCTAGTCGCTCATAGCAGTGTAAGGGCTAAGGGTTAACATCTTCATGTTATGGTTACCCACTGTTTGTTTGTTGACATCTTTATGTTATGTTTACCCACTGTTGTTCAGTGTTAGACGCTCCTGATGACATCCTCATTGAGCCGGATGTTTCCTCTATAACTGTGAGCTGGGAATCTCCAGAAGGAGGCTACACTGGGTTTGAGGTTGATTGCTTGGCAAATAATGATGATGCAGTGGATCAAAGAACAAATGAAGTAGAGGAGTCGGATGGTACATACACAGCTGAGTGTGAGGGTGTGACAGCAGGTGTGGAATACACGATCACAGTTACTACACTACATGATGATCATGACATGAGATCAGAGGGGACAACTGATTATACCATCACTGGTAGGTGGAGTGCAACACCTGGATAAACACCTCAATTATAAATTGTTTGGTCATCATCTAAGAAATGACTTATTGGACCACTCGGTTTATGTTCCAAAATAATAAATTATTTAATGTTTATGAATATATTCTGGATATTGATTCCTCTTTTAAGGTCGCATATAGGAGTTTTCTGTTTCAGTTTGCAATGTATTTTTTCATAATATACCTGAAATATATGATATATATGATTAAAAATATGCTAGATATAAGCTTAATCGATTAACATCTTTCGGATATTTTTCTTTTATTAGGCCACGCCTTTTTTATAACGTGGTTTACGGATGTGACATCCCTAAATTGTCCAATAACTGAAAAAAATTATACACCTTCAACAAAAGACTGCTCTGAAATCTGCTGAAAAGTTAAAAAAAAAATATAAAGTAATCTGTCTATTTTATATTATTCTCTGCCGCCTGCAAAGTCTGTAAATCACATTATCAAATACGTGTGACTTTATATAATAATATGATCTTTCAATAACAATACTTTATCTATAATTCTTACCTTTTAAGGTGTGCCTTTCACTAAGTCAAGTACATTATTGGTTAATTTACAGCTCTTTTCATTTATTTGTAGTACCACAGATACCGACCAGAACGGAGATCACATCTGTCACAAATACTTCTATAACTGTCTCATACAGCTATGATTATGATTCCGCTGTGGCTCAGTGTACTCATTATCGGATTACGTGGTCTGATGAGACTCGTGAATTAGAATATACAGGTGGTACACAGGAGTACACTATAGATAGTCTTGATGAGTGTACGGATGACCACACTGTTAATGTTACGGCCGTTACTAAACCAATTAGTGATGATTGGAGCCATCTGGAAGACGCAGTGGGTGAAGCATTGAGTGATAGCAGTTGTACTTGTGAGTTTTTCTATGATAATTAATAATGCCTATAAATGTATTTTCTCTAATAATTATATTCATAATTGTGTACATGTAGTAGTACCAGCCACGATTCTAATTGTCTTTAATACCTTTTATTGGAATTTACGGCAGCACCATTTAAAAATAGAATGTGAACTTGATCAACAAAAGCCTTGTACTGCTGAATTGTTTCTGAGTATTTTTCATTCATTTGAAGCTGGAATTGCTAACACAATTCCCAGCTTCAAATGAAAGAAAAATAAATATTATTTATGAAAAATTGACATCTTCCAAATTGAAATATTTGATTAACTGAGCATCTACCACAAGATATGTTACACGTTTTAGTGGTCCTTTATCTAGTCTGAAATTAGCTTGAAAACGTATACCGGTATACTCGGTCTTAGCAGCAGAAGGGTTAATAAGGCTTGGCTTATTTGCCTATTTCACAAATCTAAATAATTTTCACCCACTTGAAGTTGTGTCTCGCTTCTGTGGGTACAAATTTTAATTTGATAACTTGGACCCCAAAGGGTTAAATCATGGATATTAAATTGAAACACATGTATTTGTTCTTGTTATATATATATATAGTACCTGGAGCAGTGACACCAACAAGCAGCTCCACCAGTCCTCATTCCATATTGGTTACATGGGGTTTACCTACCGAGTGTGGTGATGATACCAATGTGTGGTATGAGCTTCATATCACATCTAAAGATACAAATGATGATTCTTGTGCGGAATATATCTTGAATGAAAATGGAGAAGAATGTGAAGAGGTGAATATGATGGTGTTAATGTCAAATGATTGTTTTGTAGTAAATGTATTTTATTTTTTTGTTTGCAGACTATTATGTCTCTGATATATTATTTTGCCATTTTCAGTATATTTTGAGTCTTAATGGTTGTTGCCTTCTATGGTTTTATAATTTATCATTGATTCTAGTAAATAAGTCAGATTATTTATTTTCAAATCCAATATAAAAACACACTTCATGATATGACCAGGGCTTTTAAATTTGTGACAATATTCAATTTGAAATCATGCAAATGTGCTGAAATATACAAATGTCATGAATTGCTAATCAATTAAACTACTAAATTTTCACCAGGCAGCCCAGTAACACTCATGAGCCATTGACCCAATTTTGTTTTGTTGTGAATTGTTTTATCAGAAGTGACAAAAAGACTGATACACAAGCTCATCTAACCGACTGTGCTACTTTTTGGATTCTACTTGCTCCACACCAAACACACGACTGACACAAAGTTGGTTCACTGTTGGGCCATGTTGTAGACAGTAGGCCAACATTAATCCAGCATTGGTTTTACCAGGACTGTTAAGAGAGTGCTTGGGCAAGGCTACTTTTAGTTAACGTGGCTTTTTTGCTACCATAAAATTAATCAATGATTTCAAAGCACTTAATAAATGCACCCTCCTGCGCCAGGCGCTTTTATTAAGGATAATGCGGTAAATATACAGGTATTGTGTATAACATTAGTACAATTGGAATTCAATTAGGGATTTATTATTCTTATTACCATGATCTCACTTTCTAAGGTAATTCACATGTCAAGCTGTGGGAAGAATTGATTTAATATAATCAAGTATCATTGATCGATTGATGACGATGAATTGAAATTTCCCATTGTAGAATATTTTTGCACAGAAATATAAATATTAGACAAAATGGTAAAATAAAATCAGGATATAAACTGGACAGTAATTTTGAAATCCAACTTGACATTGCGCTACAGAAGTTTAACCAGAATATAAATTAACTTTCTGAAACGATTTTGAATCTTTGATATCGGTTTCACTGATAAAAATTCAGATTCTGAGTTAAGAGCATTTTGTGTTAATATCTTCACAGTGTTTCATCTAGGATTCAGAAGGGGCATGGCGCCACCTATCATTAGGGGCACTTTATCATGCACGCCGGGCACCCAGTTAGGCGTTTCCAACACCCACCCTCCCCAATTAAGGGTATAAACAGAATGGGCTAAGTATGTAAGCATCGCCAGTTATTACCACTATGTACACAGGCCGTTATCAGGTATTGCATCATAGGTGTGAACGCGCCACATCAGTGACTGGGGTGTTTTCACAATGGCCTGGGTGGGTTGATTATTACGTAACAACAGTTCAAAAAGGCATTTCACTGTCTGAATATTAGAAGGGCAACATGGCGCACATGAAGGGTAACATGGCGCTGATGAAGGGCAACATGGCGCTGACAAAAGGCAACATGGCGCTGCGCCATGTTAGAAAGAGCTAGATGAAACACTGCTTTAATATATTCGACCTGGCATACTATCATAATTGTTGATGTGGATTTCTAGGTTGCATATCTGCTGTGTAAAGACAAACAGCAGTAACTGCTTACTTTTCAAGTAATCAGGGACTGCCATTTGTCTTTGCAAAACATACCCTTACAGTGCTGGGATCGATTTTAATCGTCCAGATTCTGACGACTAAAGTCGATCCCACACTATAAGAGTACCATGGTTGTAGACTCTTAACATAGGTATTCAAATGAATCGGAAAGAGCTCACTAAGACATTTATTATGATTTCTAATTGAAAAAAAACTTTCAGTCTCCATGTTTTTTACAAAAAGAAATTCAGCGCTTTAAGGGTTAATGTAGACTTAATGAATATATGTTATCATACTGTTACAGATCACAGATTCTACATGTCCTCCATCTGAATGTGCCAGTTATGAGAGTGATGAAGAAGGCTTTTCTTACAATATTACTGGTTTGTCGCCGTACACTGATTACGTGATTGATATGAGAGCTGTGACTTGTGGTGGAGCAGGTGACTCTGGAGGAACTCAGGATACTACGATGGAATCAAGTATGTCACTTACATATTTTTTGAGTGTCTATTAAATCTACACCTATTTTCATCTGGTGAAATCTTGTGATCATATTATTAACTAATCTATTTAAAATGGACGTTCCATGTCAGAACCTTACGATGTCATCAGGGTGGTCCCTTTCAACCATCGACACATCGCTTTACCCCACGAGTCCATAATGCTTGATTAAACCTGCCTTGATAACTCCCAGTCACTGGTTTGGTGCATTCACATGTATAACGTAATGTCTGATGAAGGTGTGTACATACTGTGCATCACTTGTGATGTTTACATACCTAATTAATACTCCCAGGTTCTACTATGATCTTAGCTGCGTGGGGGGGGGGGGGGGTTATCGGAAATACCCAAACCAGGTGCTAGCCGTGCATTGACTGGGTGCCCCCAATGATAGATGGCACCATGCTCCTTCTGCATCCTAGATGAAACACTGCCTAAGCAAGGCAGTTCTGAACGATAATCTGGCGATATCTTTTGCTGGAATGTTGTGAAAGAGGGAGTTATAAAAATCTAACTTGCTACTGACCAATTTGCTCTGTGCAATTTGTTTGGCAAGAGCCAAGGACAGACTTTTCTGTCTTGCTAGGATTAAGCTTCAGCTTGGACCCAGTCATCCAAGCAGACACACCTATTAAACATTATTTCAACTTCTCAAGTGTTTCTTTAGCATTTGAAACTGATTAGTACATGTGAATTTGAGTATCATTGGCATTAGGATTTTGGATGATGTCGAAGCTGGAGATTATAGTACTTAGTAATGTAGTGTATAAGGTGAAAAACAGTTGTTCCAGATACCAATATTATTTAGCTTTCATTTAAATAGAACGAAGATGTGTGTAATGCTGGTTTACTTTCGATAACATTAGGCCAATGAAACTTTTTAACTGAGATTATTTGAGCTGTCATGGTATATACCGTATTTATTGTAAACGTTCACTACCCTTTCTGACTTGTGTGTGATGTGAGTGTGTATGTCTATTTTTAAAACATTTGTCAGATCTGAGATATTCATGGTGGGTATTCTGATATCTGATATGCCACTTATTTCAACTACTTTAATAGCCCCCCCCCCCCCGACCCCCACTCCCTGTAGCCACAGGGGGTATTTAAATTAATGGCCCAGGGCGATTATTATAATAAACACGGTATTATATGCTAATGTTACATTAACCTTGTGAATATATTTCAGTTCCTGGAAAAGTTGGCAGCCTTACTGTACAAGACAAAGGACATGATCATATAGCTTTGAGCTGGACTGAGCCTGCAGAACCTAATGGCGTGATAATAAACTACAATGTCTGTTACGATATCAACATAGATGGAACAAATGGAGATGAGTTTAATTCCACTGGTCTTACACAAGGTTGTGAGGATACAACTGACACATTCTGGAACAAGACAGGATTCTATGCTTCAGCGACCTATGCGTTTTGTGTGCACGCCTGTACAAATCCCGGTTGTGGAGAAAATGAGTGTCTGGAAGAAACTCTAAATGAACATCGTACGTCAAAACATGTGTTTTTGAACTTGCGCTATAAATATTGATGTCATCTAATAATTTTGCACTGATAATACATATTTGCTGCGTAAACTCACTGTCAATTACACTGAATCCTTCAAGCTAATTATAATCTGTTTTATTAGCAGGTTATATCACAGTTATTGGAAAGTAAAATCAGTTTTTAACATCCAAGATTTGCAAATGTTTGGTCTCAAATTAAACAAATAGGAGTAATTTTCACCCACTTGAAGTTGTGAGTCGTAGCAGGGAGACACAACTTCCAGTGGGTGAAAATGAGACAACTTAGAAGGAAAAGGGTTAATAACATCAAGTTATGAGGTATTACTTACAATCATATTGTGTAATAATTTAACTGGCCAGCATAAAAAACTTTGTTTGATTTATTCTCGTCAATAATGATTCACCTTCTGATCTCTCCTAAACACAAAGAAAACATATTTGCTTATTCCTTATTTAAAATTTAAAGAATTATATCGGCCATTTCATTGTATTGGTATATTCAACACTTGCTGCTAGGTCTTTATACATTTAGAAGCGAGTTTTGAAACCAAATCAGTCATTGAAACTGATAAAATAGTCTGTGGTAGATGTTCAATTAATTCAAAAATTATATTTCGGAGATGTATATTTTTTATAAATACAGATATTTTTCATCATTTGAAGCTGGAAATTGCACTAGCAATTACAGCTTCAAATTATGATAAATACAACTGACAACTGAGCAGCACAAAGGTTGACAGGGGCCAGTGTATTTTCCTTTCTACCTTTATATCCAGATCCACTGTGTTCAATATAGCTCCTTTTTTACATGACACTGTTGTACTTTTTTTTCACAGTTCCACCAGCACCCACCAATCTGGTTGCCTATTCTACCTCATCACACAGCATCTTTGTATCCTGGTCAGCAGGCGGTGTCTCCACTGGTCAAACCAATTACACAGCTGTAGCAACAGATTCACAATCACCGGAGCTTATATACTATTGTGAAACAATCGGTCAGTTAAAAAAAAACTGTTTCAATCTGTCAGATATCTATATTTTAATATGCCCATCAAATGTAATCAAGTGTACAGTATGCTATAAATTGTCTTTAACCCTTTAGCCACCAAATTATACAATTGGAATTTTCACCCACTTGAAGTTTTGTCTCGCTGATGTGATTCACAACTTCAAGTAAGTGAAAATTATTCAGATTTAGCAAAATGGAGGCCAACCATTTTCAAATCTTGCTAATTGATGTCACGTTTTCTCTTCAATATTTTCAAAGCTGATAGGCAACGTGGTACATGTAATAAAAAATGTAAAAAACGAGTATAATCGGTACCGACGCTATAAGGGTTAAAGTTAGATAGAATGCTGCATGCAGTAGTATTGACTGTCAGTCCGAGTTCTGCTGCTTTTTTTTGTCCCCGGCCCAATCATCGGGGAGTATTAAATGCCTTCCATGTGACATGCTATTCATTCCTCCAGATCTTGGTCTTGGGTGTAATTACCTAATCCTACATTTGTCAATCTACTGGCCAAGCATTTTTCAATCCCATTCTGTACATTTTACATTGTCTGAGAGGCTGCTGACCATTTTGCAATCTGATGAAATGTCTTCGAGGCTGCTTATTATTTGTTCTTTGAACTGCCATTGATCACAAATCACTACCTCTCTCTAGATTACACAGCCCTCCATCAACCCCTCTCCCCAACTCTTATATAACTTTTGATTTTGTTCATATTAGGTCCTTTAATGACCACACTTAGTTAAAAGTCTCTCTAGTATGATATTCTTATCTTGATGATTTTTGTTACATCCTGCACTGATGAACCACCAGGGTTATAACACATAGTTAATAAGACATAGTTATCTATAAATCTGAAATCCTAAAATTATTGAATCGATGTCTCGATACAAACTCTTCCTGACTGACTAACATTTCACTCTGCACGAGGTGCATGTAACTGTGGAATTTGGTGTTATTTTAATCACTAGTGGTCAGCTAGTTATTTAAAAAAAATTATCATCTATAATATTCTCTCACATTCTGGAGATATTAAAATAATTAAAACATACATATATTTTATCACTTGCACGGGGAGTTATGGCTTCGCATTGGATGTCCGTACAGCCGCCCATCTGTCTACATTTCGTTTCCGGAGAAGATCTCGGAAACCCATGAGTGGATTTCTTTCATATTACACACACACATCCCTTAGGGGGTGTAGATGTGCTTTTTGGAGTTTATGACAGTTGTCCTACTTTTTGACCTGCATCTCTCCGCCAAAATAGCAAAAAAATGTGGTTGAGTCAAAGCCCTACTTTAGTAATTCTATTCCAGCATTTTATACAGTAACATGATGTCATTCATATTTCATTCATGACTCCGACCACATGCTTTAGGTTCAGTAGTCCTTTAAAATTTATGAATAGACTAGAGCATCTTCTATCAGTTTGACACAAAACAAGAAAATCTTAGATGGACCTTGACAATTTTGGCTTGACTACTAGATACAGTGCTGAATTTGTCATTTCATGCGAAATTATTTCACACGTTTTTATATGGTAATCTAATGGTGAACGCTGGGCAGGCTGCTTACTGTATTCCACATGGTCTGCCGCCTCCGTCGTAGTTATTTTTTTTTACTAATCTATCAACTTATGAATTTTTTTGTGACATTTTTATCCCCATATCTTCAACCCTTTAATACTATGGCCACTAACAAAGAAATGCTCATTAGCGCGTTTCAGATCTTCTTTTTATTTGGCAAATATGCTCAGCTATGTCAGCCATTAATGGCCATTTTAATTTTGCGTAAATTTTGCGATATTTACGTAACTGATCAACAAGCAAAAGCCAGACCATGGATATAAAAAAAATGTAAGGTCTCACACAAGGATAACCCATGACAAATTTCGCAGAAATAAAATCCAAAATGGCAGACTGGCATGATAGCTAAACCGGTAATATAAAATAAAATGTCTGGGGTTACACAAGTACAACGCAGGACAATTTCTGCAAATATGAGATCCACTGTTTCAATTTTGCTCATTATCATGCAAGAATCCTTGCATGATAAACTGTCCTGTCATACATAAGAGACCCCTTGACAAAGTTTGCTGACCTATATCTGGTCGTAACTGAGGGCTGCTTCCGTGATCGTTTCCGAACGACTCTTTCATTTTATACTACAATTTTCTAGATTATTTTTATTTTTTGTTAGGTTATGACAACTTGAATTGTACAATATCAAATGAAGAGATGATACCATTTTGGGATTATTTTGTTACTGTGACTGCCACTACAAGTATTGGTACTACCAAAAGTGACTCTGAAGTGCCAGTACAACTAATAAGTGATTGTGAGTTACATAACAAAATAAAATTATTTAGTTCAATTACCATTCTACAAATCACCTTGATTAAAATTAAATAACAGCTTGAGCACTGTTTGTGTCTTAATAAAATAAAAAAATAAAAACGCAAAATGTTATATTAAATTATCATTAAACAGTTCATAGAAAGGAAATCAAATATAATCATGGTTATAAGAATCAATAAGATTGTAGTAAATTGTACTAACTTTGGAACAATGTTTTTTGAAACTTGCTACGGCAAGCCTTGATCACATACTAGATCACATACTTGACCACATACTGTTGTCCATCTACGACAAGATCATTCAGCCAATTTCTGGGCCCTTTCACCAGCAGTACATCAGTATGTGATCAAGGCTTAAATCATAAGTTTCAAACAACTTTGTTCTAAAGTTAGTACAATCTACTACTATAACTATAATCTTCTTTTTTTTCTAGATCCCGGTAAAGTCGAATCTGTGGAGATTTCAAATAATCAAGACATTAATCAGTGCTACCATATGAAAGTAGAATGGACACCACTTGATGATAGAGACTGGCACGGCACTCCTGATGGATATATTGTCACACTGGTGAGTCTTTAAACTGTTGTCACTTTCAGTGAACTGCTGTGACAGATTTTCAAACAATTTTCAATTTCATCTTTATATCTAGCTGAAAATTGTTGAGGAAGCATAAGTAAAACACTAGGGTTCTTTTATTCTACTTCTGTTTAGATTGAGAGGGTATTGCATAATACAGGGTATGACCTGTGTGTTGTTTTTATTAGCGCAGATCTATCATACTAAGGTCATTGCACTCTAAGCTCATATACTTTTGATCTACGCTTCCTGGCCTGACTTGGGATTGTGCCTTCTAATATATTTACATCCTTTCTACATAAAATAATGCGGCCTCACAGTTTTCCTACAACAAAAAAGGCATTGCACCCTGGGATGGAATGTAATGCCACACAGCTCGTCCCATCTTATTATGTTCATTGATGATTGTGGTCTTGTATAACATCATCAAACAAAACACTTTTTACCCAGGATTCAGTTACTTTTTTTAATCCTAAAAATGAATAAAAAATTTTGTATAAACCAAAAGGTTTTTTTTCAATTTGAATTCATTATAAATGTCTTAGTCAGCTCTTTCAGCTTCATTTGAATACCTATGTTACAGTCATTATATATTTTTAATTCTTTTAGTGCGGGTCAGTCCATCCCCACGCTGAAAGAGTAAAGAGGGCTTATTATATATATCGCCCTGTATATATTTGTTTTTTAAAACACATGAAAAAATATAATGATTTGACATAGGGGCAGAACAAGACTTCTGATGTATATCAATGTTTCTTCCTCGATCACTTGTAAAGATTCAATATTGTGGGGAGCCGCTTTAAACGAGTGGTAGCGTGCTATGACTCAGATCGCCAGGGCTCGATTTGAATCCTGTGCACAAATAATTTCCTTTCATTTGTACATCAATGTAGGCCTACGTCCTTTCCAAATATTATGAACCTAAATTTCTACTAAAAGTGGCACAGGGTGAAAATCATTGATCTCCACTTATGTTTTTGTCAGTTTTTAGCATAGTGAATTTATAAAAACCCTTTCAGCTCCTGGACTGTTTTAAGTCGTAGATGATTCCCGCACTGAAAGAATTAAAAAAATGATAATGGCCGTAGACCCATAACATAGGTATTCAAATGAAGTGGATAAAGCTAACTAAGACATTTATGACGACTTCAAATTGAAAAAACCCTTTGGTTTCCATGCGGTAGTTTATACAAAAGTATTTCAGCGTTGTCAGGGTTAGGTCTGTGTCTGTGCTGTGTGGTGGCTTGTTCTAGCAATGTCTAGCCATTCAACAGGATGTTGATCAGTAATTGTTTATCAGTTCTCCACAAGAATTGTTCATGAGAACTCCTAACTTGCAGAGGCACCTTCTAACCTCTCATGACTTTTGTCATCACACAACACATTGAACAGCTGTCTATCCTAATTCAATTCCTTATCTGATGAGTGTTCATTCTAATAAATTTAGGATGAATTTTTAAATCCCATCAGTATTGCCAACTTTAAAATCATGATATGGTGCTCCAATACAAATGGCTGGGTGCTTTATTTTCCAACTTTCAAAGCTATTTTGGTGGTTCCTTTTTTTTTTGTGAACTGACCGGGAATTATGTAATGGGGATGCTTATAATGTTTTCGTGCTGAAAACAGCCTCATCCAGTTAGGTATATAATCTCATGCAATTTTTTCAGACAACTGGTGAAGGAGAAGATTTGGAGACAAAAAATTTTGGGGATGTAAATGAGGGATATATTGATGTAGATCCCAACGACATCACATATGGAGTGAAGGTTTGTAATTAAATGTATTTAAACATAACTATATGCTTATGTCTATTTTCTTTGTTTATTAGAATATAGATAACAATTGAAATTAAAGTAGGCAAATAATTTGTGATCATATCCTTATTTCATAATAATTAATTGAAGAATATTTCAGTACATTCAGTCTTTTGTTCCTCTTGTCCTTAGCTATATTTGTTACCCCTTCAAGGGTTAAAGCTGCCTGCTTGGAAAGCTTGAGATCGCGGGTTCATCCCCCGCTCTGGCATTGAAGTTTCAAAGAAACAAAATATGTCTTCCCTGCTCACTCGTAAAGATTCAATATTGTGGGGAGCCTCCGTGACCGAGATATAGCATGCTCGACCTCAGACCTCCAGGGCTCGAATTTTGAATCCTGTGTCTGGAGGGCAGTGTCATTTCAACATCTCTTGTACAATCGGTTTTAATGCCAGATAGACATGGTATTTTTGAAAGAGATAAGAATGACAAAAAGTAAATTAAAAAATAGGAAAAATGTAATAGGTGAACTGGAGAAAAAAATTATAGTATATACAAACAAAGTTGACATTACCCCAACTGAGAACGATATTAAAACATTAGTTTCACTGAAAAAGAAATTAGAAATTGAATATGACGAGAAGGCCAAAGGAGCTCAAGTAAGATCTGAAGCCAAGTTTGTAGAAAAAGGTGATCGAAATACTAATTATTTTCTAGCACAAGAAAGTGGTCAACAAAAACAGATGTGCATAACTAAATTGAGAAACTCTGAAGGACAAATAGTCTGTACTCCAGAAGATATTTTACATGAAGAGATGACAAACTATATAGTAGCCAGCAAACTTCAACTAATATTGTAAACAATTATTTTGGAAATGTGCACTTAGAAAATAAATTAAGCCCAAATCAAAGGAAAATTAACAGTAAATGACTTATGATGCCATGATCAACATGAAACTCAACTAGAAGAGTCTAGTTTTTTTGTAAACAAAAAAACTAGAGATATCTCCCTCCAGCAGCATAACCATAAAGGTTGATAGCTAATAGATGTACTGTCAATGGCTTTTGTAATTAATGTTATTAAATGGTTATTGTCGGAAGTAGAGACTATGTATTTTGATGTGGTGGAACCCGTTTTTTCTACAGTAGCTAAATCGTCTTTAGGCTCAATCAGTTGGGTAACAGTTTTAATATCTTCACACCATGCGATGTGTAAACACAATGTAGCCTGCCAACACTCCCAGCAAACAAGAGACGTTGACCGAATGCTGGCCCAGCATCAAACCAGCGCTGGTTCAATGCCTGGTGTTTGCTGGGCTGCAGGTCTGGCAGTGCATACTGCTGGCGGCGAGAAAATGCCGATACCGACCCAATGTCTGTTAAATGTATCTATTCATCCCTAGTCAGTACTTCATGCTCGCGGTACCAGCATAAGTACCGGCACGATGCTTTGAACCAAAGCTGGGTTAATGTTGGCCCGCCTACTGTGACTCTGGCCCACATTCAGTGTGGCGCCAAACACGACACGGTAACCCAATACTGGGCTAATGTTTGGTCAGATTCGTAGATGGTGGGCCAGCATTAGCCCATCATTGGGTCAATGTCTCGTGTTTGAACGCCTGCTTCTGCAGAAATGAATGGGAAACACAGACTGAGACAGCAGATAGCACAGAAGTAAACCAACATGTCTCACTTTTTGTGTACAGAGTGGAGACATAATAAGTATCCAGGCTCCGACGGACTCCCTGTAGAGTTTTATAAAACCTTTTGGCCAAATATTAAATATTTATTAGTAGATTCGCTAAACGAGGGATGTGATAGTGGCGAATTTTCATCACTACATGTACAAAGAAACGGCTTGATTAAGCTTATGTATAAAAAAAGGAGACAAATTATCGCTTAATAATTGGAGACCAATAAGTTTACTTAATACCGATTTTAATATAGCTACGTCGGCACTTGCACACAAATACAAAAAAAGTACTTCCCAACATAATTAATACTGATCAAGCAGGCTACATTAAAGGAAGATTTATTGGTCATAACAAAACACTAATTACAGACATTATTGACTTTTCTAAGATTAAACTTTTTGGAGGAGCCATTCTCTTTCTCGATTTAAAAAAGCTTTTTACACTGTAGAATGGTTGTTTATGTTGAGAGCTCTTGAGAAATTTGGATTTGGACTACACTGTTAAGCACCCCTTAAATATGACTTCCCCTCTGACACGACATGCGACCTTCAAATCATGGCACTATCTAGCGACCTCCCGCATTTATCACATACACTGTACTGTCAAATACAGCCCAACATATACCTATGTTAAGCCACTGTCTGCTTAAGGCTGGCAAAGCGTCATATGAAGTGATCCAGCAGTGACACAACGTTGGTCAATACACTCTGTTCAGATGTGTACTGGTAGCTTCAAATCACGGTACCAGATAGCGATATCCTACTAAAGATACCCGGTACAACTTTTTGAAATTAGCTGTCTGCTGGCCTGCACTGACAAGATACAACTTTTTCATGTTTCCAGCCAACTAAATGTATAATAAATTTAATATTATGGTCACAGCGTTGAGATGCATATCGGATTACCGGTGGCTGAAAAATGCTTTCCAGTGATATAACTATTTTTACTGTATCTTTGATACTTTTTATGTTATTAATTTAAAACCATGTTTGAATGGGGTTTTCACTGTATATATTTATTTATATGCGGTGCAGTTAATATCTAGTGCACCATTGCCTTTACAAGGTGCATTACACCTCTAATTAGCAGAGGACGTCAGTATCATTGTTTCAGCTAGTTGTGATAAACATCCCACTACAAATTACTAACGTTTTTCAATTATGGTCGTACAGACATGTAATAAATAATGTAATAGATAATGATAGCTCCCAAACTTGCAACATTACCAGGTGATTACTGATTTGAAAAATGAGGCTGGGTATAACACTAAACAGTCTATCATCATGGGGAATAAACGTAAATGGGGTCTGCACATGACGTTAAGAGAAGCCTAACCGATGCCCCCATTGACGACGGTGACCCGGCATTAGAAAAACACTGCACCAACGTCTCATACCGGCCACATTCACGGCAACGTGCATTACAGTGCCTCATACACGTGAAAATAATGTCTGTGCTAGTTGTGGGTTGTCTGTGTTGTCTGTTAACTTCATCCTGGTCAACAGAGAAGACGCCAGCCTCGCCTGTTTGCCATTGCATATTTCAATGAGAATCTATGCTATATAAATTTGTGTGGGACAGTAAACCTGACAAAATTAAACGAAATACCCTGATCAGTAACTATAACCAGGGAGATTTAAAAATGCCAGATATTAAATCACTTGGAACAGCCCTTATAGCAAAATGCGCTTTCAGATTAACCAACCACAGCCTTGACAAATGAGCGATATTACCTAGATATTATTTAGAATCATATAAAGAATATTTAGAAGGTTTTAAAATGAATTTGAATCTGTGAAACATTTCCCATTCTTTACATCCGTACCATCATTTTATCAAGCGGTTGTAAAATCCTGGTTTTTGATCGGAGGTGGTGATACAAAAACACCTTTAAGTTTTTGGGATGTTCGTAAACAATTTATCTGGGGAAATTATTTTATTACTCTCAACAATAAACCAATATTTAACAATAACTTGAATAACGCAGGCGTCAGATATGTAAACAATCTGTTAGACAAGCAAAATAATTTGTCAGAAAGATTTCTATGTTTAAAAATATGTCGCTAATCCGATTGGATGTCACAAACTTACATTTTATTTAATGAGCTGCCTGATCCATGGATGAAAATGTTAAGAAGTTATTCATCCATACAAACTTATGTAAACACCACTAATTCCTCACTGTGGAGGTTTGATGATTTTAAAAATGAAAAAATAAAAAGGCATGACAAAAGTGTCAAAACACTATAATACATCTCTAATGCGCAACAAATCTGCCAGAAGTCCTGTGGAAAAAGCGTGGACTAATGATTTTGGAATAATATATAGCAACACTCATATTGTCTTTTCGGAGATATTTACCTGACACTAAATTAATTCAATTCAGATTTAAGCTATTGCACAAAATTATCCCAAATGAAATAATGTTACATCGCTGGAAACATACAAGCACTTGTTTATCGAATGTAATCCCGTAATGAATGGATGGAAACAGATTTGTAGCTGACTTTTAACTGTTGGCTATGAACTGCAATTAAAATACATTTATAAATACTTAATTCTTGGTTATAAAATAATATATAATGAATATTGAGTTTAATAAGTTTCTGATAGATAGAATTGTTTACAACATTTTCACAGCGTACTGTACATCTGATAACTGGACAAAAAATGTGAATGTTTTAAAAATGTTATTAAATGACATAATTATGAGAAAGAATTCAGATTTAGTATTAACCGATCATGTTTATTAATGACCAAATTTATTATTATTGCACAAAGTGATTAGGCTTTTAATGATTTTTTCCTTGAAATAGTTATCTTTCTTTCCTTTTGTTAAAAGATATCTATATCGCGAGAATAAAAACTGTTTTAGTACCGACCTCATCACTTCTCCTTTTACTTTTTCGACAGGAGAAGTGATGGGAGATAACTTGGCGTGTCCTTGTGTTTCTTAACCTAAGCAGAGCGCCATGACTAATAACCACGAAGACACAAAAGCGTTACAAGATACCTAAATCGCTTCTCATTTAAAAAAAAACTGTTTTAAAAATCATATCATATTCTTAATTTTAAGCCATTGTTTGAAATAGAATAATAATATACAGCAGAACTTTACATATTAAAATATATAGCATCAAGAAATACATGTATAAGACTCAGTATGAATGGTATTTTGTGCATGAAAATAGTAATTTTCATTGTTTTTGTATAAATAAATGCTATTTTAAGAAAAAAAATATCCTCAGGAAGTTCTCTTGGCCCAGTTTATCCTTTATGTGCGCAAAGGTGGCCTAAAACCCCATTCATTTCATTTGTTGCCGCTTTGCTGATATTGTGTTGTAATTAACTGGTGCCTCTAATTGGGCTGTGATCGTTTTTTCAAATGAATGAATGTTGATAGGTAATAAATGTTCAAATTTTGTATTCTTGGGTTATTTGATATATATATATTTTTTTTAGATTCAAGCTTCAAATGTTGAAAATAAAACTGGAGATACAACTACTGGGGTTGATACAGATTCTTCAGGAGTTTGTTGTGAGTTTTTATTTATATTTAACATAAACTCGTCAATATAAAATTGCATGCGAGGTAATAATCTTAATGTAGTGTCTGATTTGATCAGAAAACATTGTCTTCGAAAGAAGATTGAGGTCAAATAATAGTTTGGTTATATCTGTTCACTTATGTCCAATATATGATATTCAGATCTACTCGTTCTGTATTATTTACTTCATAATTGTCATATAGTATCTTCATCCCCACTGCCATGTGTCCGCCCCAAGTGCCATGTGTCCGTCCCCAGTGCCATGTGTCCATCCCCAGTGCAATGTGTCTGTCTCCCGTGCCATGTGTCCGTCCCCAGTGCCATGTGTCTGTCTCCCGTGCTATGTGTCCGTCTCCAGTGCCATGTGTTCATCCCCAGTGCCATGTGTCCGTCTCCAGTGCCATGTGTTCATCTCCAGTGCCATGTGTCCGTTCCCAGTGCCATATGTCCGTCCCCAGTGCCATGTGTCTGTCTCCAGGGGGGGGGGGAGGGGGGGGCGCGGGTGGGATTTGTTTTTAAATAATAAATTTTCTACAAATTTAATTTCCACATATGACCTATGTGACTAGGCTATTCTTCCTATATATTTTTGGGGGGAACCTCGCCATAAACAGCCATTTTCCAAGATGGCTGCCTAAGAAGCTTGTCAGCACGATAACTTATGAACCGTTGGTTTTATTGCATTCAAATTTGGTAGAGTAACTGTTATTTTCCAGGAATTTTTAATGATCTGATTAACTTTTGGAATGGATCCTTTAAAAACAAAATGACTGCCGCAGCTAGTAAAAAAAATTTGTTAGTCATTATTTTTTTAATATAAATTCTTAAGTGGTCATGTACTGACATGGAAATATCCACACTCCTTCTGCAGTGTCACCTCTCCATAAGTAGACACTGCTAACCTTAATGTTTTCGTGCCGAAAACAGACACATCTAGTTTGTAGCTAATTTATGTTGAGTTAGGACCTAAACATTTTGTGATAAAAAATAGAAAAACAGTTTACTAGAAAAATTATGTGCATAAAAAAGTTGTGGAAAAATGATGTGAATCAAATTCAAATTTCAGTGCCAAGCAAACCTGAAGATGAAGGCCAGTACGTCACAGACTACCCTCAGATTGATTGTGATGAGCGCGGAGACGTGTGTAGGGATAGCAAGAAACAATTTGTAATCCAAGTCGATAAAGCATATCTATGTGATGAATCTAATGGAGCTATACTAGAGAGGGGTATTATAGTGGCTCAGTTAGAAGATGGAAGTAAGTAGAGCTTTAAACCTCACACCGCTAATCACATTTTCAGATTGTTTCATTAGCTGATCAAATCACTCGTACTGGGAACTAAATCGGTGTTTAACCCTTTAAGCGCTAAATGTTTTCAATGTAAACCATGGAGACCAAAGGGTTTTATTCAATTCGAAATCATCATAAATGTTTTAGTTAGCTCTTTCTGATAATTTGAATACCTATGTTATAGGTCTACGACTATTATAAATATATATAAATTATTATATAATAAATTAATATTAATATAATAAATAATATAATAAATAAAATATTAATATAATAAATAATTCAATAATATTAATAAATTAATATAAATATAAAAATTATAAATCTGACGTCTACAGACGACTAAAGTAGATCCCAGCACTGTAAGGGTTAAACATCAAGATTACCAATTAAACAAGTAAGAGTAATTTTTACCCATTTGGAAGTTGTGGGTCACAGTAGCGAGACACAACTTCAAGAGGGTGAAAAATTTAATCAATAAATTAAGTGCTTCAAGGTTATTTATTTGTTATTCTTTCTCTTTTATTGATCAGCTGTGTTTATCAGCTGTATTTAATAACTCTTGCTTCACTGAATTGTCAGCTAATATTTTTTTGTCATTTAAATCTGGAATTGCTGATGCAATTTCTATCTTCTAATGACAGGAAATATTTCTGTTTATGAAAAATAAACATCAGGTGTTGGATGTTCTAGACGTAAGCTCACTTTGTGTCACTCATATTTCAGCTGTGTTTGTAGTTGTGAAGACTTGGAAATATTAAATGGTCTAAAAATGCAAAATAACAGAATAATTTGAGATTGAACTACATCTGCTTTGTAACATCATGGTAGTGTAATGATAAAATAGGTTTATGTGCATTATTAACTCTAATACAGGAGATTAAATGTCAACTTTCCAATGAAGAACCTCAATTGTAGTTTTTTTTTTCTTGTATACTGAACTCATTTGTAAAATAGTTGAACATTTTCTAAGGAGAGACCTGTTCAATTTAACTGATCAACTTTCATTTTTTATTTCCGACTGATCCAGTATGTTTTTATTCAGAAATCACTGATGTTGAAAATCCTAGTGAAGCATGGACCACAGACGACATATCTGAAGTTCTGTCATGGAATAATGTTAAGGATGATAAGGTCCTACGACCATACAGAGCGACAGGTCTAAACTGGACAGGTGATATTAATTATTTCATGTATATGTACAATCTCATTAGCCCTTTGATCACTGAGATATTCAATTGAAATTTTCAGTCACTTGAAGGTGTGTCTCGCTAACGTGATACACAACTTCAATTGACTGAAAATTTATGTGATTGTGAAATTTAAGTCCTAACATATATAAGTGTTTCAAGATTGAAGGCATATTTTACTTTTAACAACTGGTTATCGGGGGTTATACAGGTGCTAATAAAAACACAGAGTAGAAAGACACTGTAATTAACATCAGTGTCCTATGGGTTAAGCACAGCATAAATTATATCTTCCCTTAGCTGCCTTAGAGTTGTACGTGCCACTCAAATGAGTCACACATACAACACTGGGGGTGGATAGGTATGTATGATAGGCTGCTGGGGGTGGATAGGTATGATTTTTTTTATAAGTTATCAACAACGATTTGTATTTAACATATTTGCCATTATTGCCTTACTATAACACACTCTGTTGTATATCTCGAGAAAGGCCGAAATAGCTTGAGACATAATTTACGCACACCTAAAAATATCATGCACCTTCATGTTGCTGCTCAGCATATATGATGATTCATGGGAGAGGCATGTAGAGTGGTGTGAGCAATGGATAATATGCCCATTTCTGACCTAACGATCGACCCTGATGACCCATGGTTGTGTGATTAGTGGGTACTATATTAGCTGAAGTATATCACAGGTTATTAACCAGAAACATTGATTTAATGCACCCTCCTGGTTATATTATAATGCTCGACTACCATCTGCGACACAACATTGAACCAGTATTGTCTTGTATTTGCCGTCTAGTGTACGGGACAATGTCGGGTCAGATATTAGGCCAACATTGCGCCAGCTACTCTGATGTGAAAGCTGTTGTATACTGTAAATCTGGTCATTTTTGCGTGTTTAAATTTTTGCAAATTTGTGATTTTGGATCATTACATGAAGTCTAATATTCGTGAATTTACAATTTCGATGATAAGTAGCGCTGCTATAATAATACTTTCGCGAGATTCTAAAATTCGTGAATTTGTTCTCCTCAAAATTTGCTTAAATCTAAACTTCTTGAATATTACAAGATCTACAGTATTGGCCATGTAGTGGCTGACTTGTTTTGTCATCATAATTGCTCTATGTGTCGGTTATCATTGAACAGGTAGTCCTTCCAATTGAGATTTAAAGTGACACACAGCATAACACTAGGCAACTAACCTTTTAACCATAAAACCCAAGTTGTCAAAAAAAAACTGGTAATAAGCTATGCACAATATTTTTCTATGAAAAGCTATGACATGTTTTCAATTGTTTGAATTAGTTATTCTAAATGCTCTGATTTTTACACCATGTAATTTTTAGTAATTGTAAAAATACTACTTTGTGTTTATATATGATTGATATATATGTTCTTGGCATAGGGGCTAACACATGTTCTCTCTCTTTTTTTATGGGACCTCATTATTCTAAATATTATCTATTATTAGGCCCTCCAATGACGAAATAGTTGGGGCTATACACCAACAAAAACATATACTTCCTTATGTTTATTTGCTTATGTGATGTTTTTATCAATAATTACTAATTTATAGGCACTATTTCTTTTCGTAGTTGATCTAAACTGCACTCAAGTTCGCAAAAAGCGAGCTGCGGATACTGAGGTTTATGAAGAAGTCATCGGAGTTGAAGAAGAGTGTGAATATTTTGGAGGGGATTACTGCAATGGATATGTGAATACTGGAGGAGAATATAAGTAGGTTGCAGTTGTGTTGAAAATAGCTGAAGATATGAAATTGTATACTAGATAGGGTAATATTTATGTGTTTAACCCTCACAACGCTGAATTATTTTTGTATAAACCATGGAGACCGAAGGGTTTTTTCAATTTGACGTATTAATAAAGTTCTCAGCTAGCTCTTTCTGATTCGTTTGAATATTTATGTTATGGGTTTACGGCCATTATAAATATTTTTACTCTCACGGTGCTGGACTCGACTTTAGACGTCAGAATCTGACGTCCACAGATGTCAGATTCCGATGTCTAAAGTCACTCCCCATGCTTTAAGGCTTGAAGTCTTTTTTTGAAATAGCTAGATGTATCACTAGATTTGTCTTTTGGGGATTATGACTCTTAACCTGCATTCTGACCTACATCTCTGATCCAAAGTACATTTGTTACCGGAGCATATCTCTGAAAACACATGTTGTATTTCTTTCATATCACACACATACATCCCTCAAGGGGTGTTATGTGGTGTAGATGTGTCTTTCATAGGACACATGTATACCCTTTGACCTGCTTTCTGATCTACATCACTGACCCTAAATGGCAATGGTTAGGCCAGGTTTTTTTATTATATGTTTTACGGGCCTGCCGACATTGATTTAACCAACATAAAATTGAAATTTTAAAGATTTTTTCAGTTTTATTTCCAATTTTTTTTTTTAATACCCCAATGTGTTAATATTGCTTCAAATTGTATTTCTTGTGAAAACTTGTGAAAACCATGTTTTGCGGTCCTGTGAACCGGCACATATAACTAACTGTGGCCTAAAAAAGCTGTCCCATGTGTTTTCCAGTTGCTGAGGTCATTTCCAGAAACAGCTCTTACATTTGTCAGATCCACCCCTCTGAACAGTCCGCATTTTCAAGATATATCTGAAATTGAATTTTATTTTTATTCAGAATCCCGACATTGCATCCGAGCAATTTCCGCCCGTAAAACATATAATAAAAAAAGTCTAGCCTTAGTGTCAATGTATGTTGAGACCATACACAGATTCACAACAGCAGTCTGTGTGCCAATCTTGTACTTGATATAAAATGTTATTCGTAAAAGATATATATCTGCTCAGTAGGTCAAGATTTGTTATTCGAAGAGCTGATTTTACTTTTACAATTACACTACCAATTTTCATTTCATTTGTGAAGGGGGGATTCTGTTTTTTACCACACTCACTATTTCTAGGTGCAGACACAGACAGCTTTTTGTTTTGAATTGACCTTATTTCACCTGCTCTCAACAATTGTATGTTTTATATTGATTGCAGCATCCTGACAAAAATTGTATATTATATTTTAAGGATTAGTGTGTTTACAAGGACACATGGTGGGACTGTAGCAACATCTTACTCTATCATCATCTTCCTCACAAATAGTAAGTATAAATTGAATACAAGATTTACAGCATCATTCTTTGACCAAATGCTACTCTTTAAATGGAAAGAAAATGTTTCATGGTAAATATATGATTCACCAAACTGACATTGTAATTAAAATAGCCTGTGAGGTCCCCCTTTTCTGTTGTCTAATCATGATGAAATATTTTATCTCAGATGCAGGTGCCAATGTTTGGGGTATAGTTGGAGCCACTCTCGGTATTTTGGCTTTTCTTGCCATCATTGGTCTTTGCTTACTTTATCTCTACAGATCCCATATGTGGTAAGTTTATAACCTACATTGTGAGAGTTTTTCAAAACATATTTCAACCCATTAACTCCTTACAGTGTCTTTTATACATTCCATCAATCTAAATCATGGACATTTTAGCTTCAAATGCATGATAAATTCTTATAAACCCAAAATATGATTTTTTATATAATTTAGTCAGAAACAATACTTGAGGCATTTGAAATGTTTAGTCAGAAATAGTTTATTGTAATTCAGGCATTCATATGTTTAATATATTTCAACTGAAATGTCTGGCAATCGATAGATAGTGCACATACATATGGATATGGCAAATGGAGGATATCTTTAAGAGCCAAGATATTTATTATAATTTTATTCATCTTAAAATGTGAATTCATGCCACTCTTTCTAGAACAGGGTGAATTAAGATTATCTTTTTCTATATATAACCCGAGTACATATCTTTACTTTATTAAATGATTTATCAAGTGTTTTGTCCCTATATGTGTAGGCTCAATAAAAATTACATACCTACCTGTCAACCAGTTTAACCCTTGCAGTGCGGTGATCGACTTTAGACGTCAGAATCTGATGTCTATAGACTTCAGATTCTGTCGTCAGATTCTGATGTCAGATTCTGACATCTATGGTAGATCACCGCACGGAAAAAATAAAATATAAACCTATAACATAGGTATTTAAATTACACGGGAAGAGCCAACTAAGACATTTATGATGATTTCAAATTAAAAAAACTTTATGTTCTCCTTGGTTTATACAAAAATATTTCAGCGTTGTAACGGTTAATATTTTGTTTTGATTAACTATATCAGTGTGCCACTAAACTCTAGAATCTGACGTCTAGAGATGTCAGATTTTGATATGTAAAGTTGATCCCTGCACTGAGAAAGTAAAATATTCATAATGGCCTTGAAACCATAACATAGGTATTTAAATGAAGCAGAAAGAGTAATTTATGATGAATTGAAGTTGATGGAAACCTTTGGTCTCTTTGTTTATATAAAAAATATTTCAGCACTTTGAGGGTTGAAATCTGTGAATAAGCCTACCAATGATTACTGGTACATTTAAATCAAAATAATAAATCAGAAATTGTAGATGGACATAAATTAAACTGATCATACGTCTACCAGAGCTGCATAATTTAACCCTTTCAGTGCGGGAATCGTCTTTATACGTCAGAATCTGACGTCTGTAGACGTCAGATTCTGATGTCTTTAGACGTCAAACTTCGACGTATAAAGATGGTCCCCGCACTGAAAGAATTAATATATTAATTATATTATATATATTATATAGTTGTAGACCCATAACATAGGTATTCAAATGAATCGGAAAGAGATAACTAAGACCATTATGATGATTTCAAATTGACAAAAACCCTTTAGTCCCCATGGTTTATACAAAATAATTCAGCTCTATTAGGGTTCATTATGTTTCTTTTGGATATTTCTGCGGGATTTAGCCTACACTGTACATGTGATAGTGAAGCATTTCTTACCATGCTGAAGTCTCTAAATCAAGCTGACTTTTCGTCCGGGAGTCTTTGCCTTCTTTTTTTTTCACTTTGCGCTTTTATTCAATAGCTTGAATAATCCTTAGTATTTCGTTTAGCCCCTGGAGCACTGATGTTAAGCATAACGATATTTCAGTGTTTTCATCAGCATCTGTACAAATACTTTTTAAAAATGTTTTTTCTCTCAAATTGTGGGAAAGATATCATGGCAAGATGACACGTTTTAACCAAATTTAAATCCAGCACTTCCATATGAGAGGCCAGGTACTAATCTGTATGGCTCCCCATTTGGTTATCTGTGGATATTTCTGTCCTTTTCATAACGTTGGTATGTTTTATTTTGGCAGGCCATTCACATTATTTGATCCTAAGGAATCTGAAGGTGGACATGCAGGATTTGGAACGGAAATGAGTCGCAAGCCAAAGACAAGGTAGGACGAATCCTTATCACTGATTATAACTGGGTGCGAGGGTTAGGCCCCTACTCGTATTTTAATTTTTTTTTTAATTTTTTTTTTGTGTGTTTTTTTCATGTTTCCAAATGTTTCCAATTTTTCATTCATTCGAAGCTGGAATTGCTAACACAATTTTCAAATTTTCAGCCTCAAATGATGAAAAATATTAATATTTATGAGAAAATAGAAATCTCCAATATTTAATAATTTTTTATTAACGGAGCTCCTACAAGAAGTATTTAATCAAATTTAATGATATTTCTGTTGATTTAAAACATCCGCAGCACAGAGGTTAATCAAATATTTTCATCATTTGAAGATGGAATTTGCATTAGCAATTCCAGCTTTAACCCTTTCAAGCCTGAATTTACCATTGTCATCTTCATCCATTACAAGCCGCGAATTGCTTTTCTCGACTTGTAGTGGATGAAGCTGATTTGAAGTGGGTGAGCAATTGAAGAAAATTGTCATGTATTGGTAAACCAGTTTCATGGAAATTTTTATTCTAAAACCCCTTGTTGTGAGAAAATTAAGTCTTTTTTCAGGGATGTGAAATGATGCTTTAACTCATCGAGAGGACTTAAAGGGTTATTAAATGAACATAAAATTTGACTTCGGATTCAGCTGTACAGTAATTAATTACAGTAAACCCTTTACCCGCTAAGTTATCTCATTTAAATTTTCACCCACTCGAAGTTGTGTCTGGCTACCGCGACCCACAACTTCAAGTGCACTGTGGGTGAAAATTTGTCATATTTGTTTAATGTGAGGCTAAACATTTACAAATCTTGCCGTTTAAACAGACATTTCATTGCCAATAACCAAGATGTAATCTGCGAAAATAATATTGTTGCCTTCTTTTTTTCAGTAATGTTATCAGAATCAGTGACTTTGAAGCCCACACACAGAACATGCACAGAGACTCTGATCTGAGGTTTTCTGAAGAATATAAGGTAATATGATAAATATTCCTCCAAGGTTTTCAATTTTTTGTATAGATATTAGCTTCTGCTACTGGTACCAGTAGTGGGACAAGTGCCAAATGAGAGCTCTTGTCAGTTCTCTGTCCATCCGTCTAGTAGCCCTCGTATTGCTGAGATAGTTTGATATGCTGTATACTTAAAACACCAAAGGGTTTTTTACTTTGTAAATGTCATAATTGGTTTAGTTAACTCGTTACGCTTCATTTAATCCTTACAGCGCGGGGATAGATTTTAGTCCTCAGAATCTGACGTCTGTCTGACGTCTAAAGTCGATCCCCGCTGTGTAAGAGTAAAAGTATTTCTAATGGCAGTAAACCCATAACATAGGTATTCAAATGAATCAGAAAGAGCTAACTAAGACAGTTATGATCATTTCAAAATGAAAAAACCCTCCGATTGCTATGTTTTTTTAAAATAAATTTAGCGCTTTAAGAGTTAAATGTCTGTGACCATTATGAATCTTATTTGGTGCAGGGGATCAGCATTTGCTGTTAGATTCCAATGTCAAAAGTCTATCCCTGCACTGAAAGAGCTAACTTATTTTCCCCTGCTGGTTCGTATATACATTTTGTATTTATTTCATATTATACAGTAATTACCCGTTATAGCACGAATCGGATATAACACGATGAAACCATGGATCCCAAAATTTTACATTATCTTTTTGACCATTTTTCCAGAAAAATCGTGTTATAAATATTCCAGCATCCGATTAAGCATGACATTTTCAGCTAACTTCACACGTTAATCTATGGCTGATCAGCCTTACGAAGCGATCGTCTGGTCCACGGCTAATGTTAATCGAGCTATAAATAGCGACAATCCTTCACGCTTTGCGCTCAGACAACGTCGCCGGCCAGTGGTAAGGTACATGACGGCACCCTTTCAGACCAACAGTATTTCATTCCGTATCTGAGCACGAATTCAACTTAATTAGCAGGGCCTATAAGCTATAACATGAATCGTGTAATAGAATAATATGAAACGAATATGTTGGCACAATTGTGTCTCAGAAATGCAACTACACAAAAAAGTTAATGCATGTTTAAATCGTGTAATAAAATATTGTAGCACCAGTAATAATGTATTTATAACTTTTTAAAATCCAGTAATAAGGATTCATGGCGCGAGTGTGGTGTTTTTTAAATGTATTTTTTTCAATCGTGTAATAAAGTATTAGGCTATAGCACGAGTGCGATGTCTTTGCAAGTTTTTAAAATCGTGTAATAGGACCAATAAGATATTTTTTGATCGTTTTTTGGATATTTTTTTTAAATCGTGTTATAAAATATTTTAACACGAATACGACGGGCACGATTTTATCGTAGTAATCTGATTATTCAATGAAATTAGCTTAATTCGCTTAATTTGCTGTTAGCGCTTTAACTGTCGAGCAGCGTTTTTGTTTATATTGGCAATGTGTTATGTTCGCGACAATACTGTGGAGCACATCATGTTTCCTGACGCGTAGTACACTATTTAAAACTCCATGGTGACACAATGATTAGAGCCCTTTCTTTTAAGCTGGTTAACACTTGAATTATATTTATCTGCGTGTTTTTAATTCCCTGATTATTTTAAATAAATTTAATTTGAACGCGATCTCCTAGGACCTAAACGCTTATCGACCATTGGCGGGCGGTTACGCAATGCTCGGCACCGTTAGTTAAATGAAAGCCGTGGCAGAGTGTGTCTACCATTTCAAGCCTACAGGCTTCGTAGTTATTCCATGAATAATAACATCATTGCTATGATTACACGATTCGGAAAAACATCACTAGCTTTTTTATTGCACGATATAAAAAATTGCACTGACATCGTGTTCGTGTTACAATGTTTTATTACGCGATTTAGAAACATGTAATGGAATATCGTGTTTGCGTTGTGATGTTTTATTTTTCGATTTAAAAACATTGTTATTTAGTGTTATGATGTTTTATTACACATATTTATAATAAACATGTCATTTTGTTAAATAATTTATAAATTATTTTAGCATAAGAGAGATTTATTGGTGTTGCATAAATATATTTATATGCTGACACAGATCACCCACGATCAGTTCACCGACAGGGCTGATTGACAAGCGTGCTCGAACGCTTTTTGGTCAACATCTCCCTCCCATCTCAGCGGCCGGTAGAGCTGTCAGTATGATTGACAGGTCGGACCGTCTCGTATGATCTCACGTTGAGAGTGATATTCCCCGAGACTTTTGACAAGCACTCATCTACCCTCAAACTGATGACGTTATCAAACACTGTATATGACACGGCCTCGTTTACACAGCCTAAATCTTGTGTCGTGAATTCCTTATTCCCTGATTCAACTAATTTAAGTTGTACTGTTTATATCAGACAAATTCAACCAATCTATATTTTTATTATTTACAAATACTAAATAATGTATCTTCTAAACTCTGATACTCTTCCAGTTGGCCCTAAAAACGTTATGCTATGATCGCTATGATCGTATCCCGTGTAAGCCAATACCGTATCCCTCGTTTCTCCTGTCATATCCACTTATTACTAGTTCAAATCAAGCCATTTTGTATAGCACGATCGGCTTATAACACGATTCGTATAAATGGACCCCACCAATCGTGCTATAACGAATAACTACTGTATAAAGATTAATATTAATATTTGTGCTAGCATTTCTAATCCTGAATTGATCCTGAATATGAATCAGAAGAAACCCCACAGATTACATTTTTAGCTCACCCGGCCGAAAGCAGATGAGCTATTGTCATGGTGTATTGATTGTGGCGTACTGTTCATCCTTCACAATTCATACAAACCGCTATATATCTTTACGTTTTGAGTAGATTTTATATTAACAATGTTCACCAGGTAGGGGTACATAGGGTGTGCTCCAAGTGGCGCCACCTGTTATATTTCAGATTTCACTGTTGTTTTGTTTTTCAAAGTGATACTTGTCGCCAAACGCTATTATTTTCCAACCTTTTGAAGAATTTAACTATAATCCATATACAATACTCCTATGGACCTAATTAATATACTAGGGTGTGTTCCAGGTGGCCCACCTGGCATTGTTTTAGCTACAGGGTTGCCAGATGCATTTTCTATAGGACACCACCAGTCTGAAAAGACCATTTCTCCTGTGTCCCAGATGTGGCAACTCATAGCAGATTCTATTGTATATGTAGTGTGTCCTAAATATTGAATTGTATGACTAATTTCTTCTATTATCTGATTAATCTAGTTAGTCATGTCTTTATTTTGTAAAAGGAGGTGAAAGATGGCAGCCCAAATTTATCTATTACAGCGGCACTGATTGATCAAAATCCCCCCAGTAATAGATTTGTTAACATTCTACCATGTTCGTGTCGTTAAATTGTCTGATTATTCTAGTTAATCATGTGTTTCTTTTTGATTTTGTAAAAGGATGTCAAAGATATCAGCCCAGATTTTCCTACAACAGCCGCACTGATTGAACAAAATCGCCCCAAGAATAGATATGTTAACATTCTTCCATGTAAGTGTTGTTAAATATAGGAACAAATATAGAACAATTTTTTTCTATTTTCAATGAATTTTTATTTTCTGTGGAACTCAATAGCCTTGACATGCAATGGTTTCACCTAGCAATCTAATACAGTGAAGTATCAGGGTGAGGGACTTGTATAGCATTGTAATGATTGTTTTCACTGAGTGGCCCCATTCACCTTTCTGTGACCTCTGACTATTTTTTTCCGATCAGTGAATTTTCTCGTTGACGCGATTTACTCAACAATTTTCTATGTATTGCCCCAAAATTTATACCATATCACTTTCACCAATAGCTCGGATGAATTCGAAAAGGTGTGTGCATCACGGCGGCCGTGAGGCCAACTATCTGCAATTATTATGCATGATATCTGGCAAACCGTGCCAGATAGCAAGACCATTACTATAGAACAAAATGTGGGGTTTCAGAGAGGGATATACCCTGAGAAATGCCAACTTGATAAAATTCAAAATGACCGACTTGTGGCCATTTTTACTTTATTATTTGTAATGTCGGGAAAACCATATCAGATAGCTAGGCCATTACTAGCTTCAGGGAAGGATGTGCTCTAAAAAAGTCAACTTGATCAAATTCAAAATGGCCGAGATGCAGCCAGTATTGACTTTTAATATGCGTAATATCTGGAAATATCCATCCAACATGACTAATTTGAAATAAATTGTTATGAGATATAGTGGAGTCAACATTTTTAAAGTTATAGTTCGAAGTTATTTTTCAAATATATATTCCCTTTTAAAAGATTAGAAACTGCAGCGTAACTCAGTCGCTTGTTTCTCTTGCACCAGCATCAGATATGAGAAAATTATATTGAATAATAATTATTGGGAAAATAGTTAGTGCTTGATCACAGTGTTAAGGGTTATGCCATTTCAAAATTACTTTATGCTGGAGTCTAAGGGCCTGACCAGTGATTGTTTTCAAATAATTATCAATCCAGCTATGCCTGCGTCACAAATTAGCCATTCTCTGACGATCGAACAGCCGATAATGGCAGAGCATCCCCCCCCCCCCCCATGTTCCGCTGGACGCTGACCCGATGAGCGCAAAAATACGTCTGCCGATCATGGAACGGCGGCTGAATTGGATTTTTTACACAGGCAATAGACGCAGGTACACAGACAGAAACATTTTTGAAAATTATAAGTGAAAACTTTAGATATTGGAATGGGGGATCCATTGAACATTGAACTGAATTATTGTGAGGTAGCTTATTGTTATGTAGTTTTCTTTCAAGAAAGTATGCCCTCCTGTGTGGGCTGTTCACATTAACCCTTAGACCACTGAGATTTAAAATTTTAATTCTCAGTCACTTGAAGTTGTGTCTCGCTACCGCGACACACAACTTCAAGTGACTGAAAATTACTTGGTTTTATGAAATTTCAGACAAAACGAATGTCAGGGCTTGAGGTTTTAAGACATTTTTTACTTTTAACAACTGCTCACATAAGGGCTAGTGGAAACCCCGTGAGGTTACTGTGATCGACATCAGTTTTCTAAGGGTTAACTTTCCAAAACAGATGGCCAGGATTTTGTCTCATTAGCACTAGATGCCAGCATTAATAATTATGTATCTACTCTTTCACATTTTTTCTGTAATATACATAAAAAATTATGCATTATAAAAATGTAGCTTATATGCACTAAATTTAGAAATTTATGTAAAAGATTTATTAATTTATATAATTCCGATATAGTCTCTAATTTAGTTCTGTTTTTACAGTTACTGTATATAAGATATGTATATTGTGTCTATATTTTGTTATTTTGTCAGTTGATACCAGTCGAGTCAAACTTCTGCCAGTGGAAGGTGATCCTGGAGCTGATTATCTAAACGCTAACTATATGAAGGTTAGTGGCTTGACCCTTTAAGCCCTCACGATGCATTAATGCATCATTTTACACCCCTGAAAAGAGACTAATTTCTCTTACAACAAAGGTTTTGTTTTAGAACGAACATTTCCATGAAACTCGTTTACCAATACATGGCAATTTTCTTTAATTTTTTAAGCACATCAAATCATCTTCATGCACTACAAGTCGAGAATTGCAACAGCAATTCGCGGCTTGTAGTGGATGAAGATGACAATGTTAAATTCAGGCTTGAATGGGTTAATTTGTTGTTTGCAACTGATCATTTTTATGCTTTTGTGTTGCATTGTTTCAAGTAATTTTTAAATTTTGTTTCAGTAATATATATTTGGAGCATATGTGAAAAAATAATTTAGATTTAGAATATCTTTCGAACTGTTTAAGTAAAATATTAATATCTGAGGACATATTTAACCTATGCTACCATCTGATTTTTTTTAGGGATACAATTCGAAACGTGAATTTATTGCCGCTCAGGGTCCTCTAACTTGTACCATTGATGATTTCTGGCGCATGCTTTGGGAACAGAAAGTCTCCATGATTGTCATGCTAACCAGGCTGACTGAGAAAGGCAGAGTAAGATATATAGATTATGTACATCTGTTAACTTTTTGCTTACACCAGATGACATTAACCCTTTAAGCCCTCGCGATGCATTAAAGCATCAGTTTACATTCCTGAAAACACACTTAATTTTCTTACAACTAGGGGTTTTAGAATAAAAAATTTCAATGAAACTGGTTTACTAATACATGGTAATTTTCTTTAATTTTTCACCCACTTCAAATCATCATAGATGACAATAGGTAATTCAGGCCTGAAAGGGTTAACCCTTCAAGCAATCAATTATAGAGTATAAATTTTCACCCACTTGATGTTGTGTCTCGCTGTCGTGACATGCATGTCCAAAATAAGAAATATGGGAATTTTGTCTCTATATCTCACCTGACTTGTAAATGCGCAGCACAAAAATTTAAAAACTTTTGCAGTTCTAGTCTATTGACATGTTTACATCATATGGTCATATTAAGAAGCAAAAATTATTTTAAAAATTGATGATTTTAGCCTGATTGTGTCGTTTTAATCTATTTGTGAGCCCAATGCAAGGCTCAAACGCTAACAATCCCTGCAACACTACTAAAGACCTGCTCCAACTGAAAGTTGATGTTTGAAAGTATTGCATAACAAACCTGTCTATTTCTCTCAGGACAAATGTGCACAGTACTGGCCAAAAGACAGGGAACCTGTTTATTTTGGAGATCTACAGGTACAAATGAGATCAGAATCGCAGCTGGACAACTATGCCATCAGAATTCTCGATGTTTCATTGGTTAGTGTTCTCATATTACATTCTTTGAAAAAATGTACTTCATAGGGTAATAGTGCTGTAAACGTAGTTACCAATTTGATGAGAGAAAGATATGTGTAGACTAAAAGATATAATATTTAATTCAAAACATTTATAATGATATAGGATGCAACGACAAATGTAATGAAGCAAACTATTATGATAAGTGTTTTTGTTGTTTCTTGTGCAAAGTTGTCCCTGTAATACTTGAAGAGTTGATAACATACGAAATATCATAAATAATATTGTGAATCGGTGATCATAGCATAAAATCTCACTTATATGTAAAATATTCTTTCGAAAACAATCATCGAAACATATGCAGCATCATTTCCTAAAAGAACAAAATGTTGACTGTATCGTCACTGTCATTACATAATTATATCTACTGGAAATGTAACCATTGTGCATATATTTTGGAAGATTTTTTTGCAATTGTTTACTGTTTAAAATGTCTAATGCATCCCTATTACTTCATGATTTTACACAAGGAGTGAAGTGAGATAGAGAACTAGTATAGTGAATATATATGACTCTATGATTAATCGACCACTATCAGTTGATTTGTCCTCATAGACTGTTGGTTGACAGATAATTCATGGCTATCTGTTATCTACAAGGCTATGATGTATCGGTGACAATATGTTAGCGATCTACGATCGAGCTTGTGACTATTGTTAATGGCTAGCTGACAATCTTATCACCACCAGATCCATAGCAATATTCACAACAAATATCCACAAAAAATATGATATACATATGACCTACAGTGTACAAAAGCAGGTACAAATTTTAATTTTTGTATGAAAAATCTATGCAAAACTAGGGAATGCAGCAGAGAACAATCAAACAGCTACATTACATAAGATGGCCAGATTTTGGTTGTCCGGAACATCCGAGTCTTCTGTTGGATTTTGTTGTGATGGCACGTATGCTATGGCCTCGTGGTTTTAAAGCCACCGGCCCAGCTGTCATACACTGCAGGTATCAACTTGTGATCTTTGCATGGTGTTGCAAGTAACCCCAAATTTTGTGTCAGTTTTAGATAATCCATCTCCTGGCTTTTTTAGTTCTTATGCAGTGTACGATAAAATTATAATACAATATATTCCATGATGCTAACATGCATGCTTTTAGTGATGTCAGTGCAAATGCCAGTGTTCTGTGATGCAATGCAACCAAATAGGACTGAGAATTCGTAGCAATCTAATTCTATTTAGTGTTTAGTTATTTTAGGATAATGTAATGACTGACCAATTTGCATAAATTACACATGCTTGATTGTTTACCTCTTGTGACCTCCAGCAGATATAAAATGTTGAATGGATGTTTGTTTATTGTTGGGTCACCATGTGCGACATTGGCCCAGCATTAAAACAACATTGGTTCACCTCCTTGTGTCTGTTGAGCCCCTTTTCATGGAGATAGGATCTTCCACTTGGTAAGTTTGTATCAGATATATCCATGAGTCACCTTCAGTGTTTATTGTAGATTACCCAGTACTTCTGAGACTCGTTTGGCTATGGCTATTGGTACCATATGAATATTGGTTGGCAGTACATTATTCCTTGTGCTGCTGGTACTGTATATATATAGTATCAGTATGTTTTAGAGCTATACAAAGATCACTAAATTGTATCAAATAGTTTTAATGTAGATGCTCAGTTTATCCAATAATTCTATATTGAAGATCTCTTTTTTTTTCCTTAAATATAGATATTTTTCGTCATTTGAAGCTGGCAAATGTGTCAAGAATTCCAACTTCAAATGACGAAAAATAGAAACAAACAATTCAGCAGCACAAGGGTTAAAATGCATTCCTTGAAAAGAATGTATGATATTACCATATAGTACATACGTGGACTTGTCCTAGAGGCATCTGCTGATCTTTGGAGAAAGCAAAATTTATAGGAGAAAAGTTTAGTTTGTGTGTGTCACTCTGTTGTATATATAGGGTGAAACACAGCGCACTATAACACAGTACCACTACACGAGCTGGCCTGATTTCGGTTGTCCCGCTAATACAGAGATGTTACTGGATTTTGTCACGTTAGTACGTGCTCAAATCAAACCTGACTTCAGAGGACCAGTCTTAGCTCACTGCAGGTATGTAATGTATATCATCACATGTGGAAAGCCTGGTACTGTGATATTCTGGGTGATTAGGGTTCACAAAGGCTTGTACATTTTGTACAACATTTCATTAATTTTGTTTTGGCCTTAGACTGTTTATCTTTTAGTGGGAGATCTGGTATTATTTTAGCTTGTTTTAATTGATAGATAATGAATGATAAATAAAAAAGAACTATTGATCATATACATACATCAATATATGTATGTATATGGTCAATACCAATATATATATGCTAATTTGTATATCCAAGATGGCAGCCATGGGCTAATTTGCATACTCGAGATCGATGTAAAAGCCCTCCAGTCGGCAATATTCATCCGATCTTGGTGGAATTTTTTTTCAAACACCTTCTGATGAATTATCCTGGTTGAGTTCGAAAATCATCTAATATGCATATCCAAGATGGCAGCTATGTGATAATTTGCATATTCAAGATCGACCATTACCCAAATTCTCTCCAGTCAGCAATATTCATTATCATAAACATATTCATTCAATCCTTGCAAAAAATTCTCTGATGGATAACCCTAAAACATTAGCTAATTTGCATATCTAAGATGGCGGCCATGGCACTCCTGTCATATAGCCCCATTGTTCAGCTACTTTATCAATTGGCAATAAACTTTTAATTGTGGAAGGTGGAGAATTTCATATTTGCTATGCAAATATAAGATCTAGTATTGGCTGTTGTCTTTGCTTGGATCTTTCTTTTTACAAACTATTTTTTATGAAATGTTTTGTTTTGAACTATGTATTTTTATAACACTTACTGATACTGATTGCATGCATGGATATGAGTTCCCCTTCTTAGACAACCTGCTTGATAACTAATGGATTGTAGTGTTCTAATTACTAGAATAAACATTTCACCAACAGCATGCATGCATGTATGTACTGTGTTTTTATTCTGTCATTTATTGCTAATCTGTATTAAAAGAATTGTACAAGGCATTAATTAATTCAAAGAATGCATAAATTGTTAAAAAAATGCTTGTACTTGGAGCATTAAGTGTAGAAATTGTTTTGTAAAAATTACTACAGGTAGTGCAACTTAGTTGTTGAATTCTCTCTCCTGAATCATTTATGGAAGACTTTTTCTTTTTTTGATGCTTGGGTTTGAAGTAATGAAATCTACTTTCTGTAGAGAAAATTGATCAAGCATTTTGTGGTAGATGCTTAAGTGATCAAATATTGATTTTGGAAGATGTCTAGTTTTCATATATATAAAAATAAAAAATTCAAAACATTTGTAAATCTTGGTGTTCAAACATATATCACAGTCCCAATAACAGTGATGTAATCGTCTTATCAAACAGAATAAAAAAGTATTTTTGCGCTCAGAGCTTTAGGCATTAGATCGTTCTGAGTCAGACATGCAGGGTTATGTATGAGACTTTAACCTCTTCACTTCCAGGCCGAAGTGCATACCAGGATCCAGGGATCCTGGTATAACTATAGTAAATCCGACGGAAATTTCCATCATGTATGGTTACATACATTGACGAATGACGACGGAAATTTCCGTCATGTATGGTAGTGAAGGGGTTAACTATTTTAGTGGGGGGATCGTTTTTATGCGTCAGAATTTGAAGTCTGTAGAATCTGACGTCTAATGTAGATCCCCGCGTTTAAACAATTTTAAATGAAGCAGAAGGAGCTAACTAAGGCATTTAAACATAACCCCTTTGGTCTCCATGGTTTATACAAAAATATGTCAGCGCTGTAAGGGTTAACCCTTGAAACACTGACCTATTCAATTTGAATTTTCAGTCACTTGAAGTTGTGTCTCGCTACCGCGATCCACAACTTCAAGTAAAAGAAAATTTGTGTTATTAGTGAAATTTAAGTCCCAACATATATCACTGTTTCAAAATTGAAAGCACATTTTACTTTTCAAAACTGGTTATACAGGTGCCAATAAAAACACAGAATGTCTACTGTAGTCGACATCAGTGTTGTAAGGGCTAACATGTTGGACCATTTATTTGGGACCAGAACACAACCCAACATCAGTGATACAGTGGTACAGACAGTGTTATCAGCTGAGATGAAAAGCAGCCTCTTGTCTAAATGCCACAGCAGGTCCTATTACTAGATGCAGCCACAGCTTGTCCCATCAGTGGATCCAGCTACAGCTGGTCACTTAGTTGATGCGTATGTCTCTCCCATTAGACTGTAAAAGTTTTAATGATTTTTTTTTGCTCTTTGCTCGTTTTTTGCGACGTTTTATTATTTGGGACTGAAAAAGGGTGGTTCGTGTCCCGAATCGCAGGTCGGTCCACTTTCTGAATCTGATAATACATTATGTGAATGGGGAAAAATTTGGGACAATCGAAAGATTGTCCGTATTCTGGAATGTTCCACTTTGTGAGGCGGTCCGATACCAGTCTCCACTGTACATCTACCGTGATGCAAGTTGCGGTCAGTCAAGAACCAGTACCAATGATATTTAATATGGCTGTGGGGTGCTTCTGATCATCTCTTTTTTTTGGGGGCGGGGGGGGGGGGGGGGAGTGGCCAGTTTTAAGGGGGATCCTCCCCCCCCCCACTATAAGGGCCTCCAGGAAACCCTGGTGGCCCAAATGGGAGGTAATTCCTGGTGAGACTTCCCATGCAGCATCTAACGCTATGCAGTTTGTGCATGCTTATTTGTGTATGCTTGCAAACATACATGTCATTGGCCTCAGCCAATTGTAGCTATGTTATTCTTGTTATAAATGATATGTATGGGTTATCTCAATTTTAGAAGAGTGCTATCATGTTTGCCAATTAAATTTAATTTGTAATTTAGTCTTAATCTGTCCTGATAGGGAAATAGTATGGCATGTAGGTGTTTGTACCTTATTGATCCTATAACATGCGCTTAGCGGAACACACAATCAAGAATATGTGAAGTCATCCATTCACCCACCATGGCAAGTTGTTTATTTGGAATTTTCACCCACTTGAAATTGTGTCTTGCTAACATAATCCACAAATTCAAGTGAGTGGAAGTTATTTGGATTTGTCAAAGTGGCAGCCAGACAACACATTTAAATCTGAGAGATTGAAGACACTTTTTATCTTTAATTAAGTCTCCACCAGCTATGTGGTGGAGACTTATTGTTTCAGTGCTGTCTATTGTTGTTATTATTATTATTACTATTCAACAATTTGATGACGTGAACGCTCTCCATTCGCCAATATTCATCCTTTCCTCCCAAATTTGTTTTTGAACAACCTCTGATGGATTATCCTTCTTAAGCTCGAGAATCAGCTAATTTGCAAATCCAAGATGGCAGCCAAGGATTAATTTGCATATTCAAGATCGACGTAAATGCTCTCCAGTCGCCAATATTCACCCGATCTTCGCAAATTTGTAGTATCTGGTTAACCCTTCAACCGCCAAATTATTCAATCTGAATTTTCACCCACTTGAAATTGTGTCTCGCTGTCGCGATCCACAATTTCAAGTGAGTGAAATTTATTCAGATTTGACAAAATGGAGGTCAACTGTTTTCAAATATTGCTGATTGATGTCATATTTTATTTTTTTAACATGTTTAAGATGTGGTACTTAATGTGCTAATAAAAAATGAAAAGCAGACCATATGCGGCACCGGCGGTTAAAGGGTTAATGGGTTAAGCTGTGATAATTGTAAACCTTCGTCCTGTTTATTATTTATTTATTCAAATTTTCACCCACTTGACTTTGTGAAATATAACTGTGATTTAAACGGCTAATGAAACGGATTCAGTGATGTGATTTACTAATGAAATAGGTTAAAAATGACAATAGTAGTGATCAGCAGAATAATTGTTAAAACAACAGGGCCGGTATTCTTGTACAAGTTACGATATATTATAGGCTTCAGATTGGTCGAGATGACGAGATGGCCATCTCGACCATTCCGAAGCCTACGATATATCGTACTTTGTACGACAATACGGTCCCAGGTGTACTGATCAGGTGGTGAAATATACTCACTTAAGTGTACAATACATGAATTGTCACTCTTTTCAGTGCTGGTGTTGGCAGAACTGGGACATTTATTGCTGTGGATCGTCTACTCCAGGAAATACGTGTAAAGGACGAAGTGGACGTTATGGCCACTGTACTAGAAATGAGGCAGCAAAGGGCACTTATGGTGCAAACTGAGGTAGGTAATGAAGCACATATTTTAATTTGGTGATTGGAAATACAAAACTCATGTAAAGCATTTTTGTAGATCTCCTACATTTTTATCCCCCGCCCGTAGGGAAAGGGGGATTTTAGTCGCGCCAGGATTATGTCCGGCTGGCATCAATTTTTTTTGAAATTTTAACATGACATTCCTAGCAGCATGGGGATGTGCAAGTGATTTTTTAGAGATGCTACCAAAATTCGAAATGGCTGCCAAAGGTCAACTCTAAAATTGTTTGTAGGCCACCACAGATCAACTTGAATTTTTTGAGGGCGCAAAAAGTCAAAAAATTTGTTTGGTCAATTTTTTTAAAATTTTAACATCACATTCCTATCAACATTAGGATGTGCAAGTGATTTTTTAAAGATGCTACCAAAATTCAAAATGGCCGCCATAGTCTGGAAGCCAAATTGAGAAAAGACGCTTATTTAAGGTTTTCGTGTGCATGAAGTATATATTTACATATTTGCTATCAACGGAAAGGTAAAGATCTCAAGAATACGAATCTGCCTGTTGTAGAATTTTAAAATGCGCCTTTTCAACTCTCAAAGCTACCCATAATGCTTTTTATTCATAATTGTTCATTTTACCTTGTTACATTTCAACCGTAATCTAAATTTGTATAGCGTGGTATATATAAATATAAATTCCCACATTTTGTTCCATTTACATAAATAAACCTACTGGCTATTATTATTGTAACAAATAGAATGTTTTTCTGTGACGGTAACCATAGTAACGCAGCCCCTAGAAACCATTCCTCAAACTACTGATGGCAACAATTTCAAAACATGATAAAAACAGTTTAAAACTTTTTTATCTGATTTTTTATAAGGTTAATTTTGCCAGTTTTGAGCTTATGAAAAAACTATCGATCAACGACTGTGGTCACGTGATATTTTCTATATGAAAAGATAATTACTACAGATACAACCATTCAAAACTGAGCTAAAACAACGAAATTGCTATTATTGTTATATAACTATCGTCTAGTGATTAAAATGTATTACAGCTCATTTGAATAATCCTTTTGCCAGCAAGACCATACATGAGTGTGGAAATTAATGAAGAGAGGTGTATAAACCTATGTAACTGGAGAAATGTTTTCAATGTACAAACACTGTCACACAGAGGTCAATCAAGGTCATATTATCGGAAGCAATAAATTGAACATTTTTTGAGAATTGCTGTTAAGATTCAGATTGCATTGAACTAAAATATTTGCACGTCATGACATCGTACTCTATATGCTACTTGGGTGGATAGACATGCAGTGCGCCAGCTCAATTTGACACTGATGTGACCTTGATATGACCTTGACTTTCACTTATACAGAGAGAGTCCCTGTTGTGCCAGTTTAAATTTACTAGTTAATTGTATGTGTCTACAATGCCCATTATTACCGTTATAGTGAGGTTGGTCATATCAGTAAAATGAGATCGAAGAAAGTTTTGAAGTCCAAAATGAGTTAGTGACGGATTTGAAAAATTTGTGACATACCCATCAATAAAATATTTGGGTTACAATTTTTTTCTCCGGGTAGGTTAATTTCAAGGTCATGTGTTTTTATCAAGGTCAGATTTCTAAAATGTCTAAAATTTATATTTATTGAAAAACCTTATTTTTCCTCTCGGGAAATACTATATTGATTGTAATGCTTTTGGCACCCAAAGATTTTTTTGTGGGGAGGGGGGGGGGGGTGCTGATGAAATGGCAAATGCTTTCAGAATGATTAAAGGTCAAGGTCATGTGTTTGCTATCAAGGTCAGCGCTCTAAAATTTCCACAAATCCTGAGAAAAATACTTATTTTTCCATATCTCATTGATATGGATTTTAGTGTTTTTGAGTGCCTTTTATGGGTTTTTATCGTGGTGCGTAATAAATTACAAACATAACATTGCAATGGAAAACTCTCAAGGTCAGGTCCACTCGAGGTCAAAGTTATTTGAAGTTCAAACAATCTAAAACTTGTGCAGACTGTATATTTTGCATGATGATTTTTTGGCAAATTTGCAACATAATCGCATTCAATCGCATTCTTTCCTATCTACGTCACTCTGTTACGATAAAAATCACAGACAGCTTCGCCCGACGTACACTAAAGCTCCTTGGGATTGATCCGTAGCTAGTTTGTCTGCAACTGGACTGCGACGGACTCCGAGCAGTCTCACACCAGTCACATAAGGTTGGTCGCAGTTCATATCTTATTGCAACCCTTCTCATAATTGTCGGCGACAGCGTTGTGATCGGCTGCGAGCTGTCGGCGGGTGATTGAAGACAAAAAATCGGCACGTCATAGCACGTGACTCAGATGCACCTATATATATCGTCGCTGTCCAGGTAATATTGCGTATGCATGTAGAATTTCGAAATTTGGAGGTAATTGAGACAACATGTTTATTTTAGCCATAACAACCCAGCCTCGTTCCCAGGGCCAGACAAGCACAGCTTGTTGGCCCTGGTTTACAGCTTTGAAAATCAATTCTCTGCTTCCTGATAGGGCCTACAAAACAATAGTCTGGTGACCCACACCTGACCCTGAAAACTATGTCAAGTTTGAGTTTACATAATATGTTTGTTATCATAGGCTTAGTATTGCTGATGAATGCGAATGTAACAACCGATAGGTCGTATCCATCGGTTATTTGATGTGAAATAGGCTTTTTTGGATAAATTTTTTTGTGAAAAATCATCAGAAAAATATAAATAAATTGTGATTTTATATGTTTTCAGACTTGCTGAATCTATTGGTAACATAATTTTTGTCTTAGCGCCTATAATATGGGAAAATCTAAGAGTCATACATGTTTAGTGTGCTGCTCTATGACCAAACCTATACAGAAATCGGTTTTTATTCTACTAGAAACTATATTTTCAGTATGCCTACCAAAGGCAGGTCGGTCTACGCCATACCACCCACGAAAGGAACAGTATTGCGACAAAAAATTCTGCACTATTAATTTTATCGTATCACCTTATATCGCTTTTCTTTTTATCACCTGGAGAGGTAGGTGTAATGATCTGTGCGCAAAGCAAGACAACAACAAAAGTTCGCTAGGAGTCAAATGTCCAGACGCCTGATCAACCGAGATCAGTCTTTGAGCTGCCAGCAGCCTGCTAGAGGTGATCACGAGGGGCATGGACTGACCCCTCTGAGATATTCTGTGATTGACCTTGAATATTTAAACCATCATCATTAAAATACCATCTTTTAGCTACCATCCGTGTCCGCCATGATGCCACCCAAACGTTTTGTCCAATGAAATGATGATGAGCTCATTGTCTATGAGACAACAAACGCATCCTTTCAGAGTCCCCCTTCTCGTGTCATGCAGGTGTCATGCCTAGAAGATTCATTTCGGTGTCGACACCTCGGTTTTTAGGTATGAGGAATTCAAACAAAATAATAACAAAAAAACTCAAAGCAATACAATGTGCAGAAATCCAAGATGGCCGCCACACTAACATGAAAAATCTATGTCTGCTCATAACTTTTTAAAAATGCACCTAGAAGATTGATTCTGGTGTCTACACATAGATTTGTAGGTATGAGGAATTCAAAAAAATAAAAATAAAAAACCTCAAAGCAATACAATGTACAGAAATCCAAGATTGCCGCCACGCTAACATGAAAAATCTATGTCTGCTCATAACGTGTTTTTTTAAATGCCCTTATACGATTCATTCTGGTGTCTACACATAAGTTTTTATGTATGAGGAATTCAAAAAATCTAAATCAAAGGCTTTAACACAAGCAAATGTGCAGAAATCCAAGATGGACGCCACACTAACGTGAAAAATCTATGTCTTATATGAAAATATATGTCTGCTCATAACATTAAAAAAAGTTCGCCTAGGATAATAATTTCGATGTCTACACCTAGTTTTTATGTGTGAAGAATAAAAATAATATTCAACTGACATATTGATTTCAATATTCAAAGATTCATACATTTCAATTAGTTAACACAACAACAAATATTAAATACAAAAGTTTAAGAAAAAATCACTAATATAACAACAAGTAGTTTGCAAATTAGATGACTATGAGCAAGAATAGATAAGGCATAGAATATAGGCCTACAACCAGAAATGTTGTAAATTGACCAAATTAAATGTTACCTGTGATAAAAACTATACAACACACACCAATAAAAACATATCAATTTATAGATTAGCATCTCGTCTATATCTTAAACTATGTTTTTACCCTTAACTCATATATCCACGGGTGTAGCCCTTCTGAAAATAAACCAGTCTCAGCCGTTTTTATTAAATCTTAAACCATGTGTCGAGGGCCTATCATCACCACAATTTTCCACCGTCGAGCCACAGTCTCTAATTATGCACATTTTCAATGAGGCATATGTTTATAAACAACACTGCTGTGAGCTGTAGCTGTTTTTTGTTATTATTCGCAGTCCACCATCAATATAGCCATGACATGAACACGTGATGTTCCTTTCCCTTCCACCAAGCCTCTACAGGTGCGGATCCGAATAATAATCTGAACGGGTTCCAGCAAAGAGCTCTTAATATAATTGCATTCTCACAATTAAATGGCAGAGATCTAATTTCACTCAACATGTCATCGCAGTCTCACTTTGCCAAAAAAATGAGGAATATAGACAAGACTGCGTATATCTGAACACAATAGTGCTTAGTGTCTATGGATGATGCACCACAAGTCATCCATCATGCTTCTGTCATGTATCCTCATTTAATATGCATTACTTCTTGGTTTGTAACTATACATCTTTGTGAAATGATATGGGCGATTCTCTTCTGCGTTCCACCTGTTCTATTCATACTCGGGAACATTTGCATAGTTTTGAATTTTAAGCATCTTTAAAAAATAGTGTCCTTAAAATGGAAATTTGTAATCTATGTTTTATCTTTGCAATTGGAGATAACTAGGCCTATTTCACTTGGCAATCTATTTAATAAAAACAAAAAATATAAAATATTATTTTTTGCATTTCTGCACTTCAGAAGAAGTACGATGCGACTAATTGCGTGCACATGTGTCACATGCCCCTATAGAAATTATAATAGTCTATAGCTCTATGATGATGATCAAAACCACTGTTATCGTGTGGGCCTACATCTTAAATTCAATATTTCTTTTCAATGTCAGATAATTTTACGTATGATCAACGCTTACGCCTACCCGGTATTTACTGCGCAAGGCCCAGTCACACTAACCGCCATTTTGTTTCCACAGCCAGCTCTGTAAAAACGACACTCGCGCTGCCTACCAAAAAACACGGATGCCATGAAATTGAGACGAATATTTCAAATGCCTATGAAAACTAGGCCTTTTTCAGAAGGTGTAACTTTTGATCGTATTAGAACTGTTACATTTAAAAATGGAGGTCACTGTGTCAGAGTCTTGCGATGTCACCAGGGTAGCTTACGCCTACAGTTCGGCTAGGCCTCAAATCTCAGAGGTAGGTCTACTGGGTTCGAATCTCGGTAGGGGCTAATGCTTTGCATCGTTGATGTGCACAATGTGTACATGTACAATGTTGCAATCTGTTCAAAGACGTGGAATTCACAGTGCTACCGACGGTGCCATGTTCTATAAAGAACCCTGGGATGCGTGCGAAACAATAAACCACAATGGTTTAATGCTGGCCCACCGTTTATGACACTGAATCATCATTAAATCAACATTGTGTCATGCCTTGTTTACCGGTGTTCGACTGAAAACCCAGAAACCCTAGACATTGCGCCAACTCTGGGGTAAGGTCGGTCCACCATCTGTGACGCTGTCCAAACATTATTTTGACTTTGGACCAATGTATTGTGTTTTATATATGTGACCCGATCTGGCAAAATGAGTCGGAAGTCGCACAAACGATGCAAACGATTGACAAACGATGCTAGGGCCCTTGTAAGCCAAAATGACCTTTATTTGACATATTTCCAATTTTTACATAAGTTTTTATTTTCATATCATTACTTTTGAATCCTAAAATTATGTGGCATAGAAATTGGTGTACATGTTGAAAAAAAATATTTTAAATATTATGTTATTTTAATTTTAGTCCCAATTATCATGATTACACACCAAACAGTGATATTTGTTTCTATTTGCATTGTGGCCATGGAAACAGTCGCTATTAAGTAGGAAATGTTGATACACTGTAAAAATCCTGACTATGAAAATTTCTGTCATCTTCTTCATATATCCTGACGCATCTTCATTAAAACATTGTATTCGAGCTAGGATCATTGCAATATAAAATATGCTATGTTGATATTAAAGTAATTTGATGTGAACTACATGTCGTAGTGGAATAAATGTGCTGTATGAAAATCGCATTATTGCGAACTTGAGTGTTTAGTGAGGATTCACATTATTGCTAGCTTGCGCAAAAAAGGGGTTTAAAATTGGCCGTCACTGGTCATAACTGAGCAACCATTAGATGGATTTTCATGATCTTGGTGTCTATGATTACCTTGACCTTCCATAATTGTAAAATATTTACAATTTGATTAAGCACCTCGAAAAACACTATAATAGCCATGCACCAAAACGTTAACATCCTCATAGTATTATATATAGAAAAATATGTCTTCCCTACATTTTGGGAGTTTTAGAGCTCTGACCTTGATAAAAACGCTTGACCTTGACCTTAAACCATTTTACCACCTTTCCGGTTCGATTCAGCACCTCGAGAGTATGTCCCCAAAACATTAAAATCAATATAATAGTCCTTTAGATATGGTGAAAAATATGGATATAATGAGTTTTAGAGCTCTGACCTTGATAAAACAACACATGACCTTGACCTTCAATCATTCCAAAACCTTTGCCATTTCATTCAGCACCTCAAAAAAACATACGAGATACCAAAATATTCAAATCTATATATTAGTCACCGATATACGGAGAAAATACATTATAATATAATTAGAGTTTTTACATCAGTTACATAGAAAGTGGGCGGGGGCCCTAGGGTAGTGGTTAGCACCGCTGCCTTTCACGCCAGAGTCCGGGGTTCGGTTCCCGGTCTCGGCGGTTTGAAAGAAACAAAAATGTTTCTTACCCATCCACGTGTGAAAGTCAGTAATGTGGGGAGCCTCCGTGACCGAGAGGTAGCGTGCTCGGCCTCAGACCGCCAGGGCTCGAATTTCGAATCCTGTGTCTGGAGGACAGTGTCATCTCAATCATCTCACCATCCTCAGGAGGTTCTCCTGGCCCAGTTTAGCCTATATGTGCACAAAGGTGGCCTAAAGCCCGATTCATTTCATTTTTATTACATAGAAAGTAATGGAAATATAAGCAGTTTTTAATGAATGACTTGGTAGCCATTTTTGATTAATGCAAATTAACCTTATTTGGACGTGGACTTGTAAGATTTTATATTTCAAAGCATGTAAAATATGAATCCATGTAGATAAGAAAATGTTGGCGTGTATATGTAGGCTATTCATATGCAGATATGATACCGATTGTGTATTCCAAGTCAAGCAATGGATTGATATAACATGTCAGGGGCAAAATAATGCTTGTTATCATGGAAACAACCAGTAACCTTCCACAACGAGTTACCTGTACATAATAATACTATAAATAACGTATTGTATTTTAGAACATTATAAACTAGTAAGATAAAATCAGAATAATGCCGGTATTTTTTATGGAACCAATGAACGCTACGCATCACGGTGGTATATGTGTATTGTTGATATGGATACCGTTGCCATGGTAACGATCATACTATGTTTTTATTCATCCGTTTTAGAAATCGAATCCCCTTATATTAGTTATGTTAAAAATAAAAAATGAGGATACCACGAGTGAATATGATCATACTCCGTCCATGTTGATGACAGTGGGCACTTGAAAGAGCTGTATTAATATATAACGCGCTGGTGCATTATGGGAAACTTCAGGGGGTAAATTAGGTAAAAAAGGCGCATTTTTTAAATCTATAACAGGCAGATTCATAGTCTGAAGAGTTTTACCTTTCCAGTGATACCACATATGCAAATATATATTGCATGCACACGAAAAGTACAAAAATCAGATTTGGCTTCCTGACTACCAGAAGTCAACTCCAAATTTTTGTGTGGGCGCAAAAACTCTAAAACTTAAAGTCAGAAATTATTCAAATTTTACTATGTATCACATTCCCCACGATATGTAAATGTGCAGGTGACTTTTTCAAGGTTTTACTGAAATTCAAGATGGCCGCCACCGATCAACTGTAATTTTTTGGGGGCAACAAAAACTAAAAAACATTGTTTGGTCAATTTTTTTTGAAATTTTAACATCACATTCCTGGAAACATGGGGATGTGCATGTGATTTTTTAAAGATGCTACCAAAATTCAAAATGGCCACCAGAGGTCAACTCCAAATTTGTTTGTGGCCGCAAAAACTGCAAAACTACATTCCCCACGATATGGAGATGAGCAAGTGATTTTTTTAAGGTTTTACTGAAATTAAAAATAGCTGCCATAGATAAACTTCATATTTTTTATGGGTGCAAAAAATGACGTCAGTAATAATTCACGTTGTACAATCACATTACCCACCATGTGGAAATGTGCAAGTGATTTGAAATTTAAAATAGCCACCACAAATCAACTTTTTAAATATTTGTGACTACAAAACATTTACCCTAATTTATGATATAGGACTTCAGGCCTCTTGTTGTAGTTTGAAATATCGGTTGAAGAATTTAAATTTTCACCAATTGAAGTTGGGTCTTGCTACCATGACCCACAATCAAGTGGAGAAAAATTACTCTTGTTAGCTCCCGCCGTCACCATAGGTGAGACGGAGGGAGCTATGGATTCTACCTCCGTTCTGTTTTTTACCTCTTCTTTTGCCTATAACTTTGCAAGAAAATAAGCTAGGATAACAATTTTTGGTATGTGGGTTACTTCCAGGTTGATAATAGACAGGTTAAAATATTTTTAATCGAAATTCAATATGCAAGGTCGCAGAGGAGAAAATGATGATGTTACGGCATTGGGCCGTTGGGCCGTCCGCGAACATTTTGTTTCCGAAGCATATCTCTGAAAGTACTTGTCCGATTGTCTTCAAATTTTACACACAACACCTCTAGGGGGTCCAGTTGTGCCTTTTGGGGTATATGAATTTTAACCTACTTTTGGTTCAGAACTATGACCTATTTAGGATTTTGACACACACTTCGTTTCCGGAGCAGATGTGGGCCGATTACAGTCATATTGCACATACATGTTCTCTAAGGTCCCTAGTTGTGCCTTTTCAGGTTTTTGGACCTTGACCTTAAAGTTGACCCAGCACTTTGACCTAATTTATAATATCGGTAAATCCAACAGGAATATTTTGCGGAATATCATGAAAACCGCTCAAGATAGCTACACCATTACTATAAAACAAATTGTAAGGTTTCAGGAGAGGATACATCTTGAAAAATTTCAAGTCGATAAAATTCAAAATGGCCACCCATCGGCCATTATTCACCTTGACAGGCCTCATATTGCGGAATGTCATGAAAACTGCTCATGATAGCTACACCATTACTATAATACAAATTGTAAGCTTTCAGGAGAGGATGCATCTTAAAAAATTTCAAGTCGATAAAATTCAAAATGGCCGCCTATCGGCCATTATTCACCTCGACAGGCCTCATATTGCGGAGTATCATGAAAACTGCTCAAGATAGCTACACCATTACTATAAAACAAATTGTAAGGTTTCGAGAGAGGATGCATTTTGAAAAACTTCAAATTGATCAAGTTTAAAATGGCCGCCTATTGGCCATTATTCACCTCGACAGGCCTGATATTGGGTAAACCATACTAGATAGCTAAACCATTACTATAAAACAAAATGTGAGATTTCAGGAGAGGATGCATCTTGAAAAAATTCGCCTCGAACAAATTCAAAATAGCCTCCTTTCGGCCATTATTCACTTTCACATGGCCTTTATTTGGTAAACCATGCTAGATGGCTAGACCATTACTATAAAACGAAATATGAGATTTCAGATGAGGATGCACCTTGAAAAATGTTGACTTATTCAAATTCAAAATGGCCACCTTTTCCGTCATTATTCATTTTCACATGGCAGATATTTGGTAAACCGTGCTAGATGGCTAGACCATTACTATAAAGCAAAATGTGAGTTTTCGGGGGAGGATGCACCCTGAAATTTTTTAACTTACGAATTCAAAATGGCCGAAAATCAGCATGATTTACCTCGATAGGCCTGATATCAGGTAAACCGAGCTAGATAGCTAGACCAGTACTATAAAACAAAATGTGACGTTTCTGGAGAGGATGCCTTTCAAAAACTTTTGACTCAATCAAATTCAAAATATCCGCCTATCGGCCACTATTTACTTTCACATTACTGATATTTGGTAAACCGTGTTAGATAGCTAGACCATTTAATTACTATAAAACAAAATGTGAGATTTCAGGAGAGGATACATCTTGAAAAAATTTGACTCGTTCAAATTTAAAATGGCCGCCTATCGGTATTATTCACTTTCACATGGCCGTTATTTAGTAAACTGTACTAGATTGCTAGACCATTACTATAAAACAAAATGTGAGATTTCAGGAGAGAATGCATCTTGAAACTTTAGACTCGATCAAACTTAAAATAGCCGCCTGCCTATCGGCCATTATTTACTTTCACATGCCGAATATTTTGCAAACTGTGTTAGATGCTAGTCCATTACTATAAAACAAAATGTGAGGTTTCCGGGGACAATGCACCCTGAAATTTTTTAACTAGTCTCTATCTAATTCAAAATGATCGTAAATCAGCCATTATTTACCTCGATTGGCCTGATATCGAGTAAACCGTACCAGATAGGTGGACCATTACAGGGATACTGATTAGGATCATTAATTTTAATGGAGGTTTGCAATCTCTGACAGACTGTCTAGTTCTTATCTTCCTCTTAGACTGAGTCTCTTAGACCTAGTTGTCTTGCGTCTTGATTTTTGACCTAGCCTAGGACTACATCAATAACCCTACACAAAATTGCTTAAATCAGATTCTAATTCGGAGCGGGATCTCCTGGACTTATGTAGTCTTGTTCAATTTGGGACCAATCATTTGCAAATCTTCATGTTTAAACACACATTTCGTTCCCAATGTGATTTGATCGGTTGATAAATTGTATTGAGGACGACCATAGTCATACATATCGGTATGAGGGTTAAGGATTAAATGCTGAAATACCTGTCACAATTTCAACCCTTATGCTGCTGAATTGTTTGCTTCTATTCATTTGAAGCTGGAATTGGTAACACAAGTTCCAGCTTCAGATGAATGAAAAATAATATTATTTATGAATAATGGGCATTTCTCACATTGCTTATTGGATTAAGTGAACATCTATCAAAACAACATTTTTTCAAATTTAGTGACATTTCTATAGATCTAATACCTGCTTGAAACCGTTCCAGCAGCACAGGTAATAAGCTTCAAATTGAACTATGTTCTTCTGAATTGTCATTTAGTTCTTTTTGTTCATTTGAAGCTTGACATGCTAAGGCAATTTCCCACTTCTAATGACGAAACATAAACCATCAAAAATATATAATTCTCACACTCTGTGCAGTGGTTTTCACTTTGAGACATATATCGGTATCAACCCATATCGCACTCTAGCTGTGGTTTGAACTGCAATATTGTATAGTTTTGTCATCTTTATCGATTAATTTAATATATGCAAACGGTGTTCATTTGAGTGCGATATAGTAAAATACAGCACATGTCTAATAAATAAAAGTGTTCGTCTAAAGTCTCACACTTTATTCATTTGACGAGTGCTGTAATTTCTGATATCGCACTCAAATGAACACCGTTTGCATATATTCAATTACTTGATTAACTGGTCTTCTACCACAAACTGTCTTATGAGTTTCAGTGACATTTGATACACAAGCCTTTATTTGGTTCAAAACATATCACTTGCTTGATATATAAGCCTTTGTTTCATAAAAATTTTAGTACTTGCTTGATATGATATAGAAGCCTTTATTTGATGCAAGAGTTAGTACTTGTTTGATATACAAGCTTAGCAGGATAATGGTTAATTTCAGATATTGACCTCAAAACGATGATACATGTAGTGAAATAATAGTGTTCTCAACATAATTATACAGCCTTATGCTGCTTTTTGCTGGAACAATGTGACAATTCAATTGTGAACCTAATTATGACTGATCATTTTTAATACTTTTTATTGACAAACAAAATTTTATTTGTATTTTATCATCACAGATTGCCATTTTTGTTGTATCTAAGTAAACATATTTGAGTATAATAAGTAACTTCTGAGATTTATATTTGCTAGTAATGTTTTCCTTCTCTTGAAAACTAAGTTATTGTATGATAAATTCTGTATCCATTATCAAATGGTGAAAACGATGTTAAAACATCAATTAAGACTTGAGTTCCCATGTGTTCTCTATCTTCACTTTAATGGTTATTTCTGGGTATTATCTTTCAGGATCAGTATATATTCATTCATGATTGCATTAAAGATGCGTTGGAAAGAGGAATGCACCTAGGAACATCAAATGTTGGCTTGGACTCTGACATTGATGTCAGCTTTGATGCTGACGAGGAAAACATATATGAAAACACAACTTACACAGATATAAATGACAAGGGTGAGTTTACAGATTATTTAAGTACATAGTATTAAGGGATTTTAAAAAAAATTCTCGAAAAAGTAGGTAGGGCTTCTGAATAAGTCCTATATAACTCATTGAAGAAAATAGTGTGGAATGAATTCGGTCAAAATCTCTATTTTTTTATTTTTAAATAGCATGATTGGTTGATTCAGGCAATCATCACCATTTTAAAACTGTGGGCTGTCTTCAGAGTGATCCACTTTATGGCGATCTACTTGAGCTTATATTTCCCACATATAACATTTCTTCAGGCTTTACAAATTACTAACACAAATAAACTGCATCAATTAAATGTTGCATTTGAGAAATAACAAAGAATAAAGACAGATTCTGAACCAAATAGACTCACTGTCAAAATGCAGCATTTATTTGATGCAGGTATGCATATATACATATAGAGATATATACATAGTAGCATACTTATATATATCTGCAGAGTTGCTAATCAATTCAAGGTTTGATTAGGAATTGGCCAAAATTATGTAGCTATTCGCGACTCAATACTGAACAAATTGAACCCTGATATGAAGTTTTATTTTGCAAATATTTACCACACTTTACCATAAATTTATGATATAACACGCATCCTTTTTTAAATTCAAATGATTTGTTCTTTTTAATTTGAAAATAGTATTACTTGCTATGAGCAGCCAAACTCCTATAAGAGGCCACTTAGTCTTTCCCCAATATGGCATTTTGTATACAAATGAACCTCCTATGTGCAGCCACCTGCTTTAAGTAGCCATTTTTCCCGTGTCACAAAGGTGGCTACTCATAGCAGGTTCTATTGTATCAACACTTGTTAAGAATAGCTTTAATTATATACACTTATAAATTTGAAAGAACAACTGTTCCATTGCTTTGATATGACGTATATTTATTTTCTCCATCTCACATTCGTTCACAGAAAAGTGCATGGGTAATATGTTTAGCTAAGGCCCTGATACCATTTGATTGCCTCAATGTCCATATATATATAAGCTATATTGAACCTTAATTGGACACCTTTAACCCTTTAAGCCCTCGTGATGCATTAAAGCATCATTTACATCCCTGAAAACAGACTTAATTTCCCAACAACTAAGGGCTGTGAAAAGAAAATTTCCATGAAATTGGTTTACCAATACACAGCAATTTTCTTCAATTTTTCACTCACATCAAATCATTTTCATCCACTACAAGCCGAGAATTGCGACAGCAATTCGCGGCTTGTAGTGGATGAAGTTGACAATGGTAAATTCAGGCTTGAAAGGGTTAATCTATATGTGTTTTGAGATCTTCAATAGCTATAAGTGTAAGCAATGCAAGTGTAAGCAATGCTAGAATAAGTACACTGAAACCTAAAACTAAGGTTCTATTCAATATCCAAACATCAGTTATGCAATCGAATCTGAGAATTTCTCATGTCACTGGTTGAAAGATTGTGTTGTCATTTTATGGCTACTTAGGAAACATGTATATTTGATTGACTGCAAGCTCTCGGTGTTGTTTTCAACTTTCACACAATTCACGCTTTATTACAATATCATTTCAAGATCTACTTTCTTCTTCTATAGAATGTAAATTTTTGTAAAAATTTAGACAAGAATAATCTACTTCTGACTTTCTTATTTTTTCCTATTGTTTAACATTGTCTATAAGAGTGCTGATACCCAGATTATGTCACGCATTTGCCGGTCTCAAAGAGGGGGTGCTTGTAATCTAAAAAATAGTGGGTGCAACTTGCCCATTCATGCAGGCCTGTGTTCGCTGTATCAGGCCCTGGGAGGCTCTGGTGTAAAATGTGGTCTGAGATTTATTCTAATGGGTTTATTTCATTTTCTAAAGCATATGCACTTTGAAGTTGTTGAGAATCGGGAATAAGTAAAAAAGCAGATTGTTTACTGTACATCTTACAGATTTATTAAGCAAGCCATGGTCCTGTGTGACGTTCATGTTAAAGGACCGGGGTGATTTTTATCAAAGATTATTGATTAGCGATTTTCTTCTTCAATGTCTGACTCTCACTTAATCTTTATCATTGATGTATAAATTTTTCGCTAATCATTTTTAAATTTGATTAGCAAATGGCTAAAATTGCATAGGTTGTAGCAGGTGTCTAACCCTTTCACCACTGAAGCCCGTTTTTATGTGCTGAATGCTATGGCATTCAGCACATAAAAACGGGCTTCAGTGGTGAAAGGGTTAAAGCACTGAAATACTTTTATATAAACCATGGAGACAATAATGTTTTTTTCACATCATAAATGTGTTAGCTAGCTCTTTCTGATTCATTTGAATACCTATGTTATGGGTCTATGAACATTAGAAATATTTTTACTCTTACAGCGCGAGGATCTACTTTAGTCGTCAGAATCTGACGTCTACAGACATCATATTCTGAGGACTAAAGTCAATCCCCGTGCTGTAAGGGTTAACCCTTAAAGCACTGAAATACTTTTATATAAACTATGGAGACTATAATGTTTTTTCACTTTGAAATCATCATAAATAACTTAGTTAGCTCTATCCGCTTCATTTGAATACCTATGTTATGGGTCTACGGCCATTATATATATTTTACTCTTTCAGTGTGGGGATCGATAGCAGCAGAAGACTAAAGTCGATCCCCGTGCTGTAAGGGGTAACAATCAGCCATGGGTCTGCGGATTAGAATATTGCAACTGAAGCTGTTTATGCTCAAACCTTGACATGGTTATTGTACGTGTTTTTAAAATAATATGTTCAGGTTCCTCTTTATGTCATTGGGGAATATTTAGAAATAAATATAGCCACACATATTTTGTCTAATTATTTTAGATATATAAAAAGCTATGAATATTACAGCGTTGTAATAAAAGCAGTTACATTTTCCAGTTCGTTTACATGATACGTCGAATCTGGATGACCATTCACCAAAGGACGAGTTCGTGTAATTAATGTAATTATTATCATTTCCAATTCTTCTCTTTTACTCTGGGAATGGTAATGTCCGCATAAAAAGTCTACTTCTGTCTGGTGCATGCTCACATTCTCACACTAATTAATGATTCTCGTAATACATTGCAAAATTATTTTGCTCCCCCCATTTAACTGATTACATGTAGCAATTCTAATAATAATAGTTTCCCAGCTAACACAAGGCAACATCTGTAATGTTGGGCCAGGGTTGCATAAAGTAAACCAATATTGTAACAACATTGGTTTAACGCCTTGTGTTTGCTGGATAGGTATTATGTATTTATTCTGACAATGTTTAACATACATGTACACTGTCTGCTGTGTTAACACTGAATCAGGGCATATAATATTAATAATAGTCTACCGGTAGTACACGCTCACTGGAAGTAGGAGTAAAGGGTTGTGCTAATTCATTGATGCCAGCAATGTATATTGCTTCTTTGGCATTGAAATGATATAATTATCCTCCACCCTGGAAATGGAATATATGCAAGCCATTCAACAGTTTGCATCAAACAAAATTTAGATGTTACCATACATTTTTTTTCAAATTAAGCTAGAGTATTTTTTTTTATGTTTTATATGAACAATGTAACATGATCTGCTTTTCCAAAATCGCTTCAATTTTTTACTTAATTTATATAAATACAGATTTATCTCTTTCACATTCAAAACATTAACAATGAAATGATAATGTACAATTGCCGAATTGCTAGTTAAGTTACAAAGTTTATTTTTATTTGAAAAAGATGATGCATGAAGATCTGTTACATAATAGTGTGGTCATCACAAATACCTTCATCTAATGTGAAAAATAAGACTTAACTTATTCGTGGATTTTAAGGTGAAGCCTTTAACAAACGTTTTGAGGGCTAAATTAATATTACCTTCTGTCAATTGTCTGTGAGTTGTGGATTTATATTCAAAACACTATCTTGTTTTCTTGTCATATTTGCACCAAATAATTTTTGAGCACATTTTTTTATTGTAGAAGATGTTGAAGAATGAAGGTATAGTTATCTTTATTCTCTGGATGCGGCTTGTTAATCTTAAGGTTTTTTCCTTTTCTTAGGTAATTGTTTAGCCATGGTGATAGATAATTTAAATTTTAAATATTTTTTTGGTTCCACACAGCTGAATAATATCTCATTGAATGATAACCAAAAGAGAGAAAAAAAACCTTGGAAATCATTTATTGCTTGAATTTAAAAAACTGCGAAATGTTAAAAAAAAATGTTGCCCCCCATAATTTATAGTCATAAAATTAAAGTATGCTACAGTACTCATTTAGCCTATTATTAATCCTTTATATTTATATCACTGAGAGATGAAATATATGTTCAAACATGAAAAACTGTATCTATCATATACTTTTTGAGATAAGATATACAGTAAGCATGTTTAGTCAACAATATTGTTCCAGACACTTTTTTAAGGTTTATCCTTCGTCTGTTATGGGAAACCATAGCTGCTTATCGTCTTGTGTGTTACGGTTAAAGGCTTGATACTATAGACCTCCCAGTGGATGATATAAAAAAAAAGAAATCCTCCCCTTCAACCAGTTTCTACTTACAATATCTTTAACCCTTTGAGCACTCACGATGCATTAAAGCATCATTTTACATCCCTGAAAACAGACTTAATTTTCCTACAACTGGGGGTTTTAGAATGAAAATTTCCATGAAACTAATTTACCAATACATGGCAATTTTCTTCAATTTCCCACCCACTTCAAGTCATCTTCATCCACTACAGCCGAGAATTGCGACAGCAATTCGCGGCTTGTAGTGAATGAATATGACAATGGTAAATTCAGGCCTGAAAGGTTAACACTAATGTGCATATTTTGAGTTCATTTGAATTAAATTTCTTTTGCAGTTAAAAATACTGCGCTATTTTATATGTTTTGAGTTTCATGAATAAATAAAGCTATTATCCAGTATAGTCAAGTCATTAAGTGCTGCATCACTCCTCTATATTTTCCATTCTTTCGATATAGCTGACACAAATGCCTTCTTCAAATCAATGAAAAATACTTTAATATTGGTGACACAAATGCCTTCTTCAAATCAATGAAAAATACTTTAGTAATCGAGCATCCCCCGATAGGTTCAATTGAGTCTTTTTTATTTCCAGTCAATAAATGCTGAGGGATATTAGCATATGTGATGACCTATTTTGTTTTTTTTGGTGGGAGGGGGTACTGGGCTTTTAAAAATGTGTGTTTAAACTTATTTGGATAACCACACCACCTTTGTACAATTTTGTAATAACTGTTCCAGCGTTTTAAATTGATACCCTTGTCGCACAAAAACACAAAACTAACCCCTTTTTAGAATTGTTTATCTTAGTTTGTTTTCGCACTATAAGTTCACAATGATGACTATAACCTTTTTCCTTGAAGTATTGTTATTTTCAATATAACATTACATGATCATTAAGAATAATTTCTACTCCAGATCCTACTCCATGAATGGCAATGCGGATCATGTGATGTTTATTATTATTATGTTTTATGTGCACTGTAAGTTTGAAAAAAATTGTGTCTGTTGAAATTGTTCTAATCCTAAATGATAAAATGTGTATCTAACATCGAACTATACAAGTAACATGTATATAAATACCGGGTATACATTTATTTTTGTGCTGTATTTAATATTATTTTTGAATTGAATTAATGAGATAATGAACTGTTCATAGGATTTTACAAATTCTGAAATATTTGTTTGTTCACAGCATCTCCTATCAATTGGCAAAGGTAGAAGATGAATGAAGAAAGGCGTCCATTCCATTACTACATAATCAAGATGCGTTCAGGAGGAAGTGAAAAACACATATTTCTGTAGTCGCCACTGTTCCAGAGAACTCTGTTCCGATGCTGCGCAATGTAGTTAGCCAAACTACATTAGTGACAAAAGAGGCTTATATTTTAGAATATATTTATATTCATTTTTATGCAATCTACAAAGAGTGTCCAAATAGTTATAGACATTTATATGTAAATAAACAGTATATTTTATATTTATATGAAATAATTATATATATATTTAATGTACAATGTTCAATATACACTGCTAGATATAGTCTTGCATCCGATGGCGAGTGATATGTAATTAGGCGGAATAACATCCTACTATTGGATGCTATTCCATTTGTCCATTAACCCTTGTTCTGCTGGAATGTCAGTCAGTTTTTCTCATAGTCAAGTTAGAATTGCTAGCGTTGTTTCAAATGTCAAAAATTGTTTTACTTTGCGAGAAATAGATATCTCCTGAGTGAAATACTGTACATCTGGTGATATTCGCGATGTTTTAATTTTCGCGAATTTAAGAATATTGTGAAATTATTATTATAATAGGGCTACCTATCATCGAAATTGATAATTCGCGACTTCGTGAAAAATCCTCAAGTCACAAATTTGCGAAAATCTAAACACATGAAAATTACCAGATGTACAGTATTTGATTACCCTTCCTGTTTCATTGACTGAAAGAATTGTTGGAAATCTTTATTTCTATGATTTTATGAGACTAATTTTTATGTTATTCGAGTTACGTAATCATTTAAATTTCTATGATATCATAAATAATTCTGTCAATGCCGGTTGGAGGTAGTTTTTCTCATGGCTGGTCACGTAATATTATATAATGAGCGTCAGTGGCCTTCTTTCTGTTTTCAAGCTCTGTTGAAAATGTATATTTTTGTGCCAACCCATCAAACACGAGGCATTCACCCAATGCCGTTCCAATGTTGGCATAACGTCTCCGATGTTGGCCCAACATTGAAACCGCATTGGGTGAATGCCTTGTGTGTATTTATGTGCCAAGCAGAACAAGGGTTGATGAGTCAATTACTGTCAATGAGAAACAGATAATTTTTGCAAATTACTTAATATTGTCTAGCTTACTGTATTATTTTTATATTACAACAGATAATATCAATTACTATAATGCTATTTGTAACCACTGCAACATTCCAACTGTGCATTTCTCATTATTTTGTCTTTAATTGTTTTTTTTTAGCTTTTTACAGTTTAAATCCTTAGAAAATAATTTTTTTTTTGCTTTTTTACAGTTTTAAATCCTTAGAAAATAAATTACAGTTAACCATAACATTATAATTGGAAGCATAAAATGTATAATTAGTGGTGGCATATGATAAAAAATAATTAAGGCAGTTTATTAACTTTAGCGATTGCAAGTATCTGCTGCAATGGTTAGTTAATTAGTGCCTTATTGATAACAAACAGAATATCCTGCGATTTTAAAGAACGAATAAGACAGTTATGATTGACTAATTACCTGTTAATTCAGTAGTCATGTCATGTATTTATCTAGTCATGAATACAATTTTTTTTAATAAAAATGTTTTGTGGTGCAATTAAATGGATCATCACCCACTTATTTAAATGCTGATAATCCCCTGTTAACATGGATGTTAAATGACCTGTTTGCTTTAAATCAATGTGGACATGGGATTATTTCATGAGCATACTTGCTCACATTTAGTGTGAACACACATCGTACACACTATGATGTGTTCATGAGTATGCACACACTCATATGCACACACACTCTGCACACTTTGATGTGTTGATGAGTATGTGGGCACTTATATGCACATGTAGTGCACCCCCATTGTGCACACTTTGATGTGTTCACTAGTATGCATGCACACATTGTGCACACTATGAAGTTTTCACACTAAGATCTGATACTGAAATTAATTTGTTATTGTTTATTTTGATATACATTGAGCGTAAATGCTATCCATGTTAATTTCCAATGTACAAGTGTCTGTGTCACCAGCACATCATATGACAATCTGATTTCATGCATGCTGGGTTTTCAACCATAAAATGCACCACTGGACATTTGTATTGTTGTGTATATAAAGATGATAATTTATAATGGCACAAACTTTTTTTTAAATTACAAGCAATAGTAATATTTTCATCATCTGGCATGATTGTTTTTGAAAAATATATATTGTGTAATTAGCAGTATGTATACAAATAGTATCCAATTTCAAGTAGCCTTACTTTGCTAATTAAATAATCATTACATTTGATTATTGAACCTGATCAATCACTTTATTGTATTGATTTTTATGTTGAAAATGTCAATCCCACCTAATAACATGATTGTGATTAACAAAATATTTCATCAGCGTGTTTAGTATAGAATAATTCAAATGTGTCATTCAACGTTAAAGCTATAAATTTATACTAGAATTATCATTTGGTAGACTCTTTTCTACATAATAAAAAAGTTACAGCTGCAATGTTTGATAAACCTGACAATAAAGTACTAGTGGATATATTGTAATACATGTATATAAATACATAATGATGATTGAATAATGAGATACAAATTGTTTGCATTTGTATTTGGTGCTAAATATCTACTTAAACTCATAATGACTATAATGCCTACTACGTGGCAGTGTGGATTGTTATTCCAATAATAATTCATAATAGCTGCAGACATTCCCCTCACTACATGGGAAGAATAATAAAATTGTCAGAAATGCATTATATCAGTTTATATGATAGAAATAAACACTTGGCTTCTGGAAGTGTAATAACCTGAGGTTGACCTTCATTCGAACATTTTCAGCTAAAACTGTAAAACCATATGAATTATCAGCTGCAGACAAAAAACATGACGCCATTGAAAATGCAAAGACATGTGAATGTTTAACTGAAATTCAAAATGGCTGCCACAAATCAACTTCATATTTTGTGTGGGCGCAAAATCTTAAAACCTTAAAAGTCAAATTTTACTATCACATTCCCCAGGATATGGAGATGTGCAGGTGAATTTTTCAAGGTTTAACTTAAATTTCAAATGGCCACCACAGAACAACTTCAACTTAAAAAATTTTGTCAGAAATTATTCAAATTTCACAATCACATTCTCCACGCTATGGAGATGTGCACATAAGGCGAATTTCCTTGAAATGAAAATAGCTTGATGCGCCTCAATGGCAGCCCAGCTGTATATCTCCCAGGAGACTGTGTTGGAATTTGAATGAAACAGGCCTTGCTAAGTTACTCTCATTGCTCAGCGCTCTGAACAGCCTCCGGCTGGATACATGCGCTATATAAGATTTCATTCACGTGATTTTTTCAAGGTTTTATTGAAATTGAAAAAAATTAAATTAGGAAATAATTGAAATTTTACATTACCCACACTATGGAAATGTGCAGGTGATTTTACTGAAATTTAAAATGGCCACCACAAGTTGACTTTTTAGCCCGCCTTTTAATTTTAATTAAAAAAGGTGGGCTATTGCAATCGAAGTTGTGGATAACTTGAAAAGTTTTCCATGTATCCTTCCCAAATTTGTTATACATGTTATTATTGACCAGTTCTCGTACAAGCTCAGTTATGGCTAAAAAAAATTCAAAATGGCCGATTAATTTCCATTTTTTTGCATTTTACGTCTATAATTTGACCTTGCGGGTGTGATAACTTTTCACATTTGCTCTTCAAATTTGTTATGCATGTTACTAATAAGCAGTTCTCGGACAAGTTAATAATGGTTGAAAAAAAAATTAAATTGGCCGCTTCATTGCAATTTTTTGCATTTTACTTCAAAAATTTCACCTTCACTTGAAAAATTTTCCATGTTTCTTTTCGAAATTTGTTATGCATGTTACAAATGACCAGTTCTAGGACAAGTTCAATAATTGCTGGAAAAAAATAAAAATGGCTGATTTATTTAGATTTTTCACATTTTACATCAATAATTTTACCTTGTTTGCCCGATAACATTTATAACAATTTTCATTTATCCTGCTCAAATTTGTTATGCATGTTACTAATAAACAGTTCTCGGACAAGTTCAATAACGGCTGGAAAAAATCCAAAATGGCCGATTTATTGTGACTTTGCACTTTACGTCAATATTTTGACCTTGTGGGCACGATAACTTTAATTTCAATAATGGCGGCGGGCTATTGTCGAGTGTGCTTTTGTTAGATATTTGTTGCCTCAAAAACTCAAACCTAATTTATGGGGGGGGGGCGGTGTTGGATGAAAAAAGACCTCAGGCCATTGAAATGGGAGCCCCTATATGACCAGTTTGTTCCATTGTTTGTTGATTTGTGAACCACAACATCACTTGATATTTCCATTCTCCAAACATCAAGTTCACAGAGGATGGTGATGATATACTATATCTTTATCTATAATTACGGCATGTGAAATATTAAAGAATCTTTTTCAATGTATCACATTCACATAGCTATGTACTGAGCTATAACTTTGTATTTTGTTACATGTACTTGATGTGATATTATTGGGTATATTGTAATTATATAATATACGTTATTTTTAAGACTGATTGTGTGGTTTTATGTGGTTATGGGTCAAACATAAAGTTTGTTGTGAAGCTTGATATTTTCTGCAGTGCCTTTGATCTGAAGGTTTTTCTTCTGATTAAATAAATTTTGATAAAGCATTGAAATCAAATTGCTCAAAAATGTAAATTATGTTTCAATCAATTGCATATAAGCTCCATAATGTAAATTTATGTGATAATTCTGACAGCTAGAGAATATGCACTCACAGCTGATTGCTACTTGGTCTGGTGTATGCAATGCGAGATGAAGAGAGTACAACTTCAAAATTATATATTATGGTGATAGGAAAACACCTTTCTCAATTACTTGCAGATATATATATGTACAAATATTTCTCCTTCATCTATATTTTTTTGTATTACTGGTACCCCAGATATTTTTATCCAATTATCAGTTAGTAAATAGTCACTGCATCAATTTCATATCATTGTAAAGTAGAGTGTAATACATATACAGAAAGAGGCAGTGCCTAGAACATAAGGCAAACTGATGAAAAATCTCTGAAAGTAGGCAATTATTTTATAAATGTGTTATCGCATGTGTTACATATAGTAAAAACCATTAATATTTTTGAATAAATCTTTATTTTCAATCGTATATCTTACAAATGTACAATTTCATATGATAAAGATGCTATATTAATTGAGTAGACAATTTATTTATAAGATTAAAAAAGGTTACAATTTCAAATAGGAAATTATATTTTATATATAATCCACACAATTTACTTGAAATAATTGAATAATCTCAAGTTTAACGGGACACATTGTTTTAAACTGATAATATGTAGGCCTACCATATTTGTTCAAATATATCTTATGCAACGAGAAATATCTGTATCAACAATTTCCTCTGAAAATAAAAGCAGTCAAATCGTTTTTAAGTCCAAATGAATGAAATGTTAAAATAAATGTAACCCTCTAATCGTTAGGGTTTGAATTGTTGCTGAATCACCTGATTGTTAAATTTGTTGTTGAATAAACACCGGCTACAATCGCTTTAATTAAAAGCTCTTTTGTGTGTCTTTTAAATAGATTGATTATGTTAATCGAAATGAATGGAAGCTAATCGTTGAGAGCCGTGTTGTTGGCGGTTAATGGATTAGTCACATTTTTTGTAGATTATGTTTGTTATTCAGGTTAAATCTGTTTGTGAGTGATACTATATCCTGTGCATAGTGCCTTCACTGTTTTCGCGGTCATTGATTGATAATATCAGCATCTTGGTATTGAAGGGTTATTTCTGCTATTTTATGAAGTTGCAGACCCTTTAATACCAACAGGACGATGTATGCAATCTCTGAACTTAGTACCAGAGGAGTACTAGGAACTATGTCTATGATCACCTGGGATACATGTGAGAAGAAACAATATGTTATATAAGTGACCTTAAACCGAATTCATCCGTCCGTTGTAAATGAATTCATAGAATATTCGCCAAACAGTTTGTATTTTTCCAATAACTTGACCAATTTCAGCAGACAATCCAAAAGGTGATTATGATAGGCAGGGTAACTTTATGCCAAGCACACTGATTTTTCTACTGAATGTAAATTATTTACTGATGTAAATTATATGTTGTGTAATATTGACCAAGGGTAACACGCTCTTAATATTGTCTGCAGCGGTCACAATTTTTATCTATGAGCCTTTGCATGCTGAATATATTATTACTTTTGAATAAAATGGACGTAACTACCATTTTAGCACTTGCCAGATACGTCCATTTACTCCCGAGGTAACAATATGTAAAAAGTGAAAAGAAAATGTGGATGAACTAGAGAGTTCCGTTATTAACGTGTTCCTACATTGTGATCCTTAGACTGAAATGAGCGTGATAATGTTTGTATATTTGGATGCTGTCAAGGTGATGTGGATTTAGCAGCTGGTCTGCTGTTTCACGTCATACCCTGTAAAATCAAGTAGCGCGCTTGTATTCACCAGGTGGTGCTCTATGGCCTTCGTCCCCAGAGAAATCCTTCAATTTCTGTATCTGTCCAGTCTCCCGGTACGTGCTGGTCGTCGCGGTGGCTATTGTGCCTACCTTGGAATTCCTGGTCCGACATTGGCACAATGTTGGGCCTCATTCTTAGACAAATCTTTAAATCAGTGTACGTCTTTGTACGTCTGATATGTTTGATTCAAACAAGAATGAAACGTGAAGATATAAATTCTTGTTCTTTCCTTCCGTCAAATATCTAATAGATTTGTCTCCATTTGCGATCGATGTACCATATAAATTTTGGACAGAATCTGCTATGAGACATTTGACGGGTGGAACTTACCTAGTAGAAGCGCCATACATGATTTTACACATACACACTTAAATGTGTGTTCAATTTACATACTGACAAATCAGTTTACCGAAACTATACCACCCTGTCAAATACAATGACGTTTAAAATCGAACACGTTTTTGTCGGTTCAGTCTTTGTGAACTGTTGTTTTGTTGGTAGAGAGATAAATGTTATTATTCATGTGCTATCAGTTAGATAATATTTTACACTCTTTTTATAAGTCATCATTTGCACTTGCAATATGCACATATCGGATAAAATTAAAAAGCAACCATCATATTTTTGAAAATCTGAAAATAAAAGGTCTCTCTTTCAAAAAAATGTATGACCAGCACAAAATAGGAAGACTCTTATCATTATTGAACTAGTCTTGTCATGAATGCTATAATGATTGTCTGTGCCATCAACTTTAAATAGGAATATTTTTGTAATAATAGTTGAAGCAATAAGAGCGGAGACCAGATGTTCTTTGTGGGGAAATTTGATAAATTGTTTATTTTTTACGCAATCGTTTTGGTTGACAAATATGTTGGCACCGCTCATATTTTATATCACAATTGCTAATATTGTCAAAAATTATTGTAATGCTTGTTTTTTTATTAAATCACAATCAATGAATATATGTTTTTATTATTTCTGAGTGTTACTTGCACGCAGCGGCCGCTGCTGCTTTAGTCTAGGCTGTGTTGTGCTGGGTGGTGACAAGGTGGTGACAGTGAGTCACAACAGCGTACGGCAGGTAGCGACTCCTATTGCCACGTTGTAGGCTAACGAGAAGAGCCGCCACTGTAACGCCGCGCTCACAGTACCTATGAAACAGCTATCATGACACTGCCTAATTGTAAAATAGAGTATCTTTTATTCACTTGTAGTTATTTATAAAATTTAATTTGTCAAATTTAAACATTTCAAATAGGTAATTAAATGTGGATGAATGGACTTTTCAATTTTTTAAGCAAAAAAAGTACCCTGTTATTGGCTGTATGTAACATCGTAGGAGGCTGTCCGTCTGGCCGGCCCTAGACAGTGCCGTGTAGCCACGGGACTTCCCTTTCATGGTATTGGGTGAGGCACAAAGAAAAGTGGCTGGGATCACGTATTATAGCCAATAACTTAGGTAGAGTGCACGAAGGGGTCAGACGTTAAATTTTTTTAAATTGTGTCACTTGATTTGTAGGTTAGAATGGCTGCTTACCAGAAACAGTGGAAAATATTATTTTGTGTGACCCCCTCGTGGACTTGTATATAATATATATAGACAATATTACCCGGTGTTTTCAGTATTGGCACTAGTATTTTGTTGAGGTGGCCGGCCACCGAGACAAAATAATAGGGCCAATACTGAAAACACAAGGGTAATGTTGTATTTATTATATACCTTGTAATTGTGTTTTGTCACCTGAATAGGCCTAACTTACCGTTAGCAGTGGTTAGCTGGTTAGTCCCACTCGTGATCTCTGTAGGGGTCAGCTCTCTCTTACCTGCTTGCAGGGCCTCAGGAACCGGCCTATCCTCCCGGGCTATCCTACCTATCCTCACATAATCAAAAGACTAAGCCTAAATCTCAAGATAGGCCTATATGCTAGGCTACGTAGGGCCCTACCTGTAGCCTACCGATGACAGGTAGACCTATGAATTTATAAACAATATGTTAGACATCAGACATAATAAAGACTATTATAAAATGCCTACACCTTACAACCTGCATGTGTGTAGGCCTATACTAAGGTGACTAGCACCCGCATATCTCATGGCAGTAAGCGGGGAGGGGGTGTACGCCTGAATGTACGCTAACGCACACCTGGCGTGTCTACAGGCTTTACAGTCCTAACGGACTGTTATAGACTACTATCTATATTTATAGGCCCCTATAGTATAGTCTATAGCCTACTGTCTGATGTAGGCCTAGACATTGTGCTCTACCGACTAACATGGCCAGCTAAGCATAAACTAGATACACAATCAGAGGTCTAAAATGTGTTTGATAGACAGTCTTTAATACATCCTTGACCTTAGCCTATGGCTACCGACCTTTCAGATTTACCCAAATATTATAAAAGACTGAACGATTACACAGAGAAAAACATATTAAAATTTACAGCGAGTAAATCTGACCACATATCACAAAGTTATTACGTTTCCAAAATCTTTATTGAGTGGGGCAATAAAATGGAGGTCCCATAAAATTATTGCTGGTTTAGTAAAAGTGTAATACGAGACGAAAGAGGGCAATAACAACGAAAGAGGGCAAATACTGAGTATTTGCCCTCAAACGTCATTGTCGTTAATGTGCCTGTCTCTTAAACAGTGTATATTAATAGTAGGCTGATGGGAATCGACCTAGGTGACTTAGTTTCAGCTATATGGCCGTTTGAAAAGACTAACGAAAAAAACGATGAAATTAGGGGTATTATTTCGTGAGGGCCGATTTCTTTGACATGTACTTGAGGCTCCTTTTCACGAAATAGAAAACGGACCTGGGTCATCTTGAGTGGTAAAGATGTTTAATTGCAAACTTTGGGGGGGTATACCGTAGGTACAGGAAAACATAGGTACCGTACTGGGGAACATAGTAATAATTAAAATGTTTATTATCTGAAATAAACATATCATATACAGAAAAGTATATCATAAAAAGTGATATTACCTCTTTAGATTTTTTGGTACAAATCTGATTAATTTTCACTCATTTGAAGTTTCGAAGCGCGTCTTCGAGGCACAATTTCAAGTGGGTAAAACTGTATAATTCTGTCGTTTATAGGTGGTTCCATATTACATTATTTGTCAAAACATAACGTCACAATGTTATCGTTTGCCCATAAATTATTTTGTTTCAAATGATTATAACTGAACTTTTAGTAATATGGCAGCCATTTTGGATTCCAAAAATGTTCCCCATTTTGCATTTTCAAACTATGGAGATGTAAAACAGATTTATGTGAATAAAATGTGACAAACATACATTGTTACAAGACATAATAACCGAGTGGTTGCCCTTTATAGAGTAGAGCTCATCATAACTGAGGCATTTTCACAGTTGTTTCGAGTCCATGGCCGTCATCTTGAAAAATTAAAACTGCTTAGATGTGACACCTCCACACCACCCAGGATATCTTTATGTAGATCCAAAAGATAAATAATCAGAAAAAACTATATCAGATAATTTTTGGTCACCACCCTTAGCTGCCAGACTATATATCATTTTTCGGTGGTGGCCATTTTTAAATTTAAAATAATTATAGAGTCTGTAAATCATAACGAAAAGATTTTCACTCTATATTTTCTTGGTCCAAGAATTTATCACAAATTTAGCTTTTCACACAAGACAAAATCGCAATTATCAGTCTTTTAAAGGCGACCATTTTGAATTAAAAAATAGAGGCCGAAAAAGTTCTAGAAGTGATGGTCAGTGATGTTATCGACCATGCAGCTTGCTTTCATGTGAGGTCAATTTAGGAGTGTCTAACTATTGCAAGGACGTAGAATTTCTCGGCATGAGTTAGTATTATAGCAAAAAACAGATGAGCTTATTGGAGAATAAGGTAGTCCTGACAATAGTGAGATGTTCAATATAAATTTCACGGATACAAAACCAGTACTGATATCTGATCATACATTAAACGACGCATACTTGAAATTTCTGTGATTAAAATATTTTACATGTGCCTCTATTTTCAAATGTATATCAAGGATTACTCCAATATTTTTCCCGGAAGTGGTGAATGGTAAACATGAGTCATCTATAATGGATCTAAGATACGGCATTAGATTTACCCAGATAGTGGTTGATGTTTTTGACATTTTGAGCTTCACACTACTTGAAGTTTACTGCATGACAAGGTTTCTATATCGTGTTTTTCCAATCAAACTGTCACCAGGTTGTATGATTTAGCCTTTAAACAGTAGGTCTACAGGTCAGGGTATGTGCAGTTTTAGACAGCGATATATGCAGCAAGCAGTATGGAGCTGCTGGTGATTTGCATCAATAATGACACTTGTAATTTATCATAGGCACGGCTTGCCATATAAACAGATGAGTATTTGAGAACCGTTACAGTGTTGCACCGGCTATGTGACAGGTTTATGTGGCATGTTTTATATGTGACATCTTCTCACAGGAAGAATCAGTCTATCGAATGTTATATTGCTTTAGATTGTTTGTGCGTCTTTGGGAGTAGGGGAAGGAGAACGATTATAACTCTGCTAAAAATTGATGGATTTTCATTTTGTTTTGTTTTTCAGTTATCTAATTAGATGTTTAATAATTTCGGGGGTCACCGACAACAATGATTTTATAAAAAATAGCAAAAATTATATCATAAATTGCACAAAATCTTTGAAAAAAAGCATGGGATTTAGCCTTTATTTCACTTTGTGTCAAATAATTTGGCTTGTTCAGAGACTAAGATTGATTGGGCTAGATGTGGGAACCTATTAGAGATAGCCCTACTTCTAGGTGTTTTTTACCAACACAAGCCTTGTCAGAATGTAACATATCACAACGAGAAAAAGGCGCTAAATGCGCCGGTGAAAATCGGTGGTCATCTTGGAAATCTGTATGTGGAATACCCCTGCCACCAAAATGTGACAACCATCCATTTCCAACATTACATAGATATATCTTCAAGAATAAAATGGTTCCGCATGGTTCTACGGTGGGGAGGGGTACCCAAGCAGTTTCGGGTACACTATTTGTGGCAGATAAAATCAAGAAAATCAACATGAACAAGCCACAATGACATATTTCGAAGATAATTATTCACATATTCAAATAGGCTAAGTGAACTGTTTTCTATTTGAAACTGTAGATTGCAATTGCAGCTTCAACAACTAACGTTATCTCTTCAACTGTTCAAATATCCAATACTGGTACACTTTTGTCTACAGGGCTGATAATGATGCAAGTACAACCCCTTAAGCACCCTAGGCACATCTATGCTAGCCTCTTAAGGGACTGGCCCAGGCTAAAATCATCAAAAATAATTTTAATGTATTCTAGATGTGTTTTGGTATTTTTAAGTCTTTTATCGTAAAAGTACCAGTCACGTATCCAGACACAAATAAGGTATAACAGTAACAGTTAGACCTACTTATTCCTTATTCAAAACCGAATTAAACCAGTGTTCAACTGCAAAATGCGCATGCCTGGGACGGTCCAGTGTAGGCCAACAGTTGCCTATTGAGTACAGATTGACGGCATTAATATAGCCACTGAACTGATTACAAGATACTATGTAAACGAGACATTGATCCAATGCTGTTTTAATGCTAGGCCAACGTCTGCGACGCTGGCCTAACGTTTTCGAAGTTGGTCCAACATTGCATGAAGTCACACAAATGTTTTGTGTTTACTGAGTGTCAATACAAGCTTTTGGGGTCAAGCAGTTTCCAAATCCCTGCAGTAATACAGTCAGTTTGTTTGCAAGCCAGCGACCAAGTAGGGGCAAGGGCAAAGGGCTTTGAATTATTAACTCATAGATGTCGCTCAAGTATATATGAACTTGCTGTGATTTGATAACTTGCTCTTAATGAGGCTTTGGGTATGAAACGCATATTTAGTATTATTATGGAATAGGGCCTTGGCCTACTCACGGGCCCTACCGCCTTCTGGGGGACTCTTGTCCCGCGAATTTTGACAGTTGACCACACTTTTAAGTAACAAGTCTTGTACTACTCTTTGTGCGATCAGATTGGTGTTTTACTCTTTTATCTCCTAAAGTTACAAGTATACGAACGTCTTTTGTCAGTTACTTATTCCTTATTCAAGACAGAACAAGTAACAAGACTTGTAGGCCTACAACACTTTGTGCAATCATATTGGTGTTTTACTCATTTATCTCCTCATATTACAAAAGTATGAACGTCTTTTTTCGAGTTTGAGCGTATTCTAGATGTGTTTTGGTATTTTTAAGTGTCGTTTACAGCATAAGTACCGGTTACTTATTCAGACGAGAATAAGGAATAAGTAACCAGTTACTTATTCCTTATTCAAAACCGAATAAGTAACAAGACCTGTACTACTCTTTCTGGGATACGATTGGGATTTTACTCACTTATCTTCTAAAATTACATGAATATAAACGTCTTTTGTCGATTTTTAATGTATTCTAGATGTGTTTTGGTATTTTAAAGTGTTTTTTTATCGTACAGTTACTTATTCAGACGCGAGTAAGGAATGAGTAACAGTTACTTATTCATTATGCAAAACCGAATAAGTAACAAGACTTGTACTACTCTTTGTGCGATCCGATTGGTGTTTTACTCTTTTATCTCCTAAAGTTACAAGTATATGAACGTCTTTTATCGAGTTCTAGGGTATTCTAGATGTGTTTTCGTGTTTTAAAGTGGTTTTCACCGTAAAAGTACCAGCTACTTATTCAAACGCGGATAAGGGATAAGTAACCAGTTACTTATTCCTTATTCACGAACAAGTACCGTAACAAGACTTGTACTACTCTTTCTGCAATCAGATTGGTATTTTACTCTTTTATCTCCTAAAGTTACAAGTATATAAACGTCTTTTGTCGAGTTTTAAAGTATTCTAGATGTGTTTTAATATTATTAGGTTGTTTTTACCGTATAAGTACCAGTTTCACCATTTTGAAGAAGGCCTCATGGCAGATGAGCGATAGCTCAATGAGCAACCCTCTATAAATAAAGATTATTATTATTATTTTTATTATTATTATTATTATTATTATTATTATTATTATTATTATTATTATTATTATTATTATTATTATTATTATTATTATTATTATTATTATTATTATTATTATTATTATTATTAGTTACTTATTCAGAAGCGAATAAGGAATGAGTAACAGTTACTTATTCATTATTCAAAACCGAATAAGTAACAAGACTTGTATTACTCTTTGTGCGATCTGATTGGTGTTTTACTCATTTATCTCCTCATATTACAAAAGTATGAACGTCTTTTATCTCCTCAAAATACAAGATTGTGGACGTCTTATGTCGAGTTTGTGCGTATTCTACATTTGTTTTCATATTTTAAGTGTTTTTACCGTATAAGTAACAGTTACTTATTCCTTATTCAAATCTGAACACGTGAATATACTTTTAAATCTCTTTGTGCATGTCAATATTGCCAGGTTGGTGATTTAACTTTTTCCTGCAGAGAACTGGTAGTATATCAGCATATTTTGTGGAGCGTGAGCATACATTTACTTCTTTTATTTTTGTTTTTAGTGTTAGCCTACTTATCCAAATTTGAATAAGGAATACGTGACTAGTTAGTTATTCCATATTCGTTCCAATAAAGAATAAATTTATGATACTTATCCCTTCCTATAAGGAATAAGTAACTGTTACATATTCCCTATTGAGTAAGGAATAAGGAATACGTAACTAACTTTATTGACATATCCCGAACCTCTTATCGGGCTCGCGAAGGAAAACGCTCTAAATAACCCATCATGCCCTATCACCCCCACCCTCAAATCATCATCTGTACATCATTCATCTCATCAATTGACTACAACGTTTTAATCGTATTACAATGTCACTTAAAAGACCATTTGTGCCGAAAAGTGACGTAAAGCAATAATTTACTACTACTACTTATGTGAAGCACACTTTTGACGGAGCCTTGGCCTAAATCAATGTAGTGGTGAATACTGATTCTAATGCAGGTATATACATTTTGCTTGTTGGCCAGTGAATCAAGGTAATTTCGAAATAGCCGCCAATAGAGTTGTACTTTGAAAAAAAACGTGTGGCTTGAAAAAAATGATGAAAATTATTATTTTGCATGCAAACTCCCAGTGCAAACTATGTAATTTTCAGAATATAAAAAAAATTAGCCAAATCAACTTATAAAGAAAGACCTAAACACCATGTAACTGAAAAAAGCCGAAGGTAATTAAACCTATAGGCTACATTCGCGTAAAAAATTGGGTTCAATATTACACCTGCAGATATAATCACCTGTAATTAATACAATATCATTAAAAAAAGGTGTAATAAACATCTTCCATATTAAAATGACGTTATTTCTAGCTGACTGATTTGACTGATGTTTTTAGTAGCCTATTCACCTATATTTAAAGAACACATTTATCAGATCTAAAAATGTCTTCATAAGTAGCATGAATTTCGAGTAAACTTGCATTCGTTACCAGCCAAAGAGTGTGTAGACATTAATCTCTGTAATTGTTCAGGCAACCAGCATTACCATAATATTTGTATATCAGCTAATGCATGCTAATACAACAATTGGTCTATGTTTTGTCAACATTGTGCATTCTATTGTTGATGCAATTGATCAATGAACATCTGCACTTCTCTTCTTATAGTTCATAACTTCAAATTTGCTCATTTTAATTAGACTACCTTTGTTTTCGCTATTATACACAAAGATTGTGATTTCGTAGTTCCCATGTTTTTCGAACATAATATAAACTTTTTCTTCTGTTGTGCGTTTCGCTGTTCAACCACACTATCCATGCACTTAGACATACAGTAACTGTTCACAGATATTATAATAATAAATTGTACTGTGGAAACAAGTAAATTTAGTCATTGCATGGTTAATAGGCCTAGAGTAATAGACAAAAAAAATACCGTGCAAGAACTCAAACACTCCTTGGATGATGCAGTGAGTCAAAATGGACACAAATGTTTCTAATACTTTATGCCAGTATGAATAATCGAAGATCAATGATAAAATCAAGATGGCCACTATATAGCCTTTGTTTGGATCGCACATTTAAGAGACTGACAGACCCTGAAAACCTATATATAGGCCTATGCCAGATTTTAAGGCATTTAACTGGAAATAGGAACGATTTTATTACAATTGATACAATTAATCAAGATGGCCACCATATAATCTCGTTTTTGGTCGAGCATAAAAATGAATAATGTAAATAGACTCATACTATTAGGCCAATAAGTTTGTTTTATTTGTATATCTCGTCAATCTGCATTATCCTTTTACAAAAAGTAATAAAAATACACCGAACTTTACTTTTAAGTTTGCTATTATGCACACGCACAGATATTAAGTTTGGAGTCAATGGAGAAACTAGGATTTTTTCAACTATGTTTTGTTAATATTGTATAGAATTATATTGAGTTATCTATGGTGATCTAAATAACGTTCTAGAACTTCCAATTTTACAAAATGTTCCCTTAGGGCGGGGGGGGAGGGGTATGCCCCTAGACCCCCTAATTGCACCGCGCTTTTAAGCACATTGTGTCAAACTATTTTCTGGATCCGCCCCAGTTTGTTGTCGCACAGGAAAACGGATAATGCCAATATAGGCTACTTGCAGACCCCGGAAATCAATGTACACCAGGATTCAAGGGAATCCGGTTAGTCACCCCAGCTGGCGGCCATTTCAATTATCGATGGAAAGCAGAAAATCTAATCAGGTCATCTCCATACTCATGGATAACTATACATAAAAAAGAGAGATGCAATAATTATTTTTCGCGTTAACAAGAATATTTCTTAAATCTTTGACTTTGAACTTGACTTCTGACCTTGGGTAAAAAGATTTTACCGGAGAGGTTGTATGTCTAGGCCCTACAGGAATTATGAAATCGATCTGTTGGGCCCATCTTGGTGGAGTATCCAAAAGCTAGCGAATGCGACAACGGAGACGGCGGCGCACCAAGGGGACGACAATACCCCCTTTAAGCCCCAAAAAACCATCATTATAATTTTTATCAATAATTAAAATCAATATGAACCAAAGCTATTGCTCTTGAAATATTTTTGTGTAGGCTATACATGTGCTCCAACCTTTTGTCTTTGTGTAATGGCAAAAACGAGGATCGGCTTGTTATGAAATTGCTAAGCAAATTTGAAAATAAACTGAAAGAAGAACAAATCTGATTCTGATTGGTTAATTGCATCAATTGGTATGGATAATGCACAAGCAGTTGTTGCGGTAGCAACGGACACAAATATTATGGTAGGGGAAGCGTTGGTTAGTTGAGCCAATTTTCTAAAACGTCTCTACCCAACCCACAGAAAATTAAGGTGCATGCTCTATATTGCACTGTATACTACAACTTTATCAGTCAGTGCATGCAAAATTTAATGATTGGGACGTTTATTGTTGCAGAATAACACTTTTAAAAACGTTGCACTTCTGGATCAACTTACTACCCGGGGCCAGTAAATTATGTTATAATTTACAGTCCACACTTGATAGGGTCGGGTCACCAATGATGGGGTCAATTGATCCTTGATGGGCTCAGTCGATAGCTCAACTGACCATTCCCATTGATCAACTGACCCCATGCCTAAAGGATCACCTGACACCAGGTCAGCCATATGTTTTGCATGATTATCTGAGCTTGACAGAAAGATGATTCTGACAAATAATAGGCTCAAATTATACGTTCAACAAGCAATAATCACCACCCAAACCTAGAACATCACATCTACAATAGTAATCCCTACATCCCTTCACATACCTCAGTGATACTATGACGATTTTCACTTTCTGCTTAAAAAAACTATTTTGTTCGATATTTGTTCGACATATGTGTTGTAATCGATCTACTACTCACACTAAAATATCTTACTTCGTGTGTTATTAAATAGGTGACTCTCATTTTCACTTCTTTTGAACTGCCCAGGAGGGGGAGGAACAACTAACCCGGGGGATCAACTGACCCTAGTCTCTCCATGATGGTTTGCTAAGCTACAATATTCATTGATGCTCATATATACTCTCCGGTTGGAACCCAATGCAAGTGTAATCTATGAAAGAAATTTTAAACGTTTTTTTTTCATGTTGGAAATCGGGTAAAATTTGGTTTGTAATAATCATAACACGGACATAAACTCAGTTTTTACAAAGGTTTTTTTGAAAAAATAGTCAAATTATGACAAAATGAAGTTTTTGGTCTGTTTAATGAAAAAAATACAATTAGGGGCCTACATTTTATATGTTCGTACGACCACACATCACGTGATATCATGAAAGTAATGTGGGTGAGTGTTATTACCATAGTGGTTCTTAGCAAGAGAAGGGACGATAATAAAGTGATTTAGCATTTTCTGGACCCCATCAGGCTTGTTACCACCCCCTTCTACTAGGGTAATATTAGCATCCTGTTTCAATTTATTATGAGCATGATGCTCATAATGCACCCCCCCCCCCCCCCCGCCCATATTGCAATATATCTAAAAAAAAAATAGAATGCTCATAATACCCTAAACGTATTATACAGTGAAATGTGAGGAAACCATTTCAAACACTTATATTTAAGGAAAAAAATTATCTCTGCTTTCATGGCATTTGGGTCATATCAAGGTAGGCCTACACGACCCATCTAGCAAGCTGACGTTGGGCCAACGTTGGCAATGGTTGGCATGGTCGCAGTGGCATATGCAACGTTGGGCCAACGTTGGCTACAGGTAGGGAAGCCAACAGTTGTGTTTTCTACGTCAGCCCACCGTCAGATACAGACGTCTCCATGTATTTGCCGACAGTGGGCCAACGTTGGCTCAAGGTAATAAAGCCAACTGTCATCTTGTCAACGTCAGCCCACCGTCAGCTATAGACGTCTATCCCCGTACATTTGCCGACATTGGGCCAACGTTGGCTCAAGGTAATAAAGCCAACTGTTAGTTTGTCAACGTCAGTCCACCGACGGCTACAGACGTCTATCCTCCATGTATTTGCCGACACTGGGCCAACGTTGGCTCAAGGTGAGAAAGCCAACTATCATTTTGTCAACCTCAGCCCACCGCAGGTACAGGCGTCAATCCTCCGTGTATTTACCGACATTGTCCTAGTTTTATATTTCTCTCACAAAATTCTGTGCACACACATCCCTTAGGGGTTGTAGATGCGCCTTTAGGGGTTTTTGAAATTACGCCTACATAATTGGCCAACCATTGGCCATAATTAGCTTTAATATGCCTAATTTCTGGTCACGTTTCGTTTCCGGAGCAGGAAAACAATTGGTGGATTTATTTTATATTGCACACACACAACCCTTTGGGGTTTACGAAATTTGACCTACTTAATTGGCCGATCATCTGCCATAATTATTTTTAATATGCCTGATATCTGGCAAACAGTGCCAGATAGCTAGACCATTACTGTGAAACAAAATGTGCAGTTTCAGATAGGTATATTCTCTGAAAAATGTCAAATGCATGTAGATCGAATTCAAATTGATCGATTATCGGCCGTAATTAACTTTAATATGCAGATAAAAGATAAGATAAGATAAGATTTATTTTGGGTCGCACATAAAAACATATAACATTAGCTCTAACGAGCTAGTACAAGCGACATATAAAGTAAAACAATAAATATAACAGCTAAAACAAGCAGGTTGGCTGGCAGGAAGTCATCATGAAATGTAAAAAAAATATATATATATATAATACGGATTATATAGACAAATACTTATAAAAAACAAATAATGTAAATGAGTTGTTAAAAGTTACATAATCCATTTTGGCACATAAAAGTAGATTACCCGATTTTATAAAAAAACTTATGATGTATATGCAAAAAATAAATTATGGCTAAAAATTACGTAAAAAACATTTGTCATTTATTAATAATTGCATAACTGTATCACATTTTCGAGGGACCTACATCTAATTTTGCTCTCAATTAAATGGAAAAATAAGCTCGCAGGCCATCTCTGAAAGTTTTGAGGTCTCTGGTTATTCTCAATGCCTCTGGCAAAGAGTTCCAGATTTTAGGGGCCAAAAAGCAAAAGGAATTTGTTCCATGTCGCACCCTCTTCATGAGAGGAATTTTCAGGATATTTTCAGAATTTCTTAAATTGCGGGTGCGACAGCGTTTTTCAATCAACGATAGCTAGACCATTACTATAAAACAAAATGTGCAGTTTCAGATATTTTATTTATATAGGTGGTAAACAAATATTATTTTTCCTCAATTTAAAAAAACGGCGGCTATCTTGGATTTGTGGGTGATTATTTGATTATTATGTTTGTTTTGTCAAAAATGCTCTCTTTTGACAATTTACTTTATCGTTTTATGTATATAAAGTTATTATGCAAGCGTTGGCACAAATAAAAGTGCGTGAATTTTAGTTGTTATATCGTCACCTTGGATATGAAAGGGTGTATCTGCCACTTGGTAAAGTGGCAGATACACCCTTTCATACCCAAGGGGACGATATAGTTGTTGTTGTCAGAGATACAATCCTATTCCAGATACGACCATGACCTTCTCATGATATATGTTCATAATGAAACAAATATTATTTTTCCTCAATTTAAAAAAACGGCGGCTATCTTGGATTTGTGGGTGATTATTTGATTATTATGTTTGTTTTGTCAAAAATGCTCTCTTTTGACAATTTACTTTATCGTTTTATGTATATAAAGTTATTATGCAAGCGTTGGCACAAATAAAAGTGCGTGAATTTTAGTTGTTATATCGTCACCTTGGATATGAAAGGGTGTATCTGCCACTTGGTAAAGTGGCAGATACACCCTTTCATACCCAAGGGGACGATATAGTTGTTGTTGTCAGAGATACAATCCTATTCCAGATACGACCATGACCTTCTCATGATATATGTTCATAATGACTTCGGATGAGTCAGATAAGGATTAAAAAATAATACATTGACCGGCTATCATATTTTATGCTGTTTATTTCGCTTTGTAAACGTAGGCCTAATAACTTGAATCTAAGCATAGGTCTATCTGTTGTGTGATTTTTCAAGGCGAGGTGTATTTTTCTGAATCCTAGAATTCAAAATAACGCTGTTTTATATGGCGTTGATTCCACCGCTAAGATATCGTGTTTATTGAAAAGGATGGGACGTATCGCTATATGAGCAAATTTTACTTTGCTAAGAAACGGTCTACCGGAGAAATAAGACTACCCAGCAAACACGAAACATCGAACCAATGTTGGCCCGCCGTCTACGACGTCGGCCCAACATTGGTTCAATGTATCGTATTTGCTAGGTAGTGTATTTATCTATGCTCGAAATTGAAGTAATTATTCAAATTTGCCGGCAATCAGAATAATTCTTTCGGCGCGGGGATCGACTATAGACATCAGAATGTGACGTCTAAAGACGGTCCCCGCGCTGAAAGGATTAACCTTTAAGAGCTCCGAGCTAATAAATAGTGGCAAATTTTATGAAAATTGGTTGAGAATTGACTGAGGAATCCGCGAAATTTATTCAACCTTGTTGATTAATTTAATTTGAATCTGACATTAGTTATTTTTGTAATTGGTATTACCCGGTATGTAATGCTGTTCTCACACATAGGCGATTGTGCTTGCGAATGCGCTTGCGAATGAAAATATTTTACATTCGCTCAAAATTCGCTACACTCGCCGAGTATTTGTAAGCGCTGGTAACAAATTCGGAACGTTTGCAAGTCATTCTCCACCTGCTTACGAATATCGACCAATTTAGGAAGCGTCTCCTAAATTTCAGCGAATGTTGCGAATGCCGTCAGTCGCCGTCAATTTTCGTAAGCATTCGCAAGCCATTGGTAACGTTGGTAAGGCATTCGGAAGCATTTGCAACGTTCGTAAGGCATTTGCAAGAATATCTTACCACTGTTGCCAATGATATGAATGCCTTACGAATGACTTGCTAACGTTGCCAATGTCTTATCAATATTTTAAAGAATTTGTTGCGAACACTTGCCAATGATGATGAACGCTTTCCGATAGCTTGCCAATGCTTGCGAATGCTTACGAATGCTTGCAAATGCTTGCAAGTGCCAATAAGAATGTCTTGCAAATGTGTTGCCAATATTTCGACAAATGTTGCGAATATGAATGAAATTCGCCCCAGGGATGTGTCAATATAGTGTAAAAATACACATTTTCAATTGAATGTCATCATGCCCCTCCGATTGGGACAGGTGGCTTCACCTACATGGTAGCACACTTTTCATGCCCCATATTATTGGGCATTTCTTAATCTGTCAATTGTTCTTTTTTAATGCCATTTCTATGATATGTATTATTTTATAAAAAAATAAGTACAAAATATTTAAGGGTTCCAAATTTATGCATAGACCGAGCGTCATATTTATTCCGTATTTATACCAATCGCAGCCTCGTCATCAAATATTCGCATTGATCGTAAGAAAATAGCAAGGCAATGGCAACGTTGATAAGACATTCGCATCATTCGTAAGTACGTTTGTAACGTTGACAAGCCCATTTGTAAGCATTCGCAAGCATTCATAACATTCGCAAGGCAGTTGCAGCATTTATTAGATATTATTCTTAAGCCCATTTGCACCATTCGCAACGATTGCTATATACATATATATATACATACGTATATATTTTCGGGTTAATTTTCGGGTTAATGGCTCGAACCCTGTCAGGTTTTTTTCTGGATCCGCCACTGTAATGCATGGACATTGTTGTCACCAGAAGTCACACGCACCATGCCAAACAAGTGATTGTGCCCCCAGAAGTTACACTTACAATAACAAGATAATTAGTATAGACTTTGAGAAGTATAACACACAATAACAGGGGGGGGGGGGGTCGTTGCGACAGTCCCGAACAACGTGACCTCTGCCATGTACCTCAGATCATTTATAATATGTATATATCGGCAAAATCATGTGTTTCTGTAAATAGTACGTTAACTGATAATTTTGCATGTATGATAGGCGTTAGACAAGGAGATAATCTGTCTCCACTATTATTTTCAATATTTTAAAATGACCTTAAACTGTTTTTATAACCAGCCCACGACGGACTGATGAATGTGAATACGTTGTCTGTAGAAAATTTAGATCAAGAACTCTTAGTATTTCTTAAATTATATATCCTGCTTTATGCAGATGACACAGTTATCTTGGCTGAATCACAAGAAGACCTACAGCAATCAATTAATTTAATGGAGCGTTATTGTAGCATGTGGAAACTGAACATAAACGTGTCAAAAAGTCTTCTCTCGTGGGAATATAAAAAAATTCCTAAATTCTTTTTTGGAAAAAATGAACTTGAAGTCGAGCTTTTCGATATTTTAGTCAAACCTATTCTTTTATACGGTTGTGAAGTTTGGGTGACAGAAAGTGTCGATATTATTGAAAAAATACATTTGCGATTCTGTAAATATGTACTGCAAGTAAACAAGTCAACTTGTTCTAACATGGTTTATGGCGAACTCGGCGTAGCACCTCTTGTACTACACGCCAAGAGTAGAATGATTATGTTTTGGGCTAGAATATATGAGAGAAGCAGTACACCAAAACTGTCAAATATTTTGTATGAATTAATTTTTATTCTATACAATCGGAATATATATCGTGGCCCGTGGCTTTCAACCGTGAAAAATACATTGCTAGGTTGTGGTTTTTCGGGCGTCTGGGATAACCAACTCATCCCAGAAAGCATAAATTCATTCAAAAAGAAATTGCAACAACGAATTAAAGATCAATTGTTTCAACATTGGACCTCAGAAATTAATATTAGCAGAAAGTGTTTTAATTACAGGATGTTTACAGCAACACTAAATTTAAAAACATATTTAGTAAATTTGTCCTATCGCGAGAGAGGCATCATGGCTAAGTTTCGCTGTAGAAACCACAAACTTCCAATTGAATTAGGTTGCAGACAAGATATACCCCGTAACCTCAGAATATGTAAGCTGTGCACACAAGATATTGGTGATGAATTTCACTACATTTTCAACTGTTCTCACTTTGAAGTCATACGAAAGGAATTAATAAAAAAACGTCATAGAAACTCACCTTGATCAGTTAAATTTGAAACACTAATGAATGTAACAAATAGAAATCAATTGTACAAATTATGTTCATTGTTCATTCAAGTTCATTGAAAAAATCATTTATTTCGTAAAGTGAGTAACCAAATAAAGAAACCAAATAAGTAAAGTAACCAAATAAAATAAAAAATGTATGTACGTTATAATATTATTACTAGGACATGATAATTACGCACCTTTAACATGTTCTCCTGGCATGTATTCATATATATCTGTATTTTATATGTATATATTTTTGCAGATCCTATAAAATAAACTATTGTCTATTGGCCATTAACCCTTTAACCGTCGGTGTCGCATATATTCGGGTTTTCTTTTTTTATTAGCACATTAAGTACCACCTTTTAAACATGGTGAAGATAAAATATGACATTAATCAGCAACATTTGAAAACAGTTGACTTCAATTTTGTCAAATCTGAATAATTTTCACTCACTTGAAGTTGTGGATCGCGTCAGCGAGACGCAATTTCAAGTGGGTGAAAATTCAGATTGAATACTCTAGCTGTTTAAAGGTTAAGGAAGTATTTTTTCAAGGAAATACGCCATTTAAGAGCAAATGCTCCTGATTAAAACAGTATTTTTATTTACTATATGGCGTCAGCAATAAGCACGTGACGGCAAAATAAAGATTACATGACGGACTTTGGACACCCACGAGCTTAGGACATCTCACGTTACACACGCCACCTCCTTCCTGCTTGCTTATTACGAGGTAAGATCTTGCTTTTGCCGCCCATGTTCGTCATATATATTATACATTGTAACGTTATATATAAAGATTACGCTTGCTATCAGGGGAAGTTCGTCCTTTCGTGACGGCTTTCTGTAATCGACGAGACGAAACGAAACTGACGAAACGAAACTGACGAAACTGGTTTCCTGTAATCGACGAAACTGACAAAACTGGGTTCCTGTTATCGACGAAACGGAGTTCCTGTAATCGACGAAACGAGACTGGGCTCCGATAATCGACGAAACTGAGTTTCTGTAATCGACGAAGCAGAAGAAATTATATTTAAACATATGGTTTGCTATTGGTAGGCCTTTTTTCAGGGCTACTGTATGCATATCCTGCTGTCGTTGCCACAAACGCTTAAAGGTGTAGTCAACTGTCAAAATTCGCGGGACAAGGGTCCCCCAGAAGGCAATAGTGCCCGTAGGTAAGCCAAGGCCCTATTCCATAATAATACTAAATATGCGTTTTATACCCAAAGCCTCATTAAGAGCAAGTTCTCAAATCACAGCAAGTTCATATATACTTGAGCGACATCTAGGAGTTAATAATTCAAAGCCCTTGTCTTTTGCCCCTACTTGGTCGCCTACTTGCAAACAAACTGACTGTATTACTGGGGGATTTGGAAACTGCTTGACCCCCAAGTTTGTATTGCCACCCAGTAAACACAAAACATTTGTATGAATTTATGCAATGTTGGACCAACGTCGGAGACGTTGGGCCGACATTGCATAAATGTCATACAAATGTCTTGCGTTTGCTGGGCAGGAGGACTTTCTCTCAAACATTGTACATTTATCTAATGTTGGTTCAATGTTGGGCCAGCGTCGCAGACGTTGGCCTAACATTAAAACAGCACTGGATCAATGTCTCGTTTGAGTAGTATATTGTAATCAGTTCAGTGGCTATATTAATGCAGTCAATCTGTACTCAATAGGCTACTGTTGGCCTACACTTGACCGTCCCAGGCATGCGCGTTTTGAAGCTGAATGATTCTTTAATTTTCACATATATCTAACGACATCTATCGTTTTATTATTGTACTTCGTTTTATATAGGTGCAGGCGAAAAACAATTATGATTATTTTCCGAATTCCGCCTATAAAAAATCTTGGGCAAGCCCCAAAAACCCCGGGCACCCCCTTTCTTGAGATCCTGGATCCGCCACTGGGTGGTGAGCTGAATCCGCCACTGGGTGGTGGGGTGTCACATTTAGCCAATGGTAGCTTTTCGCGATTTTCAAAATGGCCGCCAAATGGAAATGTAACTTGTTCACTTTTTGACCTAGAAATATGTATAATACCACTTTTCCTACTCCATTTAACACGATGAACTCTTTTCTGGCTTTAGTTTTTTGTTAAGAAGCCTCTTCCGTGAATAACTCCAAGATGGCCACCAATTGCACATAGAAACAATTGTAAAAACACATTTCTGACCCATTAGCCCACTGTGAATTTATTTGTGATTTGATCTCTTTCTACGTGCATCAAATGAGACAATTTAATGGGAATTGTAATAACACGCTCAAAAATAAAAAGGTAACAAAAACACTAATATTAGTAGAAATATATATACATGTACTGTACTATTATAGCGTTAGAATATGGATTTATAATGTCATAATATTATGCCAAAATATTAGAATTTGTTACCTCAGTGTCTATACATCAGGTATTATTGTCATTATTAAATGTTAAATGTCATGATATGACATTGTAGTGTCATCATATTTTGAAATTTGATTGCCATGGTATGTTATTTAAGTGCCGTTTAATCACACCAAGTTACAGAAAAATGTGATATTAATTTATCAATATATTAATGTGATATTAATATATTAATATATTAATATTAATAAATAACATTACAATGACAGGAAAATTGAGTATAATAGCAGATAATATATGACATTGTAATGTTAGGATAGTACATAATAGGATTGTGAAAAAAACGTCATAAAATGACTTAATGATGTCAGAAAATGCAACTGTAATGTTGATCTGAGTGTTATTTTGGCTGCAAGTGCTGTATGCTCCAAAAAAGGGAGTTGAAATAGTACATGAATGAACAGGTCCAGTGACCAGGGGTAATATGTGTGAAGCGCACAGAGCATTGTATGTGCGCTATATAAGAACTCACCAATCTTATTATTATTATTATTATTATCTTGCTTCAGCTTGCTTCTGGCAATCGGCTTGCCTTCGTGTTTCATCATTACCGGTCTAAAGTCAATGGAAGAGTAAAATATTTATAATGGCCGTAGACCCATAACATAGGTATTCAAATGAAGCGGAAAGAGATAACTAAGACATTATGATAATGTCAAATTGAACATAACCCTTTGATCTCTTGGTTTAAATACAAATAATTCAGCGCTTTAACCCTTTCAAGCCTGACTTTACATTGTCTTCTTCATCCACTACAAGCCGCGAATTGCTGTCGCAGTTCTCGACTTGTAGTGGATGAAGATGATTTGATGTGGGTGAAAAAATAAGGAAAATTGCCATGAATTGGTAAACCAGATTCATGGAAATTGTCCTTCTAAAACCCATAGTTGTAGGAAAATTAAGTCTGTTTTGAGGGATGTAAAATGATGCTTTAACGCATCATGAGGACTTAAAGGGCTAAGGTTTAATCGTGAGGTGTTCACGTTCTGGTGATCGCTGCTATTTAGTCTGCATAATACCACACTTAGCATACTCAGAAATAAAAAACACGAACCCCACCACTCGTGACTAGGCCTCTAGTTTTCAATCCCTATTTACATATCAATTAACGACGCTTCTTGGGAGTAGAGAAATGTGTTCTATCACAATAATTGTTAATGATTGATTTTAAATTCATTCCCAGTACGTAGCCCCTGTTATGACGCGATGGACGGATCCAGGGTGGGGGCTCCGGGCACACACCTCTGTTTCGGATGTATTGCTAGTAAAGAAACAGTCAACTTTACAAAATATTTTATTTGGTTTTTGCTTCAATTATATTGTGTTGGAAGCATCTTTTTAATGCAGGAATGTATTCGCGCCAAATCATTTTCATTGAGTCTTCTGATCAGCATGATGCATGGTTATGGTGGACGGTCCCCCGTGTTGTGTATGTAAGTCCAGACCATAGCCATACAGCTGATTCGATGACCTTGCGATACACAAAGATAGTAAGGATTTCCACATGACAGGTATGTGATTTTTTATCTTATCTGGAAGACATGTACAGACATGTAATATCACATCAGATAAACATATTATAACTTGTAATATCATATCAAATAAACCTATAAAAACCTGTAATATCATATCAAATAAACCTATAAAAACTATTAAAAAACATATATACTGAGGCTTAAATAGACTTTGAAGCCTGTGCAATATATCAAAATAAATGTTAAGATCTGATTTATCACTACGTTACAAGCCGTTCACTTACGAGACGTTTTTGCTAGCGGTTATCATTTTTCGGCTCATACATTGGAATCATTAAAAGATATAGGTATAGTTTAATATAGATATAAAGCCATACAGCACCAGCAGTAGCCTACTGTTCAATAAGCATTACCCGAAACAACAGAGTCAGTGTTTATGGATCTACATGATCTACCGACTTCATACTGAATGGTATGTGCCAGCAATGCCATGTGGCAATTATCAACGCTCAAGCTTAGTAATCTATTAATTTTGTTATTATTAGTTATAAATTTCTGGTTGTTGGCATACACTTAAAAACGTTAATGTGCACCAGTTTGGGGCTGCGTTTTGCGACCCCGAGTCACAACTAATGTCGGTGGGGATTATTAAGAACCCCGAAAATTAAGGATACATCTTTATAAGTAGCGAGGGCCATGGTGTAGTGGTTAAAGCTGCCTGCCTTGAAAGTCGGAGTCCGCTCTGGCATTCAGGTTTCAAAAAAAAATTCTTCCTCGCTGAGTCGTACCTAAAGATTCAGTGATGTGGGGAGCCTCAGTGACCAAAAGGTAGCATGCTTTGAATTTCGAATCCTTTGTCTGGAGGGCAGTGTCATCTGATTCATTTCATCATACTCAGGAGGTTCCCTGGCCCAGTTTAGTCTATATGTGCACAAAGGTAGCCTAACGCCACACTAATTCCTTTCTTAACCCTTTCAGCGCGGGGACGTTCTTAAGGAGTCCGAATCTGACGTCTACTGTAGACTGTAGACGTCTAAAGTCGATCCCCGCGCTGAAAGGGTTAAAAGCACGTAACGTGCTATTTGGGTAACCGGAAAGTGTGCATGAAGTTCCATGAAGTGAAAAATTGTTTTACCACCTGTTTACATTGTGCATGACAAAGCATTTGAAAACGTAACGAAAAAGGACCACATTAAATTCCATCCGTGTTCCATTCCCAGAGAGAAACAGATTTCATTGCGTGATTAGCACGGAGGCAATGTGGAGTCGATACGGATGTGCGGTGTCAACACGATTTTCCCCGGTGGCAATGCGGCTTATCGCGAAAACGTATGCTGCACAACAGTATTCAGAACACTGACAACAGCACGGTAAATGCAGAATTACCACTGTGAACGATGCCATCAGCAACACGGAATCAGCATGAATCTATACCTATTCTACTCAGTTTTTGCGGATATAACAGACAGACAGACAGACAGACAGACAGACAGACAGACAGACAGACAGACAGACAGACAGACAGACAGTCTAGCTCTCTGTCTGTCTGCCTTCAAATAACAGCAAATTAAAAACTCTCATGTCTCATCTAGTCCAAAAATGAGCATACATGCACACACGACTTCTGTATACTTCCTACAGAAGAGAAAATAGTAACTCTGTTTACCTCTGAAAATAGTTAAGTTAATTATCCGGCACAGCGTTTGGTAAGTAACTCGTACTATTTTGCATGTATACACGTTCAGTCTGTATTGAATATATAAACAGGGGAATGTGAATGTAGGTGGTTTTGATTCGAAACTATAAATTTACTAGATTCAAGTGATGACTATACATGCAGTCTGTTTCACCAGATTCTTGGAGTAGCTTTTTGTCAATTTTCTCGGCTGCTGTTTAAAATTTTTGTGTGAATTTTTTCTCGGATCATTTTTTCATCTTCAAACATCCGTGAAATTTGGTGGGGTTTTGTTTAGTATTTTCGACGTGGCAAGTAGTAAAATATCAAAATGACAGATCTCATTTTGCAGTTACCGTAAAACAGGAATTGTATTACCTGTCATATGGTCTAACTTCGAAAATACACAACAGCCCACCAAATCTTCAGGGATCTCGGGGGGAGATGAAAATATGATCGGAGAACAATTTCGCACGCAGTTTTAACCCGTTTGTGACGAGCCGCGGAGATCGCCGTGATTTAGGGAGACCATTCAGATACGAGTCCCGGAGATCTCCGGAGATCTCCGGGTCTGATTGCATGAGATAACTATGACGTCATAAAATAATCTCGTTTCAGAAACAGCGCAGTAGCACAAAAATCTCGTTTTCAACGGGTTAAATAGCGACCGAGAAAATTGAAAAAAGCCTAGGATCTGGTGAAACAGACTGTAGACTATACACATTTATGCTGACTATCATATTATAGTTTGTGATCTTTACACATTCATTACAAACCTTCGGGAAATAATGAAGAGAACATCTGCATTTCAAGACAGTTAGAGTAATTTAGACTGACAATATGTGATGCATCTGAATTTCCCGTGCATAAGAATGTCATGATTTATTATTACGAATATATACGCAATGGAAATCTCCTTAATATATTCTATTTCATTTCGTGGCGTCATGTAATCTTTTTTTCATCCTTCCACATTTTTTTATATTTTAGTCAGAAGAATGAAATGGTTCCTGATCTACATTGAAATTTGAATGATGAAGTTGAAGAACATGCCAGAATCATTTTATGCACTGCTTTTTATCACAGCTTTCTTTCATCAGGTATTTTTACATTTATTATTGATGTTTAGTTGACATGAGGCCAATATCCACTCATTCGCCATTCCGCCATTTTAACAAATAGTTACTTTGGCAAAATTAAGTTGACAATATCAAACAACCGAAATACATAATGTGTGCCGATATATATGTCAATAGAAAATGTACAAAACATATATGTTAACCCTTTGAGTGCGGGGACCGTTTTTTAGACGTCAGAATCTGACGTCCATAGACGTCTAAATTCGGTGCCCACACTGAAAGAATTAAAATATTTAAAATGGTCGTGGACCCATAACATAGACATTTATGATGATTTCAAAATGAGAAAAAAACCTTTGGTCCCCATGTTTTATATATAACTATTTCAGGGTTATAAGGGTTATTTAGCTTAAATGACTGCTCATTTCAACCACATGGCTTATTTGCCAAATGTGCACAATTGTTTATTACATATAAATGTAATAAATGTAAATTACACACATCTGTCGCGGACCTTCCGCCGTATTGGGCCGTCCGCCGTTACTCGCTAGGTGGTATACCACTTCTCTCCACTCAAACCAGTTTCAGCCAAGTCTTTTTTCTCTTTCTAAATCAGAATGGTCTCACTGACTAAATATGTATTAATCACAAAGAAACAAATGAATCATTATGGAAAGGCCCGAGTAGCCTGCTTTTAGGGCTAGCTATGACAAACAGCAAACAAACATCGTGTCTTGCCCAACGTGCGACAGGCAGGTACATCGATCGTGAGATCATCCACAGTTACTCGTCATGCGGCCCCGATGGGCCAATGCACAGGCCCACATCTTAGTGTAGGGAGCATTTATTATAATTCAGATGTTTACCCATACAGTGTGTGGCGCGCACCGCCTGAGAGAGGAGGTTTACCCACTGTGCAGTGAGCCCCTCATCCCTCCTGAGAGAGGAGGTTTACCTAGTGTGCAGTGAGCCCTCCATCCCTTCTGAGAGAGGAGGTTTACCTAGTGTGCAGTGAGCCCCTCATCCCTCCTGAGAGAGGAGGTTTACCCAGTGTGCAGTGGGCCCTTCATCCCTTCTGAGAGAGGAGGTTAACCTAGTGTGCAGTGAGCCCTTCATCCCTCCTGAGAGAAGATGTTTACCTAGTGTGCAGTGGGCCCTTCATCCCTCTTGAGAGAGGAGGTTTACCTAGTGTGCAGTGAGCCCCTCAATCCTCCTGCAAGAGGAGGTTTACCTAGTGTGCAGTGGGCCCTTCATCCCTCCTGAGAGAGGAGGTTTACCTAGTGTGTAGTGAGCCCTTCATCCCTTCTGAGAGAGGAGGTTTACCTAGTGTGCAGTGAGCCCCTCATCCCTCCTGAGAGAGGAGGTTTACCCAGTGTGCAGTGGGCCCTTCATCCCTTCTGAGAGAGGAGGTTTACCTAGTGTGCAGTGAGCCCTTCATCCCTCCTGAGAGAAGATGTTTACCTAGTGTGCAGTGGGCCCTTCATCCCTCTTGAGAGAGGAGGTTTACCTAGTGTGCAGTGAGCCCCTCAATCCTCCTGCAAGAGGAGGTTTACCTAGTGTGCAGTGGGCCCTTCATCCCTCCTGAGAGAGGAGGTTTACCTAGTGTGCAGTGGGCCCTTCATCCCTCCTGAGAGAGGAGGTTTACCCAGTGTGCAGTGGACCCTTCATCCTTCTTGAGAGAGAAGGGTTTACCCAGTGTGCAGTGGGCCCTTCATCCCTCTTGAGAGAGGAGGTTTACCCAGTGTGCAGTGGGCCCTTCATCCCTCTTGAGAGAGGAGGTTTACCCAGTGTGCAGTGGGCCCTTCATCCCTCTTGAGAGAGGAGGTTTAGCCAGTGTGCAGTGGGCCCCTTATCCCTCCTGAGAGAGGAGGTTTACCCAGTGTGCAGTGGGCCCCTCATCAATAACTGGGCCTGAAAGATGAGGTTCACCCAGTGTGTATCGAGCCGTTCACTCTCCCAGGGTGAAGTTTACACAGTGTGCAGTGAGCCCCTCATGCCCAAGAGATGAGACTATCAGATTTTTCCTAAAATAACATTTCGATGCCTAGAGTATCCCATGTCTTATGTATTAGCACTCTCCTTTCTAGAGTTTCACATGTATTAACTCTCTGGGGTCTAGAGTATGACATATCACATGTATTAACCCTCTGTGGACTAGACTACCATATTTTCTCTATGTTAACCTTCTGATGCCTAGAGTATCACATGTCTTATTTATTACCCCTCTTGGACTAGAGTATCACACTTATTAACCCTCTGTGGTCTAGAGTATCCCGTTTCTAATGTGTTAACCCTCTGTGGACTACACTATCATGTTTATCTTATTTTAACCTACTGATGCTTAGAGCATCATAAATGTAATTTATTAACCCTCTATAGGCTAGAGTTTGACGTGTATTAACCCTCTCTGTTCAAGAGAGTCGATAGTATCACGTGTCTCAAGCATTAACCCTATGTGGACTAGACAATTATTTTTATTTTATGTTAACCTTTTGATGTCTGGAGTATCACATTTCGTATTTATTAACGCTCTGTTGACTGGACTATCGCAAGTATTAACCCTCTGTGGTCTAGAGTATCTAAGTTTCTAATGTGTCATCTCATTGTGGACTACACTATCATGTTTATCTTATTTTAATCTACTCATGCCTAGAGCATCACATATGTTATTTATTAACCCTCTATGTGCTATGTGTATCAAACGTATTAGCGCTCTGTGGTCTAGAGTATCTACGTTTCTAATGTGTTAACTGTTTGTGGACTACACTATCATGTTTATCTTATTTTAACCTAGACTAGACTATTATATTCCTTCTATACTAACCTTTTGATGTCTGGAGTATCACATTTCCTATTTATTAACCCTCCGTAGACTAAACTCTCGCAATTATTAACCCTCTGTGGTTCAGAGTATCACGTTACTAATATGTTCACCCTGTGTGGACTGAACTATCATGTTTATCTTATTTTAACCTACTGATGCCTAGAGCATCATTAATGTTATTTATTAATCCTCTATAGGCTAGAGTTTGACGTGTAATAAGCCTCTGCGTTACAGGGGGTCGATAGTATCATGTGTCTCGTGTATCAACTCTCTGTGGACTAGATTACCATATTTCTTCTATATTACCTTCTCATACCTAGGGTATCATATGTTTTATTTATTAACCCTCTGCGGACTAGAGTAACACATGTACTAATCCTCTGAGGTCTCGGGTATCACGTGTCTCAAATATTAATCTTCTGCGACTAGACTATTATATTTATCTAATGTTGACCTTCTGTTGCCTAGAGTATTACATGTCTTCTGTATTAAAGCCGACACAATCAGGCTAAACTCATCAAAAAATCATTAATTTTATTTTGGCTTCTCAAGATATGTCCATAATATGTGAACATATCCATAGACTAGAATTGCGGAAGTCTTTTAAATTTTGGGTTGCTGTGGCAACGTAGCAAGGGTGCGGAAAGCCCCGTTTATAAGTTATCCCCGTATTTCTTATTTTGGACATGCATGTCCGAAATTAAATTTAGTCCTTATTTCTCGCTTAACTGGTTAATGCGCAACACAATGTAGGAAACTTAAGCAATTCTAGTCTATGGACATGTTCACATGTTATGGACTTATTAAGAAGCCAAAATAAAATAAAGATTTTTTTATGATTTTAGCCTGATTGTGTCGCTTTAACTGTATGAAGGCTGGAGTATCAAGTGTTTTATTTTTTTCCGGTGTCTATAGTATCACATGTCTCAAGTATTCAACCTCTGTGGACTAGAGTATCATATTTCTCTTATGTTAGCCTTCTGATGCTTAGAATCATATGTCTTACATAATAAACGTCTGGTGGATAGATTATGAAATTTCTCCCATATTAACCATCTAGTGCTACAATTTCATGTAGACCCCTATATGACATATTAACCTTTTGTAGCTAGACCCCGCAAATGCTACAAAAGTGAAATATATTTTAGCCGGATGAATTTTCAAGGCAGATAGTGACGAAACTTAGGCCTACCTAGGCCTAAAGTTTAGATCCATTGACAAGAATACTAGACAATCTAGGTTGATAAATGGGAGATAGAGAGAAACTCGGCAAAATACTTTAAAATAAATCAAAGTTTACAATATCATAATTGTTTTATTATTTTGGTAATATTGAAACAGAGCTAACAGAGGTCCAGTTGCTCTGAAGCAACTTGTCAGCCATAACTGAAAAAGTAGAAAATGTATAAATAAAGATCTGACACATACATTTTGTTTACTTGTATACAATTAAAAAATTTAGCCAGTGTGCAGTGGGCCCCTTATCCCTCCTGAGAGAGGAGGTTTACCCAGTGTGCAGTGGGCCCCTCATCAATAACTGGGCCTGAAAGATGAGGTTCACCCAGTGTGTATCGAGCCGTTCACTCTCCCAGGGTGAAGTTTACACAGTGTGCAGTGAGCCCCTCATGCCCAAGAGATGAGACTATCAGATTTTTCCTAAAATAACATTTCGATGCCTAGAGTATCCCATGTCTTATGTATTAGCACTCTCCTTTCTAGAGTTTCACATGTATTAACTCTCTGGGGTCTAGAGTATGACATATCACATGTATTAACCCTCTGTGGACTAGACTACCATATTTTCTCTATGTTAACCTTCTGATGCCTAGAGTATCACATGTCTTATTTATTACCCCTCTTGGACTAGAGTATCACACTTATTAACCCTCTGTGGTCTAGAGTATCCCGTTTCTAATGTGTTAACCCTCTGTGGACTACACTATCATGTTTATCTTATTTTAACCTACTGATGCTTAGAGCATCATAAATGTAATTTATTAACCCTCTATAGGCTAGAGTTTGACGTGTATTAACCCTCTCTGTTCAAGAGAGTCGATAGTATCACGTGTCTCAAGCATTAACCCTATGTGGACTAGACAATTATTTTTATTTTATGTTAACCTTTTGATGTCTGGAGTATCACATTTCGTATTTATTAACGCTCTGTTGACTGGACTATCGCAAGTATTAACCCTCTGTGGTCTAGAGTATCTAAGTTTCTAATGTGTCATCTCATTGTGGACTACACTATCATGTTTATCTTATTTTAATCTACTCATGCCTAGAGCATCACATATGTTATTTATTAACCCTCTATGTGCTATGTGTATCAAACGTATTAGCGCTCTGTGGTCTAGAGTATCTACGTTTCTAATGTGTTAACTGTTTGTGGACTACACTATCATGTTTATCTTATTTTAACCTAGACTAGACTATTATATTCCTTCTATACTAACCTTTTGATGTCTGGAGTATCACATTTCCTATTTATTAACCCTCCGTAGACTAAACTCTCGCAATTATTAACCCTCTGTGGTTCAGAGTATCACGTTACTAATATGTTCACCCTGTGTGGACTGAACTATCATGTTTATCTTATTTTAACCTACTGATGCCTAGAGCATCATTAATGTTATTTATTAATCCTCTATAGGCTAGAGTTTGACGTGTAATAAGCCTCTGCGTTACAGGGGGTCGATAGTATCATGTGTCTCGTGTATCAACTCTCTGTGGACTAGATTACCATATTTCTTCTATATTACCTTCTCATACCTAGGGTATCATATGTTTTATTTATTAACCCTCTGCGGACTAGAGTAACACATGTACTAATCCTCTGAGGTCTCGGGTATCACGTGTCTCAAATATTAATCTTCTGCGACTAGACTATTATATTTATCTAATGTTGACCTTCTGTTGCCTAGAGTATTACATGTCTTCTGTATTAAAGCCGACACAATCAGGCTAAACTCATCAAAAAATCATTAATTTTATTTTGGCTTCTCAAGATATGTCCATAATATGTGAACATATCCATAGACTAGAATTGCGGAAGTCTTTTAAATTTTGGGTTGCTGTGGCAACGTAGCAAGGGTGCGGAAAGCCCCGTTTATAAGTTATCCCCGTATTTCTTATTTTGGACATGCATGTCCGAAATTAAATTTAGTCCTTATTTCTCGCTTAACTGGTTAATGCGCAACACAATGTAGGAAACTTAAGCAATTCTAGTCTATGGACATGTTCACATGTTATGGACTTATTAAGAAGCCAAAATAAAATAAAGATTTTTTTATGATTTTAGCCTGATTGTGTCGCTTTAACTGTATGAAGGCTGGAGTATCAAGTGTTTTATTTTTTTCCGGTGTCTATAGTATCACATGTCTCAAGTATTCAACCTCTGTGGACTAGAGTATCATATTTCTCTTATGTTAGCCTTCTGATGCTTAGAATCATATGTCTTACATAATAAACGTCTGGTGGATAGATTATGAAATTTCTCCCATATTAACCATCTAGTGCTACAATTTCATGTAGACCCCTATATGACATATTAACCTTTTGTAGCTAGACCCCGCAAATGCTACAAAAGTGAAATATATTTTAGCCGGATGAATTTTCAAGGCAGATAGTGACGAAACTTAGGCCTACCTAGGCCTAAAGTTTAGATCCATTGACAAGAATACTAGACAATCTAGGTTGATAAATGGGAGATAGAGAGAAACTCGGCAAAATACTTTAAAATAAATCAAAGTTTACAATATCATAATTGTTTTATTATTTTGGTAATATTGAAACAGAGCTAACAGAGGTCCAGTTGCTCTGAAGCAACTTGTCAGCCATAACTGAAAAAGTAGAAAATGTATAAATAAAGATCTGACACATACATTTTGTTTACTTGTATACAATTAAAAAACCAACAATTTTTTCCCTGAGATGACAGAGACAAACTTTTTTTCCAGGACATGTTTAATCCCGTAAATTAAAAATACCTATATGTGTTGAACCCTTGACAGAGCAGAGCGAGGGATTTCTTGTCATTCTTTGTGCATTAAATGGCCGGCCTTCACGCGTGTAGACAAAAAGTCAGTTTTAGTACCGCTATTGACAGCTGATGAGATGGGACTATTAATCTAAATATTATTAAAACAAACCTTTGTTAGTGCCCCTTCCAATCTGTTGTTTAAACACATCTGAAAATCGGTGCAGTCATCAGAAGATAGAATACCCCTGATGCAAATTAGTGCGACTATTCGGGTGGTCAAGATATAAGGTGAAACGAGCGTGACAGTGAATCGTGCTCATTGGGATGACGATCTACTCATTTTAGCAAGTACCAGACAGTACCTAGATAGATAGTACCTAGAGTCCAGAGGGTTAATACACGTGACATCAATGCTTCTGATGGTTAATAAATAAACATTTGATACCTTATCTTCTGAAGGTGATATAGATGAAACATGTTGGTCTGGTCCACAAAGGTTTATTACATGAGACGATAGATGATATTCTAGACCACAAAGGAATAATACATGTGTTACGGTAGTAGAAATAGAGATATGATACTCTGGGCCTCAGATGGCTAATATTAAAGAAATATGATAGAGTTAATACATGAGACACGTGATAATCTAGGCATCGGGAACTTATTATATAGAATAAATATAATAATCTACTCCACAGAGTACGTTAATACATGAGGCAAGTTATACTTTAGACCATAAACGGTAATACACGCAATACTCTAGCCTCCAGGGGTTTAAAAAATATATATGATGCTCCAGGAATCAGAAGATCAGAAGGTTAAAATAAGATAAATACGATAGTGTAGCACACAAAAGGTTAATATTTTAGACACGTGATCCTCTCGACATTCTAGACCTCCCAGCGATACTCTAGCCTCCAGAGGGTTAATAAATAAATCATGTGGTACTCTAGCATCAGAAAGTTATTATAGAAGAAATATGGCTTAGTCCAAAGATGAGCCACACGATACTGCATAGGGCTGATACATACGTGTTACGATAGTCTGCAGAGGGTTTATAATGATACTCCGGGCATCAGAAGGCTAACATAAAATAAATATGAGCAGAGGGTTAATACATGTGTTATTGTAGTTCGCAAAGGGTCAATAAAATGACATTATACTCTAGGTATGAGAAGGTTAATATAAAGAAATGTGATTGTCTGGTCCGTAGAGGCTTAATAAATACGACATGATACTCTAGGCATTAAAAGGTCAACATAGAAGACAAATGGTGATCTAGTCCACAGAGGGTTAATACATGAAACACATAATGCTCTAAACTTGTTATACATGTGATTATCTAGCCTCCAGAGGGGTAATATATAAGACATGCGAAAGTTAACATTACAGAAACATGATAGCCTAGTCCACAGAGAGTTAAATAAATAAGACACGTGAAACCACAAAGGGTTACACATGAGCAACGTGATAGCATAGCCCCCAGAAGGTTAATATAATATGAGACATATAATTGTCTAGCAGGCACAGTGTTGACACATAAATCATGAGAGTCTATAGCCCCTAGAGACATGTGATACTCTAGTCCGCAGAGGGTTAGTAAATAAAACATGTGAACGGCACGTGTACTGTACGAATCAGAAGATCAATATAACAGAAATATGATAATCTAGTACACAGAGGATTATAATAAAATACGTGATATTCTAGACCCCAGAGGGTTATTCATTTATTATTCTAGTCTGCAAAGGGTTAATAAATAAGACATATCATACTCTAGGCTTCGAAATGTCTAGATATGTTAAGCAAAAATTTGATAATCTAGGCATCAGGAGGTTAACATTGGAGAAATATGATAAACTAGCCCGCAGAGGGTTATCACACGAGATACGTGATATTCTAGGCATCAAAAGGTTAATGTAAAATGAATATAATAATCTTATCAACAGAGGGTAAATTAATACATGAGACACGTGATACTATTGACTCTCTGGCCCCCTGAGGGTTAATATACCTGATATTCTAGCCTCTATAAGGTTAATAAATAACATATGTGATGCTCTAGGCATCAGTAGGTTAAAAGAAGATAAACATGATAGTGTAGTCCACAGAGTGTTAACGCATTAGACACGTGATACCTTAGACCACAGAGGGTTAATACATGCGATAGTCTAGTCAACAATGGGTAATTAAATAAAACATGTTATACTCTAGACATCAGAAGGTTCATATAGAAGAAATATGGTAATCTAGTCCGAAGAGGGTTAATATTTGAGACACATGATATTATAGACTCTCTGGACCTCCGAGTCAGAGGGGTAATACACAGGGTATTCTAGCCTGTATAGGGTTAATAAATAACATATACAGTGTGATGCTCTAGGCATCAGTGGGTTAAAATAAGATAAACATGATAGTGTAGTCCACAGAAGGTGAATATATTAGAAACCTGATACAGTACTCTAGACCACAGAGGGTTAATACTTGCGATAGTCTAGTCAACAGACGGTTAATAAATGAGAAATGTGATACTCTAGACATCAAAAGGTTAATATAAAAGAAATATAATAGTCTAGTCCACATAGTGTTAATATTTGAGACACGTGATACTATTGACTCTCTGGACCTCAGAGGGTTCATACACGCAATACTCTAACCTATAGAGGGTTAATAAAAAACATTTATGACGCTCTAAGGCACCAGAAGGTTAAAATAAAATAAACATGATAGTGTAGTCCATAAAGGGTTAACTCTCAGGCCAAGTCAGGGATGAGGGGCTGGTTGCACACTAGGTAAACCTCCTCTCTCAGGAGGGATGAGGGGCCCACTGCACACTGGCTATACCTCATCCTTGGAAGGGATGAAGGGCTCGCTGCACACTTGGCAAACTTCATCTGACAGGAGGATGAGGGGCTCACTGCACACTCGGTAAACACCCTCTCTCAAGAAGGATGAAGGGACCACTGCACACTAGGTAAACTACCTCTCTCAGTAGGGATGAGGGGCCCACTGCACATCAGGTGAACCTCCTCTCTCAGGAGGGATGAGGGGCTCACTGCACACTCGGTGAACATCCTCTCTCAAGAGGGATGAAGGGCTCACTGCACGCTAGGTAAACTACTTCTCTCAGTAGGAATGAGGGGCCCACTGCACACTCGGTAAACTTCCTCTCTCAGGAGGGATGAGGGGCCCACTGCACACTAGGTAAACTTCCTCTCTCAGGAGGGATGAGGTGCCCACTGCACACTCGGTAAACCTCCTCTTTCAAGAGGGATGAGGGGCCCACTGCACACTAGGTAAACCTCCTCACTCAAGAGGGACGAAGGGCCCACTGCACACTAGGTCAACCACCTCTCTCATTAGGAATGAGGGGCCCACTGCACATTCGGTAAACTTCCTCTCTCAGGAGGGATGAGGGGCCCACTGCACACTAGGTAAACTTCTTCTCTCAGGAGGGATGAGGGGCCCACTGCACACTAGGTAAACCTCCTCTCTCAAGAGGGACGAAGGGCCCACTGCACACTAGGCAAACTACCTCTCTCAGTAGGAATGAGGGGCCCACTGCACACTGGGTAAACCTCCTCTCTCAGGAGGGATGAGGGGCCCAATGCACACTAGGTGAACCTCATCTCTTAGGAGGGATGAGGGGCCCACTGCACACTGGGTAAACCTCCTCTCTCAAGAGGAATGAAGGGCCCACTGCACACTAGGTAAACCTCTTCTCTCGGGAGGGATGAGGGGCCCACTGCACACTAGGTGAACCTCATCTCTTAGGAGGGATGAGGGGCCCACTGCACACTGGGTAAACCTCCTCTCTCAAGAGGAATGAAGGGCCCACTGCACACTAGGTAAACCTCTTCTCTCGGGAGGGATGAGGGGCCCACTGCACACTAGGTGAACCTCATCTCTTAGGAGGGATGAGGGGCCCACTGCACACTAGGTAAACCTCCTCCCTCAAGAGAGATGAAGGGCCCACTGCACACTGGTAAACTTCATTTCTTAGGGATGAGGTGCTGGTTGCACACTAGGTAAACTTCATCTTTCACGTTCAGTCAGGGATGAGGGGCCACTGCACACTGGCTAAACCTCATCCTTAGGATGGATGAGGGGCTGGTTGCACACTGGGTAAGCCTCATCTTTCAGGGAAAGCTAGGGATGAGGGGCCCACTGCACACTGGGTAAACCTCCTCTCTCAGGAGGGATGAGGGGCCCAATGCACACTAGGTGAACCTCATCTCTTAGGAGGGATGAGGGGCCCACTGCACACTGGGTAAACCTCCTCTCTCAAGAGGAATGAAGGGCCCACTGCACACTAGGTAAACCTCTTCTCTCGGGAGGGATGAGGGGCCCACTGCACACTAGGTGAACCTCATCTCTTAGGAGGGATGAGGGGCCCACTGCACACTAGGTAAACCTCCTCCCTCAAGAGAGATGAAGGGCCCACTGCACACTGGTAAACTTCATTTCTTAGGGATGAGGTGCTGGTTGCACACTAGGTAAACTTCATCTTTCACGTTCAGTCAGGGATGAGGGGCCACTGCACACTGGCTAAACCTCATCCTTAGGATGGATGAGGGGCTGGTTGCACACTGGGTAAGCCTCATCTTTCAGGGAAAGCTAGGGATGAGGGGCCCACTGCACACTGTGTATACCTCATCTGTTAGCCTTAGGCAGTGTCAGGGATGAGGGGTTCACTGCACACTGGATAAGCGAGGGATGAGGGGCTCACTGCACACTGGCTAAACCTCATCCTTAGAAGGGATGAGGGGCTCGCCGCACACTGGGTAAACCTCATCTCTCAGGAGGGATGAGGGGCTCACTCCACACTGGCTATACCTCATCCTTGAAAGGGATGAAGGGCTCGCTGCACACTTGGCAAACTTCATCTGTCAGGGATTGGGTGAATATACAATTTAAGGGTCATTTAGTGTCTTTTGGCTATTCTGAGCGAATTTATGCATTGTGTGGGTCCGAATTTCTTTAATATTGTCCTATGCGCAATACGATAAACTGAGAAAAAAAAATAATTCAATATCTCTGACAAATATTTTTTTATTCAACATGCAATGTGCTAAAATACACGAATTTGTACACAAATGCGATGTCTCCCAATATCTAACACCTGAAACATAGACTGTTTTAACATGGAAGATCTGTTGGAAATAACTTAACCCCGAGTTATTTTGTAGCGCAATTGTTACGTTCAACAGAATTTATTTATATACAGACATGAACTCAATATAAAAAGTTGCCAAGGATATATTTACTGAGGCTTTTTAGCTGTCTCGCGCAAACCGGTCAACTCAGCAACGCCAGTGTTATCTAAACTCCTCAAATTGTGGTGTGATACCATTCAATTACTTTGATATATGCAGAGACAGCTGCAAAGTCCCATTATTTTGGGGTAGGTGAAATATTTGTAAACATTCAATCTGAACTGCTATTTTATAACCAAAACAATCACCCCTGAAGCGTATTCAATTTCTGTGTCAACTCAGAAACGCTCATAATTTAGCAAAAAATCATTGAAAAAATGTTAAACTGAACAAAGTGCTTGATAATGATGGCCATCCCCCTACCGCATCGGTGGGCAATGATACATCTATTTTAAATACATAAAAGATCGTTTTATGTTGTCCGTATTCAACTCAGCAACATTATTATTTCGATCAACTCAGCAACGTTTATGAGTTGATCACTCAACTCAGAAACGTTGCTGAGTTGACCAAATTTAGCTTTCTGTCTCACAAATGTAATTAAGACTAAAAGTGTAACTCTATAAATGTAAAATGCAATTAAAAAATATGTTTTTAATTACATTAGACTGAGAGGGTATTCGCTTATGTAGACATTTTTACAACAATGAAAAAACGTTTCTGAGTTGAAAACAAAAACGTTGCTGAGTTTACTGAATTCTGCTTTCTGTCCCCCTTTTTGTAATTAAAACTGAAATTTTAACTCCGTCAATGTGAAATGCAGTTGAAAAGAAGCTGCTTTTGATTAAATTAGAGTGAGAGAGTATTTTAGAAGTTGTTTACATAAATAAAACTACAAATAACACTTAGTTAAATTTTTAAATCAAATTTACCCTTATCATATTGGCATGTATGTATTGTACAATGACCTCCGAAATACATTTTCAAATTAGGCTTGTTATGATCCCATTTCTTTTTTGTCTTTATAATGATGAACCAATTTTGTTTTCAGAAAATGGGGCTCAAGTGTTTAGAGATCTCGTAGATGCGCTTAAAACATGACTTTTACGTGCAATTATCGTGCTTTTTCAACTCAGAAACGATAAGGTCAACTCAGCAACGATATAATTTCACAATAAAATCACTGTTCTGTCTTTGCAATTTTTATTTCAAAAGGTGTTATAACTACTAACATATCACTAAACTATCATACAAAGCAATTTATGATCTTTAAAATTTGAAAATGATCAAATATATATATATCATTCGTTGCTGAGTTGACATTTTATTTTTATGGTCCTTCACAAGAACACATATTTTTTTTGAAATCTGTTTTAGATTAAGCTCTGATATTTTAATTGTGTATCACATAGACCCTACCCTCAATATCTGACCCTAGTATATATAATTTGAAGCGACTTATTTTTTTTCAAAAATACAGATTGAAAGACCCCTTAAATTGTATATTCACCCGATTAGGTGATACTAGTACAATGAATGCTCCCAGCGTCACCTGGCCCCGGGGATGATGTATGTGCCAGATGGGACATACTCCACTCATCGATGTAGTTGCTTTTGCAACGTGCATCAAAATCTACGTTATGTAGTGGCGGGTCCAAAGGGGGGAGGGGGGTTTGGGGGGTGGGTTACTCCCCCCCCTCAGAAAAAAATCATCACCTATTTAGGGGTTTCCTTATGATTTGGTGATATACTGAGTGAGAAAGAGTGCCCAATATGCCTTAGATCGCATGACAAAGCTTTTGGAAATCAAAAATTTCCCGGGGGCGGGCCCCTCGACCCCTTTACAGTAAAATATTTTCTTCGTCAATTCCCCCCCCCCCTCACTGAAAAGCTAGATCCGCCCCTGTAATTTAAATTATTACGAGCTGGCTAGCCTATGCTGCCGTGCAAAGCCATAAGGTATTATCTGCTTACTTTACAAGTGAACAAATACTACCTATCGCCTTTGCAGAAAGCTTAGATTGTATGAGAAAATTTGGCTGAAAGGAGAAGTAACTAGAAAAGTTTCAATAAAAGTCATTAAAAAAATTACTTTAAAAACACCCGGGCGGAAAACATGCAGCAAAACTTACGTAATTATATATTTAATTTAAAGAGTAAAAATTAAAATAAATACATAAATTGCATTATTATGAACGGGCTAGGCCTATATTGTATTAGTGGACAGATTGGTGCATATACCACAACAATCTTTCATATGATGACACAAGTACTAAAACTTGCACGAACACTCCCCAGGGGCCACTCTTAAAAAACCGTTAGCCACCTAAAAATTCAAGATGGCCGCCATTTTTCAAGATGGCTGCAATAAGCGGTCCACAAAAACTATTTTTTGTCATACAATTTGACCGATTTGGTTAATTTGGGGTTCAAAATATATGTTTTCAGCTATTACTTTAAAGCCTTATAAAATATTATTTGTAGGTGTTGTGGCATTTTTAACGAAAATAATATGCCAAACAAACATGCGGGTTAGCAGTAGGTGGGTTAGTAGAGGTAGTACTTTTGTGTCAGAGGTCATCCACAACCTCTGGATTGACTCCTGGCACTAGTCTTCGGTGCTCAACCTAACTCTCACTCATCATTCTCAGACTTATTTATTCGCAGATTTATTTATTCGACATGTTTCAAAAGAAAACATACAGTTTAATATAAAGGAAAATATTGTCGGGAGAACCCTATTAGGACACTATGTGTCGCTCTCATAGGGGCCACTTTGCATAAACAATAATTATAATAATATTAATTTAAAAACTCATCACCCAGCTAGCACGAGAGTTTTGTCAACCATGCATATCCCAGCCAACACAAAGACGACAAAGAAATGCTAGCTCGATGTACTTCCATCAAACCTTATTATTTATTTGGCGTATGTTTACATGAACTAACATTACTAAGGACACTTGCAATTATATTTAATTACGGCCTAATGTGATGAATTTTTTGTATGCATTTGTATAAAATTGTATTTGTTTTTAGGATACACATCGCTTTTATTGAGGATTTTATATTTCCTTGCCCCTTCAGCCGTATTTTCTTATGCAAAGTATGCCCGTTTTATCATTACACATGTTAGATATTATACCTGTGCAAAGTAAGTATAATAATCACACACGTTTTGATGTGTTTTAATGACGCATGATAATATGCTAAGGGCTTTTGCAATTATATCTAATTACTAACGTTTTGCTGTTTTATCATGGAAATCGCTGTAATTTTTATTTTACATTTCCTATTCTAATAACCCCTGATTAATAACTTGTCCCTTCAGCCGTTTATTTTGCATTTCAAATTCCTCTGGTATATTTCATTTTTTTATTTTAGATCATTTCGGTGAACTAGGGGGTCTATACAATCAATTATATTAAATCACTTTATCGTCTTCGTTGTTTTGAGCATGTAAATCGCTTTTCTTGATTATTTAAAATGTCCTTGTCCCCCCAGCCATATTTTCTTATGTAGTCTACATCAATTGAAGTGTTTCTGTATTTTATAAGTACTGTTTCCATTTGACTAAATTTTACATGAACTGAGTGTCTTTGCAATTACATTTCTATCTAATTATTTTAGTTTTTGCTGATTTTTCCGTCTAGTTTTGCAACAACATACACAGTATTCTGTGTAGTCCAGATTTAGAGAGAGCTCTTCATCTAGTAGTCTTGGTTTCTAAACGGGAAGAACAAATCTATTTTAATTTGTGGAGCGTAGATATTTTGAGAATTTCGGCCTAACAAGTAAGTCAGCCAGATATCGCCCCCTTGAAGTCAGAAGGTGCTAAACTGCCACTTTACAAAGTGGCAGTTTTGCACATTCTAACTCCAAGGGGACAATATTCAGGTTTGCTGTCTTTTGTGATTTGGGAAGTTATTGTGCATATTTTAAAATGAATGCGAAACTTGAGAGAAAGACAATGCAATTGTTTTAAAATAGGAACGGAACACGTGGGGCCTTGGTTACCACTCGACCAAGGCAGTTCTGAACGCGTTGTAAACTAGCGATATCTTTTTCTGGTATGTTGTGAAAGAGTCAGTTGCAATAGTCTCGCTACTGACCAGTGCCATCGCAATTTGTTTGGCAAGAGCTATTACAAAATAGTTTTTAGTACAAACATTACTGTTACCAGTCCCTTGAATGTAACAACTACATACATTTTGCTGAGTGGTTTTTAAGGGACTATCTTGACGCCTGATTATTAACTCGGGTAATTTGTATTTCCTATTTCATATAATTTGATGTGAACTAAGGGCATTTGTAATTATAACAAATTAATTCTGTTTTTGCTGTTTTCAGCATGCAAATCGGTTTTTTTTAGATTTTAAATTTCCTTGCCCCGTCAGGCGTATTCTCTCATGCTATATATACCGATTTCAGTGCGTCTATAATTTTAAAATTTTATTTTTAAATTGACATAATTTATCATGAACTAAGGGCCTTTGCAATTATATCTAATGACTTCCGTTTTTACTTTTTTTACATGAAAATACTGTTATCTTCAATGTTTAAATTACTTCAGCCTGATATTTCGTCATGTATACCGATGTCTTATTGATTTCTGTCATTAGACATATAAATATATCGTCCAATAGCGCCTTATAATTATTAACTTGCCCCTTCAGCCGTTTCTTTCTCATTCGCTCAGTTTTGTTTTAACTATGAGCCTTTGCTAATGTATCTAACTACTTTTTTGCTGTTATTGACGCTTTTATACTTTCTTTACCCCTTCAGCCATATTTTCTGTTGCAATCTATACCCATTTTAGTACCTCTGCACCTTTTAAAAATTGTATTTGCTATTTCTCATAATTGTATATGAAATTTTTTATTACATCTGATGACTTTCGTTTTATTCTATGTAACATGAAAAAGATGTTATTGATAATGTTAAATTCTCTTACCTCCTCAGCCATATTTTGTCATGCAATCTGTACCCACTTCATACTAATTGCAATTCTGCATTTTATTGATTTTACATGATATATATCTCTTCAAATTAAATATAATAACTACAGAGGTTTTTATGTCGTTTTTTTTAGGAGTAAAACTATCTTTTTATGACGCTTGAAATTGCCCCTTCAACGGTTTATGCTCATTTAGTTCCTTTTGTATTATTTATTTATTATTTCACACAAATTTTACGTAGACTAAGGACATCCGCAATATTATCTCATTTTTTCTGTTTTGTGCTGTTTTAGTATGAAAAAAAAACATTTATCTATAATTTTAATTTTTCTTCATTATAATGCCTCTGTAATTTTGTTTCCCATTTAACGTAATTTTATATGAACTAAAGGCATTTGCAATTATATCTAATTACTTATATTTTAATCTGAAAAAAACTTTTATTGAGGATTTTAAATTGTATTGTCCCTTTTCTTATGTAATCTAGACACCATTCAGAGCTTCTGTAATTTTAATATGTTATTGCCCATTTCTACGTGCAATTATCTAATCACTTCTGTTTTTGCTTTTTTAAATAGCTTTTATTTTGGTTTTAATTTTCCCTGTCCCTTCAGCCGTCTTTTTCATGCAATTTATACCCATATCAGTGCCTCTTTAATTTCAAAACCTTTTCCCACTTTGATGTATTTCAACATGAACTAATTGAAATTGTATTTAATTGCTTCTTTTCTGCTGTTTTAGCATAAAACATCGTTTTCATTGACGATTATAAATTTCCTTGCCCCTTCAGCCGTATGCAATCAATATCCATTTCAGATTATCGTATTTCTATTTTACATAATTTATTTGAAATAAGGGCTTTTGCAATTATATCTAATGACTTTTAATTATATCTAATGGATTCTAATAACCTCTGCTTATTAACTTTCCCCTTCAGCCGTTTATTTCTCATTCGTTAAGTTACTCTGACATAATTCAATTTCCTATTTTAGATAATTTCATTGAACAAGGGTTTTTTCCATTTATATTAAATTACCTTCGTTTTTGCAGTTTTTAACATGCAAATCGCTTTTATTGAGGATTTAAAATTTTCTTGACCCTTCAGCCATATTTTCTCATGTAATCTAAGCCTATTGTAGGGCTTCTGTATTTTTTTTTGTTTTTTTTACCATTTTGACCTAAGTTTACATGAACTAAGTGCCATCGCAATTACATGTATGTGTAATTACTTCGGTTTTATAGCTTTATGGAAGATTTAACTTTCATTGCCCCTTAAGCCGTACTTTCTCATGTATTTATAACAATTTTAGTACTTTTTAAACTTGTAGATCTTATATCAGAATATTCAACGTATTTTTTACATGGACTAGGGGCCTTTACAATTATATGAGATCAGATTCAGATTATGATTCAGATTTTGCTGTCTTTAGCATGCAAATCCCTTCTGTTGACGCTTTGATATCTCCTTGTCCCACCAGCCATATTTTCTCGTGTGATTTATACCCATTTCAGTGCCTCTGTAATTTGTGTAATTTGTATATTGTATTTCCTATTTTTATATACTTTTACATGAAATAAGGGCATTTGCAATGTTATCTAATAACCTCCGTTTTATTATATTTTTAGCATGAAAACTGATTTTATTGACACTTTTAATTTCCCTTTCCCAGTAAGCCGTATTTTGACATGCAATATATTCCCACTTCATAATAATTTATTGTCTGTATTTTATTGATACCTTAATTACACAAGTTTTCATGTTTTTTTAGCTACAATTTTATTTCAATGATGCCTGATGACTATCTAGCCCCTTCAGCCGTTTCTTTCCCATTCGTTCTGTTCTTCTGGTAACTTTTATTCAATGTCTTACAAAATTTTACGTGAACTTCACAATTATATCTAATTACTTGCTGTTTTTAGTCCGAAAATGGCTTTAATTCAATATTTAAAGTCACTTTCCCCATCAGCCATATTTTCTCATACAATCACTACCCGTGTCTACGGAGCTTTTAAAGGGACATCTGAAAAATAAAAATATTCTGAATCTGTGGAAACAAATTTGAGTCAGATTCGTATCTGTGGGAACAGATTTAAATCTGTGGGAACAGATTGATTTAATCACGAACTCTAAAATATCAATTTCAGAATAAAATAATCCACAATAAATTGTTATGTGTAATTTATTAAAAATAAAGCATGTCGATGAATCTGATGAATGACCTTGCCCGATGACACTTGAAAATTTTACACATGGTCAGGCCAGCCCTCCAGATATACTAATAAAATTCTTTGAAAGTCTTCAATCTGATAATGGTGCTGATCATGGACAAGTCACAACAGCAACTCGCCGTAAAGCTATGTCGGCAGCAAGTGACGCCATGTACGCTGTTACTAATGACAGGCTTAGCCCATCAAAACATTTATGCCTTGAAATGGCATTAAAAAGCCAATCACAGCCACTTTAAAAGTTATCTCAACCAATACAAAAGTTATCTTGGCCACTGAATAAGTGATCACAACAGAATTTATATTTTGTATTCGTGGTTAAATTACCGTCATATTGATATGTCATATTGATATATTGATGTGATTATCGTGATTTTCACGAGTAGTAATGATAACAAATTGCCTTGGGATCAAAGTAGGTTCATTGACCTCCAACTTCCGGTTCCAAAACTAGCGACACTTAATAATTCATATTTTCGGGTTCGTGGTTAAATTACCGTCATATCAGCAGTCAAATAATTCTCAAGACTCATTGGCCACAGATTGGTTTGAATCTGTGGCCACAGGTTCAAATTTGTTCCCACAGATTCGAGTCTGTGGCCACAGATTCAAAATATTGTTCAGATGTCCCTTTAAAAGCTCCGTGCGTTTCAGTTTTTATGTAATTTTTAAAATTTATTTCCCATTTGACATAAATTTACGTAAACTAACGGCCTTTGCAATTAAATCTAATTAGGGGGTATGTTCTTAGCATACAAATCGCTTTTATTGGCGCTTTTACATTTCCTTGCCCCTTTAGCCGTATTTTCTGATGCAATCTATGCCAATTTCAGTGTCTTTCCAGTTTTTATAATTTTATATGAAAAAAAGGAATTTGCAATTATATCGAATTCCTTTGAATTCATTCTATTTTGTTTAAATTAGCTGTTATTGAAAATGGTAAAATTCCTTGCCCCCTGAGCCGTATTTAATGATCCAATGAATACTCAGTTCATAATAATTTAAAAATAAATATTTTGTTGATTTGTTTACATGAGGTTTAAATTAATTGCGCGGTTTCCATAGGTTTTGCTTCCTGTTTGTTTTAATAAAAGGTATTTTAATGACACCTAATAGTTAACTTGCCCTTTTAGCCGTTTATTTCTCAATTCATCGGCTACTCTGGTAATTTTAATTGTGTTTACTATTTTACATAAACTAAGAGCCTTTGCAATGACATCTCATTATTTTAGTTTTTCCGTCTTTTTTTAGCATGCAAATAGCTGTTATTGACTATTCAAATTCCCTTGCCCCGTAAGCCGTATTTATCATGCAATCTATACCCATTGTAATTACTTACTGACAATTTTAATTTCATTTGCCCCTTCAGCCGTATTTTCAAATGTATTCATTTCCGATTCAGTTCCACTATATTTTTAATTTATTTACTATTTGACATAATTTTACATGTAATTATATATAATTACTTCCTTTTTAGTATGAAAAAACTGCCACTTACAATGTAAATTCCCTTGCCCCTTTATCCGTATTTTGTCATGTAATCTTTACCTGTTTTGTATCTATTAAAAATTATATTGATTTTTTAGATCAGATTAAAATTAAAGTCTGTCTGCTTTTTGGTTTTAATGACGCCTAATAATAAACGTGCCCCTTCAGCCGTTTCTTTCTCATTCGGTAATTGTTTTTTTCATTAACCATTTTCATATTTTTACATCAATTAAGGGTCTCTGATTAAGCTAGTTTTTTTTTGTTTTAGCAGTTATAGACAATTTGTAATTCCAAGATCCCCTCAGCGGTATTCTGTCATGCAATCTATAACCATGTCATGATAATTGTTTTCATATTTTACCCAAATTTACATGGGGTATATTATATCTAATTACTTTTGTAATTACAATAAAAAATTCCCTTGCCACTTTAGCCGTATTTTGGCATGTAATCTTTACCTGTTTCGTATTTATTAAAAATGATATTGATTTTTTAGATCAAATTAAAATTAAAGTAGAATAATTACATACGTTTTTCTTTCTGCTTTTTCTGTTTCAATGACGCCTAATATTAAACGTGCCCCTTCAGCCGTTTCTTTCTCATTCGGTAATTGTTATTTTATTAACTATTTTCATATTTTTACATCAACTAAGGGCCTCTGATCAAGCTAGTTTTTTAGTTTTAACAGTTATAGACAATTTGAAATTCCCTTACCCCTTCAGCGGTATTCTGTCATGCAATCTATAACCATGTCATGCTAATTTTTTTCATACTTCACACAAATTTACATGGGATATATTATATTCAATTACTTTTGTTTTTAGAATGAAAATCTTTTATTATAGTCTTCTATTATAGATGTTATTGGCTATTCAAATTCCCTTGCCCCGTAAGCCGTATTTATCATGCAATCTATACCCATTGTAATTATTTACTGACGATTTTAATTTTATTTGCCCATTCAGCCGCATTTTCAAATGTAATCATTTTCGATTCAATTCCACTATAATTTTAATTTATTCACTATTTGACATAATTTTACATGGGCCACTGTAATTATATATAATCACTTCCTTTCTGAGTATGAAAAAAGCTGTTACTTACAATGTTAGATTCCCTTGCCCCTTCTGCCGTATTTTGTCATGTAATCTTTACCTGTCTTGTATTTATTTAAAATTAGATGGAATTTTTACATCAGATTAAAATAAATGGGAAAATTACATACGTTTTTCTGTCTGTTTTTTTTGTATTATTGACGCCTAATAATAAACTTGCCCCTTCAACCGTTTTTTTCTCATTAGGTAATTGTTATTTTATTAAATATTTTTATATTTTTACATCAACTAAGGGTTTCCGATTAAGTTAGTTTTTTCTGTTTAGCAGTTATAGACAATTTGAAATTCCCTTACCCCCTCAGTGGTATTCTGTCATGCAATCTATACCCAGTTCATGATAATTTTTTCTCATATTTTACACAAATTTACAAGGGATATAGTATATCCAATTACTTTTGTTTTTAGAATGAAATCATTTATTAACGATTTTAATTTTTGTTACCCCTTAACCCATATTATCTAGTGCAGCCTGCCCTCATTTCATAATAATTGAAACATTCTACATGTTATTATGAGATATTTATCTTAAAATTAAATGTAATAATACGTTTTGTTTTAAAGACTTCGAAAATTAACTGACCCCTTCAGTCGTTTTGTATACGTTCAGTCAGTTCATCTGGTCATTATTTGCCTTAATATTTTACATGAAAAAAGTTTATTTAAAATTATATGTAATACACTCTTTGCACGAGTTTGCGCGTAAACAGGAGTCTGAACTAATTAGTTCAGCTTTGGTCACTGTGTGGCGTGTTGTTATTGAAAAGGATGTATTACTTCCGTTTTAGGGGGTGTCAAAGCAGAAATAGGCTTCCCCTTTTTTTGAAAAATTATTTTAAAAGTCCCCTAATTTGGCCAAAATATGCCTTGGGGCAGGGCAGGCCTCGGCATACCCCTTTCTTCAGACCCTGAATCCGCCCATGGCATATGTGTGACTCAGTGAGTGAATATTGCTTCACGTCGCTTTCTGTACAAGAAGGAAGCCCGATGCCGGTACTATATTCACTATGCCTCATATTTCGAATGACTTCAAGGGTTCTTTATAGTACACAGCTTATACATAAATTGAACCATATAGCCATGTTCCTCGGAACCCCCCACGGAAGATTTAAAGGTCAAATTATAGGCACTCCATACCCACCCCTCCCTCCCTAAACTATAGCGCATTTTTTCTATATATATCCAACCACTTACAATAATTTCTTGCTAACCATAACTTGGCTCTTTCAGAATTTTAGTATGTACATAATATGTATGTAGAATTGATAAAATATGCAGGTTACTAAATATAACGAATTACATACGTTTTCAAATATATTTTTTTAATTTAAAAAAAGTCGATTGTTATTGCTCTTTATATAAATCTCTTATATAGTATTGGAAAAATTGTATTTTTGTGTAATGAGACCGTAAAATGGTCAATTCTCGTTATAACGGCTGACTCAGATATCACCTAGTGACTACTACATGTATAGGACCGGCCCTCAACATGTTAAGGGCCGATACGGCGGAAGGTCCGCGACACACGTCATTCTCCATCGATATGACATCATATGATGACCTTAATAAACCTTACAACGCTGAAATATTTTTGTACAAACTATTGAGACCAAAGGGTTTTTTAATTTTGAAATTTTTTACATCATCATAAATGTCTTTGTTAGCTCTGTCAGCTTCATTTGAATACCTATGTTATGAGTCTACGGCCATTAATAATTAAAAAAGTCTTTCTGATATATAAAGACGATCCCCTAGCTGAAAGGATAAGTCACTGCTCAGATTAATCTGTCCTCCGCGAGAGGAGTGTAACTTATACACATATCAGCCTCCATGAGAGTGTGTACCTCTTTATACACATGTATCAATCATAAAATCTCAAGAGTAGGCCTACGGATATTGTGGAAGAAATATCTCAATTAAGTTTACTTATTATTATACAGTACATGTATTGTACGGTACTACAATTTGGGATAGACACAGCACCGTTATAAAACTATAATTCTATATTTTTTGTCTCAGAGTGTATTTTCCCTAGCGGGTAAGTACGACACTATTGTCATATTGAAACATAAATGCTGTATATAATTATATTGTTTCATTTTCATGTATCTATTATTGTTCCTAGTGTTCTTCATTTATAATATTATAAAGTATTTCGTATTTAGTAGCCGGTATCTGAAATATACGGAAGCGTTGAAAGGACATTACAAAAATATTTTTTATCTCAATCGACTTAGTATAAGTCGTTATAACGACTTGTTATAAGTCGTAAAATCGACTTAGTATAACGACTTATAAGTCGGTAAATCGACCTAGTAAGCTATAAATCGTTAAAGCCACTTATAAGTCGTTAAATCGACATACTATTAGTCGTTATAACGACTTATAAGTCGTTGTAACGACCTAGCAATAGTCGATTTAACGACTTATAAGTCGTTATAACAATTTATACAAGTCGATTTAACGACTTACTTAGTGGTAGTAGTAGTAGTAGTGAATCATTGCCTTACGTCACTTTTCGGCACAAATGGTCTTTTAAGTGACATTGTATAAACGATAAAAACGTTGTAGTCAATTGATGAGATGAATGATGTACATATGATGATGTGAAGGTAGGGGTGATAGGGCATGGTGGGTTATTGAGAGACGTAATGAGTCGATTTAACGACTTATGCTAAGTCGATTTAACGACTTATAAGTCGTTATAACGAGATAAAAAAAATGTTGTCGTTGTCATGTCGTTTCCATGCATCCGTTGAAATAAAATGTATAATGAAATGTATAATGTATCTGAATTGAAATGTATAATGTATTTTGACAATGCAATATAGAGTCCAATTGATCTAATTCGCATTACGAAATTCTTGGTATTTCAGCCGATTTGTACATAGGGCTATATTTGTACAGAGGGACTATACACCATAACATATAATACACTCAAATCATGATATTCAAATCGAGCACCAATAATTGTACATAATAATCAATAAATATACACAATGACGATGTATTCTATTCTAGAATTATTTTTATTTATTATATAATAATTTTCGCGAGATTAATAAATTTGCCAAATTGTCCTCCTCGCGAAATTCGTGAAAATTAAAACCTCACGAATATTACCAGATCTACAGTAATAAAATTTAGTTACTAGCTCACAGAACTTGTTGGTGTGTTCTGGTTATTTTGAACCGCCTCAAATTGTATGTTACAACATAAATAATTTAATTTAGTTATCAGCTTTCTGACTATTAGTTTTGATCTGACTACTATTTTTCATGGTGGCCATCTAACAATTTTTCAAGTGCTTGTCTTTGTTATTTAACAATTACTGACAACTCACACTTTTTTCCTCGCATACTCTCTAACTGCATGAAATGTTCTCCTAATTTTCAGATGAAACAACTACTTTCTTGGAAACAACTACAGAAATTGCTGTAACAACAGCTTCACCAGGTAACTAGGCTTTATAATGCTTATGAGTATATCTCCAGAAAATACAAAAAAAACATGTTTAAAATAGTTCACTTTATAGTACACTTCACTTCATGTACATTAACAGTTTATATGTTGGCAAGTAGTTTCTAAAATTAATGTCATTTGTTACTAGCACTGAAGTATTATTATAAGTACTGGTAGTAGTATAATAACGGCACATCAATAAATACAATTTGATATATTTTATCATTACTGTAAGAGTTATAATTTATTCTACCACATAATTCCCTTTTAAATTTTTCCTATACTTACAACACTCATACTATTTTGTCTAGTTCATGCCTTTTTTGATTATATTATATCTGATGATTCATATTGGTTCGTCCCAAGTGTAGTTCTTAACTCTCACTTCAGCTCACGTGTTGTTTAGTCCTCATATAGGGTGATTTAAAGCTTATTGTACATAGTATTTGTCGTTTTCGATGATAGGTAGCGCTACTGTATAAGAATGTTCGCGATATTCTTAAATAATTCTCACGAGATTCATAAATTTGCGAAATTGTCCTCCTCGCAAACGCGAAAATTAAAACCTCACGAATATTACCAGACCTACAGTAATTAAACTTGGTTACTAGCTGAAACATTTCGTTGGTGTGTTCTTGTTATTTTGAACATTGAACATTGTATGTCACAACATAAATGATTTATTGTAGTTTAGTTATCAGCTTTCTGACTATTAGTTTTGATCTGACTACTATTTTTCATGGTGAGAATCTAACAATTTTTCAAGTGCTTGTCTTTGTTATTTACCAATTATTGACAACTCACACTTTTTTCTCACATACTCTCTAACTGCATGAAATCTTCCCCTAATTTTCAGATGAAACAACTACTTTCTTGGAGACAACTACAGAAGTTGCTATCACAACAGCTTCGCCAGGTAACCAGGCTTTATAATGCTTATGAGTATATCTCCAGAAAATACAAAAAAAATGATCAAAATTGTTCACTTTTTAGTACACTTCACTTCATGTACATTACCGGTTTAAATTTTAGCAAGTAGTTTTCAATTTTTTGTCATTTGTTACTCACACTGAAATATTATTATAAGTACTGGTAGTATAATAACGGCACATCAATAAAATAAAATTTGTCATATTTTATCTTTATTGTAAGAGTTATAATTTTTTCTACCACCTAATTCCTTCCTAAATTTTCCCTCTACTTACACTCATATTATTTTGTCTAGTTCATGCCTTTTTTGATTGATATTATATCTCATGGTTGCATATTGGTTCGTCCCAAGTGTAGTTCTGAACACTCACTTAAGCTCAAGTGTTTTTTAATCTTCATAGAGGGAGATTTAAAGCTCATTGTACATGATCGGTCGTTTTCGATGATATAAGAATTTTCGCGCTATGCTCAAATAATTTTCGCGAGATTCATAAATTTGCGAAATTTTCCTCGGGAAATTCACGAAAATTGAAACCTCGCGAATATTACCAGACCTACATTAATTATACTTGCTTACTAGCTCACAGTTTTCGTTGGCTTGTTCTTGCTACTTTGAACAGCTTGAAATTGTATGTTACAACATAAATGATTTATTCTGGTTAGATAGACGCCTGGCTGCAACCACGTCCACGATAGAGAATGTGCGTGTGTGTGCTTATCATGTCTGCTTACTGTGCGTATGTAATATATTGTTATGTTATCTGTCTCTCTTATATATTTTTATATCTGATAGGCAGATAATAATATTAAGTACACCCTAGTTATATAGCTAAGACGACACTTTAACATTTGTTATGAGATAAGTAATAGTTTGCGCACATTGATAACTGAAGAGTATATAGGCCTACATGGAGTATCACAGATAGGATGCGATAGCTTAGCCTCCAGGTTATTAAATGAGATGCGTACCCTTATTATTAATAAATTAGACATGTGATACTCTAACCATCAGAAGTTTAATATATGATACATATGATCTTGTAGCCCCATGAGGGTTAATCCATAAGGCAGAGCCACTAGATGGGTAATAATATACGAGGCAAATAATAGATTAATACAGGAGATATATGTAACCCTAGCTCCAGGGTGTTAATAAATGAGGACATGCCATCAGAAGGTTAATTAACATATGAGATATTATGAAAGTCTAGCACACGGAGCGTGAAAAAAACTATTTTGGTAAACCCTACAGCACCTGTAATGTGTCATGCGACTCTCCAGTACTTTCAGGGATGAGCAGGTGGGGCTCGCTGAACACTGGGATGAGGTGCTGGCTGCACACTCAATATCTGCAATTGACCAGTTAACTTTATTCGGCCTACGTGGCTCTCACGTGGAATATGTGGGGGACTTTTCTGTGGTGGACGTGGCTGCAGCCAACCATTTTTGTTTGGCTATCAGCTTTCTGACTATTAGTTTCGATCTGACTACTATTTTTCATGGTGGTGATCTAACATTTTTGTTCAAATGCTTGTCTTTGTTAATTAACAATTAGGCCTGCTGACACATCACACTTCTTTTCTCACATTTCTATTATTGCATCATGATGAAACAACTACTAACTTGGAAACAACTATTTTTGTCTTGTTCTTGCCCATTTTTGATTGATTTAATAGCTGATGGGTTCATATTGGTAGTGTAGCTTTAAACTCTCACCTAATGTCGTACGATATAAGACAAATAGTCCTCTTGCTGAGGGGGGTCCTGTGTGCATTTTTAGGTCCCCTAAGTTTCTATTAAAATTCGTTTAGGGGACCACCCCAGGAGTAAAAAAAACTTGGGTAGACATGCTGGATCATGGTAGCATCTTAGGAAAACGATTTATAAATGGCCGCCAGGAGCCATTCTGAAAAACCTATATGGCTATATCTTTTGCACCAGCTGGCCAATTTGGATGATCAAAATGTCCAGTATGAGGTTTTTAGGGTGCTGAATCGATTGGAAGGGGTTTTGAAATGACCTGAAATAAGGATCATGCAAAATTCTGCTTCATCAAAGTTCATTTTTATTTTTATCTTGATTTATAATTGACACAGGTAGTAGTACATGTGCCAGAATTGGTCCTCGTGCACCCCCACTCCTCTCCACGAGTGGTACCATTTTTCAAAATTGCATGCCGCAACGAAAATCTAATTTGGACAATATCTCCAGTTCTAATTTACATAGAATCATAATTTTGCTGTCTACGCATATGTTTTTCATGGTCAAAGAATCGAATGAAACCACTTATAGAAAGATTGGGTCATTCCTATGTTGCAAATACAGAAAAAAATCCAAGATGGCTGCCAGCAAAAATAATTTTATAACAAAATCACGATCTCTATATTGAAAATCAAATTATATTAGCTAACATTCTATACAAATAATAACATGGTATAGTAATGAGGACAGGTAAAGTTATAAAAGATAGCTTTGTGTCTCTGAACTTCTATTTTATGCAGTTATCGTTCAGAAATACGTATTCATATCCTATGATGGAAATTTAGCTGGGCCATTATCTCGAGTTTTAATTGACATATAATCTCAATTGTGGTGTTAATGGGTTTTATGTTTTTGGGTCAACGAATCGACTGCAACCTCTAAAAACATAAACTCCTAGAGCAATACCATAAAAGGTACATTTGAAAGAATCCACGATGGATTTCAACCAATGAGTTTCGAATCACAGTGTCTATGTGGATTTTTTTTAATTAGCATTGTCATGAAAATATATATATATTATTCGTTTTGGTACTGAATTATTGGGGTTACAAATATAGAGGCAGGTTCAAAATCAAAATGATCCATGTCTCCTATGATCCAAGTTATACTATGTTACAACATGGGGGTGGGGTAAACATAGCTAAATATGCACTCTTCCATCTGATAAATAGCACGATAAATGTGCTGAAGCAGTTTTGACATTTTAATGCACTGATGGTGTCACAGTATGTGAGCATATGGAAATATGCGGGTTACTGTAGAGTATTGTGCTGTGAAGTCTTTGTCCAGTGCACTCATACTAATTCACCCCCCCCCCCCCCTGGCAATCCTGCTTTTCGTTCAATATGACTACCATATCAACTACAAAAGACATGTAGCTGATCAGCGTCTTTCGGCTATATAGAATATTTGTATATTCACAAGATATATTTTACTACACATCAAACAAAATATTTTGCAGCTACTTACTCTGTAACAAAAAAAAATCAATACCACAGGTTATCATTTATTGTAAATCTACCCAAGAAAAAGAGTATGGATATCTGATTATTCATAATAGTTACTTATAAATAATTCCTTTGTCTGTTGAATGCACATGTACACCATATGAAAGCAAAAATAATATGCAGCATACAAGAACACACAACAGAACGTAAATTTACCAGTATGAGTGAGCTGGCGAAGGAACTCATAGCACAATACTCACAAACACTTTGCAAGCGCAAGTGTTTACACACTGCAACAACAAAGGCAGGCCTATACTTTCAATAATTTGTGAAAGCTGAGACTCAATTACTTGCGGAAAATAGGATGTTGGGCCATCAGAATCATTAAAGAGAAGTGAATCATTCACAGATGCGGATTTGAGTTCACTGTTGCACTATGCGCATGTGCCCTGCTGCACATATAATGTGCTAAATATCAGATGGTTATATGGAGGTGTGCATATATCCCTGTTTTTTTTTAAATAAAACCTGCAATTGTGTGCACTATATAACTATTTGAAACACTACTCTAATAAGGGACCATCATTATGTAATCTCAGGAGCTATTCTAATTGATGCCCCCCTCCACCCCCGGCGAATAAATACGGTATTTCATATTGATTCGTGTTGTTCTTCGCGTTCCTTCTCCGGCACGGTTCGCAATTTGCGTATGGTCATCTAGAACATCTAGTTCATCAGAGAGTTTGCTCCTCATTTGTTGTAGTTGAGCCCTAAAGTATAATCCCATTATGTAAATTAGTGGTTTCTTTTTCCCGGTGACCCGCATACTAAGGTGTAACGTGGTGAGCTCAAATATGATTCTATATGTCAATTAAAACTCGGGGTAATGCCCACGGTAGATTGTGAACATTGGGTATCACGACTCAAATTTTATGACAGGTTAGTAAGGGAGTAACATATACATGTTCAAATACACGAAGGAGTGTTTTCTAACCATGTGGATGTCTTCAATACAATAACAAAGAACATTTCGTCGGTGGCCATCTTGAATTTTATTCAAATCCGCTATAATAATGCTCCAGTAACCCAGAAAACATAGGTGTAGACACCAGAATTGTGATTCTATTCCAATTGCAACTCGAGACCCAGGATATCAATACTCATTTCTGGATTTTAGGCTGGTAACTGCACGCAATGTACAAGTTCAGAAACAAAAAGCAATATTCAATAACCATGCATGTCCTCAGTCCTATAATACTTTTTTATACAATGTCAGCAAAATAATTTGGTTTTCAGTATACAATTGTATAGACATTGTGATTTTGTCAAAAAAAAATATAGTTATGTGGGCTATTTTCGAGTTTGCCATACCCCATAAGAAATAGATGCAGACACTAGAATTGTGCATCTATGTCAATTAGAACTCGTTATATCGGGTAAATTACAACTTAGGATATCAATATTACCTATTTCTGAACGATAACCGCATAATATAGGCCTACAAGATCACGAGAGACACAAAGCTATCCATTATAACCATACCTGTCTTCGTTACTGTAACATTCTAACATGTAAACAAATTTTGTTTTCAATATAAACATTCAGATTTTGTCTAAAAATGATTTTCACCAGTTGCCATCTTGAATTTTTCCGAATTCGCCATAGAGGAATGACCCAATATTGTTCTAAGTGGTCTCATTCAATTTTTTGACCCTGAAAACATAGGTGTCTGACACCAAAATTATGATTTATCTTATCTATTTCTGCTAGAATAGAAATATAAAAATTTGAATCTTGTTAAATTTATATTGTAGAGCTTGTAAAACCCAATAAACAACTCTTAGTGATCTGTTGTAATATAGTACTGAATTTGTATATAGAGTTTAATTCAGTTGAGGAATGGTTGGTTTTTTATCTTGCTTATAGCAGCATTATTTTTTTTCACATTATCTGTCTATATAATGCCACGAAGTACATGTAGGAAATCTTGGTATCAATAATCAAGTAATATATATAACTCATGAGATTATACAATATATATCATTTAGCTGCTTGTAAGTTGTAACAAATATTTTATAGGTTTTAAGTAACAAAGATTTCATAGCTTATGGTTAATGAAAGTCTCAGTATCAATACTTTGGTTGCATAAGCCCTGAGAGATAAAATAACAGAGTTGGAGGTACATGTCTGTCAAATATTTTTAGTTTCCATATAGATATAGTATATGTAATAGGGTTTAAGTTCAAAGTATATATACTGATTAAAAAGATAAATGTTCACTTCAAAGGATATAAATCTGCTTAATTCTGATAATAAGTTAGTGCTACATGTGGCAACTCAGATTTACTCCAGTTGGTGCACATTGTGATCTGTTTGGTCATTGTTATTGTGCCATTTCATTGGACCTGTTCATTCGTGTGCCATTTCAACACTACGGGGAGCATACAGCCCTGCAGCCATTTCGGCGCATTGAACTTATCTCTCACATTGCCATCTCTGTCCTACCAGGTACTGATTTTTAGTCTGAGTCAAGTGAAGCATTTAAGGGTGAAGTGCCTTGCCCAAGGACAAAACATTGAAACAATGTCCCAGTATTGAGAGGGGAGAAACATGATATTTCTCTGAAAATCCTGCACCTAACGGGGTTTTAAACCGTCCGGCAGGCACCAACATCGGCAAAGCGCCACGCTCAAACCATTGCCACCTCTCTAGTAGCCACAGATTGCTTTATATGCAGTAAATTTAGTGTACATCAAGGCTTGGTATGTGGAGCTAGAACTAAGATCTATAGAAATTAAGTTGAACGGATCTAGCTGCCTGAGGGTTAATTATATTTAATGACGAGATTAAAATATGAAATTGAATGGATGGTTGGTTATAATAAGTTCTCACAGGCTGTAAATCTTATCATGGTGCAATAACATAACCGAGAGGTTTAATTGATCAAAGGTACATCACAAATTTATGTTATTATTTGTCTGAACATAATCTTAGCCCAGGTTTTGTTCTCCACTGAAAACCTCGCCCACTCCCGTCATAATGGGTAATGTGACTTGAACCTTACAACGCTGAAATATTGTTGTATAAACCATGGAGACTAAAGGGTTTTTTTTCAATTTAACTTTTTCCGCTTTATTTGAATTCCTATGTTATGGATCTACGACCAATATACATTTTTAATTCTATCAGTGTGGGGACTGTCTCTAGACGTCAGAATCTGACATGTATTGACGTCACATCTTGACGTCTAAAGTCCCTGCGCTGAAATGGTTAATAAAGCCATGTGGTTTATTGGAGTGGAGTAGAAGACTTAAATGGACTGGCCCAGGCTAAAATCATAAAAAATCGGTGATTTTATTTTGGCTTCTTAATATGACCATATGATGTAAACATGTCCATAGACTAGAACAGCAAAAGTTTTTTAATGTTTCTGCTGCGCATTCACCAGTTAGGCTGGATATAGAGACGAAATTCCCGTATTTCTTATTTTTGACATGGTTGTCAAAAATTAGAAATCAAGAATTTCGTCTCTGTAGTCATAATCTTTTCTATCCATTCACGTTTATCACCACTTTGATAAATGTGATGGTACAGGGAATTTGTTAAAATGAACAAATGCCAGGCTTATCAAATAATTCAGTCTGGGAAATATTTTTTCATCTGGAACTGGAAATTGTAATTCTGCAAATGAATGAAAAACAGCAGCACACGACGAGCTTCAACTTCAGTTTGCAATGTAAAAAGAATATATAGTATTGCATTTAAGTCCTGTTGTTATTAGCTATGACATAATTTGTTCACTTGTCTTGCTAACTTCTGGACACGACAGTGAGATATTTTCCACAATGTTTTTGTTAACCTTCAGCATATCTTTTTTTCTATAGCCCCGGATATTTTCTGCTGCTATAAAAGAATTATGCTGGGCTCAGATAAATATATTCCCTATAGCACTATTATCAGTAATCAACATCATAATGGCATGTGCCGCCCTCCTGTAGGGATCAGGGGTAGCACTAATTTTACGGCCTTGCAAGACCAAGCGCCACATACTGAAAGATGACATTACACAGCTTAGAGACTATGTAAATTAACGTTACTTGAGAAAAATGGTTTTTAAAATTGAAAATACACACATTTAGAAAAATGTGAGTATTTATATGGCGCACATATCCAGCCCAGGGCTGCTCATGGCGCCTTGTACCATAGGCCTATATTATTATCCGTAGTCATTGGACATATTCGTTCAAGTACCATTTCAACTTCCTGGGGAGCATACAGCACTGCAGTCATGTTGCGCTAGTACAACAATTGCCATCTCTGTCCCACCAGGTTTTTATTTACACCTGAGTGAAGTAAAGCACTTGAGGGTGAAGTGCCCTTCACAACATTGATATAACAATGTCCTAGCGTTCAGAGGAGAAAATATGATATTTCTCTGGAAATCCTGCACCCAGCGAACCTTGAACTCGCGTGGCAGGCAGCGGCTAATGACAAAAGGCTACGCTCTAACCATTGTGCCACGTCCCTCTCTGTGTAGCGTAGTTTTTGTATTTATTATCTTAGGAAATGTTATTTTAAACCCCAAGGAAGGCATTGTCCACACAATTGAAACGGAGGGAATACAAAATCTGAGTTTTTTACCTTCAATTTTCTTCTGATTTTGGACAAATTAGGGAAGCCGCATCCGTAAACCACGTTTTTTAAGTGTGGCCTAATTTAAGTTTCGTAAGTTTAGGTTATGTGATAAAAACAAAAAACGTGGATATCCCAATTCTTTGATAAAAGCTCGCTGGTTGTTTTCTGTTTCAGAATCATTGAATTTGATAGTGACAGAAGTGAATGAACATGACCTTACAGTTTCCTGGGAAACACCAGATGTTGACTTTACTAGATTTGAAGTGCTATGTGAAGCAGATGGAGACTATTCTGACGATTCTGGTCACGTGAACAAAAACGTTGAATCATCAGTGTACTTATTCACATGTATGGAATTAACATCTGGAGCTAGTTACACAGTTCAAGTGGGAACATTTTTTGACGATCTACCTGTACTGGAGCCTAGCATAGTGAACAGTACAACAAGTAAGATCTCAAGAAACATGTTATCACAAGTGGATTATATTATATTTGTGCAAAAATAGAGTTGACAATTCACATTGTTTGACATTTTTGTTTCTCTTTTACAACAAGAACCTCTGATATGATTGAGGATTTCACAGAATAGATGACAGATGCTTTTAACACAAGAAATAAATAAATAATAATAAATCATGTATAAATAGATAAATAATAATAAATCATGTATAATGTTGGAGCTAGAATGCAACACTGTGTTATCCTCCAAGCCAATAAATAACTCTGGCTCCCTGTTGAACAAGGCCTTGCTTTGCTGACACATTTGTAAAGCTTGCATAATCTTTTTTTTTCAACTTATTTGTGCTCAGGAAAGACGCTCATGTTATGTTATGAGCTGTGTAAAACTGTATGGATTATACATTATGCGATTGTATATCTATATTGTTTTCTTTTTTTTTCTTTCTTGAAGTTTTTAATTTTTACAAACATTTGCTTGGAGCAATCTGTATATTTTTAATAATTGATTAAGGCTGGTACAATAACAATCTCTATTTACAGTTCCTCCTCAACCTGAGTTGTCTGCGGAAGATATAACAACAAATTCTATGGTTGTTCACTCCACCATCACTGATGATGACTATGTTATAAATGGATGTATTCTGCAATATGATGATATAGAACTTTTTGAGGAAGAAGAAGAAGAAGAAGAAGAAGACGAGAGTATTTGTATCTTTGAGATCACCAACTTGGTCCCCGGGACACAGTATGAGTTCACAGGATACACATTTAGTGGTAGTGTGAGAAGTCAAGAAGCCACACTGTCTGAAATCACGTGTAAGTAGAAGGGGATTAGTCTGTTTTAAAAGTAACCTTTGTGTCATGCATTTGAAGCTGGAATTATTATTGTAATTTTCAGTTTCCTGTCAAGTCATAACCCTGAAACACTGTGCACTATATTATGTACTCAAAAAGTTTCTTTGTGCACAACCTTGTGCCAGATTGATCACTTTTAGTACAAAAACCGCCACAGTTTATGAACCTCTTGTTTTTATCAAATATATATTTGACAAAAAAGATGTCTTTATGAAACTGTACAGTTTATTTTGTAAATATCCGCTATTTTTCATCTATCCACTCATATAAAATATGTTAACCTTAAAGCTCTACTTTATAGAATTAAATTTTTTACCCACTTTAAGTTGTGTCTCGCTACCGCGATCCACAACTTAAAGTGGGTGAAATTATTCATACAAGTACAATTTGAATCAGAATATATGTCTAACTTGTAGATTTGTTTCTAATTTCACGTACAAAGTTCCTGTTTTGAAGGAAAAACAGAAATGTTGAAAACGAATATAGACGAGATTAGCATTTTAAGGGTTGAAATCTATATGTTATGTTTACCCACACTGTTTTTTTTACATCTTTATGCTATGTTCACCCACTGTTTGTTTTTTTACATCTTTATGTTATGTTTACCACTGTTTGTTTGTTTGTTTGTTTGTTTGTTTGTTTGTTTGTTTGTTTGTTTGTTTGTTTGTTTGTTTGTTTGTTTGTTTGTTTGTTTACATCTTGATGTTATGTTCACCCACTGTTTGTTTGTTGATCTATATATGTTATGTTTACCCACTGTTTGTTTGTTTGTTGACATCTTTATGCTATGTTCACCCACTGTTTGTCTGTTGATATCTTTATGTTATGTTTACCCACTGTTTGTTTGTTGACATCTTTATATTATGTTTACCCACTGTTTGTTGACATATTTATGCTATGGTTACCCACTGTTTGTTTTTTGATATCTTTATGTTATGTTTACCCACTGTTTGTTTGTTGATAACTTTATGTTATGTTTACCCACTGTTTGTTCGTTGACATATTTATGTTATGTTTACCCACTGTTTGTTGACATTTTTATGCTATGGTAACCCACTGTTTGGTTGTTGACATCTTTATGCTATGTTTACCCACTGTTTGTAGTACGTGTTAGATGGCCTGATGCCATCCTCATTGGGCCGGATGTTCCCTCTATAACTGTGACATATGCTATGGTTATCCACTGTTTGTTTGTTGACATCTTTATGTTATATCCAACCACTGTTTGTTGACATCTTTATGTTCTGTTCACCCACTGTTTGTTTGTTGACATCTTTACGTTATGTTCACCCACTGTTCGTTTGTTGACATTTTTATGTTATTTACCCACTGTTTGCTTGCTGACATCTTTGTGTTAGGTTTACCCACTGTTTGTTTGTTGACATCTTTATGTCATGTTTAATCAGTGTTTGTTTGTTGACATCTTTGTGTTAGGTTTACCCACTGTTTGTTTGTTAACATATTTATGCTATGTTTACCCACTGTTTGGCTGTTTTTTGCTGACATCTTTATGTTATGTTTACCCACTGTCTGTAGTGTTAGATGCTCATGATTCCATCCTCATTGGGCCGGATGTTTCCTTTATAACTGTGACATATGCTATGGTTATCTACTGTTTGTTTGTTGACATCCTCATGTTATATCTAACCACTGTTTGTTGACATCGTTATGTTATGTTTACCCACTGTTTGTTTGTTGACATCTTTGTGTTATGTTTACCCACTGTTTGTTTGTTTGTTAACATCTTTATGTTATGTTTACTCACTGTTTGTTTGTTGACATCTTTATGTTATGTTTATCCACTGTTTCTTTGTTGATATCTTTATGTTATGTTTACCCACTGTTTGTTTGGTTACGTCTTTATGTTATGTTTACTCACTGTTTGTTTGTTTGTTTGTTTACATATTTATATTATTTTTACCCAGTGTTTGTTTGTTTGTTGACCTCTTTGTGTTATGTTTACCCACTGTTTGTTTATTGACATCTTTATGTTATGTTAAACCACTGTTGTTTATCGACATCTTTATGTTATGTTTACCCACTGTTTGTTTGTTTGTTAACATCTTTATGTTATGTTTACCCACTGTTTGTTTGTCGCCATCTTTATGTTATGTTTATCCACTGTTTCTTTGTTGACATCTTTATGTTATGTTTACTAACTGTTTGTTTGTTTGTTTGTTTGTTTGTTTGTTTGTTTACATATTTATATTATTTTTACCCAGTGTTTGTTTGTTTGTTTGTTGACCTCTTTGTGTTATGTTTACCCACTGTTTGTTTATTGACATCTTTATGTTATGTTAAACCACTGTTGTTTATCGACATCTTTATGTTATGTTTACCCACTGTTTGTTTGTTTGTTAACATCCTCATGTTATGTTTACCCACTGTTTGTTTGTCGACATCTTTCTGTAATGTTTACCCACTGTTTGTATGTTGACATCTTTATGTTATGTTCACTCACTGTTTGTTTGTTGACATCTTTATGTTATGTTTACCCACTGTTTGTTTGTTGACGTCTTTATGTTATGTTTACCCACTGTTAGTTTGTTGACATCTTTATGTTATGTTTACCCACTGTTTGTTTGTTGACATCTTCATGTTATGTTTACCCACTGTTTGTTTGTTGACATCTTTTATGTAATGTTTATCCACTTTTATTTGTTAACATCTTTATGTTATGTTCACTCACTGTTTGTTTGTTGACATCTTTATGTTATGTTTACCCACTGTTTGTTTGTTAACATATTTATGCTATGTTTACCCACTGTTTGGCTGTTTTTTGCTGACATCTTTATGTTATGTTTACCCACTGTCTGTAGTGTTAGATGCTCATGATTCCATCCTCATTGGGCCGGATGTTTCCTTTATAACTGTGACATATGCTATGGTTATCTACTGTTTGTTTGTTGACATCCTCATGTTATATCTAACCACTGTTTGTTGACATCGTTATGTTATGTTTACCCACTGTTTGTTTGTTGACATCTTTGTGTTATGTTTACCCACTGTTTGTTTGTTTGTTAACATCTTTATGTTATGTTTACCCACTGTTTGTTTGTTGACATCTTTATGTTATGTTTATCCACTGTTTCTTTGTTGATATCTTTATGTTATGTTTACCCACTGTTTGTTTGGTTACGTCTTTATGTTATGTTTACTCACTGTTTGTTTGTTTGTTTGTTTACATATTTATATTATTTTTACCCAGTGTTTGTTTGTTTGTTGACCTCTTTGTGTTATGTTTACCCACTGTTTGTTTATTGACATCTTTATGTTATGTTAAACCACTGTTGTTTATCGACATCTTTATGTTATGTTTACCCACTGTTTGTTTGTTTGTTAACATCTTTATGCTATGTTTACCCACTGTTTGTTTGTCGCCATCTTTATGTTATGTTTATCCACTGTTTCTTTGTTGACATCTTTATGTTATGTTTACTCACTGTTTGTTTGTTTGTTTGTTTGTTTGTTTGTTTGTTTACATATTTATATTATTTTTACCCAGTGTTTGTTTGTTTGTTTGTTGACCTCTTTGTGTTATGTTTACCCACTGTTTGTTTATTGACATCTTTATGTTATGTTAAACCACTGTTGTTTATCGACATCTTTATGTTATGTTTACCCACTGTTTGTTTGTTTGTTAACATCTTTATGTTATGTTTACCCACTGTTTGTTTGTCGACATCTTTGTGTAATGTTTACCCACTGTTTGTATGTTGACATCTTTATGTTATGTTCACTCACTGTTTGTTTGTTGACATCTTTATGTTATGTTTACCCACTGTTTGTTTGTTGACGTCTTTATGTTATGTTTACCCACTGTTAGTTTGTTGACATCTTTATGTTATGTTTACCCACTGTTTGTTTGTTGACATCTTCATGTTATGTTTACCCACTGTTTGTTTGTTGACATCTTTTATGTAATGTTTATCCACTTTTATTTGTTAACATCTTTATGTTATGTTCACTCACTGTTTGTTTGTTGACATCTTTATGTTATGTTTACCCACTGTTTGTTTGTTGACATCTTTGTGATATGTTCACCCCCTGTTTGTTTGTTTGTTCACATCTTTATATAATGTTTACCCACTGTTTGTTTGTTTGTTCACATCTTTATGTTATGTTTACCCACTGTTTGTTTGTTGACAACTTTATGTAATGTTTATCCACTTTTATTTGTTAACATCTTTATGTTATGTTCACTCACTGTTTGTTTGTTGACATCTTCATGTTATGTTTACCCACTGTTTGTTTGCTGACATCTTTTATGTAATGTTTATCCACTTTTATTTGTTAACATCTTTATGTTATGTTCACTCACTGTTTGTTTGTTGACATTTTTGTGTTATGTTTACCCCCTGTTTACTTGTTTGTTTGTTCACATCTTTATATTATGTTTACCCACTGTTTGTTTGTTTGTTCACATCTTTATGTTATGTTTACCCACTGTTTGTTTGTTGACAACTTTTTGTTATGTTTACCCACTGTTTGTTTGTAGACATATATATGTTATATCTTCCCGCTGTTTGTTTGTTGATATCTATATGTTGTGCTACCCACTATTTATTTGTTGACATCTTTATGTTATGTTTACCACAATTTGCAGTGTTAGACGCTCCTGAGGCCATCCTCATTGAGCCAGATGTTTCCTCTATAACTGTAAGCTGGGAATCTCCTGAAGGAAACTACACTGGGTTCGAGGTTGATTGCTTGGCCAATAGTGATGGTGCAGTGAATCAGAGTACAAATGAAGTAGAGGAGTCAGGAGGTACATACACAGCTGAGTGTGAGGGTGTAACAGCAGGCGTGGAATACACGGTCACAGTTACTACACTACATGATGGTCATGACATGAGATCAGAGGGGACGACTAATTATACCATCACTGGTAGGTGGAGTGTATATTAACCCTTGAAGTGCTACATAATAAAATTGAAGTTGTGTCTCGCTAATGTGGCCCACAACTTCCAGTAGTAGTAGTAGTAAATCATTGCTTTACGTCACTTTTCAGCACAAATGGTCTTTTAAGTGACATTGTAATACGATAAAAACGTTGCAGTCAATTGATGAGATGAATGATGTACAGATGAGTATGTGAGGGTGGGGGTGATAGGGCATGGTGGGTTATTGAGAGCGGTTTTGAGACTTGATTTTCGCTGTGTAATTTTATGCTGAAACTCGGCTATCCTCGGGTCGGATAGTCCCCAGAGTAACAAAAGGAAGGGTAACTCCATTCATTCCACCTGAGACACCTAATGTCACACACGCTATTGCCGGGTATTTGAAGCTACCACGGCCTACACCAGCGCATGCACTGATGCGGGTGCTGCATTGGCTCCGCTGTTGAGTGGAGGAACCAGTGTATGCCAGTGGCAATCCGCCTGAAGATTATGGCCAGATACGAGGAGGTTGCAGCTGTCCTTGAATGATTGCTGTAGACTAGTGCTTACGTACCAGGCCTTACACAGCATTCAACAGACGAAACAAATACCTAATGACCCTCCCCTGATAGGGGCGAAAAGTACTACTATTGCAATCATCCCAGTACCCCCCCCCCCACAACTTCCAAGTTGGTAAAAATACTCATTTGAGAAGAGACAATTGCAATGCATGATGGTTGAGCACACATTTCGTATTTCGTTCCCTATAATAGTGATTTGAATAACTTTGGAGTAAGATACATCAATTAATGTGTATTTATTAAATATAATCTCAATTTGACGATCGATTTAAATTGCTGTGGATTATGATAATTATGCACAAACTGCACAAAGTGTCGGCTATGACAGTAAGTTCACAAGTTTAGGTTGCATGACGGTGTCGTGCTAAGTACCCTGTGCATAGTGATCACCGTAATTTATCACACAACATGGTGTGGTAACAGCTGGCAGTTCAATGTCATAATGTTTGGGATTTTACGGCTTAGTAAGCATCACTGAGAGGTGAATATATTATACATCTCAAAATCTATCTTAAGACAGAAATAATTGCTTTTACAAATTGAAATTTCTCAATTGGAGACTATAATGATGACGAAATGTCCCAAAAACACAAATTTGCACAAAATTTAAACACACAAATATTATTAAATTGACAATACTAGCTTACTTCACTTTTATAAATATTTAATGCTACAATATCTTGGTGAATTGATTGCTCTTTGCAAATTACCTAAATACTTTTTCTTTTCTTTTTATTTTGGTTCAAAGTTGAATTTATTTTCAATAAAATGTTTATCTGGTTATTTGTATTTTCAACATTTAAATGATTTGACTAATATTATATTTCAACAACTCTAATTCTTAACCTATTATTTGCAATGGTTATCGTTTTGTTGGAAGAGGAAGTTTTTTGTTTATTCACAGCTGTACTTTTCTTTTATTCTCAGTACCAGAGGAACCAACCAGCACAGAGATCACATCTGTCACTACTGATTCTATGGCTGTCCAATTCAGCTATAATGAGAATCCCGCTGTGGCTCAGTGTACTCATTATCACATTACATGGTCACCTGATAACACTACTGAATTAGAATATGATGCTAGTACATTTGAGTACACTATAGATGGTCTTGATGAGTGTACAGATGACTACATTGTCAATGTTAAAGCCGTCACTAAACCAATTAATACAGAATGGATCAACCTGGATGACGCAGTGGGTGAAGCATTGAGTGATAGCACCTGTACTTGTGAGTTTTTTTATGAAACTTTTCAATAATTTATCAAAAAGTACAAAATAATATAATTATTGTAATATTAAAAATTTGATTCAGTCACGGGTGGAAAAGACATAATTTAAACCATGCGCCAACTATAGCAATGCACATTTGATTCTATGTCCAGGCTTAGGAAAAAAGGATCCAAGAAGCATAATTCCAATCACTTTATGTTTTAGGGGATTTAAATAACGACTGTTCAGTTCTAGGGGAATATACTATTTGACCTTCTACTTTGCTCAATTACTCAAACACATTTTTTTTCCTTGGCTTATATACATAGTACCTGGAGCAGTGGATCCAACAAGTAGCTCCGCCAGTCCTCATTCCATATTGGTTAGATGGGAATTACCTGTCGAGTGTGGGGAGGATACCAATGTGTGGTATGAGCTTCATATCACATCTAATGATGCAGATGAAGATTATTGTGCGGAGTATGCCTTGAATGAGAATGGAATAGAATGTGAGCAGGTGAATATGGTGGTTTGAATGTCAAATGATTTGTTTGTAGTAAATGTAATTGAATTTTCATCAGCGTGCACACACTATCATCTCTCTAGGTATATTATTTTGACATTTTCATTTAGGCCTACTACTCATTGATTGTAATGAACAGATGGTCAACAATTATGAACAATTATACGCATGGAAAGAGATAGATAATGTTATTCTGCGCCTTTGAACAATGGATATATATTTGTGTGTATGCCTTGATCATGAAGATTTACAATGCATAAGTGGGGCCTAAATGTATAACATAAATATTTTAACAAAATGGTGTGAATTTGTTTTAACTGAGACTCATTCCACTCTTTTTGCAATGCTATAATTTCTGATGGAATAGTTTAATGTTTAACACCAGATAATTATACCCTGATATGTTTTATTGTAGAATTTCGGTGGATGTTGATCTTTAAAATATACAGCAATATAAATATTAGTCAAAATGGTAAAAATTAAGACATAAATTTGATAGTAATTTTGAAATCGATCTTGATATTCTACTAATTTGAATTAACATTCTGAAAGCATATTACTGCTGTTTATCTTTGCAGAACAGAACTAGCTGAACTGGACTCAATAAATATTTGTTATCATACTGTTACAGATGACGGACTCTACATGTCCTCAACATGATTGTGCTAGTTATAAGATGAATGAAGAAGGTTTTTATTACAATATTACTGGTTTGTCGCCCTACACTGATTATGTGATTGATATGAGAGCTGTGACGTGTGGTGGAGCAGGTGTCTCTGGGGATACTCAGGCGACTACGATGGAATCAAGTATGTCACTTACATATTGTATTAATTGTTGATTGATCAGACATTAGCATTATTTGCCAAATCATATATTGATTAGAACGGTATGCTGTAAACAAACACGTGTGCGCACAAATGCTAAAATTTCCATCATTTTTTTTAAGTTTATAAGTTCAGGTAATGTGATGAAACCTCACTGGTTATTTTCTATTTCAGAACCGTTGAATTTGACAGTGACAGATGTGAACGAACATGACCTTACAGTTTCCTGGGAAAAACCAGTTGTTGACTTTACTAGATTTGAAGTGCGATGTGAAGCAGATGGAGACTATTCTGATTATTCTGGTGATGTGGAAAAGAGTGATGATGAGTTATCTGTGTACACATTCACATGTAAAAATTTAACATCTGGAGCTAATTACACAGTTAAAGTGGAAACATTCAATGAAGCTGCAGCTGTATCGGAGCCTAGTACAGTGAACAGTACAACAAGTGAGATCTTGAGAAAACATGTTCTCACAAGTGGATTATGTAATTTTGGCGCAAAAATAGAGTTGATGATTCACATTGTTTGGCATTTCTGTTCATCTTTTACAACAAATCTCTCTGATGTGATTACCAATTTTTCAGAATTGATAAAAGATACTAAAAGCAAAATTTCAATTTCAATTGTTTTCTTTATACCCACATAATACCACTTGAAAAGAATGTGTGTATTTCCCAATAAATCACGTATAATATTGCATTTGTAGGATAAAATGTCAAAAATGTGTTATCTTCCAAACCAATTATTAACTCTGACTCTCTATTCAACAAGGCCTTCCTTTGCTGACACATTAGTGAAGTTTGCATAATTGTTTTTTTTTTACTTATTCACGTTTATTTACTGTTTGGTTTTTGCTTTGTTTATTTTTATAGTTTTTATTTTTTATAAACATTTGCTTCAATCAATCTGTATTTTTAAATAATTATTTATGGCTGGCACAATAACAGATTATCTCTATTTACAGTTCCCCCTCAACCCGAACTGTCTGCTGATGATATAACAAAAGACTCTATGGTTGTTCACTCTGCCATCACTGATTATGACTATGTTGTAAATGGATGTATTCTGCAATATGAAGATATAGAATTTTTCGAAGAAGAAGGCGGGAATGTGTGTATCTTTGAGATCACAGATTTGGTCCCCGGGACACAGTATGATTTCACAGGCTACACATTTAGTGGTAGTGTGAGAAGTAAAGAAGCCATACTGTCCAAGGTCACGTGTAAGTTGGAGGGGAATAGCAAGTGTTAAAAGAAACCTTCGTGTAATGCATTTTCTGTCATTCATTTGAAGCTGAAATTATTATTGTAATCCTCAGTTGCTTCAAAGTTTTTAACCCTGATACATTTTGCACTATATTATATACTCAATAAAAATAGTACACTGACTCCAGTTGCATTGATATCACACAACAAGAATGTGATCTTACTTACTGCAATAACCGCCACAGTTTATTAACTGTTTGTTTATGATGTCTTTATGAAACTCTACAATCTAGTTTGTAAATATACGCTATTTTTCAAATATCCACTCATAAAAAATACTTTAACCCTTAAAGCGCTACCGCGACCCACAACGTCGAGTGGGGGGATTTGTTATATAAATACAATTTATATCAGAATCTATGTCAATCATGAAAATTGGATGCTCATTTCTCTTACAGGTTTTCTGTATTGAATGAAAAACGGAAATGTTGAAAACGGCTATAGACGCGATTTGCACTTTAGGCCCAAGGGTCGACATCTTTATAATGTTATGTTTGTTGACATCTTTATGTTATGTTTACCCACTGTTTGTTTGTTGACATCTTTATGTTATGTTTACCCACTGTTTGTTTGTTGACATCTTTATGCTATGTTTACCCAATGTTTGTTTGTTTGTTGACATCTTTGTGTTATGTTTACCCACTATTTGTTTGTTGACATCTTTATGTTATGTTCACTCAATGTTTGTTTGTTGAGATCTTTACGCTATGTTTACCCACTGTTTGTAGTGTTAGACGCTCCTGATGCCATCCTCATTGAGCCAAATGTTTCCTCTATAACCGTGAGCTGGGAATCTCCTGAAGGAAACTACACTGGGTTCGAGGTTGATTGCTTGGCCAATAGTGATGGTGCAGTGGATCAGAGTACAAATGAAGTAGAGGAGTCAGGAGGTACATACACAGCTGAGTGTGACAATGTAACAGCAGGCGTGGAATACACAGTCACAGTTACTACACTACATGATGATTATGACATGAGATCAGAGGGGACGACTGATTATACAATCACTGGTAGGTGGAGTGTATATTAACCCTTAAAGTGCTACATATTATAATTGACGTTGTCACCTTCTGGAAGTTGTATCTCGCTACTGCGGCCCACAACTTCCAAGTTGGTAAAAATTACTCATTTGAGACTAAACATTTGCAAATCATGATGTTTAGGCGCACTTTTTGTTCCCAATAATTGTAATTTTAATAAAATTGTATTAAAATACAACAAGTAATATGTATTTATTAAATATAATCTTCAAATGACGATCGATTTATATTGTCGTGAATTAAGCTAATTATGCACAAACTGCACAAAGTATCGGCTATGCCAGTAAGTTCACAAGTTTGTTTACAAGTTTGGATTGCTTGACAGTGGTATGCTAATTACCCTGTGCATAGTGATCACCATAATGTATTACATGACATGGTAACAGTGTGGTAATTTGTAAATTGAAAATTATATTGATGACGAAAAGTCCCAAAAATCACAAAATTTAAACACACAAAAATTATCAAATTGACAATACTAGCTTTCTTTAGTTTTATGAATATTTAATGATACAATATCTTGGTGAATTAATTGCTCCGTGTAAATTAACTAAATAAGTTGTCCTTTCTTTTAATTTGAGTTCAAAATTTAATTTATTGTGAATAAAATCTTTATCTGAGTGTTTGTATTTTCAACATTTGATTGATATGAGTAATATTATATCTCAATAACAATAATTTTTAACCTACAATCTGTAATGGTTATCTCTTTGTTGGGAGAGTAGGTTGTTTGTTTATTTACAGATGTTTTCCTGTACTTTCAGTACCAGAGGTTCCAACCAGCACAGAGATCACATCTGTCACTACTGATTCTATGACTATCTCATTCAGCTATGATTATGATCCCGCTGTGGCTCAGTGTACTCATTATCATATTACATGGTCTGATGAGACTCATGAATTAGAATATACAGGTGGTACACATGAGTACACTATAGATGGTCTTGATGAGTGTACAGATGACCACACTGTCACTGTTAAAGCCGTCACTAAACCAAATAGTACAGAATGGATCCATCTGGATGACGCAGTGGGTGAAGCATTGAGTGATAACAGCTGTACTTGTGAGTTTATCCATGAGAAATAACAATGCATATAAATAACTGTGATTTTCCTGATAATCATATTCATTTATTATGTGACCTTTTTTGTGGTCATTTGTCATGCATCTTTCATTCTACAATTGTTAATAGATTACGCCCATGGCAGCTGATAGTTAGGTTAAAGGTGGCTTTGTTTCTTATTAGCATTTTTAGGGTAACCAGTCTGAGCATTCTCATTTAAAATCTGAATGATTACTGTATAACTTTTATTTATACAAAGTGTTATGTGCTATGTTGAAATTATAAATGTGGTAATTTTGTAAGAAAAGTGTCTTCTTGATGAAACTGAATACGTTTAATATCAAGATTCCGACATCATAGCTTCAAATTGATTTAATATATATATTTAAAATGAGTACAATTATTTAACTGGGCTACTAATGAGACACAAAATTCATCATTAAAGATTAGAGTTATTTTATTTAAAATCTTGTGATCTTAGTATCTTTAATTTATCACTGAATTTCAGGAGAATAATTCTACTGATATTGTTATGCATGTACATGTAGCGCCAGCCACGACTCTAATTTTCTTTAGTACCTTTTATTGGCATTTTTAAGTAGCACAATTTGAATATAGAATGTGTGCTTGATCAGCAAGAGCTAACGATACTTGGCTGCTTATTTGACAAATATAAATAATGTTCACACACTTGAAGTTGTGGGTCGCTTAACAACTTCAATTGGGTGAATATTTCACTTGGATGAAATGAACCATAAATGGTTAAATCATATTAAACTATAACACATGAATTTATTCTTGCTTTATATATTATAGTGCCTGGAGCAGTGAATCCAACCGTTGACCCGAGTTCACATTCTATGGTGGTTCAATGGACATTACCCACTGGGTGTGATTCTACGACATATGTGTGGTATGAGCTTCATATCAAAGACACAGATGAATATTGTGCGGAGTATGTCTTGTACGAGAATGGAGCAGACTGTGAACAGGTGAATATGGTGTTACTGTGACATGCGTTGTTTGTAGTAAATGTGATTATGTCTCTGGATATATTATTTTTCCATTTTCAGTATATTTTAGGTCCTAATGGTTGTTGCCTTTGATGGTTTTAAAATTTAGATCATTGATTTTAGTAAGTATTTCAGATAATTTATTTTTAAATCAATTACAAAACATCACCCTTTATGACGTGACAAGGGCTTTCAAATTTGTGAGAATATTCAATCCGAAATCATGCAAATGTGCTGAAAAGATGTGCTGTACAAGTCCAATAAAGTGCTGATTAATTGAACTACTGTATTATTCCTAATAAATGCACCCCTCTAATAAATGCACCCCTCATTTGTTCTGCCCTCCGCTGCCAGAAGGTCGTAAAATCCCAACATGTCCCAGTTTGCAGCCAATTGGCCTGCCTGGTCCATGGGCCCACATTGCATTTTCAACAGACAGCCCATCAAACACTCATGAGCCACACTCATGTTGTTTTAATGATGGTCCACCATCAACTTCCTGGAGAGTACAGCAATCCAGTACCAGCTCCGGATGACGCAGTGACATTTTTCTTCTTGATATTTGTTACGATTACTGTTTTAATGCAATTTAATAGCATTAACCGCTGAATGGACCACTTATGTATAGTTTTCAAATCTGTATTAAGACGTCTGAGGATCCTGTCAAGGCACCTTCCAGGCGCTTGAAACATTCAGCTGTGTTACAAAGACGATGGGTATGCAGTGAAGTGATCATGCTTATACCAGGATCACACTTTCTAGGAGAAATCTAGGTCAAATGGCAAGCTGAAGAAAAAAAAAATAATCAAGTACCATTCATGGATTGTAAGTCGACACTTACTTGTGGTTTAGAGATTTTTTATGTAAACGTTTAGCCCAGGCGGCAGGGAAAAACATTAAGGCGACTCCTTATGTTGAGAAATTTTCAATTTTGAAAAAATAATTCATATGAAGCCTACTGATCTAAAATAAAATACAAAAGCATAAAAAAAACACTTTAACTAGTTTTAATTTCCAAGAGGTATATTGTCATGTAAAAAAGACTGCCACAAAACCCACGATCTCAGACGGCATGATCAAAGTAACCACATGGTTATATTAATAGCTGCCGCCCTTGATTGGTCTGGGAACGCGATGATCGATTGTCTGCTTAACGCTGGGCCGACGGCATAAACTGGTGGCCCAATGTTGTGTCAGCATTCAACCATCATTTACGTGAACAAACTGTATGTTTGGGTTTTTCATGGATTCTTATAAATAATATTAAGAAATGTTTTTGAAAATTTGAAAAATCTAAACAAAAGAAATAATGATCTGCAGGATACACTACTTCATAAATAAAATTGATGTTGAAAAATTGTCAACATAAGCAGTTCCTTTAAATTGAAATAGACCTTAAGATTTTTTTGCCAAATTTCAGCCCAGACATATATTTTTTATATCCCCCGTCCGACGAAGTTGGGGTGAGGGGTATTGGCGTCGCCTCGGATGTCCGTCCGTCCGGCCCGCCGTCCGTCTGCCTGCATGTAGTTTCCGGAGCAGATCTTGGAAACGCTTGGATGGATTTCTTGAATTTTGCCCACACACATTCCTTGGGGGGTGTAGATGTGCCTTTTGGGGTTTTGAATTTTTACCTACTCAAGTGGCCGACCATCGGCCATAATCAGCTTTAATATACCTGACTTCTGGCCACATTTCGTTTTCAGAGCGGATCTCGGAAACCAATGGGTGGATTCATTTAATATTTCACCAACACATCTCTTATGGGGTGTTGATGTGCCTTTTGGGGTTTATGAATTTTGACCTACTTAATTGGCCGACCAACAGCCATACTTAACTTTGATATGACTGATATCTGGCAAACTGTGCTAGATAGAAAGACCATTACTGTATAACAAAATGTGCGGTTTTAGGTAGGAATGTGCCCTGAAAAAATTCAACTTGTTCAAAATGACTAAAAATCTGCCATAATTAAATTTATTATGCCTGATATCTGACGAACCGTGCCAGATAGCTAGACCATTACTATAAAACAAAATGTGTGGTTTCAGGTGTAGATATGCCCTGAAAATTTTTAACTTGATCAAATTCAAAATAGACGACTATTGGCCATAATTATCTTTAATATGCCTGATACCGGACAAACCGTGCCACATGGCTATACTTTTACTATAAAACACAATATGCAGTTTCAGGAGGGGATATGCCCTGCAATTTTTTAACTTGATCAAATTTCAAATTGCAGACTATCGGCCATAATTTACATTGATATACCTTATATCTGGCAAACTCTGCCAGATAGCTAGACCATTACTATAAAAACAAAATGTGCTGTTTAATGGAGAAATATGACCTGAAAAATGTCAACTAAATCAAAGTGAAATGGCCGACTATCAGACATAATTAACTTTAATCTGCCTGATATCTGACAAACCGTTCCAGATAGCTAGACCAATGAAACAAAATATGTGGCTTCAGGTAGCGATATACCTTGAAAAATGTCAACTCAATCATATTCAAAATGTCCAACTAGATGCCATTATTTACTTTAATATGGGTAATATCAAGACAAGTGTGCCAGATAGCTAGATCATTACTATAAAACAAAATGTGTGGATTCAGTGCGAGATATACCCTCAAGAATGTCAACTTGATCAAATTAAACGATTGCCGACCATCATTGACTCCAATATATGTAACATACACGGTAATCTGTGCTAGATAGATAGACCATTACTGTAAAACAGAATGTGAGACTTCAAGGAACAATGCACTCAGGATTCGTAAGTCGACGAAATAATAACACGATAAAAACGGCTGAAATCAGGAATGGACAGAACAATCGCCAGTGAATCATAATTAATGTTTCATTAGTATTGGGTATATTGGGAATGTTTTCTTTGACAATAGAATTGTGTATTTGGTTTGATGTTAGTGCTAAAAACAGCAAGTTAAACTGGAGTGTGTACGTCATAATGTGATAAAAAAATAGTTAAATATTTGGTAGGTCAGTCTAATGCAGATGTTGAGTCAGACAGTTGGAATCTGCATATGCAGAAGCAAGACATGCCTTGATTGGTTTGTGGTGAAGCCTCCAACCAATCAACGTTGCCGTGAGATATCGTCGATTTTGAATCGCGGCCCGGCGTCATCCAAGCAAGCAGACAACCGCACTTTTATCTTCAACCACGATACTAGCTTACGGCGGGTCCTTAAGCCACATTGTCAAATAAGTGTGACCTAAAAGACATTTTGTCTATTCCTGGGAGAAACTGCATGTGTGCACAGTAAGACAGAATATTGTAGTTGTACATTTTATTATGCACTGTTTATCAATAGCTAGATATTTGTCTTATATTTACAGGTCTGGATCATACAGATTTATAATAAAAAACTGAAGTTACTACATAAATGATTCATATTTCAACACTGGAATTGCAAATTTGGACCCATTCTGGACCCATTCTTTTGCATTACTCATATATGTGATTTTTTATTATTTTTGCTTTGGAAGATAAAAACATATTCCCAGTCTTATTGAATAATGTAAGGTTTAACAGCAAAATAATGATGCATACAAATTCTCTATTTAAGAGTATTTCTGCACAGCAATATATATATTAAATAAACGGTAAAGTCAGTATATAAATTTGACAGTAATTTTGAAAGCGAACTTTATAGCGAACTTGAAATCTTTCATATCGGTTTCACTGATACAAATGCAGATCCTGAGTTGAGAGCATTTTGTGTTAATAATGTTAATAATAATATGTTTAGTATAGTCAACCTGGCTTATTATCATAATTGCTCAAGTGGATTAATATGTCTCTGAGCTGTGTAGAGACAAACAATTGTAACTAATTGCATTTAAAGTAAGCAGTTACTGCTGTTTATCTTTGAAGAACAGATCTCATTAAACTGGACTGAATATATGTTATTATACTTTTACAGATGACGGATTCTACATGTTCTACATCTGAATGTGCCAGTTATGAGAGTGGCGGAGAAGATTTTTCATACAATATTACTGGTTTGTCGCCCTACACTGATTATGTGATTGATATGAGAGCTGTGACTTGTGGTGGAGCAGGTATTTCCGGAGGAACTGGCGCTACTACGTTGGAATCAAGTAGGCCTACGTCACTTACCAATTGTATTAAGTGTTGATTGATTAGATATTAGCATTATGTTCCAAACCATATATTGAGTAGATGTTGTGATGTAAAAAGCAGGTGTGAGTACAAATCCTAATTTAATTCAGTTGAGTCTGCCACTAGAATACAAAGTTTTTATTGAGACCTCCGGCTTCGGGCTTCCTTCTGTCGCGATATATATCTCACTCTAAATACACCACTGGACAAACAAGCTGGAAATTATATAATTTCTAGATGCTATGATAATTCGGTGCATTTTGAGATGTATTATTCACTTGACATTGGGAACGGTGGAACAAAATAAGACCTCTGTTTGGGATATGTGTTTTCGGAAATTAAGACTACTGTCAATTACTAGTTTTTTTGGCTGATGCAAATGTATTTGTGTCTTAACCTAGAATTGAGCATGGGAAATTATTTAAAAAAAAATCTTGCTGAAGTTGGACCCAATAAGAAGCAATAAGAGTATCATCGGCATAAAGATGGTGACTTATGTCGAAGCTGGAGTCTATAGTGCCGAGTGGTGTGGTGTATAAGGTGAAAAGCAGTGGTTCCAGATACCAATATCATGTATGTTTAATAGAATGAAGGTGTGTGTAATGCTTGTTTGCTTCAGCGAACATTAGGCCAATGAAACATTTTAGCTGAGATGACACAGCTGTCATGGTATAACGTCTTATTATATACTAATGTTATATTAAACCTGTAAATATTTTGTTCAGTTCCGGGAAAAGTTGACGGCCTCACTGTAGAAGACAAAGGACATGATCATATAGCTTTGAGCTGGACTGAGCCTGCAGAACCTAATGGCGTTATAATAAACTACAATGTTTGTTACAATATCAGCATACAACAGGAAACAAATGGAGACGAGTTTAATTCCACTGGTCTTACACAAGGTTGTGAGGACACAACTAACACATTCTGGAACAAGACAGGATTCTATGCTTCTGCAACCTATGAGTTTTGTGTGCACGCCTGTACAAGTCCTGGTTGTGGAGCGGATGAGTGCCTGGTACAGACTCTAAATGAGCATTGTACGTTAAGGCACATGTTTTTGAACTTTTGTATCAAATATTGATGCCATCTAATAATTTTGTACTGATAATACACATTTGCTGCATACACTGGTCGTCAATTATACTTAACGCTTTAAACTGGTTGTAATCTGTTTCATTAGCAGGTTAAATCACAGTTATTTGGTGATGAATTGTTTGTTTAACCCTTTCAATCTTGAATTTACCATAGTCATCTTCATCCACTACAAGCCGCGAATTGCTGCCGCAATTATCGACTTGTAGTGGATGAAGATGACTTGGAGTGGATGAAAAATTGAAGAAAATTACCATGTATTGGTAAACCAGTTCCATGGAAATTCCCATTCTAAAATCCTTGGTTGAAAGAAAATGAAGTCTGTTTTCAGGGATGTAAAATGATGCTTTAATGCATCGTGGGGGCTTAAAGGGTTAAAGGGACTGGCCCAGGCTAAAATCATCATCATCATCATTATTTTGGCTTCTTAATATGACCATATGATGTAAACATGTCCATAGACTAGAACTGTAAAAGTTGTTTAATTTTTCTGCTGCGCATTCACCAGTTAGGCTAAATATAGAGACGGAATTCCCGATTTCTAATTTTTGACATGGTTGTCAATAATTATAAATCAGGAATTCTGTCTCTATATCTAGCCTAACTGGTGAATGCACTAACTGGTGAATGCGCTGCATAAACAACTTTTGCAGTTCTAGTCTATAGATATGTTTACATCATATGGACATATTAAAAAGCCAAAATAAAATCACCGATTTTTTGCTGATTTTAGACCGGGGCAGTCCCTTTACACATCCATTTCCAAGACTGTTTAAACATCAACATTTGCAAATATTTTGTTAAATTGAACAAATAGGAGTAATATTCACCCCCTTGAAGTTGTGGGTCGCGGTAGCGATACCCACTTTCCAGCGGGTGAAAATTTAAATAAGATAACTTAGAAGAAAAGGTGTTAAAGCTATAGACCACTCTATATACGTTTCCGGTTTTAGATGTACCCCAGTTGCCTCTATCTCTGTAATCAGCGTGGTGATTTATGAGTACAGATGTGTCCCGCTATTCGCACACAATTTACCACTCCTTTAATATCAATTGATGAGTAATTACAATCATATTGTGTAGTAGTTTTACTGGCCATCATAAAAACCTTAGTTTGACTTATTCTTATCAATAATGATTCACCGCCTGGTCCCTCTCTAACACAAAGAGAACATATTTTCTGATTGATTATTTCTAGCTGCCATTTCATTGTATTGGTATATTCAACACTTGTTTTGCTAGGTCTGTATATATACACATGTAAGCAAGTTGTGAACCAAATCTTTCGTATACAGTATAAAGCAAACCATATGTCATTGAAACTTATAAAATAGTGTGTGGTAGATGTTCAGTTAGTTCAAAAAAATATATTTTGGAGATGTATATTTTTTATAAATAGATTATATTTTGGCAAGCTGGTGTTATGTTTTGTCATTTGAAGCTGAGAATTGCGCTAGCAATTCCAGCTTCAAATTATGAAAAATACCTACTACAGACAATTGAGCTGCACATAGATTGAGGGATGCTAGTGTTTTTTCCTTTCTACGTTATACATTTCCACTCTGTTCAAATACAGCTACTTTTTTAGCTGATACAGCTGTACTTTTTTTCTTCTACAGTACCACCGGCGCCCACCAATCTGGTTGCCTATTCTACCTCATCACACAGCATCTTTGTATCCTGGTCAGCAGGCGGTGTCTCCACTGGTCAAACCAATTACACAGCTGTAGCAACAGATTCACAATCACCGGAGATTATATACTATTGTGAAACAATCGGTCAGTTAAAAAAACATTCACAATTGGTCAGATATCTATATTTAAATATGCGCAACAAATGGGATCAAGTGTATACTGTATATTGTTTTTTGTTGTCCCTCAAGTTAGATAGAATGTTGCATGCCGGAGTAGTGACTGTTATGCCTAAATACCATGGCTGCTTATTTTAGTCTCCCGCCCAAACCAGGGAGAATAGACTCATGACATGCCATGTGACACCCCAATCATTCGTCTGGATCTTTGTCTCTTGTGGGTGAAATCTTTTAATCCTGCATTGGTCAATTTACTGGCCAAACATTTTCATTCTAACCCGTCACGTATATTTATGTACATTTTGCGGTCTGATTGACCGTTATTAGTTTGAACTGCTGTTGATCCCCCATGACCTAATTCTACATATCCAAATTACCTTATATATCAGCACATTTAGATGCTTGGAGTATCCCCCTCCAAGTGTGTTTTAATAAGATAATGACTACCTTTCTCCAGATTGCATGGCCCTCCCTCAATTACCCCTCTCCCCCAAATACCTGACTAGCTGTATCACAGGTGTGCTTGCATGTTATGACATAGAGCCACATTTTATTTTACTTTAACTCAAATAATTGTATAATACAATTTTCTAGATTTTTTTTTATTGTGTTTCTTCTGTCAGGTTATGACAGCTTGAGTTGTGAGATATCTAATGATACAATGACACCATTTTGGCATTATATTGTTACTGTGAGTGCGACTACAAGTATTGGTACCACCAAAAGCGACATTGAAGAGCAAGTACAGCTAATAAGTGATAGTGAGCTACATAACGATATATAATTTTTCTCCATATTTAATACAATTACCTTTCTAAAAATCACATTGATTAAAACTCTGTTTGTGTCGTAATAAAAAAAAAATTGTCAGTCATCACAAAATGTTATATCAGAGTATCAGTAAACAATTCGTAGAAAGGAGATTAAATAAATATTTTTTTCAGATCCTGGTGAAGTTGAATCTGTTACGATTTCAAATAATCAAGACCATAATGAATGCTACCATATGAATGTAGAGTGGACACCACTTAATGATAGAGACTGGCACGGCACTCCTGATGGATATATTGTGACACTGGTGAGCCTTTAATCGTGAACTTCAAGTGAACTACTGTGACAGAACACATTGATTTTCAAACACTTTCACATTTTATCTACATATCTAGCCTCTAATTACTGAGGAAACATAAGTAAACACCATAGGGGTTTCCTTTATTTTTGTATAATAAAAGAGGTATTGCATTATTATGGGTATGTATTTTATTTATTAGCAAATATCTGTCATTCAAATGTCATTGTATTCTAAGCTCATATATTTTCATCTACTCTTCCTGGCCGGACATATCATTGTGCCTTTTACATCTTTAACATCCTGTCTACATAAAATAATACGGCCTCACAGTTTTTCTACAACAAATCAAAATTATTTGAATTACACCCTGTGCATGTCATGTAATGCCACACAGCTCATCCTTATACTATGTTCATTGACGAGTGTGGTCTGGTAAGACGTCGTCAAACAAAACACTCCATATTCATGTTTCATCAGTTAATTACACTAACCCTTGAAACGCTGAAATATTTGTGTATAAACGATGGAGACCAAGAAGGTCTTTTTTCAATTTAAAATCATCATAAATATCTCGGTTAGCTTTTTATCTGCTTCATTTTAATACCGGTGTTACGGCCATTATAAATGTTTAATTCTTTCGGTACGGAGATGCACGTGTCGGCGTTAACATTTTCTTGTAGGCACAATAACTTGAAAAGTTTTTCATATATCATGCTCAAATTTGCAATGCATTTTACTAATCACCAGTTCTCGGACAAGTTCAATAATGGCTGGAACGATTTTTCACATTTAATTAAATAATTTGAACTTGTGGACACTATAACTTCAAGCGTTTTTCATGTACCCTGCTCAAATTTGTTATGCATGTTACTAATAACCAGTTCTCAGACAAGTTCAATAATGGCTGAAAAAAATTCAAAATGCCCGATTTATTGCAATTTTTCATTGCTTTAATACTTTGATATTGTGGGCGAGATAACTTCAAAAGTGTTTCATATATCCTGCTCTAATTTGTTATGTATGTTACTAATGTCCTGTTCTGAGACAAGTTCAATAAAAACATTAAAATGACCGTTTTATTTTTCACATTTTACTTCAATAATTTGACATTGTGGGCGCGATAATTTAAAGTTTCTAATTTAAAGGCTCAAATTTGTACTGCATGCTACTAGTAACCAGTTCTCGGACAAGTTCAATAATGGCGGCAGGCTATTGGCGGATGCGCTCTTGTTGTTATTTTTCAGCATAGTAATGTTTCATTAGGTCTGTGTTTGTGCTGTGTGATGGCTTCATCTAGCAATGTTTAGCCAAGCAACAGTCAATGTTGATTCTCAGCAAGAATTTTTCATGAGAACTCTTAACTTGCAGAAGTGTCATGCATCATCACCTTCTAATCCTTGATCACTTTTGTCATGACACATCAGCGGTCTGTCCTGAAACATTCTTATAAATTTAGGGTGGATTTTTAGGTACCATCAGTATTGCCAGCTTTAAAATCACGATGTTGCTCCAATACAAAAGGCGGGATGCTTTATTTTCTCCAGCTATTAAAGCTCTAGACCACTCTATGTATATTTCTGGTTGTACCCCAGTTGCCTCTATCTCTGTGGTATCTGCGTGGTGCTTTCTGGGTACAGATGTGTCCTGTTGCTCGAGACAGTGGACTTTTCCTTTAAAGCCATTTTGATAGACACTTTTTTTGTGAAATGACCGGGAATTATATAATGGGGATTCTTATAATGTTTTCATGTGGAAAATGATCACATCTAGTTTGGAATATAATATCATGTTATGTTTTTAGAAAAGTGATGAAGAAGAGGATTTGAAGAAACATTTTGGCTATAGTGAAAGTGTGGGATATATTGATGTAGATCCCAATGACGTCACATACCGAGTGGAGGTTTGTAATTAAATGTATCAAAACATAATTAAATGCATATATCCATTTTCTGTGTTTATTAGAATACAGATAACAATTAAAATTAAGGTTGCAAATCATTTGTGATTATTTGTTTACTTCATAATAATTAATTGAATAATTTTTCAGTACATGTGGTCCTTTGTTCCTCTAATTGTCCTTAAAAGCTATATTTTGTAGCCCTTCTCTGATATTGTGATGCAATTAACTGGTGTCTCTAATTTTTTTAAATGAATGTTAATAGTTGTAATCTGATAAATGTGCATATTTAATCTCCTTGGATTATTTGATAGCCTATATATTTTAGATTGAAGCTTCAAATGCTGAAAATGGTACTGGAGAATCAGTTGAGGGTGATGAAGATTCTTCAGGGGTTTGTTGTGAGTTTTTTTTAGCAAATTCTATATTTTACATACACTCGTCAATATAACATTTTACGTTTAATATGAGACTATAATCTGTAGTGTCTGATTTTATCAGAAAACATTGTTTTAGAAAGAAAATTGTGGCCTAATAATAGTTAACATGCACCCTCCTGAGAGATAATATATGTTCACTCACTACTTGTTCTGTATTATTTACTTCATAATTGTCATACAATGTTTTTTTACCACTCAGCCTGAGACAGTGTCATCATCCCAAGTGTCTGTCCCCAGTGCCATGTGTCCTACTCATGTGGCATCTGTCCATCCCCAGTGTCATGTGTTCGTCCCCAGTGCCATGTGTCCGTCCCAAGTGCCATGTGTCTGTCCCCAGTGCCATCTGTCTGTCTCCAGTGCCATGTGTCCGTCCCCAGTGCCATCTGTCCATCCCCAGTGTCATGTGCTCGTCCCCAGTGCCATGTGTCCGTCCCAAGTGCCATGTGTCTGTCCCCAGTGCCATCTGTCTGTCTCCAGTGTCATGTGTTCGTCCCCAGTGCCATGTGTCCGTCCCAAATGCCATGTGTCCGTCCGCAGTGTTATGTGTCCGTCTCCAGTGTCATGTGTCTGTCCCCAGTGTCATGTGTCCGTCCCCAGTGCCATGTGTCCGTCCCCAGTGCTATGTGCCCCCCCCCCCCCCCCCCCAGTGCCATGTATCCGTCCTCAGTGCCATGTGCCCGTCCCCAGTGTCATGTGTCCGTTCCTAGTGCCATGTGTCTATCACATGTGTCCGTCCCCAGTGTCATGTGTCCGTCCAAAGTGCAATGAGTGCGTCTCCAGTGCCATGTTTCCGTCCCCGGTGTCATGTGTCCGTCCCCAGTGTCATGTGTCCGTCCCCAGTGTCATGTGTCCGTCCCCAGTGCCATGCATCTGTCCCCAGTGCCATGTGTCTGTCCCCAGTGCCATGTTTCCATCCCTAGTGCCATGTGTCCGTCCCCAGTGCCACGTGGCTGTCCCCAGTGCCATGTGTCTGTCCCCAGTGCCATGTGTCTGTCCCCAGTGCAATGTGTCTGTCCTCAGTGCCATGTGTCCGTTCCCAGTGCCATGTGTCCCCCCCCCCCAGTGTCATGTGTCCGTCCCCAGTGTCATGTATCCGTACCCAGTGCCATCTGTCTGTCCCCAGTGCCATGTGTCTGTCCCCAGTGCCATCTGTCTGTCCCCAGTGCCACGTGTCTGTCCCCAGTGCCACGTGTCTGTCCCCAGTGCCATGTGTCTGTCCCCCCCAGTGCCATGTGTCCGTCCCCAGTACCATGTGTCTGTCCCCCCCAGTGCCATGTGTCTGTCCCCAGTGCCATCTGTCTGTCCCCAGTGCCACGTGTCTGTCCTCAGTGCCATGTGTCTGTTCCCAGTGCCATGTATCTGTCCCCAGTGCCACGTGGCTGTCCCCAGTGCCATGTGTCTGTCCCCAGTGCCACGTGGCTGTCCCCAGTGCCAGGTGTCTGTTCCCAGTGCCATGTGTCTGTCCCCAGTGCCATGTGTCTGTCCCAAGTGCCATGTGTCCGTCCCCAGTGCCATGTGTCTGTCCCCAGTGCCATCTGTCTGTCCCCAGTGCCACGTGTCTGTCCCCAGTGCCACGTGTCTGTCCCCAGTAACATGTGTCTGTCCCCAGTGCCATGTGTCCGTCCCCAGTGCCATGTGTCCGTTCCAAGTGCCATGTGTCTGTCCTCAGTGCCATGTGTCCGTCCCCAGTGCCATGTGTCTGTTCCCAGTGCCAACTGTCTGTCCCCAGTGCCACGTGTCTGTCCCCAGTGCCACGTGTCTGTCCCCTGTGCGATCTGTCCGTCCCCAGTGCCCCGTGGCTGTCCCCAGTGCCATGTGTCTGTCCCCAGTGCCAGGTGTCTGTCCCCAGTGCCATGTATCCGTCCCCAGTACCATGTGTCCGTCTTCAGTACCATGTGTCCGTCCCCAGTGCCATGTGTCCGTCTTCAGTACCATGTGTCCGTCCCCAGTGCCACGTGTCTGTCCCCAGTGCCATGTGTCTGTCCCCAGTGCCATGTGTCCGTCCCCAGTGCCATGTGACTGTCCCCAGTGCCATGATGTCTATCCCCAGTGTCCGTCCCCGGTGCCATGTATCCGCCTTCAGTACCATGTGTCTGTCCCCAGTGCTTTTCCCCATTAACCGCCAGTTGACCTTGGGTCTAGGCTACAACAGATCACCTTTGCAATTCCTTTGATACACTCTACGTTTAGAGCCTCACAATTAGTTTCATGCACAATCTTTTTTAATGTTTCTATAATTAATAAATGAGTGACCTTAAACCATTTTCTTGACCGATGTTGCATTTGCATGACCAAGGTCACAGCCTTATACGTGTATAATGTGAACTTATTTCAGGGATTTGAAGGGTTTTGTGCTAGTCTCCACATTTAGTAGGCTATACAGATGCATCTTGTGAAATACATATTAAATTTTAGGATGAGTCACATTATTTTTTATGTTCTAATCTAGAACCTGCGTATTTAGCACTGAAATGTATCTGAGTGAACAACAATATTTGTATAATTAATATAATATAATTTATAACTTAATTACGTCTCATTCTTCAAATATCTACAATAGATTAGGTCATATATTGCTATCAAGTTTGCCATAAGTAACAAAGTGAAAATAACTCAACCCGATCAGTTATCAGAAGATTTTGATTATTATTTGACCCAACAGAGATTTGAATTCTGAGTAACATATTTAATACTTGACATAAATCACAATCAGCTAGAAAACTTTTGTGTTGAGTTTGTAGCTGATTTGTGTTGGGTTTCTACCTTTAAATTTAGTGATAAAAAATAGAAATACCGTTTACTAGAAAAATTATTGGAAAAATGATGTGCATAAAAAATTATTGGAAAAATGATGTGAATCAAATTCAAATTTCAGTGCCAAGCAAACCCGAAGGTGAAGGCCAGTACGTCACAGACTACCCTCAGATTGACTGTGATGAGCGCGGAGACGCATGTAAGGACAGCAAGAAACAATTTGTAATCCAAGTCGACAAAGCATATCTATGTGATAATTCTAATGGAGCTATACTAGAGAGGGGTATTATAGTGGCTCAGTTAGAAGATGGAAGTAAGTAGACCTTTACTCCTTACACCGCTAATCACGACTAGGGTCGTTTTTACTTGGTTTTATTATCTGATCAAATCACTACCGGTAGTACTAGTCCAAGGGCTCAGAGTCGAGTACCTCATCCCCACCTCTTTATACCTGCCACCATTTTTTTCATATACCAGGAAGTCTGTATACTAAAAAGCCATGTTAGTCACATGACTTGCAGTTGCAAAGAATCAGAATATCTAATCCAAGATGCCCACCACTCTGTACATGTTTAGACATTTTGAGCATATTGAGAGATTATTCATTTTTAAAAATAATCGCTTTTATGCGAACCTAACCTTGTTTTGTTACATATTATTAAATTATTCATTTAAAAAATATAATCGCTTCAGTCCGAGCCTAACCTAGTTTTGTTACATATACAATGTTTATTTGATGTTTCTTATAGATTTGTTTCTGATGAATTCAAATCCGATGAATGCTAGTTTGAAAAGTTTGGGCATTTTTTTGAAGGTCAATTTCAATGTCAAATATGTTTTTTTAACAAATGAAGCGAGGAACAAGTGTAATACCTCAATTTCATGTGATTTTGACTGGGCTATCCATTTCTAAAATTATTTTAATTATTTGTAGTAATCTTCAAGGTCAATTTCAAGGTCATATATATATTTCAAGAATATATATCATTTTTAACAAATAAAGATACGAACGCGTGTAATAATACCTCTTTTTCAGGGAATTTTGACAGAAAAATCCATTCATATTATAATTTTGGTGATATTAGGTCATCTTCAAGGTCATCTTCATTAAACATGCTGTAAGTGAAATGATCAGGTGACAGGAACGCAAAGCTAGGAACATGTGTAATACCTCTTTTTCGTGGAAATTTGAGTGAAAAATTCATTTATAGTATTATTTTGGTGATTCAAGGTCATCTTCTTGATGGTTGTTATAGATTTTTTTTGTGCTGAATTTGAATCCGTTAAGTGCCAGCCTGAAAAGTTTGGGAATTTTAGTAAATTCAAGGTCAAAGGTCAATTTTTAAGATAATTATGATTTTTCAACAAATAAAGCTTTGGGGACAAGTATTTGAAGCGCACCTTCCCACGCAGAAAGCCAGTACACCTTTGATTACGTTATCCGGGTTCAGAATCAGAAAGCAGAACTCTGAAGCGATGAAAAAGTATACTGAGGCTTTTTCAACTACTCTTCTCACTCTGCTAAATCTAAGTCTCTTTGCGAGTCATATTCCACTGTGGAGATGGTTTTATCATGTTTAGCAGCAATTTCCTTATTACAATACAATAAGGTGACCCTCCAGGTAGTGTTTCAGCTTCTGGTAAGCTTCTATCGTTCTTAATCGCCTTGAACAAGCTTGTATCCCGGAAGGCGCCTCCGGCTGAATCGCTACCTTCAGCCACAATATTTACATAAAAGAATTTATCATTTGATTTAACGAAAGCCATCAACACCAAGCTATAAAACCCTTTAGAAATGTAATTGATGCATCCACCATTTGTTGGGCATTTCATAGCAATATGCTTCCAATCCAGGGCTCCTAATGTATCATAAAAGTACCAAAAGGAAACATTCTGATACATATGTTCATTCTTCAGCTGATGATGAACATTTTATGAACTCTTTTACGAACTCCTCAATTATGGCATAGCACGTGGTTGGTATGATGCTGACGATTGTATTTCTGGCAACTCGAAAGCCACAGGATTGATATATTTCCCCAGTCGCTATAGTAGATGATTATATATGGCGCGCCTTAAATCTGGTGAAATAGCTTCACAAAGCTGTGTGTCTTTTTTCAATGTGATGTGTCACTCTGCCAAGAATTTTTTGGAAGAGGTCCTCGTCCAGACGTAGAAAGTTTTTGTAAGAGTTACTATTATTACGTACAAGAAAATATGGCATTTTTTGACTTTAATAACCCTCGTGTTTTTCAGGTAGCTATTCTGCACACCACATTTTCTTTGTCTCTTCTTCCTCTTGAATAAAAGACAACTCAGCTTTTGCAGCTGCAGCTCTGAGCAAGAGTTTTTCCTTGAAAATGTAGCAGCCAAGCCAGAGTCTTCTTAGAAACTCTACTGTAAAATAAATTTTCCTCAAGATATATTTACACAAATGGAGCAGTCCATTTTTACAAAAATAGGGCTTCGTACAAAGACAGTATGCCTACACAGACCTTACATAAACCGCATTAGGACCCTAGTAGCCGTATCATAACTGGACAATACCCTCAATACACATGACACATTTTCATGAACACAATGTCATCTTCAAGGTCAAAAGATTAATTTCAAGGTCAAGTAAGCGAAAATGTCATTTTTACCAAATAAAACTAGGAACATGTGTATACCTCTTTTTCGTAGGATTCAAATATATTTATGGTATTATTTTGCTTATTCAAGGTTATCTTCGAGATCGAAATGTGAAAATATGTGTTTTTTTCAGTAACAAAAATAGTGTAATGTCCGGTACATCTTTTTTGTGCAATTTTAACTGAATAATCTATTTCTATTTTGATGATTAAAGATTACTTTTAAGGTCAATTTCAAGCTAAAGTAAAGAAAAATATATTTTTTTACATATAAAGCTATAGGAAAGTATGTAATAACTCTTTTTAGCCGGATTAAGACTGAAAAACCCATGTCTTCTATTATTTTGGTGATTTGAGGTCATCCTCAAAGTCAAAAAAAATAATTTTAGGATGAAATATGATTTGTAGTATATATGTTACAAGTCATTTTGGTATTAAAATCTGAAGGAAACGTTTTAACGGTCGACTAGTGGGCGTAAAAGTGCAAGCAGAAAGTGTTAAAGGACAATAAGGAGGTATTGAAGAGCAATGAGGAGGAATATTAATGAAGAGGCGTTGAAGGGCGACAAAGAGGCGCTAAAGTACGACCAGTGCCACATGAATAATAGAATCTATAGCTGATGTTGTTTCAGACAATTCAGACAATACGCGTCACCTTTAGAAATAACATCCTGCGTAGAATTCCACCTCCTGCTCTGCCAGAATTCACATCAGTAAAATCACTTTGTGACCATTTCTCGAAATATTTTGTACATAAAATTGAAACAATTCGTTCCAAATTTGCATATAAAGTACCAAACATGCAGCAGTGCAAAAAAACTGAAAAATGAAAGATTTTGAATGTGCGACAGAAGATGAAAGCCTTGTTTGGGCTCATCGTCAAAATCATGTGATCTGGAGGGTGCTGAAAAATTGTCTTGACATACTAGTAACTCCCATCACTGATAAAATCAACATTTCAAAGGAAACTCAACATTTCACAGATGCGCATATAAGACCACTGGTTAAAAACATTTCTTCTTAAAAACAAACTGAAAAAAATACACTTATGTATCCAACTTATGTTTCACTTCCAAAATCTGTAGTAGGCAATCGTCTGGAACATCATATACATTATAACCATATATCTGATCCATTACAATCAGCCTACGGGAGACAGCATTCTATAGAATCAGCTCTACCGAAATTACACAATGATATAATTGTTAGTATGGACAAGGGTGAAGTTACAACTTTGACACTGCTTAACTTGCCGGCTGCTTTCGACAACAAACCTGAATATCTCACTGACTTATTTGCTGGGCCGAAATGGTCAAACTATCTACACTCCACAAATTCAAATTATTTTTTCGTTCACCTCGAAACTAAGACAGGGTGAAGAGCTTTTAGAATAGTTTATTGCCGCTTCGTTGCAATTGAAGGCCTTTCCGTGGCTCTTTAGTGCCTCTTCTTCGCCCCAAACACCTCTCCATTGCTCTTTAATGCATTTCCGTTACCTTTTAGCACCTCTCCATCGATCTTTAACACCTCTCAATCGCCCTTTAACGCCTTCCCGTCGCCATTCAATGCCTTTGTGGCACCTTCTACCACCATACATTGCCTTTCAATGCTTCTGAGTCAACCTTTATCATTGTTCTTTGCCGTTTTAATGCCTTCCCGTCGCTCTCTAATGCCTGTCCTCCACCACTTAACGTCTATGCATCGCCCTCAGCGCCTTCTCCTAGCCTTTAAACGCCTACCCCTCACCATTTAGCTACTCCACATCACCCTATAACGCTTTTCCATCGTCATCTAACGCTTCATGGTCGCCCTTTAATGCCTCCTATTTGCCCTTTATCGCCTTTCCATTGCCATTTAACGCCTCCGTTGTTCTTTAACGCTTTTCCATTGCCAATTTAACACATCTGCAGCATCTTCAATGTCTCTCCATTGCCCTTTAATGCATCTCAATTAGCATTTAACACATTTTATTCGCCCTTTAACACCTTTCCATCGCCCTTTGACGTCTCTCCGTCTCCCATTAGCATACTGGCATCGCTATTTAACGCTTCCTTGTTGTCCTCTAACGCTGTTTCACAGCCCTGTAAAGCCTCCCCTTCAACTTTTAACACATCCCGCCGCACTTTAATGTGTACTTGTTGCCCTTTAGCATATCCCCACTGCCCTTCAACGCCTCCTCATTGCCTTTTACGCCTCACCATCTTATTTGTCCTCTTACGCTGTTCCACTGTTCCGTCAAAAAATGCCTCCGGCCAACTTTCAACATATCCGGTCGCACTTTAAGGTCTCTTCATCGCCCTTTAATGCCTGACAGACAGACAGACAGATAGCTTTATTCCACCAATATATAATACAATATGGTGAGGGAGACTCCTTTTAAGACATAAGCACATGTCGCTATCAAAGGAGCCACCCTACAACAATGATAAACAATGAATTACATTATATATAAAATATACATATCGGCCGGTAATGTGAGTAAGAAGGTTGCTTAACGTCACTTATTGAAAGGGACGGACAGGGAAGTGACTTTGTTATTCATTAAAAACAGTGCAAACTGTAGATAGAAATGAATGATGTACAGATGATGAGATGAGGCTGAATATATATTATAGAAATACAATAAAAACGCGTGACATATTTGATACTAACATGTTCGAGAAAAGTGGTTTCATGGGTTAAAGTCATCAGATTCATATATATTTTATAGGGAAGAAACACATAGCGGTTCCCCAGCAAACACGAGACGACGAACCACTGTTGATCCGATGCCGGCCCATCGTCTCCGACTCTTTGCCAACACTAAATCAACACCGGCCCAGCACCCGGTGTTTGCTGAGAATACATCACTATATTTAACATGTTTAGTATATTCATTTATACAAAAATATAATAAGATTAAATCATTTATGAGTACAATGAACAAATGGTTTTAAATAAATATACATTATTATTATGCTTACATAATATGGCATACAATATGATAATCATAATGAAATTGTTCATATAAATATAAATCGACGGGAATTTAACCTTCTATATAATAATACATACATGTATGAAAAACAAAAATAATTAATTGCAGAGCAATATAAAAGTTATGACAGTCGACATTTATACAGTGCATACAATTATATTATATAATTTGTATTGAATTAGTTTCGAAACATAGACAATATAACTTGTTCCTATATACATATATTAGATGCATCTATAAAAAGATTTATTTAACTAATCACCTATTATGACAAACGTAACAATTGTTTAGTCTGCACGATGACTCATATTGATCAATAGTTATTTTCTTAAAATAAGTCATAAAACCGTGTAGGCTATGTGTGTTTACTTTTTCGATAACATGGTTTGAAGTATTTATTACTGTTTCTATTGCACTGTATCGGATACATTTCCTTGCGAATTCGTGATTTGTACTGGGCAAGCGTAATTTATTTTTGTGGCGTGTAGGATATGGGTGAGTATCCAGGCCATGGTCGTTGGTCATGTTGCGGAAATATGACGGCAGCTGGTTATTTTTCAGTTGATGATAAAATTTAAGCTCTTGGAGTGTGTGTATATCTTTAATCTTTAGTAGTTGAAGTTTTTTAAACAATGGTTCTGAATGACAATTAAATTTACCAAGGCAAATTATTCTAACTGCTTTTTTCTGTAGCTTGTAGAGTCTATCAGTTTGATATCCCCAGGCTAAGATACCATAATTTAAATGACTGAGTACAAGAGAGTTATACAAAAGATATAGGGTATCTTGTGGTAGGCAACGTTTTAATTTGTTTAATATCCCAATAGATCTAGAAATTTTATTGGCAATTTTATTCACATGGTTTTTCCAAGTAAGATATTCGTTTAGTTGAATGCCTAAGTAATTAAATTCTTGAACACGTTCAATTTCTGTCCCATTAATTTGTAGAAGAGGACATTCAACTTTTTCTTGAGGCTTGTGGAATATCATTAGTTTTGTTTTCGTTGCATTTAGGGAAAGTTTATTGGCTCTTAGCCAGTCATTTATTTTGCTCAATTCTGTATTGATATTTTCGGAGAATTGCTCATTAAACCTAAAAACATTCAGGGTGCTATTAAGGGCCGTATCGTCGGCGTAGATTATGAAATTAAAAAGTTTACTCGCTTCTGAAATATCATTAATGTATATTATAAACAATAGGGGACCTAATATTGAACCTTGTGGTACTCCGGTAATAATTCTGTTTTGTGTGGATGCAACATTTTTAAATTCTACGTATTGTTTTCGATCTGTCAAATAACTTTTCATTATGTTTAGCGCTGGACCATTGAAACCATAGTGATTCAATTTGTGTAGTAGAATTTTATGATCTAATGTGTCAAATGCCTTTGATAGGTCAATAAATATATTTAATGGTGTATTACCTTTATCTAGTTCCTGTGAAATTCTATCCACTAATTCTAAAGTTGCATGTTCGGTAGAGAGTTTTTTTCCTAAACCCATACTGACTGTCGTTGTATAGATTATGAAAGGAGAAATATTCGTCAATTTGATTAAATGAAACACGTTCGAATATTTTTGAGATAGCTGGCAATATAGAAATGGGTCTGTAGTTGTCGATTTTAGTATCATCCCCCTTTTTATGAATCGGGATCACTTTGGCTAGTTTTAGCTTGTCAGGAAATGTTCCAGAAAGTATAGACTGGTTTATGATGAGGGTAATTGGTTGGCTTATTTCATTCTTGATCATTTTCAGCATTTTTGTTGATAGGCCATCTGAATCGCACGTATCTTTAGGTTGTAGACTATCAATAATTTTAAGTGTTGTCCCTTCCTCGATCGTTTTAAATTCAAAGTTGAATGGAGAGGGATGTTTTAGAAAATGTTTAAACGAGATATTGCTACTTTTAATTTCAGAAGATAGCTTAGTACCAATGTTTGTGAAAAAATCGTTAAAACTATCAGCAATTTGATTGCTCTCTGATACTTTTTGATCATTGATGTTTAGAAAATCTGGAAATTTATTATTTTTGTTTGGCTTATTTAATATATCTTTTATTCTAGACCATTGTTTCTTAATGTCATGTCTACATTTATTGAAGCATGAATGGTAATGGATTTTTTTCGCTTCGCGAATACGTTTGCTTAGTAGTGCATTGCAGGTTTTTAAATTATTTTTAAGTTTATTTTTCTCTTTTGAATGCAGTGAATTCCTTTTTAAGTTTGCATAAAGTCTGTCTCTAGATGCTATTGATCGGACAATTTCATTTGTAATCCATTTGGTTTTTTGTGTTTGTGCTTATTGAATTTTACAGATTTTTGAGGTAGACATTTATGAACGCTTTGACATATATGCTTTATGAGAGTATTGTAATTTAGTTCTGAATCAGCGTCTATCTTCTTATCAAGTTGTTCACTTAGATTATTTCTTTGCAATTCGACCTGGAGAATATTTATTGCCGATATGCTTGTTGCCCATTAGCGTATCCTCATTGCCCTTCAATACCTCCTCACGGCTCTTTAACGCCTCACCATTGCCGTTTAACCCCTTTCATTCCCCCTTTAGCGCCCTCTTTGTCGCCTTTTAACACCTTGTTGCTGCCCTTAACGCCTCCCCATCGTCTGTTGACGCATCCATGTTGCCTTTTAACGCCTCACCATTGACCTGGATGAGTTTCCTAGAATCCTAGAATCACCAAAATTATATTATGAATGTATTTTTCTGTCAAAATCCCATGAAAAAGAGGTATTACACGCGTTCCTAGCTTTTCTTGTTAAAAAGGATATTTTCTGCTAAATGAACTTAAAATTGACCTATTGACCTTGAAGATGACTTTGAATATTCAAAATAATTTTAGAAATGTATTGCCCAGTCAAAATCACGTGAGAATGAAGTATTGCACTTGTTCCTAGCTTCATTTGTTAAAAAAACATATTTGACTTTGAAATTGACCTTTGACCTTGTTTTTATAAAAATGCCCGAACTATTCAAGCTGGTACTCACAGGATATGAATTTAGCACAAAAAAATCTATAAGAAACATCGAAAAGACATTGTATAAGTAACAAAACAAGGTTGGCTCGGACTAAAGCAGTTTTATTTAAAAATGAATGATTTGTTCAAAATGCCCAAAAATGGCCCAATATATCCAGATTGGTGCCCATCTTGGATTAGATATTCTGATTCTTTACAACCGCAAGTCACGTGACTAACATGGCTTCTGGACACCACTAGACATTCTAGTGGGGAGGGGGTTCTGACAGCCCTTGAACTATACTGGGAACTAAATCTGTGTTTAAATATCAAGATTACCAAATGTTTGGTCTCTAATTAAACAAGTATGAGTAATGTTCACCCATTTGAAGTTGTGGGTCGTGGTAGCGAGACACAACTTCAAATGGGTGAAAAGATAATTATTTAACTGAGCGCTTTAAGGGGTAATTATTTGTTATTCTTTGTCCTGTATTTATCAGCTGTCTTTATCAACTCTTGCATAGGGTAATAATATAAATTCACCTGCTTGCTTGAATTTTTGTCTAAAATCCGATTGTTGCGCCAGCACTCGCACGTAGTTATTCTTTATCCTTTATTGATCAGCTGTATTAATCATGTATTAGCTGAACTGTCAGCTAATATTTCTTAGTCATTTAAATCTGGAATTGCTGACACAATTTCTATCTTCAAATGGCACAAGATATTACTATTTATAAAAAATAGACGTCAGGTGTTAGATGCTCTAGAATGATTAGTAAACTTGTTTCACCTATACTGCCGTGCAAAGCCAAAAGGCAGTATCTGCTTACTCTACAAGTGAGCAGATACTGCCTTTTGGTTTTGTATGGCAGTATATGTCAATCGTATTTGTAGTTGTGAAGATTTCTTAATCTAGGCTTGGCAGTGCTAAATGGATTAAAAATGCAAAATCACAGAATAATTTGAGCTTCAACTCATCTGCTTGATAACATCATGGTAATTTAATGATAAAATATCTTCCTGCATAAACACTGATACAGGAGATCACATGTCAACTTTCCAATTCCCTTGACTTTTAAGAAATCTAGTGAAGGAAAGCACTTGTAGTTTTATCTTTTTCTTGTATACTGAATTCATTTGTAAATCAGTTTATCGTTTTTCTATGGATACACAATTTAGCGGATCAACTTTCCATTTAGAAATGCAGACTAATCCAGTATGTTTTTATTTTATTCAGAAATCAATAGTGTTGAAGATCCTTATGAGGCTTGGAGCGTAGACAACATATCTGAAGTCCCGTCGTGGAATGATGTGCAGCATCATGATGTCCTGCCATCATATAGAGCGACAGGTCTAAACTGGCCAGGTGAAATTAAATAATTTATAAAATGTACAATTTAATTAAGCACAGCCTAAATTACATCTACTCTTAGTTGCCTGGGTGTTGTATGTGCCACTTGAATGCGTGACTCATACCGTAATTGTGGGACTATGTTGTATAGCGCAAACCAGGCCGAAACAGGCCTTTCTTAAAGAATGATTCAACTGCAAGACGCGCATGCCTGGGCCGGTCAAGTGTAGGCCAACAGTGGCCTATTGAGTACAGATTGACGGCATTAATATAGCCACTGAACTGATTACAAGATACTACTTAAACGGGACATTGATTCAATGCTGTTTCAATGCTAGGCGAACGTCTGGGTCAAGCAGTTTCAACATCCCCGCAGTAATACAGTCAGTTTGTTTGCAAGCAAGCGACCAAGTAGGGGTAAGGGCCAAGATCTTTGAATTATAAACTCATAGATGTCGCTCAAGTATATATGAACTTGCTGTGATTTGAGAACTTGCTCTTAATGAGGCTTTAGGTATGAAACGCATATTTAGTATTATTATGGAATGGAGACTTGGCCTACCCACGGGCACTATTGCCTTCTGGGGGACCCTTGTCCCGTGAATTTTAACAGTTGACTACACCTTGACTTGATACATACATTACGCGTCCCTCCATGTTGCTGTTCAGCGTCCATGGTGATTAATGGGAGAGACATGTAGAGTGGTGTGATTAATGGAGAATATGCGCATGTCTGACCCAGTCAACCCTTCTGACCACGTGATTAATGGGTATTAGATTAGACATTCAGAGGGATTAAACAGAGCCCCAGCCATAAATACTGCGCACCTGTTGTATATCGCGCGGACAGGTAAAAACTGAGCTAACCATTTAACCATGGATTATAAGCTGTCAATAAAAGACTGGTAATAAGCTATGCAAATTATTTAGGCCCGGTCGTAGGCTGTTAGCATATCAAGTTTATTGTGCCTGAGTGTGTGTCCTATTTAGGGGAAAGAGGGGTGCTGTGTGTGGGAAACGGTTGACATTTCTGTACACCAGACCTTATGATCGAATATAACGTTTGAGGTCTCCAAGTTAAGTACTTTCGCGTTTAAAAAGTCTTCAGAAAAAAAATATATTCACGACTATATTCGTGGTTATGAGCTTAAAAGGTTTTGTTTGGTATAATGTTGGCCCAGCGTTGCAGACGGTGGCCCAACATTATTTCACAACTAGGCCAATGTATGTGTTATCCGGGTAGTGGCCTTTCGGGGGATAAAGCGTCACCCGTATGGCAGTCAGAGAAAACACAGGACAATCACCCAATTCTGTTTCAATGTTGGGCCAGCGTCGAATACGAATGACCAGCATTGAACCAGCAATGGGCTGCGACTCTGGTCCAACATTGAACCGGTATTGGGTGGGTAGGCCTACATTGTGTGTACGAAGTACATCGTATAGACGCGTACACTGACTTATCAGTGAATGTCACAGTACGTTCAGGAGTGAAAAAGACACGCGGCAGCATGTTTCACTGGCAAGTATTGCATGGATGTTGGCCAGCACCGGAGATGGTGGTGGAGGGAATAGGCCTACACGTTGAAATAAATATTAGGCCATTTTTTTGTCTGAAGCACTTAAACAATCTAAGGCCGAGCCTCGGAATTTGAGAATTCCTTGTCTAGTTTTTCATAGCTATAACATCTTTGTTAGAATTGGTAATTACAAATGATCTGATTTTTACACCATGTATTTTTTTTAATTTTAAAGTACTACTTCGGGTTTATGTAGGATATATAGGTTCTTGGTATAGGGGCTAACACATGTTCTCTCTGCTTTTTTATATGGGACCTCTTTATTCGAACTATTATCAACACTATCGTTGAGCCCTCCAATGACTAAAAAGTAGGGCATTATACACCAACAAAAATATATGCCTCGTGATGTTCTTATGTAATGTTCTTTTCACCAATTACTAATTTATAGGTACCATTTCATTTCGTAGTTGATCTGAACTGCACTCATGGTCTCACAAAGCGAGCTGCGGATACTGAGGTTTATGAAGAAGTCATTGGAATTGAAGAAGAGTGTGAAGATTTTGAAGGGGATTACTGCAATGGATATGTGAACACTGGAGGAGAATATAAGTAGGTTGCTAATCTGTATATAAGTACGTTGTAGGTTTGTAGAAAATAACTAAGGATATGAAATTGTTTACACTAGATAGGGAAACATTTATGTGCTAAAGTCTTGCACATTTGTCTTTTTGAAATAGCTAGATGAAACACTTCCCCATGGGATGTAGATTTGCCTTTTTGGGGGTTTTGACTCTTAATCTGCTTTCTGACCTATATCTATGATCCAAAATACACTTTTTTCCAGAGGCCGGCCCCGATGGCTCATATGTACCGGCTGGGGCTTGTAACCTGGAGGTACCAGGTTAGAATTCCGGTCGGTCCGGATACTTGGCGTCGTGGCTGTGTATACACAAGGCTCCAAACTGTTCAAAGACACGGAGTGTACACTGCTGCCCATGGTACTGTGCACTATAAAGAACCCTTAAAGTCATTCGAAATAAGAGTAGGGCATAGTCCCGGCTTCGGGCTTCCCTCTGTCGCGATATTGCCTCAATGTGGAGAAAGCGACGTAAAGCAATATTCACTCACTTGTTTCCGGAACATATCTCTGAAACCCCATGTTGGATTTCTTTCATATCACACACACACATCCCTTAAGGGGTGTAGATGTGCCTTTCATAGGACACATGTATGACTTTTGACCTGCTTTCTGACCTACATCTCTGAGCCTAAATAGCAGGGCTAGTGTTCTATTTTCTGTAGCATATCTCTCAAACCCATTGATCGATTTCTTTGATATGTCACACACACATCTTTCAGGGGTTGCAGATGTGCCCTATAAGGACTATAACCTTTTACCAAAATAGCAGGATTAGCAGTCTCTTTACTGCAACATATCTCTTGACCCTTCATTTGCCAATTTCGCATTTATGCCAAACCTACCTTCTTTTGCCATGGCATTTACACAAAATTCAGATGTAAATGCATTCATTGCATTTGGGGATATTCGTTGCATGTGCAGTTGAATATCGTTGAAAAAATATATTTAGTAACCAAAACATTAATTATTATGTCAATGTATGCTGTGAACATGCGCCGACTCACAAGACAGTGTGTGTGTCAATCCCGCACTTATTTTTGTTTATGTGTAAAAGCACTTCAGCGGCACAAGGGTTCATGCAAATATATCTGCTCAGTCTGCTCAGTAGGTCAAGATTTAATATACAAAGAACTGATTTTACTTAATATACAATTTCACAACCAATCTTCATTTTATTTATGAAGGGATATTCTGTTTTTTTACCACACTATCACTCTTTCCAGGTTACTGTGTTGAATTACCCTTATTTCTGCTCAGTCTGCTCAGTAGGTCAAGCTTTAATATACAAAGAACTGATTTTACTTAATATACAATTTCACAACCAATCTTCATTTTATTTATGAAGGGATATTCTGTTTTTTTACCACACTATCACTCTTTCCAGGTTACTGTGTTGAATTACCCTTATTTCTGCTCAGTCTGCTCAGTAGGTCAAGCTTTAATATACAAAGAACTGATTTTACTTAATATACAATTTCACAACCAATCTTCATTTTATTTATGAAGGGATATTCTGTTTTTTTACCACACTATCACTCTTTCCAGGTTACTGTGTTGAATTACCCTTATTTCTGCTCAGTCTGCTCAGTAGGTCAAGCTTTAATATACAAAGAACTGATTTTACTTAATATACAATTTCACAACCAATCTTCATTTTATTTATGAAGGGATATTCTGTTTTTTTACCACACTATCACTCTTTCCAGGTTACTGTGTTGAATTACCCTTATTTCTGCTCAGTCTGCTCAGTAGGTCAAGATTTAATATACAAAGAGCTGATTTTACTTAATATACAATTTCACAACCAATCTTCCTTTCATTTATGAAGGGATATTCTGTTTTTTTACCACACTATCACTCTTCCCAGCTTTCTGTGTTGAATTAACCTTATTTCACTTGCTATCGACAATGAATTTCCAGCTTAATTGTATGTTTTATATTGATTGTAGCATCCTGACAAGTCTTTTTATTTTATTTTAAGGATCAGTGTGTTTACAAGGACACATGGTGGGACTGTAGCAACATCTTACTCCAGAAACGACTTCATCACAAGTAGTAAGTGGGTCTATAAATTGAATACAAGATTTGAAGCATCATTCTTTAAACATATACTAAGTGGCTGTACTAACACCACTTTACTTTAGATAGAAAAAAAATGTTTCATGGTGAAAATATGATGCACCAAAATGACATTGTAATTAACCATTTAACCACCAAATTATTCAATCTGAATTTTCACCCACTTGAAGTTGTGTCTCGCTGACGCGATCCATAACTTCAAGTGAGTGAAAATTATTCAGATTTGACAAAATGGAGGTCAACTGTTTTCAAATATTGCTGATTGATGTCTCATTTTATCTTTAACATGTTCAAAAGGTGGTACATAATGTGCTAATAAAAGAAGGAAAACCCGGATATATGCGGCCCCGGCGGTTAGAAGGTTAAAAAAGCCTGTGAGGTCCCCTCTTCTGTTGTCTAATCATGATGAAATATTTTGTCTCAGATGCAGGTGCCAATGTTTGGGGTATAGTTGGAGCCACTCTCGGTATTTTGGCTTTTCTTGCCATCATCGGTCTCTGCTTACTTTATCTCTACAGAGGCAATTTATGGTAAGTTTTACCTATGAATGTTTCAAAACTTATTATTATTTAACTTCTGATAGTGTCTTCATTACATTACATCATCTGAATTTTACACATTTTAGCTTCGAATGCATGGAATATTCTTATAAATTCAAAATTATATATGTTATATCAAGTATTCAGAATTAATATTTCAGGCATTCAAATATTAATTTATTTCAATTGAAATGTCTGGCAATTGATAGATAGTGGAGATATATATAGATATGGAAAATCAAGGATTTACTCTTTAAGAAATTTACTAAAATAAAAGGAATCGGGCTATAGGCCACTTTTGTGCATAAACAGGCTAAATTGGGCCAGTGGAACCTCCTAAGGATGGTGAGATTAGTGAGATGACTCTGCCCTCCACACACAGGATTAGAATATCAAACCCTGGAGGTCTGAGGCCGTGCACGCTACCTCTCGGTCGCGGAGTCTCCCCACAATACTGAGTTCTAAGAGTGGATGGGGAGGAAACATTTTTGTTTCTTTCAAACCGCCGAGGTCGGGAAACGAACCCCGAACTCGAGAGTGAAAGGCAGCGGTGCTAACCACTACCTAAGGCCCCCGCCCTTTAATTCCTCTTAAAACGTTAATTCATGCCTCACTTTGTGACGCATAAAGTCGATATCCTAATGGCCGTAGACCCATAACACGCGTATTCAAATGAAGCGGAAGGAGCTGACTAAGACATGTATGGTGATTTCAGATTAAAAAAAACTTTTCGTACATGAACCGACTTTAGACGCCAGAATCTAATGTCTATGCATGTCAAATTGTCTAAAGTCGATCCCCGCACTGAAAGAGTACAATATTGATAATGCCCGTAGACCCATAACAGAGGGATTTAAATGAAGCAGAAATAAATTTGGTCTCTTGGTTTATTAAAAATATTTCAGGACTTTAACCCTTTAACCGCCAAATTATTCAATCTGAATTTTCACCCACTTGAAGTTGTGTCTCGCTGACGCGATCCACTACTTCAGGTGAGTGAAAATTTTACAGATTTGACAAAATGGAGGTCAACTCTTTTCAAATCTTGCTGGTTGATGTCACATTTTATCTTTAACTTATTAAAAATGTGGTACTTGATGTGCAAATAAAAAGTGAAAACCTGAATATATGCGGCACCGGCGGTTAAAGGGTTAAGGGTTAAAATCTGTGAATGAGTCTACCAATGATTACCGGTACATTTAAATAAAAGAATTAAGCGGAAATTGTAGATGGACATAAATTATTCTAGAGTACTGATGTCAATTACAATGATATTTCGGGCGGGGGCCTTGGTGCAGTGGTTAAGGATGAGCTATCACCCCGTATATAGTATGCATAATTTTGTGACAAATAAATCAAAGTTGCCACAAGATGGAGCATAATTGTTCCCTTATATGGGGTGAATGGCTATCATGTGACCCTCACATGGGTCACATGATATAAAAAGTGCGGGTTCGAACCCCACGAGAGGTAGCATGCTCGGCGTCAGACCGCCAGGGCTCGAATTTCGAAGTATGTGTCTGGAGGGCAGTGTCATCTCATTCATCTCACCATCCTCAGGAGGTTCTGCTGGCCTAGTTTAGCTTACACGTGCACAACGGTGGCCTAAAACCCGATTCATTTCATTTCATTTACAATGATATTTCAGTGTTTTCTTCAGCACTTGCGCAATTAGTATTTAAAAGTGAAATATTTCTCAATTCTGTGGCAGAGATATTTTTTCATAAGTAACTTTTAGCCACTTGAAGTTGTTGATCACAGTAGCGAGACACAACGTTACATGGTTGAAAATTAAATTTTATGGAGAGCTCTAGGGGTTTAAAAGCAAGTAGCTGGTCGTGACATAGCAAAGTGACACTTTTGGACCGTATTTAGCGCCAGCACCCCCACATGAGAAGCATGCATGTACTTATCAGTCCTCCCCGTCCGACTGTCTGTAGATATTTCTGTTCTTTCGTACATGTACATAACGCTGGTATGTTTTATTTTGACAGGCCATTCACATTATTTGATCCTAAAGAATCTGAAAGTGGACATCTAGAATTTGGAACGGAAATGAGTCACAAGCCAAAGACAAGGTAGGACGAATCCTTTGGCACCTCCACTGATTACAACCATTTAATCAACCTGGTGCTGCTAAGTCTGTATATAATATCGACCCTTAGTAACAAGAATGTCATATACATGTGCAACTCATTTGAGGGGCACAAACGACACTCTGGTTGCCAGTGGTCGATATGTGGTTTCGAGCTAGTTTCAAATCAAATAAAATTTCACTAATATTAACGTAAGATTAACCCTTCTGCTGCTGCATCGTTTGCTTCTATTTCTCATTCATTTGAAGCTGGAATTGCTAACGCAATTTCCAGCTTCAAATGACGAAAAATATTCATATTTATGAGAAAATAGACATGTCCGATATTGATTTATTGGATCAAATGAGCATCTACCAAGAACTATTTTATCAAATTTAATGATATTTCTGTTGACCTAACCCTTTAGGCCCTCACGATGCATTAAAGCATCATTTTACATCATTGAAAACAGACTTGATCTTCTCACAACTAAGGGTTTTAAAAGGCAGTTTCAATGAAACTGTTCTACGAATACATGGTAATTTTCTTCAACTTATCACCCACTTCCCGTCATCTTCATCCACGACAAGTCGAGAATTGCGACAGCAATTCGCGGCTTGTAGTGGATGAAGATGACAATGGTAAATTCAGGCTTGAAAGGGTTATAACATGCTTGAAACCATATATATACGGGCCTAGCATCACAAGGGTTAATCAAATAGTGTTGTCGTGATGTTTATTTTTATCACTGTGAATATTGTTCATCATTTGAAGATGGAATTTGCTTGAGCAATTCTAGCTCAAAATGAACAGGAAATCTGTACTTGGATTCAGCCGTATTTAGTTAACCCCCTACCAGCTAAGTTATCTTATTTAAATCCCCCCCCCCCCACTTGAAGTTGTGTCCCGCTACAACGACCTACAACTTCCAGATGGGTGAAAAATACTCATAATTGTTTAATTTGAGGACGAACACTTACAAAACTTGATGTTCAAACACACATTTCATTTCCAATAACAGAGATTCAATCAGCCAACAAAACAGGTTAAAAACGGGTATAGTTAGGCTTAGTGCTAAAAGGGTCAATACCATCTTGTTCATTTGTACATCATTCTTGACAGCAAAGCTGATCCTGCATAGCGTAATGACCAAAATTCAACCGCTTCCTTAAATTATTGTCTCAAATCATATTGTTGCCTTTTTTATTTCAGTAATGTGATCAAAATCAGTGATTTTGCAGCCCACACAGAGAACATGCACAAAGACTCTGATCTCAGATTTTCTGCAGAATATAAGGTAATATGATAAATACTCCCCTTTTAAACTAGAAGGGTCCACTCGTTCTATTTCTCGTACAAGGCTCGGGCCGTACAATACCTACTACTTGAAACCAAGGCTGTTGGCCTGCCGTCTGTGACGCTGGCCCACATTCAGCGTGGCGTCAAACACGACACGGTGACCCAATACTGGGCTAATGTTGGCTCAGCGTCATAGACGATTGGCTAACAATAGCCCGGTATTGGATCAACGTCTCGTGTTTGACCGCCTGTACGATAGATGGAGAGACCGCACAGACACAAAACTCATCGGACGAGCTGATGAGCAGTGAGAGGTAAAGCAATATGTCTCCACCTCTATAGAGGGGAGACATAATTATATATATTTTCTTCTACTACTTGGAAGAAGTCCTGGATCAGAGCTATTGTCAGTTATATCCCCATCCATCTAGTAACACTCATATTACTTAAATAGTTTGATAATTCACCAAAGGGTTTTTTACTGTAAATCTCATAATTAAGCATCCAAAGATGGCCGCCTAAAAAGCTTGTGAGCACGATATCTTATTAGCTGTTGCATAGATCGCATTTTCTTGTTTTACTGTTTTAAGTAATATATTTGACGTTTGTTTATACGACATGTTTATCTTTTCCATACTTACTAGTCACAAAGTAGTTTTGATTCTACGAAATTTGTTATTCAGCTTGTCATCATATTTTGTTTTATATATGTTTAATAATGTCAGCTGAACAGAAGTTACTTGGTAAATTTGGGGGTGTAGATACCAATTCATTAAACCATGTTTTAAATATAGGTAATAATGAAGATGATGAAGAAAATATCAGCGATATAACATTAATTAAGCATTCCCCATATGTTAATAGCGATAAATTTGTTTCGTTTTGTCTTGAGAGAAAAAACAAATTTAATATTTTTAGTTTAAATATACAATCAATCAGGGCGAAATTTGATGAATTTCAGATACTTTTAAGCGAATTAAAACTTAAGAATTTTGAATTTAGTGCTATTTGTTTTCAAGAGACATGGTTAATGGATGAAGCAGATCTCTCTTTGTTGCAATTACCTGGTTATACTCTTATCTCACAATCAACTATATGTAGCTCTTATGGTGGTCTGGCAATTTATCTACATGATACATTTAATTACACTTTGTTACCATTTTATAAACGTTCAACAATATGGGAGGGTTTATTTATAGAAATTGAAGGGAACCAGTTAAGTAAAAATGTTGTCATAGGTAATATGTATAGACCTCCACGAGATCGCAATGAAAATTATCAGTCATTTATTAACGAAATAGATCCAGTGCTCACAACTTTAGGTAATTTTAAATGTGAAATTATATTGACGGGTGATTTGAACATAAATCTATTAAATGTAAATGTAAAACCAATTTTTAATGAATTTCTTGACATCATCACATCACATAGTTTTTACCCTCACATAACATTACCAACTAGATTGTCTCGTAGATCAGGTACACTTATTGATAACTTTTTTTGCAAGTTTACTTCTAGCCTCTCTGATGTATCATCTTGTATTTTCACAAGTGGAATATCTGATCATTTCTCTTATTGTATTAGCATTAATGTCACACGTGCAATTATTGACCCTATTAAATATATCTATGTAAATAATCATTCAAATGAAGCATCGAATCATTTTAAAACAGAAATAACTAGTGCTTGTCTAGTTGAACAAATAGACTCTGATCCCAATTTAGACCCTAATCACAATTATAATATTATAGAGAAAAAGCTTTCATTATGGGTAACAAAGGTTATACTTAGGTCCATTAAACGTAGAGACTTTTTATATAGAAAACTTAAAGAAACGCCTTCAGATTCTATTGAGTATGAACACAGAAAAACTAATGTTCGCACTTATAATATTATTTTAAGGCGAAGTATTTTTATTTCAAAAAAGAATTTTTATCACTCTTAATTTCAAAAATACATTTTTAATATAAAAAGTACATGGTCAGTGATACGAAATATATTGAATAAAAACAAATCGAAAAGTTCTATACCAGATGAAATGAAAATAAATAACTGTTTAATTAAAGATAAAGAAACTATAGCTCATTCTTTCAATAAATACTTTGCAAACATTGGCAGTACACTGGCATCAGGCCTCAAAGATGTACCTGACAATTCGCACATGAATTATTTAAATGATCCAGTTTCTACTTTTTTTTAATTTCAAAATGTAGACGAAGATACTGTGTCAAAACTAATTGATAACATTAATTCTAAAAATAGTTCAGGTGTTGATGAGTTATCAACAATTCTGTTTAAATTGGTTAAATCTGATTTATTAAAATCATTAACAGCAATAATAAATCAATCACTTCACACTGGTATTTTCCCTGACAAATTGAAAATAGCTAAAGTCATTCCTCTTTTTAAAAAGGGAGACCCTACTCTAATCGAGAATTATATGCCTATATCTCTCTTACCAGCAATTTCTAAAATATTTGAGCGTGTCATTTTTAATCAAATGAATGCTTACTTTGCTCTAAATAACCTTTTTTTATGATAAAGAATATGGATTTCGTAAATATCACTCGACTGAATTAGCTGCTCTAAATGTTGTTGGTACTATTGTAAATCATATGGATAATGGAAATACAACTTTTGCTGTCTACCTGGATTTGTCAAAAGCGTTTGATACACTAAATCACTCTATTTTATTGGACAAACTTAAATTTTACGGTTTTAGAGGAACGTCTATTAACCTGATAAAACATTATTTATCAAACAGAAAACAGTGTGTGGAAATTGACCGTCTCAGATCTTCTTATATAAATATATCCACAGGGGTTCCACAAGGGTCAATATTAGGGCCCTTGCTGTTTATCAGCTATATGGATGATCTCCCCAACGCAAGTCGTTTATTCAAATGCATAATCTATGCTGATGACACAACCCTTATCGCAAATTTAAATGATTTTTATGCTAAACATGTTTCTGGGCTAAATATTAATATATTAAATGATGAATTAGAAAAAATAAGTTACTGGTTATTAGTTAACAAACTGTCCCTAAATAAACTAAAATCAAAGTTCATGTTCTTTCATCAACCACAGAAACGTGTAACAATTCCAAAATTTAAAATAAACAATACATTAATCGAATGTGTGGATGAATTTAATTATCTGGGACTAATAATAAATAAACACCTTTAATGGAATTCACATGTTAATAAAATAGGAAATAAAATATCGCAGACAATAGGTGTGATTAATAAACTTAAACACTTAATACCACAAAAAACACTATTGACCATTTACAACTCTCTCATTCTTCCACATATTAATTATTGCATATTAGCATGGGGTCATGATTCAAATCGGATTTTAAAACTTCAAAAAAAAGCAATTCGAATTATTGTTAAAGGTAGTTTTTATACACACTCCGATCCTATCTTTAAAAAATTCAATATTTTGAAAGTAAATGATATACATCTTCATCAACAACTAAAATTTTATTTTAAATTAATAAACAACATTCTTTCTGATCATTTTTATGATTTTAATCTTGCTCTAAACTCTGACATTCATGATTATAACACAAGGGGGAAAACAAACTGTGGAATGCCCATTTTAAACATAAGTTTGCTCGTAATTGTATCAGAAACCAAATGCCACATTTATTAAATACCACACATTTTTCAATTTTAAAAAAGGTACTCACTCATAGTTTAAAAGGTTTTGGACAATATACTAAACACTATCTAATAGAGAAATATTCTGACATTTGTCTAATTCATAATTGTTATGTTTGTAATTTGACAACACCTACCTAATGCACTGAATATGTATGTGTGTGTGTATATATATACATATTTATATATACATTTTCCTTTTGGCCACAATGTTATTTATTTTGTAATTTTTGCCTATTTTGTAGCTGTGTCTCGCTGACGCGACTGACAGTTTCAGCTGGGTGGAGATTATTGAGATTTGATAAATTTATGTTTTGAGTTAAAATCCTATCCCATATTTATCCAAACATTTTCATTTGCACAGTCCTTTTGAAAAAAATTTATTGAGTCATGTAATGGGGATGCTTTTAATGTTTTTGTGCCGAGAACAGTCACATCTAGTTAGTTTATTAATTCCGCTTCATTTGAATTTCTATTTATTATGTCTGTAAATATAATGAATATTATTGCAGGGGATCACCTTTTGTTGTCAGATTCCAACATCAAAAGTCTATCCCCGCGCTGAAAGAGCTAACTTATTTCCCCCCTGCTGCTTATGGTATACATTTTGCATTTAATTCATATTATAATAAGATTGTTATTGATATATTGGTTCTACCAATTCTAATCCATTTTCAAGGAAAATGCTATTTCTCCTCAAGTGTTGAGTAAATTTTATTTAAACTTGTACACAATGTTCACCAGGTAGGGGAATATATAGGGTGTGCTCCAGGTGGCGCCACGTGGCACCACCTGTCATATTTCAGATTTCATTATCGTTTCAAGTTTCCAATTAGTGCAAAATGCTATCTCTCTCAAACCATTTGCAGGATTTAACTAAAATTATACACAATGCTCCTATGTACCCAGTCAATACAGGGTGTGTTCAAGGTGGCGCCACCTATCACAGTTATGGCTACAGGGTTGCCAGATGTATTTTCGCGAAAAACATTATTTCTCCTCGAGTCTTTGTTTGGATATAATCCAAACTTATACACAATATTTACCCTCTAACTCTAACTCCGATTTCTGGGAAATTGTTGTTGAATTCACACTCACTATATGGGCCTATCTGAATTTAAATCCACCTATAGCCGGTGCAGGAGACTAGTTTAAAACCTAACACTAACATAAGTTTTAAAAACTATTCAAGAATCAATTGTTTTGGCCCTGCCAATAATGAAAGGGCCTGCTGGGGGGTTTCCATTCTTGTAAAGGATGGAGCACCACATCAACAGATCACGTTGAATACAACTTTACAGGCTGTGGCGGTTAACATAAACTGTCACAGGCCAATGACGATATGCTCTGTTTATTTACCCCCACACCGCTCAGTAGATGTTGTGGAATTGAGGCAGCTGGTAAAACAATTGCCCAAACCCTTCATGCTACTGGGAGATTTTAACGGGCACCACACAATGTGGGGCTGTAGGGACATCAACCCACGGGGCAGAATAATAGAAGACTTCCTCGCAGAGGAAAACATCTGCATTTTTAATGATGATACCACCACCTATTTGCACCCTGCTTCAGGATCTGCAACAGCCATTGATCTATCCTTGTGTGATCCCGATTTATATTTGGATTACACTTGGAGGGTCAACGAGGATCTCTGTAGCAGTGATCATTATCCTATATTTATAGAGAGCAACAACTCTATTGTTGAAGAAAGAGTGCAGCATTGGAGGCTGCACAGAGCAGATTGGGAGGCCTTCCAACAGTCTTGTGGGGAGAGCCTCACAATCTCTCAATTTGAGAATGAAGAGGGGGTTGATGACCCTATAGCCCTTTTTACAGCCAAGTTACACAATATAGCAGATAAAAGCATACCCAAAACCTCGACAGTTCCCAAAAAACTCGACAAACCCTGGTTTGATGAAGGTTGCAGAAAGGCAATAGACAAAAGGAAAAAATCCCTGCAAAAATTTAAAAAAAACATCCAACTAGACAAAACCTTGACGGATATAAGAAAGATTACGCTAAAGCTCGCCGCACAATCTGTGAAGCCAAGCGGCAATCTTGGAGAGCATATGTCTCCACACTAAATAATAATACATCGGCAAAACATACTTGGCAAATGCTGCGCAGAATCAGTGGCAAGAGGAAAGATAAAACCATCAAGTACCTTGTCACTGATTCTGACACAATAACCAATGAAACGGATATTGCAGAAACGCTGGCGACATCCTTCGCTGCTAAATCATCGCCAGATCATTATCAGGAAAAATTTCGAAAGATTAGGGACAAGGAGAAGGAGAACACATTGGACTTTGAGTCAGATAATGACGAAAAGTACAATGTTCATTTCTCTAAACGAGAACTAATTAAATCTATCTCTCAGGCAACTGATTCGGCAACTGGCCCTGATGAAATTCACTACCAGTTTCTGAAACATTTGCCTGATGTATCACTTGATCTGTTGCTTCTACTCTTGAATGATCTGTGGCAATCTCAGGATTTCCCAGATGGATGGAGAGAAGCAACAATAGCATTGACAAGTTGTCTTTGCAAAATCATGGAGCACATGATCAATCATCGTCTCACATGGTTTTTACAAGACAATAACATAATAACTAAATATGAATGTGGTTTTCAAAAAGGAAAAAGCACCACAGACCATTTGGTCAGACTGGAGACTTATATCCGTCAAGGTTTTGTTAAAAACCAACATACAGTTGGAATATTTTTTGATTTAGAAAAGGCCTATGATACCACATGGAAGGGTGGTATCATAAAAGATCTCCATGAAATGGGCCTGAAGGGTAGATTACCCTTATTCATTGACAATTTTTTGAAGGGGAGAAAATTTAAAGTCCGCTTGGACAACACCCACTCTTCACTAAATCCACAGGAGGAGGGTGTCCCACAAGGTAGTATCCTTTCACCAACTCTATTTACCGTTAAAATAAACAGTATAATTGATGCTTTACCAGACGATATAGAAAAATCGTTATATGTTGATGATCTGGCTGTTTACTGCCAGTCAAGCAATATGGCAATAATTGAGCGGCGCCTGCAAGGTTGCCTCGATAAGTTGGTGACTTGTGCGGATGAGAACGGCTTTAAATTTTCTCCCACAAAAACATTATGTGTACATTTTTGTAAAAAAAACTCAGACTATATGGACAACAGCTTCCTGTTGAAGAGCAGGTCAAATTTCTTGGTCTTTTTTTCGAAAAGAAGCTCAGTTTTACTCCACACATCAAATATATGAAAGATAAGTGTAGGAAAGCATTACAAGTTATATCCAGCAAGGATTGGGGTGGTGACCGGACAACCTTACTGAGGATTTACCGGTCTCACATCAGATCCAAACTGGATTATGGTTGTATTGTTTATGGTTCAGCGAGACGATCGTACTTAGCAGTACTTGATCCAATCGCGAACCAAGGTTTGAGATTATGCTCAGGGGCATTTCGAACATCACCCATCGAAAGTCTTCAGGTGGAGACCGGTGAGCCCTCTTTAGAGACTCGCCGGTTGAAGCTGAGCCTGCAATACTATATGAAAATGAAAGCAAATCCTGAGAACCCGGCATACTCGTGTGTTGTCAACCCTGAATACAAGAGATTGTTTAATAACAAGCCAGGGACTATACCTCCTCTGGGTATAAGACTCCAACCCCATCTGGAGGACATGGAGGTGGAGCTCGACGCAATTAGCGTTGTACGCTCACCAGAATGTCCACCTTGGCTTCTTCAACAGCCTAATATACTTTTTAACCTCTCAGATCTCAGGAAGGGAGCCACCTGTCCCCTTGTCTTCCAGAGCATGTTGCTTGAGTTATTTTGTAGATTTCCGAGGCACCGGAAGGTGTATACTGACGGATCAAAGGAAGACAAGAGGACAGCTATGTCCTTTGTCTGTGATGATCATGACTTTAGCTGCCGCATCAACGATGAGGCTTCAATTTGCACAGCAGAGCTGTTAGCTATTGAAGCTGCCATCAAATACATCTGGGATAGTAGTGACGAGGAGTTCATGATCATCACAGACTCGCTATCTTCATCGCAGGCTCTTAAGAGTCAAAAACTCAACAACCCAATTGTTTCCAATATTTTGCATATGTGTCACTACTTGTCTGGGCACAAGGACATTATTTTTTGCTGGGTACCCAGCCATATTGGAATACAGGGCAATGAACGGGCTGATGTTTTGGCCAAAGCTGCCCTGGATAAGACGAAACAGTTTTATTATATACCATATACTGATTTCAAGTACAACATCTCTGTCTACCTTGATGACATTTTGCAAGGTGAATGGAACATCAATGTCACCAGCAAATTGTTCGAGGTACAACCAATCATTAAGCGATCTTTTACACCAATGGAACGCCGAAGAGATGACGTTGTCTTATGCAGGGCCAGAATTGGCCATGCCTATTTCACAAACGGCTATGTATTGAGAGGAGAATTGCGACCTATGTGCTGCAATACTCGTCTCACTGTAAGACATGTCCTTCTCAGTTGTGCGAAATATGCGCACATCAAAAGGAAGTATTTTGCATTTAATTCCTTATTTGAGCTATTCAGGGACACCCCTGCTGGTTTTATTATTCAGTTCCTTCGGGAATGTAACCTATATTCTATGTTTTAATTATTAGACTTAGACTTGTAGTTTTTACACAATCACTCCAATTTCATGGAGATATAGTGACTTGATAAGTCATTTTATAATAACTTCACATTTTACATTATTTATACTGATATTTTTATACTCATTAAACTTTGTTGTAGTGCAGGCGCTAAAACATGCCATCAGACTCGTTACATATAGGTGCCAGGAGCATCGTCATCTTATTATATCAAACACTTTAAACTGAATATTTTAGTACGATCATGCTTTTATTGGCTTTGTCTTTCCTTTACTACTTTAACTATACAATATGGGATATTGTAATACCTGGAATTTTCACTTAAATGGCCATACTGGCCGAAAAGTGAAGTAAAGCAAATATTTCACTTACTTACCTATAGCCGGTGCTAGTGTGAGCTCGTTCTAGACAATATCATGTTGAAAGCTCAAATCAAATACACCCTCAATTACAAGGATGAGCTGCAATGTCATTGACACTTTCATTTCTTTTGGTATATAAATAGGGCTAGGCAATTTATCTGAACATGAATTTAAACCATTTGCTGATTTAATATTCTGAGGAGCCTCGGTAAAGGAGAGGCAGCATGCTGTGTCACAAGGACAGTGTCATTCGAGGGCAGTGTCGTCTGAAGGCAGTGTCATCTGAGGGCAGTGTCACCATTGGTTCTTCATAAAGGCTCCAAATATGGGATCCATAACACATTTTGTACGTTGCTGTTGAAAGTATTTTATTGCAGCCCTGGGGAACTGTCATTCCGGGACCAGTCAGTTGGCCATTCCCCTAGATGACATTTTTATACAAATCAGCCTCCTATATGCCATTTCGTCTGTGTCCCAAATTGTGGCGGGTCATAACAGGCTCTGCTGTATATGTAGTATGTCCCAAATCTTATATTAACTATTTTCTTCTATTGTCTAATTATTCTAGTTAATCATGTGTTTCATTTTGATTTTGTAAAAGGATGTGAAAGATGGCAGTCCCGATTCACCAACAACAGCTGCACTGGTCGAAGAAAATCGCCCCAAGAATAGATATGTTAACATTCTACCATGTAAGTGCTGTTAAAGATAGGATTACCAGAGAATGTCTTTCTATGTTCAACAGATTTGTACTTTTGTATATAAGTACGGGCAGGCTTGTTTTAATAACAATGTATGGTCTTTGTATTTTGCCTGGACCTCACGTTATTTGATCTAATACCTATCATATTTCCTTTTTATCCCCCGCCTGTAGTGGAAGAAGGATTTTAGTCGTGCCAATATTCCGTCCGGCGTCACGCCTTTTTGTGGCGCAAAAACTAGTGGTCGATTTTTTTTGAAATTTTAACATCACACTCCTAGCAACATGGTGATGTGCAAGTGATTTTTTAAAGATGCTACCAAAATTCAAAATGGCCGCCAGAGGTCAACTTCAATTTTTTTGTTGGCGCAAAAGCTCAAAACATTAGTCACAAATTATTCACATTTTGCACAATCACATTCCCCACGATATGGAGATGTGCAGGTGATATTTTAAGGCTTTGCTGAAATTCAAAATGGCCGCCACTGATCAACTTCATAATTTTTGTGGGCGCAAAAACTTAAAGTCACAAATTATTCACATTTTACACAATCACATTCCCCACGATATGGAGATGTGCAGGTGTATCACGTGCTGCACGTATCAACTTCATAATTTTTGTGAGCTCCAAAGACTCCAAAACTTAAAGTCAGACATTATTCAAATTTTATTATTACACTCCCCACGATACGGAGATGTGCAGGTGATTTTCTCAAGGTTTAACTGAAAATTCAAAATGGTGGCCATGGATCAACTTCATCTTTTTGTGGGCGCAAAAACAAGTCAGAAATTAGTCAAATTTTACAATCATATCCCCCACGATATGAAGATGTGCAGGTGATTTACTGAAATTTAAAATGACCACCACAAGTCGACTTTTTAAATATTTGTGACCGCAAAAACGCATGTTTTCTCTTGGAAATGCCTGTCTGCCTCACAAATCCGATTCAGCCATTGATCGACCGACATATCTTCGCTGATCGGGCCGGCGTCCAGCCGCTGATGACACAGCATACCCCCCGTCTATACAATCATTGGTTTCAACCCCTCGAAATGCTCGGTCCTGAGGGTGTCCAGGCCGAAATAAAAAAACCTGGAATTTGAGTACACCCTTAAAGGTGAAACACTAGCGAACGTTTCATCAACACCATATCTTGGTGTGAGACCCTGGAATGGGAAGCCCACATTAACAAAATTACAAGTAAAGCAAATTCCACCCTGGGTTTCCTTCGGAGGAACCTGAAGGCATGTCCCCCTAAACTAAGGGAGACTGCCTATTTCTCCCTGGTCAGATCGTCTTTAGAATACTCTTCAGCAGTTTGGGACCCCTTTAGACAAAAATATATTGATAAATTAGAAAAAATTCAAAGATCAGTAGCAAGATTTGTCACCCAAAATTATAGACAAACAGCCTGTGTGACATCTCTCATTCAGAACCTGGGCTCGACTGACTTGAAAACAAGACGTAAAAATTCTAGACTTGTAAGCATGTTCAAAATTTTAAATGAGCTAGTCGAAATTCCTATCAATGACCGTTTAATCCCAGCGGACAGAAGAACACGTGGTGGGCACAATCAGGCCTATAAACATCTTGGAGCTAACACCACACTGGGACAAAATTCTTTTTGGCATCGAACTATCCCTGATTGGAATTCTCTTCCGGCAGCTGCCATAGAATCAAAAACTGTGGCAGCGTTCAAGAGTCAACTGGTTGACTAAATCCACCAGCCCTTTCCCCCCTCCAGCCTGATACTCCAAATAGGAGGTGCTGCTGGATATGATTTCAAAGTTCAAAATTGGTTGGACGCTGGCCGATCACAATAATTAATTGTGTTTCCACATCCTTTTTTGTTATATGCATAAACAATTATACATTATAAAAATATAGCTTATATGATGCACTAAGTTTATTAATTTATACAGATGATTTATTTCAATATAGTCCTCAATTTAGTTCTGTTTTCCTAGTCACTGTATATAGAATATCTATGTTGTGTATATTTTTTTTGTATTATTTTGTCAGTTGATACCAGTCGAGTAAAACTTCTGGGAGTAGATGATGATCCTGGAGCCGATTATATCAACGCTAACTATATGAAGGTCAGTGTCCTTAAATTGTCTGTTTAAAAAAGATTCTTGATTTTGATTGACAAAGTTTAGGGTATTTTTTAACCTAATTTGTGCTAAGATATATCTTGGGAAATGTTGTCCATAGACCTCACTAGTATTACATATCTGTCTTACAAGATAATGTCTCAAAATTTTTTTTAAGTAAAATATTCATATATGAGGACATATTTAAACTACTATATATGCCATCTTTTTTTTAGGGATACAATTCGAAACGTGAGTTTATTGCCGCTCAGGGTCCATTAACTTGTTCCATTGATGATTTCTGGCGCATGCTTTGGGAACAGAAAGTATCCTTGATGGTCATGCTAACCAGGCTGACTGAGAAAGGCAGAGTAAGATATATATATATAGTATGTATTTAACCCTTAGAAAGCTGAAATATTTTTGTATAAACCATGGAGACCAAATGTTTATTTCAATTTGAAATCATCATATATGTCTACATCAGAATCTGACATCTACAGACGTCAGATTCTGATGTCTAAAGTCGATCCTCGCGCTGTAAGGGGTGACCCTTTGTTTACACCAAATGACATTAACCCTTGACCATTTCAAGCCTGAATTTACCATTGTCATATTCATACACTACAAGCCGCGATTTGCTGTCGCAATTCTCGACTTGTAGTGGATGAAGATGATTTGATGTGGGTGAGGAATAAAAGAAAATGACCACGTATTGGTAAAAGAGTTTCATGGAAATTTTCGTTCTAAAACCCTTGGTTTTAGGAAAATTAAGTCTGTTTTCAGAGATGTGAAATAATGCTTTAATGCATCGTGAGGGCCTAAAGGGTTAAAGCGCTAAATTACACAATTTAAATTGTCACCCACTTAAAATTGTGTCTCGCTACTCATGTTTATTTAATTTAATTTGATGTATTGGTTCTCAAGACAATAATTAAAAAAACTGAAATTTCGTGTGTTTTTTTCTTTTTTTATACCGCCAACCCGCTATTTATCGATATATACTAATCTATATTAAAACAATAATGTAAAGGATGCATATTTTTATTAGAATAAGTCGACACTTGAACATTTTTTTTGTAGGCTACTAGCCTCCTCTCTTGAATCGCTGGATACATACGCTTACCGTTACAAAATAAAAATGTTTTTTATTATTTTTTTCCGACCGCCTGCTCTGAATCATGACTAGAAATTATTGAGAACCAATTAATAAAAACATTGTGGCCTAACAGTGAATTGCTCGATTAATAAAACAGTAGACAAGAATAGTCGTGGTTGGCCATGAAAGTTTCAAGTTCATAGGGCCTACAACAAATCACCCAGTACCCTACGTAGGGTCCATACAATAACTGACCCTGTTCCCTCACCCGGTGCAAATGATATGAAATGACTGGGGGTTTAGGCCACATTTGTGCACACATATATGCTAAGCTGGGCCAGGAGAACTTCCTGACGATGGTGAGATGAAACTGCCCTCCAGACACAGGATTCGAAATTCGAACCATGTCGGTCTGAGGCCTAACACGCTACTTCTCGGCCACGGAGGCTGATCCCCACAATATTTAATATTTATGAGTGAGCAGGGAAGAACATTTTGTTTCTTTGAACTCGCAATCTCCGACTTTCCAAGCAAGCAGCTTCAACCACCGAACCAGGACCCCCGCCCCCATCCGATGTATAGCACCTCCATTAATTAGGGACTGGCCCAGGCTAAAATCATTAAATAATCGGTGATTTTATTTTGGCTTCTTAATATGACCATATGATGTAAACAAGTCCATAGACTAGAACTGCAAAAGTTTTTAATTTTTCTGCTGCGCATTCACCAGTTAGACTAGATATAGAGACGAAATTCCCGTATTTCTAATTTTCGACATGGTTGTCAATAATTAGAAATCAGGAATTTTGTCGCTATATCTAGCCTAACTGATGAATACGCAGCACAAAAAATTAAAAACTTTTGCAGTTCTAGTCTATGGACATGTTTACATCATATGGTCATATTAAAAAGCCAAAATAAAATCACCGATTTTTTTATGATTTTAGCCTGGGCCAGTCTCTTTAAGCTATTTGTGTATTTTATGCAAGACTCATACGCTAACAATCCCAGCACCACCACTAAAGACTACGGCTTGAACTGAACGTTGATGTTTGAATTGATTTTGCAAAACAAACCTGTATATTTCTCTTCAGGACAAATGTGCACAGTACTGGCCAAAAGACAGGAGATCTTCAGGTACAAATGAGATCAGAATCACAGCTGGACAACTATGCCATCAGAATTCTTGACGTGTCATTGGTTAGTGTTCTCATATTACAGTCTTTGAAAAACTAATGTTTAATAGAGTTATAATAGTGTTGTAAACTTAGTTATCAATTTGATGACAGGAATATACGTGTAGACTTAAATATATAAATATCTACGCTATGCCATTTATAACGATATAGGATACAACCACAAATTACTACGACAAATTACAACGACAAACAATGCATGATATTACTTTGTGATATATACATCTACTTGTCTTGGAGGTATCTGCTGGGCCCTTCGAGAAAAATAGCAATTTACAAATTTACAAAATTAGCAAATTTACAGGAGACTAATTTAGTTTGTGTGTGTCTCTCTGTTGTATATATAGGGTGAAACACAGCGCACTATAACACAGTACCACTACACGAGCTGGCCTGATTTCGGTTGTCCTGCTAATACAGAGATGTTGCTGGATTTTGTCACATTAGTACGTGCTCAAATCAAACCTGACTTCAGAGGACCAGTCTTAGCTCACTGCAGGTATGTAATGTATATCACCACCATCTGTGGAAAGCCTGGTCCTGTGATATTCAGGGTGATTGGTTTTCTTCTTGTAAAACATCAATAAGATAGTAGTAAAATTGTACTAACTTCAAAACATTATTTTTAAAACTTATGACGTTTCGACTTGCTGTGGCAAGACTTGATCACATAGCCTACTGATGTCGTGGCGATGAAATGGCTCAGACATCGGCGGAATGATCTTGTCGTAGATGGGGGGGGGGGTAGGTGGTAAACTTGGTCCCTGTTCAAATGCTGTGTCTGATACCAACATCTATAAGTCACTAAAAAAGACCCCACCCAGAAGTTTAAGGACAAGCGTGTCAACATCGTGAAGCGATGAAGAAGGAGGGTACCACCACCGATAGGCTTTATTGTCATGAAACCAAACAAAACAGTTGTACAGTACAGTACAAGAATAATATTCCATGACAAAAAAGACTGAACACATACTGTCGTATATATGCCCTCTCATGTAATACAATAGTGCGATAAAGTTTACCTTCCTCACTTGTAAAAGTAGGTGTCCTACAGTTGAGAATAACGTAGTGGCAGTGAACACATAATTCATTCCGTACTGGATAAATCTCGAGGAGTTTTACAATCTTATCTGTCAAAATGGATATTTTCAAATCTGAGAAATTGACGACACTTTTCATCTTTAATTTATTTATTTAATTTGTGCTAGTTTAAGTGTTTATATACATGTTGTAAGGAATTATAATAATATCTAGTGGTTAAAGGGTTAAACGGAATGTATGGCTAGTGAGTTATATTCAAACCAAAGGTGTACTCTTATACTGTTCAGGTGGTAATATACTCACTTGGATGCACAATACATATCTTTTTCAGTGCTGGTGTTGGCAGAACTGGGACATTTATTGCTGTGGATCGTCTACTCCAGGAAATACGTGTAAAGGACGAAGTGGACGTTATGGCCACAGTACTAGAAATGAGGCAGCAAAGGGCACTTATGGTGCAAACAGAGGTATGCAAAGAAGCATATATTTCTAATTTGGTGATTGGAAATTAATTACTTATGTAGGCGTAAAGCATGTTTGTAGAACAAAAGGTTGTACATTTTCTACATTGTTTTAGTTTAAAATATCTGTGAAATAACTTCAAATGTCAAATGCAACTGCGCTAAGTTAAATAATTTAAATTTTCACCAATTGAAATTGTTTGTGTTAAAAATGTCATAAAACAAAACGTTATGAATATTTTTCAAAAAATCTTTCAGTTATCCAAACAGGATGGACACGGCTATCATATTTACAATGAAAAATCAATTTTGAAAATTTTGACCTAATGGCCCTTTTCGCGTAGCGGGTCACATTTGTTTAATATGAGACCAAACATTTGTAAAACTTCATGTTTAAACACACATTTCGTTTCCACTGTGATTTGATCAGCTGATGAAATGTATTAAGGACAACCATATAAAAAACTAATGGGGTTATCTATAACCCCATTAAACTAATTCTAGAATTGTATTACATGGCAAATGGTCTAACTTTTGAAATATTAAATATTATTTTGCGAAATTTTTACCCCTGTTAGGATTTAAATAGGAAATGGCCTCTGCAAAATTTCAAGAAAATCGGTCCAAAATTGACGGAGAAATCGCCAAAAATCATGCGATCCTGGTTGATCATTTTTAATTTGACGGCGACTATAGTCATACTTATCGGTGCAAGGGTTAACGATTAAATGCTGAAATACCTTTCACTGACACAATTTTAACTCTTCTGCTGCTGAATTATTTGCTTCTATTTTTTACTCATTCAAAACTGGAATTGCCAACGCAATTTCCAGCTTCAAATGAATGAAAAATAATATTATTTATGAAACATAGGCATTTCTCAAATTGAAATATTGGTTTAACCGAAAATCATTGTTGGATTAACTAAAAATCCACCGCAACAATATTTTATTGAATTGAGTGACCTAAAATCATTCCACCAGCACAGCGTTTCAGCGCGGCGACCGTCTTTATTATAGTCAGATAGATTCACATTAAAATCATCAACCAGGATTATTGAATTTCGCGGATTTTTCAGTCAATTCTCAACTAATTTTTATGAAATTTTACACACACTATTTTCCATTCACGTCGTGACTACCCTGAAAATTTCGCGAAGTTTTGATAAGTATTTTAGAAGTAAGATTATTTGACATAATTTGATGTAATACAATTCTGAGACGAAGCTAATGGCTTTATAGAGGGCAACATTTGTATTTATTTACTACATGTCAAATGGTCTATCTTCTTAAATACTTATCAAAACTTCGCGAAACTTCCAGAGTAGTCACGACCTGAATGGAAAATAGTTTGTGTATAATTTCATAAAAATTGGTTGAGAATTGACTGAGAAATCGGCGAAAATCATTCAACACGGTTAATGTGAATCCGACTATAGTCAGAATCTGCCATCCGTAATTAGCTCTTTCTGCTTCATTTGAATACTATGTAATGGGTCTACAGCCCTTAAGCATATTTTAATTCTCAGTACTGGACGGTAGATTGTGTAATAATATAATAATTTCTCAGATTCATATTTGCTAGTATTTTGTTTCTATTCTTGAAAACTGTAAATTATTATATTCTGTATCCATTAACAAATGATGAAAAAAATGTTGAAACATCAATTAAGACTACTTGAGCTCCCATGTTTGTTCTCCACTTTAATGGTTATCTCTTTAATGGTTGATATCTTTCAGGATCAGTATATATTCATTCATGATTGCATTAAAGATGCGCTGGAAAAAGGAATGCACCTAGGAATATCAAATGTTGGCTTGGACTCTGACATTAATGTCAGCTTTGATGATGACGAGGAGGAAAACATATATGAAAACACAACTTACACAGATATGAATGATAATGGTAAGTTTTGCAGATTATTCTAGTGCATAGTGTTGAGAGATGTAAAAAGCTTTCCTGAAATAATAGGTAGGGCTTCTGAATACACCACTCATTGAATAAAATAGTATGAATGAATTTGGTTAAAATTTCTATTTTTAGCCAGCCTTTTCATTTTTAATTAAGAAAGGTGTGTTATTGCAATCGCAGTTTGGCGTCGTTGGTGTCGGCGTTGGCGTTAATATTTGCTTGTGGGCACGATGACTTAAAAAGTTTTTTATGTATCCTTCCCAAATTTGTAATTGCGTTACTAATGACCAGTTCTCGGACAAGTTCAATAATGGCCAAAAAAAAAGAAATGGCCGATTTATTGAGATATTTCACATTTTACGTCAATAGTTTGACCTTGTGGGCGCGATAACTTGAAAAGTTTCACATGTATTCTTCCCAAATTTGTTTTGCATGGTCCAAATGATCAGTTCTCGAACAAGCTCAATAATGGCTGAAAAAAATTCAAAATGGCCGATTTATTGCGTTTTTTGTATTTTACGTAAATAATTTGACCTTGTGGGCGCGATAATTCGAATTTTTCTTTAGTATTCTTCCCAAATTTTTTATGAATGTTAAAAATGAACAGTTCAATAATGGCTGAAAAGAAAATCAAAATAGCCGATTTATTGTGATTTTTCGCATTTCACGTCAATAATTTGACCTTGTGGGCGCAATAACTTTAGGTTCAATAATTGCGGCGGGCTATTGTCGAGTGTGCTCTTGTTTAATTTCCTACTTCGTTTTTTTGGTGGGAGGGGGTTCTGGGCTTTTAAAAAAGTGTGTTTAAACTTATTTCGGTAACCACACCACCTTTGTACAATTTTGCAGTAACTAAATGAAATGAATCGGGCTTCAGGCCACCTTTGTGCACATATAGGCTAAACTGGGCCAGGAGAACCTCCTGAGGATGGTGAGATGATTGAGATGACACTGTCCTCCAGACACAGGATTCGAAATTCGAGCCCTGGCGGTCTGAGGCCGAGCACGCTACCTCTCGGTCACGGAGGCTCCCCACAATACTAACTTTCACACGTGGATGGGGAAGAAACAATTTTGTTTCTTTCAAACCGCCGAGACCGGGAACCGAACCCCGGACTCTGGCGTGAAAGGCAGCGGTGCTAACCACTACCCTAGGTAGTAACTGTTCTAGCGTACCCTGATACCCTTGTCGCACAAAGCTAACCTCACTTTAGAATTATCTATCTTAGTTGTTTCCACGCTAAGAGTTCACAGTATACCATATTTATGTACATAGCCATGCAGATCATATAATGTTTATTATTATTATGTTTTATGTGCACTGTAAGTTTGAAAAAAGTGTTGTCTATTGAAATTGTTCTAATCCTAAATGATAAAATGTCTATCCAAGATACATATATATACATATACATTTATTTTTGTGTTGTATTTAGTTTTAGTTTTGCATTTAATTGATGTCATAATAAAATGTTCATGTGATTTTACAAATTCTGAAATATTTGTTTGTTTACAGCATCTCCTATCAACTGGCAAAGATAGAAGACGAATGAAGAAAGGCGTCCATTCCATTACTACATAAATAATAAACATG
>OZ024907.1:13776907-13801079 GCA_964017125.1 Flabesymbios commensalis
TGCACGCTGCTGCTTTTGTGTTATTCAAACAACATTTCTGTGTGTACGACATTATTTGTAAATATTTATATGCTTGTCTCCGTAAAAGGGCAACGGTTTTCAAGATAATTACGATGACAGATCAGGCAATCCTCCTTAGCGACAGCAAGATTTGGCTTATATAGTCACAATGGTGTCACATTAACCCCCCCCCCCCTCCCCCACACACACACACCATCAGCAAACATGAGACGTTGACACAATGCTCCACTATTGCCGGGCCAGCCTGAAAAAGGTGGACCAACATTAACCCAGCATTGGATAACGTCCCGTGTTTGCAAATCGACATCGACAGAAAGGTGCATGCTAGTTAGCAAGTTATCCAGCAAGTTATCCACACAAGAAGTTAGCCCAACGTCGGTTCAATGCTGGGACATCGTCTTCGACGCTGTCCCAACATTGAACCGATGTTGGATGAACGTCTTGTGTTATCAAGTAATTTACTCAGCCACGTTCTATATGTTCACACGGTGATGCAATGTACCTCTACAGGTGATCCTATCCTGATAACAAATAGGACATAACCCCAGAGAAACATATACGAGTCCGTCTCTGATAAATAGAACATAACCCCGTCTCTGATACAGCTCTACCAATGGCTTAGTCAGGCCGCCTGGATACGCATATACCTATCTATCCACTATATTTGGTTCAATTTGTTTTTCTTTGTTGATCCTTTTCAAGTAAAGTTAAATAGTATTAGCACATGCTAAATTCGTAGATCTGAATCTATTATTTTAACGATATCCTGACGTCAAACGTGTATTTTAAAACTGATGGAAAGACGACATTTCAGCTTTGATAATTCTCGTGGCAATATATAAAAAGGTGCTCAGTCATATTAAAAGAAACCTTCACAAATTTAATGATAAAAGAGGTCATAACAAACTGCATGTGTAAGGTGAGACAAAAATAAATGGGGGTTTAGGCCACCTTTGTGCACATAGAGGCTAAGCTGGGCCAGGAGAACCTCCTGAGGATGGTGAGATGAATGCGATGACACTGCCCTCCAGACACAGGATTCGAAATTCGAACCCTGGCGGTCTGAGGCCGAGCACGCTACTCTCGTTCACGGAGGATCTCCACAATATTGAATCTTTACGAGTGAGCGGGGAAGAAATATTTTGTTTCTTTGGAACTTGAAGGCCAGAGTGGGGTTAGAACCCGAGATCTCCGACTTTTCAAGCAGGCAGCTTTACCCACTGAACCAGGGCCCCCGCCCTGTGTTTGGTGAGATATACAAAGTGATTTATATTGAAGTAAACACTTCTATTGAGAAAAACTTCCATTGACAAAAGTGTTTCTAAAAGGTCAACTTTAAATATCTCTAAACCCGTAGGTCTACCATAACTTTAAATTTTTGTAAGCAACAGATGTATTATCTTTAAATAATATTATGATTTAAAGTTTGTTATATAAAATTAAATTAGTATTTGCAGATACATGCATTGAAATACCTTAATTAAAGCACCGTCTGTCTCCCCCAACCTTTTGTGAAGCACCGCTTCGAGTGCGGCCAATTTATCAGCCCCAGGTTAATATAATTTCTAGTTAATATTATCACAGATAATATTAACAACATGAAGTCACCGACCCCCTTTATGCACTGCACACTATCAACGTTCTGACAGTTTTATGTCACCCTTCACCATGCATACCCAGCAAATATGAGACGTTGACCCAACGTTGGTTGACTGTTGGGCCAACATCGAAGACGGTGGGCCAACAGTAAAACAACGTTGCGTCAACGGCTCATGTTTGATGGGTAATGAGTGAGGGAGTGAACATTGCTTTATATCGGTTTCTACCCATTTTGGCAATTATCACGACAGAAGGAAGCCCGAAGTCAGAATTATTCCCTACTCTTATAATCATTTATAGTATGGATCATCAGCAAATGTATTGTTAAGATTGTCATAAAAGTACAACATTTTGTAAACATGATATTCCCTGTAGGCTAATATTATTAATATTTTACACGAAAAAATAAAAAAACTCAATGGGCACATGCACACTGTACGAGCAGCGGGACACATCTGTAACCAGAAAGCACCACGCTGATTACAGAGGCAACTGAGGTACAAAGAACCAAAGCCATATATGAGTGGTCTATTGCATTAATAACATATCAATGTATACATGCACATGTTTTGGTGCTTTTTATCACAATCTGAACAATCACTCTTTTTAACCTTTTTAAGCTATAATTTCAAAGTAGAAATGAAGTTCAGGATTTTTTGCTACTAGATGAATTAAAAAGCCTAAGCTTCTATGTACTTTGTGGAAACATTCTATACTGTAGCCTATATTACAACAAAGTAGTTTCAAAGATGTCATAGTTCTAGAGATTGTAATTGGAGATCCACTCGAGGCATAAAAGTTGAAAACGTAGGACAACATTCGATAATCTCTTAGTTTGGCCACAAACTCATGTCATTGGATTTTATAACTCCATTCCCTAGAATACACGTACAGACGGCGGAGACAAGCGATAGCTGCACAGCCTTTGATGTTGGTGGAGCTCTTAATTTTATTTTTTCAGTAACGAATTATCTTTCAGGCGATCTTGCTAGGTGATCAATTCTCCATGGAGTATAAATACTACTACTAATAATAATTAGTTATTAGGCACATACAATGACGCCCCACAACGATAAAATAAAAAGGAAACCAAAATGTGTTTCAGCATTTTATTAATTTGTAATATATAGCCAAGGCATTGTTTTTTATATGCCTTTTATATTTATATACATAATGCAGATCACACCGTTACACAGTATGATGACTAAAAATGTTAGGGCAATATTTTCATGTATGTATAGATTGTAGACCATACTATTACACAGTATGATAAGTCATACATTTGTCTGATATTAAGCACATGAATAATAATAGTATTTGTAATATGTCGTAATATACTTTCATACAGAACACACATAACAGTGATATATAACTGAAAAATAGATATATTATCGGCTGATAAAATCATTAATAATATTATTGATTTTATCAGACGACAATATATATCTTTTTTCTGAGCTAAAAATATATAACATTGTATTATATATTTATTGGTCCGAAATTCGGAGATAAAACAATATCATATACCATATACTCATGGCTCGACCTTACATTCTTTTTAAAATTCATTTTGGTAGGAACATTAATATGAAATAACTTTATATTCTGTTTTTCTTTAATTAATTTTGGTGGGGACATTAGTGAGAAATAATGTACAAATATTTATTATATTTCATATTTTTTTCCCACAAAGTGTAGAGAAGTTTGTGGCATACGCCTAATCATGGTAACGTGAGTCAATTAACAGCAATATGTGAGCTAATTATAATAACTTTTAAGGGTGTGGATCATTGAGGTAATTATAATGAGAGGTGCAGACCATCGAAGCTCAAAAGTGGACGTAGCAGTGGATAATACCTTAAGCGCCATAGGAAATGTTTCTATCTATTATACTATTATAAATGTATGAGCCACAACTAATACTAGTTCGATACATCACAGTAATTGATAATTAACGTATTCTACGAAGACTTAATTACTTAAATGTTGCTAACATTAAAAAATAATGTTGAGCGTTGCCAAGCTGGTAGGACTTGGGTGGGGCGAGCTGGTATATATGTGGGGCGAGTTGGTATAAATGTAGGATGAGTTGATCTAAATGTGGGGCGAATTGGTCCAAATGTGGAGTGAGTTGATCTAAATGTGGGGCGAGTTGGTATTAATGTGGGGCGAGTTGGTTGGGGCGCATAAAACACATTTGAACAAATTAATATCAGAATATGCCGAAAATCATGATGAAAATTGAGACTGCTGTGTGAATGCGGCTAGAATTGTGTCAATGCCGGTCCGGCGTGAACAGCGTTGGGCCGACATTGACGCAACACTGGCAGCGTTAGCGGCACGCGTGAGTGACAGAAACAGCGAAGTGCTTTCACAGTGTGGCTACCGCGGTGCCAATGTCGGTCCAGCGCTAACAACGCTGAGCCGGCATTGGCGCGACGCTGGCGGCGCTGACAAGCATACGTGAGTGTGATAACAGCGTTGACGCGTTGACGGGCCAACACCTACGGCGTTAGTCAGCCACCGCGTCACGATAACAACAGACGTCACAGTCTGTTGTCACTCACCACATGTCATCGCAGGGGGTGATAATCAACATAATTGTCACCCCCCGCGAGGACTGCCATGGTGAGTGAAAGCAAGGGTTTAAATCCCCTGGTGGCTCTGAAAAGAGAATAAGCGAACTTTCTTAATTTCACATTAATTTATTAGGACTCGGTTAAGAGGACACAGAGAGGAAAAAGGGTTTGGGTGAATCGGTAGGTTTATTAAATAACATCATCTAGCCAAAACAGTTATATGCATATATATAATTATACAATGTTACACAATATCAGAAAATAATTAAATTACGAATAAACACAATTACAGCTTTTTGTGCAATTACACTGTAATAATTATCACCTAATATTACGTAATAAGTTGTAACAATTGTAAAGCTAGAATGTTATCTAAAAAATATAGTTATAAACACAGATGTGCGCCTGCATCTAGTTTTGACCTCCCGATTAACAACTACACTATACTATACTATAATATACTACGATTACATACATTACATAATGGATCGAATGAGAATGCAATCATGAAAGGTGACGCGCAGGTCACTGTGAAATAAAAATAAAAGGGGTGGGAGGGTGGGAAATCTGCTGCTGGGCAAATGCAGCGCCGCTGACCGCCAGAGTAAAACTGCCTGCTATGTAACCTACACAGGGATGTATGTACATGCTTCCAAAGCCAGGCCTGAGAAGAGGTGGGGAATATCCATCCACACCCCAGCCTGTGTCACTAAAATTTATGTCCTGATACTCTTGATGACCCCGCCAACCGGATCCAGGTTCCCCACACATGTGAAGACATATATACACACCCAGCCTCCCACCCAAGGAGTGAGCCGCGGCGTCTTATAAATTAAAATAGAATTAATCAAAGAATAATTCCTTCATTAATTTATTAGGACTCGGTTAAGAGGACACAGAGAGGAAAAAGGGTTTGGGTGAATCGGTAGGTTTATTAAATAACATCATCTAGCCAAAACAGTTATATGCATATATATAATTATACAATGTTACACAATATCAGAAAATAATTAAATTACGAATAAACACAATTACAGCTTTTTGTGCAATTACACTGTAATAATTATCACCTAATATTACGTAATAAGTTGTAACAATTGTAAAGCTAGAATGTTATCTAAAAAATATAGTTATAAACACAGATGTGCGCCTGCATCTAGTTGTGACCTCCCAAAACACCCAAACCTTATTAATAAGAGTAGAAATAAGTATCACTTGTAAAATTAATTAAATGACCCTTATAATCTGGTAAGAAGTCCAACCTTCTTGGCCATAGCATCTGCTACCGTAAACTTGGTGTCTAAATCTGGGTCTAAATACCTTTGGTAGCAGTCGCTACGCCAATCTCCCTGTAGCTTGATTAGTTCAGTGGGCAGGTTACAGGCCAGCGCCAGACTAGCCCCGCCCCTGCGGAAACTATGACCAGCGTATTTAGTGTGGTCAACTCCCAACCCTATCAGGATCGCCTTTAGGCGAGATATAAACATCTGATATGATAAGGGTCGGGGCCCCGATGGAGAGGGGTAACACAACAGGGGAGCCTCATCTGAAGCTGTCACAAGTTTATATACCAAGAGGAGGGCAGTACAGGGGCAGAAGGGCGATCCAGGTATGTGAGGCACTGGGATAACTGCCTCACGCTCTGCACATTGAATTGTTTTACTATGGCTAATACGCAGTGTGGCTCCTCTGGTTAAAAAGGTAATATCCTTACGTCTTATACATGAGTCTGGTACCTGTCCAGCCTGTACAAGAAAATTAGATTTGCGGAGAAACGAATAGAATCCCAATAAGCACGCTGCCCAAAAAACAAGATCACTGGATTTTGACAAATTAATGCATTTAAAAATACGTCCTAGAAGCTCAATGGTCATTGGCAGTTTAGGCTTGTGATTAACACCCAATGCACGTTTACAGCCTTTTAACAGTGATTGTAAATACCACGATCCATCTAAAGGGTTGGGCAATCCCCCTTCAAGATGAATAATGCGAACAATATTTAAATATTGTTTCATGCTTGCATATGATAACTTTGAAGCTAAAAATACAATATATCTTGCTAAATTCATTTGCGAAATAGGCATTAATTGAATTCCTACAATATTACAAAAAGACACATAAGTTTTCATATGAGTGCTGTAAGTTCGGTTTGTGCTCTGTGCAAATGTCTGAGTTCTATAATATGCCATGGCAGCGTCTAACTGAGCGATGATAGGCTCATTATCTACAACAATAACAGTAATTAAATACCTTGGCACTCACATGGTTATATAAAGGCACATGCAGTGGAGGTGATATAACGTCTATATAATTAATCGGCAGGTTATTCAGGAGTCTGTCAAGTTGGCCAGGCTCCAGGAGGCGTGAAGCACTATCTGCTGCAACATTCTGAGTTCCAGGAACATACCTGCCAGTCAAATGAAAACCATACGAGGCTGAGAGCCAGAAGAGACATCGGAGGGCCTCCATGGCGACGGGGTGCTTGGTGGACCCCTTGTTAATCATAGCCACTGTAGCCTGATTATCACTCATTATGTAAATGCGCTTACCGCTCCACATGGGCGCCCACCTTGCCGCCGCCAACACCACTGCCAGCAGTTCTTTGTGGTTAATGTGCAGTGAGTCCACTGTTGACCAGTCCAATGCCCAGTTACAGTAAAACCAGTCATTACCGTACACGCCGCCGCAACCCGCCATACAGGCATCTGTGTAAACTGTTGTGATTGGTTGCTTGTCCAACACTGCTGACTTGCCATTGAAGCTAGTCATAAATTCAAGCCAGAATGCTATATCATGACGCATGTCGCTTGACAACAGCACTCTGTCCATTTTTTGCCTGAGTGTATTAGTGAGGTCTATCACTCTGCGGAGAAACACTCGCCCGCCGTAAATGACCGCCGCCGCCCAGTTCATAACCCCGACTAGGGATTGAAGTTGCCGCTTTGAAGCTCGCCGCCGCTTAGAAAATTCCAGCAATTTTTGTCGAATCTCTTCCAACTTTTTAGTGGGAATACGAGAGCACATATTAACAGTATCTAATTCAATTCCTAGAAATGTAATAGATTGAGTTGGGTCTACAACTTTCGACCAGCTAATCTGAAATCCAAGTTTCCTTAAGAGTATAATCAGTACCATTTGGGTATGCTGACATTCAGCACGTGATGGGGATATAATAAAAAAGTCATCGAGATAAACTACTAGCTCAGTGTGACCTTTTCTGTGCATAATTCTTCTCACACTTTGTGTGATGCGATGAAAAATTCCAGGCGCCAATTTTGAGCCGAATGGTAGTTTAGTGTCTTTAAAGTAGACTGGCTGTCCGTCAAACTGCCATTTTAAGCCTGTGAACTGTTGACTATGATTGCTGATTGATACCGATCTGTACGCTGCTTTAAGGTCAACCTTCGCCATATAGTAGCCCGGCCACATCAACTTTGTGGCATCATCAACCGTCTGGAATCGATGATGAGTCTCCAGTTTGGCATAGTCATTCATACTGCCCCCCTTTGGTTGACTTCCATCGAGTCTCACACCGCCATCTGGTTTCGGGATGACTGACAACGGACTAATGATGGCCGGTTTATCGTCGCACACAACATAGTTTCCTTCAGTAATCTCTGCCAATATCTGCTTAGAAGCCTGCTCATACATTGGGGCGCCTGGTCGTGCCGATATATTGTTGTTGGTCTCCACGGCCAGGGGGATTTCATCAGTACTCACAATATCAAATCCGTTCCTAATGCCATTCAAGATGAAATCCCTATCGCTGTCACCAGTCAACTCCTCTTCCCACACATCAAAATTAAGGCCTGGGCTAGGCGTCACAGCAGGCAACGCTACTAGTTTTTTGAGTCTGTAGATTGATCGTGGGCTACTGCGGCACTATGTTTCTGCACACAACCTGGTCTTGAACATTTATGAACAAATTTACAATCACTGTAGTGACAACCAGATTTAGCGTTGAAGAGCTTACATATAATTTTGCCCTCGGCAGTCACAGGTCCTTTGGTCTTGTTGATGTTGGTGGTAGAGGTACGCTGGCTCTGTGGCTGTATCTCTTTCAACCAGATGACCTGTAGATGGCCCACCTCCGTCCCCCAGCGGAAGCCCAGCTGGGCCTGTAGCTTCCTGTACTCTCTGTCATACAGGTAGACCGAAGTGGCGTCATAGCGCTGGAACAACTGGTATACACGTGTTGTGTATGACAGGTAGTCCATAGTGGCGCAGTTATCCAACTTTCCTTCTTCTTTCAGTCGGCTCAGAATGGCTAGGTTAGCTACTGACCATTGGGGAATGCTCAGACTGGACAGTTTGGGCTTTTGCTTTCCAGTGCGCCAAACAAGCTGTGCCCCACCAGCACTGCTGCCTAACACCTCCTCCTGGATTACAGCACTGGCCAAATTGGCAAACTCCGTGATGTCATAATAAGATGGTAAGCCTGTCTTACCTGCTGCCATCTTGAGAACCAGCTGAGGGTCGTTCCATGACAGATTTGAGGTGGTGGGAATTCCTGGCTGTGATGTAGGTGCCGCACTTTGCGCTGTCTGTAGCTGTGTCAATACCTCATTGACGTAGCTAGTCTGTCCTGCTACCAGATCATCTTCTGGCTTGTCGTCCTGGACCCGTGGTTGGTGCGCATTGTCGTCCGACTTCGCTGCAGCTGCCTTCATCCCGGACACAGCATTCCATATTAGTCTGTTTTGACCACGTGGGATCTTCGGTCCCAAATCCTCTTTCTCAAGTAGAGAAATTGCCTCCATGGATGTAAATCCTTCTTTTAACAATACCTTGACACATTCGTCAGATATCTTGTGGTTTTTCGCCCACTCAGCAACCGCATCTTGATCCGTGACTTCTGTCATTTTAATTAAAAAACATAAAACAAAGCAAGCAAATCTGCTGCTGGGCAAATGCAGCGCCGCTGACCGCCAGAGTAAAACTGCCTGCTATGTAACCTACACAGGGATGCATGTACATGCTTCCAAAGCCAGGCCTGAGAAGAGGTGGGGAATATCCATCCACACCCCAGCCTGTGGCACTAAAATTTATGACCTGATACTCTTGATGACCCCGCCAACCGGATCCAGGTTCCCCACACATGTGAAGACATATATACACACCCAGCCTCCCACCCAAGGAGTGAGCCGCGGCGTCTTATAAATTAAAATAGAATTAATCAAAGAATAATTCCTTCAATTAAGATGACACGCTTCTAGGAACTTTCTATTTTTCAAATTATCAACTTTAGACACTTTTTAGACCATTCCACTCAAATTCAATGAAATTACACAACTCTGACGTTCTTTCTCAGGGTATGCTGGAGTATGGCGATGGCACAGAGACAGTCAGGCAAACAACACGAGGTAAATTGATCACATTTGATCCAAAATTCAGAACGCAATTTTAAGTATGTCAAGCATACTAAGTGAACTTAAGTGTGCACGAGAGGCATATGTCTAATAAAAGAAATGTCTCGAATGTTCATTTAAAGGATCTGTCAAAATTACAACTTTTTCGGCCTTTTCCATTCAGATTTCAAGAGTTAAGACACGAGATATAGGGTAGCTACCGGCTGATTCAACACCTCATTTAGACCACCGCGACCCTCCGTTCGCCGAGGGCGCATCAAAATTAATTAAATTCTAAAATGCTTCTGTTTCCAGGTTCCTTGCCTCCCTTGCCAACCAGACATTTTCTAATGAGTAGTATATACTAATGAAATATTTGGATAGGCTAAGAGATAGCTTTCATACAAGCTTCGAATGCCTTAATCACACTCTCAGCACCCTTAGGGTGCTAGGGTTCACTCAGCTGGAGCGCCTTTGCATATATGTATAGGGGATGACATTCAATTCGCCCCCGTACCAGCTCGCCCAACCTACCAACTCGCCCCATTACCAACTCGTCCCGCTACCAACCCTCGCCCCACTGATTTTACCGACTTGCCCCACTTCTACTACCAACTTGCCCCATGTTGTTTGCCAACTCGCCCCAGTTCTTTTCACCAACTCACCCCAAATTTTACCAGCTCGCTCAACTTCTCTTACCAACTCGCCCTACCTTTTTGACAACTCCCCCACTTCTCGGATCAAGTATAGGCTGGGCCTATAACTTCTCTTACTACACTAATCAATAAAAATAAATTATAGGACTACCTCATAATAGCTCTTATAACTTACAAGCAACAATATGTTTTAAAGTTGTTTCATTACCATTTTATACATACATAAAGCTGGCAAATATCTCATGACACTGCATATTGGTCATTCGATATGATATATTTATCGCTGAGAAAATAGGAGACAACATAAAAGTATGTATCATTGTTGGTAGCTCGACCTTACATTCTTTTTTAAAATTAATTTTTGGTATGAACATTATTATGAAATAATTTCATATCCCGCTTTCCTTTATTTCATTTTTGTTGGGAACATTGGTAAGAAATAATTTATAAATATTTACTTGGTTCATTTCAAGAAGCCGTCATTCAGCTGTTATTTAAATTACGGAGTAGAAAATCAGACTTTGACCAAAGAGTGTGTCATACGCCTTATCATGGTAACGTGAGTCAATTAAAATGGTAATGTGCAGGTTTATAGTCTGATATCAAGTCTGAAGACCTATCATCCGACTTCACATTTCAGCGGCAATATGTGACCTGATTATAATAAGGGGCGTAAACCATTGAGCTAATTATAATAAGAGGTACAGACCATTGCAGCTCAAAAGTGGACGTAACTGAATGCTAATTTAAGCGCCTTAGGAAATGTTTCACAATAATTCATAATTAACGTAATCTACGAAGACTTATTTACATAAAATTTGCTAACAATAAATGCGTACATATAGCTAAAATTAAATGCATCATTAAATTTCACCAACATTAAATTCACACACATAAATAAAAATATTGAACGTCGCCAAAAGAGTAGGACTTGGATGGGGCGAATTGGAATAAATGTGGAGCGAGTTATTATAGTCTGACGAGTTGGTATAAATGTCGTATATTTTGGGTAGTGGGTACGCCTGTAAATGTGGAGCGAATTGGTATAATGTGAGATGAGTTGGTTGGGGCGAGTTGGCATATATATGGGTCGAGTTGGTATTAATGTGAGGCGAGTTGCTTGGGGCTAGTTGGCATAAATATTGGGCGAGTTGGTTTTGGGGCGAATCGACTGGCACCCCAATAAAGTGATTGATCAGGTTCAATAATCATATTATATGCACTGATTCAGTATTAACATAGAAGAAGGTGTACATGTATATTATATGTTGTCAGAATAAATACATAGTACCTGCCCAGTAAACATGAGACGTAAACCAATGTTCTTATAATATTGGTTTACTGTATGCGATGCTGGCCCATCATTACAACAGTATTGGGTCAATACCTCGTGTTTGCTGGATAACTATTTAACGTATTTATTAGAATTGCCACACGTAAACAGTTAAATGGGGGGGGGGCAAAATAATTCTGCAATGTTTTACGAGAATCATTAATTAGCGTGAGAATATGAGCATGCACCAGACAGAAGAAAACTTTTTATGCGGACATTACCATTCCCAGAGAAAAAGAGAAGACTTGGAAAAGATAATAATTACAGTAATTACACCAACTCGTCCTTTGGTGAATGGTCATCCTGATTCAACGCATCATGTAAACGAACTGGAAAACGTGATGACCCAGTTCCTCTTTCTATTTTGGGGAGCGTAGCCTCAAGTATGTCAATAAAATTGGCCTCCTATTTTACGAAAAAACTCTCTAAATTTCATGGGGCTTTTCGTTCGGCTTTTCAAACGGACATATATCTAAAACTAAGTTACCAATTCCCATCCGCCTAGTATAGATGTACTGTTAAAGAGACTGGTACCTGAAAAAAATCGGGCATGACCCATCCCCATTTTACAAAAAAAGGGGGGTCACACCAAAAAATAGTTTACAGACAGTTTCTTATAAGCAGCCATATTCTAACTTACAAATTAAGTGACACAATTCAATATTTCTAACGTCTGTCCTCTTTGCTCGCTCGACATTGTACCAAGTTATTGGCCTATAATGCGTGACCCCAGCCACTTTTCTCCTTGCCTCACCTAATCCCAAGAAAGGCGAGTCCTGTGTCTACACAGCGCTATCTAGGGCCGGCCTTAAATAATCGACTGGTCCATTATTTATAATTGACTGGTCCATTCAAGCACATTTATTTACTTGATTGAAATATTTTATTTTGACTTACCTTTTCACTGTAATCAGTGAAAGTTTTAGTAAAAATCATCTTATTAAATCATACACATACAACAGTCATGTGACACACAAGAATAAAATGAACAACAAAAATGAAACACGTTTTATTAATTACTGTCATAATTTTACTAATTCATATACGAGTCCGTCTCTGATAAATAGAACATAACCCCGTCCCTGATTCAGCTTTACCAATGGCTTAGTCAGGCCGCCTGGATACGCATACATACCTATCTATCCTCTAAATTTGGTTCAATTTGTTTTTCTTTGTTGATCCTTTTCAAGTAAGGTTAAATAGTATTAGCACATGCTAAATTCGTAGATCCGAATCTATTTTTTTAACGATATCCTGACGTCAAACGTGTATTTTAAAACTGATGGAAAGACTGCATTTCAGCTTTGATAATTCTCGTGGCAATATATAAAAAGGTGCTCAGTCGTATTAAAAGAAACCTTCACAATTTTAATGATAAAAGAGGTCATAACAAACTGCATGTGTTAGGTGAGACAAAAATAAATGGGGGTTTAGGGCACCTTTGTGCACATAGAGGCTAAGCTGGGCCAGGAGAACCTCCTGAGGATAGTGAGATGAATGCGATGACACTGCCCTCCAGACACAGGATTCGAAATTCGAACCCTGGCGGTCTGAGGCCGAGCACGCTACCTCTCGGTCACGGAGGATCTCCACAATATTGAATCTTCACGAGTGAGCGGGGAAGAAATATTTTGTTTCTTTGAAACTTGAAGGCCAGAGTGGGGTTAGAACCCGTGATCTCCGACTTTTCAAGCAGGCAGCTTTATCCACTGAACCAGGGCCCCCGCCCTGTGTTTGGTGGGATATACAAAGTGATTTATATTGAAGTAAACACTTCTATTGAGAAAAGCTTCTAATGACAAAAGTGTTTCTAAAAGGTCAACTTTAAATATCTCTAAACCCGTAGGTCTACCATAACTTTAAATTTTTGTAAGCAACGGATGTATTATCTTTAAATAATATTATGATTTAAAGTTTGTTATATAAAATTAAATTAGTATTTGCAGATATACATGCATTGAAATACCTTAATCAAAGCACCGTCTGTCTCCCCCAACCTTTTGCGAAGCACCGCTTCGAGTGCGGCCAATTTATCAGCCCCAGGTTAATATAATTTCTAGTTAATATTATCACAGATAATATTAACAACATGAAGTCACCGACCCCCTTTATGCACTGCACACTATCAACGTTCTGGGCGGGGGCCCTAGGGTTGTGGTTAGCACTGCTGCCTTTCACGCCAAAGTTCGGGGTTCGGTTCCCGGTCTCGGCGGTTTGAAAGAAACAAAAATGTTTCTTCCCCATCCACGTGTGGAAGTTAGTATTGTGGGGAGCCTCCGTGACCGAGAGGTAGCGTGCTCGGCCTCAGACCGCCAGGGCTCGAATTTCGAATCCTGTATCTGGAGGACAGTGTCATCTCAATCATCTCACCATCCTCAGGAGGTTCTCCTGGCCCAGTTTAGCCTATACGTGCACAAAGGTGGCCTAAAGCCCGATTCATTTCATTTACTATCAACGTTCTGACAGTTTTATGTCACCCTTCACCATGCATACCCAGCAAATATGAGACGTTGACCCAACGTTGGTTGACTGTTGGGCCAACGTCGAAGACAGTAAAACAACGTTGCGTCAACGGCTCATGTTTGATGGGTAATGAGTGAGGGAGTGAACATTGCTTTATATCGGTTTCTACCCATTTTGGCAATTATCACGACAGAAGGAAGCCCGAAGTCAGAATTATTCCCTACTCTTATAATCACTGATAGTATGGATCATTAGCAAATGTATTGTTAAGATTTGCATAAAAGTACAACATTTTGTAAACATGATATTCCCTGTAGGCTGATATTATTAATATTTTACACGAAAAAATAAAAAAACTCAATGGGCACATGCACACTGTACGAGCAGCGGGACACATCTGTAACCAGAAAGCACCACGCTGATTACAAAGGCAACTGAGGTACAAAGAACCAGAGACATATATGAGTGGTCTATTGCATGAATAACATATCAATGCATACATGCACATGTTTTGGTGCTTTTTATCACAATCTGAACAATCACTTCTTTTTAACCTTTTTAAGCTATAATTTCAAAGTAGAAATGAAGTTCAGGATTTTTTGCTACTAGATGAATGAAAAAGCCTAAGCTTCTATGTACTTTGTGGAAACATTCTATACTGTAGCCTATATTACAACAAAGTAGTTTCAAAGATGTCATAGTTCTAGAGATTGTAATTGGAGATCCACTCGAGGCATAAAAGTTGAAAACGTAGGACAACATTCGATAATCTCTTAGTTTGGCCACAAACTCATGTCATTGGATTTTATAAATCCATTCCCTAGAATACACGTACAGACGGCGGAGACAAGCGATAGCTGCACAGCCTTTGATGTTGGTGGAGCTCTTAATTTTATTTTTTCAGTAACGAATTATCTTTCAGGCGATCTTGCTAGGTGATCAATACTCCATGGAGTATAAATACTACTAATAATAATAGTTAGTTATTAGGCACATACAATGACGCCCCACAACGCTAAAATAAATAAGAAACCAAAATGTGTTTCAACATTTTATTAATTTGTAATATATAGCCAAGGCATTGTTTTTTATATGCCTTTTATATTTATATACATAATGCAGATCACACCGTTACACAGTATGATGACTAAAAATGTTAGGTCAATATTTTCATGTATGTATATAATGTAGGCCATACTATTACACAGTATGATAAGTCATACATTTGTCTGATATTAAGCACATGAATAATAATAGTATTTGTAATATGTCGTAATATACTTTCATACAGAACACACATAACAGTGATATAACTGAAAAATAGATATATTATCGGCTGATAAAATCATTAATAATATTATTGATTTTATCAGACGACAATATATATCTTTTTCTGAGCTATAAATATATAACACTGTATTATATATTTATCGCTCCGAAAGTCGGAGATAAAACAATATCATATACCATATACTCATGGCTCGACCTTACATTCTTTTTAAAATTCATTTTGGTAGGAACATTGTTATGAAATAACTTTATATTCTGTTTTTCTTTAATTAATTTTGGTGGGAACATTAGTAACAAATAATGTACAAATATTTATTATATTTTATATTTTTTTCCCACAAAGTGTAGAGAAGTTTGTGGCATACGCCTAATCATGGTAACGTGAGTCAATTAACGGCAATATGTGAGCTAATTATAATAACTTTTAAGGGGTGTGGATCATTGAGGTAATTATAATGAGAGGTGCAGACCATGGGAGCTCAAAAGTGGACGTAGCAGTGGATAATACCTTAAGCGCCATAGGAAATGTTTCTATCTATTATACCATTATAAATGTATGAGCCACAACTAATACTAGTTCGATACATCACAGTAATTGATAATTAACGTATTCTACGAAGACTTAATTACTTAAATGTTGCTAACATCAAAAATAATGTTGAGCGTTGCCAAGCTGGTAGGACTTGGGTGGGGCGAGCTGGTATATATGTGGGGCGAGTTGGTATAAATGTAGGATGAGCTGATCTAAATGTGGGACGAATTGGTCCAAATGTGGGGTGAGTTGGTCTAAATGTGGGGCGTATATTGCATATATGTATAGGGGATGACATTCAATTCGCCCCCGTACCAGCTTGCCCAACCTACCAACTCGCCCCATTACCAGCTCGCCCCGTTACCAACCCTCGCCCCACTGATTTTACCGACTCGCCCTACTTCTACTACCAACTTGCCCCATGTTGTTTGCCAACTCGCCCTAGTTCTTTTGACCAACTCACCCCAAATTTTACCAACTCGCTCAACTTCTCTTACTAACTCGCCCCACCTTTTTGACAACTCCCCCACTTCTCGGATCAAGTATAGGCTGGGCCTATAACTTCTCTTACTACACTAATCAATAAAAATAAATTATAGGACTACCGCATAATAGCTCATATAACTTACATGCAACACTATGTTTTAAAGTTGTTTCATAACCATTTTATACATACATAAAGTTGGCAAATATCTCATGACACTGCATATTGGTCATTCGATATGATATATTTATCGCTGAGAAAATAGGAGACAACATAAAAGTATGTATCATTGTTGGTAGCTCGACCTTACATTCTTTTTTAAAATTATTTTTTGGTATGAACATTATTATGAAATAATTTCATATTCCGTTTTCCTTTATTTCATTTTTGTTGGGAACATTGGTGAGAAATAATTTATAAATATTTACTTGGTTCATTTCAAGAAGCCGTCATTCAGCTGTTATTCAAATTACGGAGTAGAAAATCAGACTTTGACCAAAGAGTGTGTCATACGCCTTATCATGGTAACGTGAGTCAATTAAAATGGTAATGTGCAGGTTTATAGTCTGATATCAAGTCTGAAGACCTATCATCCGACTTCACATTTCAGCGGCAATATGTGACCTGATTATAATAAGGGGCGTAAACCATTGAGCTAATTATATTAAGAGGTACAGACCATTGCAGCTCAAAAGTGGACGTAACTGAATGCTAATTTAAGTACCTTAGGAAATGTTTCACAATAATGCACAATTAACGTAATCTACGAAGACTTATTTACTTAAATCTCGCTAACAATAAATGCGTACATATAGCTAAACTTAAATGCATCATTAAATTTCGCCAACATTAAATTCACACACATAAATAAAAATATTGAACGTCGCCAAAAGAGTGGGACTTGGATGGGGCGAATTGGAATAAATGTGGAGCGAGTTATTATAGGCTTAATGTCGGACGAGTTGGTATAAATGTGGTATATTTTGGGTAGTTGGTACGCCTGTAAATGTGGAGCGAGTTGGTATAATGTGAGATGAGTTGGTTGGGGCGAGTTGGCATAAATATTGGGCGAGTTGGTTTTGGGGCGAATCGACTGGCACCCCAATAAAGTGCCATAATAATCATATTATATGCACTGATTCAGTGTTAACATAGAAGAAGGTGTACATGTATATTATATGTTGTCAGAATAAATACATAGTACCTGCCCAGTAAACATGAGACGTAAACCAATGTTCTTATAATATTGGTTTACTGTATGCGATGCTGGCCCATCATTACAACAGTATTGGGTCAATACCTCGTGTTTGCTGGATAACTATTTAACGTATTTATTAGAATTGCCACACGTAATCAGTTAAATGGGGGGGGGGGGCAAAATAATTCTGCAATATTTTACGAGAATCATTAATTAGCGTGAGAATATGAGCATGCACCAGACAGAAGAAAACTTTTTATGCGGACATTACCATTCCCAGAGAAAAAGAGAAGACTTGGAAAAGATAATAATTACAGTAATTACACCAACTCGTCCTTTGGTGAATGGTCATCCTGATTCAACGCATCATGTAAACGAACTGGAAAACGTGATGACCCAGTTCCTCTTTCTATTTTGGGGAGCGTAGCCTCAAGTATGTCAATAAAATTGGCCTCCTATTTTACGAAAAAAACTCTCAATTTCATGGGGCTTTTCGTTCGGCTTTTCAAACGGCCATATATCTAAAACTAAGTTACCAATTCCCATCCGCCTAGTATAGATGTACTGTTAAAGAGACTGGCACCTGAAAAAAAATGGGCATGACCCATCCCCATTTTACAAAAAAAGGGGGGTGACACCAAAAAATAGTTTACAGACAGTTTCTTATAAGCAGCCATATTCTAACTTACAAATCAAGTGACACAATTCAATATTTCTAACGTCTGTCCTTTTTGCTCGCTCGACATTGTACCAAGTTATTGGCCTATAAGGCGTGACCCCAGCCACTTTTCTCCTTGCCTAACCTAATCCCAAGAAAGGCGAGTCCTGTGTCTACACAGCGCTATCTAGGGCCGGCCTTAAATAATCGACTAGTCTATTATTTATAATTGACTGGTCCATTCAAGCACATTTATTTACTTGATTGAAATATTTCATTTTGACTTACCTTTTCACTGTAATCAGTGAAAGTTTTAATAAAAATCATCTTATTAAATCATTCACATACAACAGTCATGTGACACACAAGAATAAAAAGAACAACAAAAATGATACACGTTTTATTAATTACTGTCATAATTTTGCTAATTCATAATTTAATCATCAGATTAATGTTTATCCTCTTGTAGCTGTGTCTCATAACGGGTGGCAATAAATAACTACAGGTGAATAACGAGAGGCCTGAAGTCCTATATCAGCCCTCGCAATAAGTTCACCACAATTCGACTTTTTAAAAAATTGTGACCGCAAAAACTCCTAACCCAACTGTTGGGTTAGGAGTTTTTGCGGTCACAATTTTTTAAAAAGTCGAATTGTGGTGACCATCTTAAATTCCAGTAAAATCACCTGCAAAAATGTCATTTCCAGATGGTGGGTAATTTGATTGTAAAATGTGAATTATTTCTGACCTCAATTTTTAAGTTTTTGCGCCCACCAAAAAATATGAATTTGATCCGTGGCGGCCATTTTGAATTTCAGTTAAACCTTGAGAAATTACCTGCATATCTCCATATCGTGGGGAGTGTGATAGTAAAATATGAATAATTTCTGTCTAAGTTTTTGCGCCCACGAAAAAATATGAAGATTATCCGCGGAGGCCATTTTAAATTCCAGTTAAATCTTGCCGAGGTCCTGCACATATCCATATCGTGGGAATGTGATTGTAAAATTTGAATTATTCTTCGAATTTTTGGCACCCACAACGGCCGTTTTGAATATCAGAAAACCCCAAGGAAGGCAAAGCACAACTCTATATCGTGGGGAATGTGATAGTGAAATTTGAATTATTTTTGACTTTCAGTTTTAGATTTTATGCGCCCACAAACAAATTTGGAGATGACCCCAGGCTGTCATGCAGTTTGCATTTGTATAGCATCACAGCATCATCACATGCACATCCCTATGTTACATGGTGTGTTGACAATTCAAAAAAATTGCCCAGTATTTTTTTATTTTTTGCGTGCGACGCCGGACGGAAATATGGCGCAAATAAAATTTTACTTCCCCTACAAGCGGGGGATAAAAAGACGCTTCTTGTTAGCCTACAACTAGTCCAGGCAATAGACCTGTGTCGACACCTGCCGACTGCTGTTGTCACTCATCACCCAGCACAACACAGCCTAGCCTAAAGCAGCAGCGGCCGCTGCGTGCGAATAACACTCAGAAGAAGTAAAAACAACATATATTTATTGATTGTGATTTAATAAAAAACAAGCTTTACAATAATTGTTGACAATATATAGCAATTGTGATATAAAATATGAGCGGTGCCAACACATTTGTCAACCAAAACGATTGCGTAAAAAATAAACAATTTATCAAATTTTCCAACAATGAACACCTGGTCTCTGCTCTTATTGCTTTAACTATTATTACAAAATTATTCTTATTTGAAGTTGATGTCACAGACAACCATTATAGCATTCATGACAGACTAGTTTAGTAATAACAATCTTTATTTTTTTGTGCTGGTTATAAAATGTTTTAAGAGCGAAACCCTTTTTTCAGATTTTGAAATTATCTGATGGTTGCTTTTTAATTTTATCCGATATGTGCATATTGCAAGAGCGAATGATGACTTATAAAAAGAGTGTGAAACAATATTATCTAACATTTGACAAAATGGTATCGTTCTGGCAAACTGATGTGTCAGTATGTAAATTGAACACACATTGAAGTGTGTGTGTAAAATCACGTATCGCGCTTCTACTTACTAGGTGATGCACCATCCGTCAATGTCTCATAGTAGATTCTGTCCAGAATGTTATATATGGTGCATCGACCGCGAATGGAGAAACATCTATGAGACATTTGACGAAAAGAGAGAACAAGAGTTTATTTTGTCATGTTTTATTCTTGTTTGTTTCACGCATACCAGACTAACAAAGACATATTTAAATAATTGTCTAGAATTAATCGCGCTACGTGATTCTACAGGGTATGATGTGAACCAGCAGGCCAGCTGCTAAAGAATTCACATCACTTTGAATACCAATGTTAGGTTTACGGCTAATAGAAATATTTTACTCTTTCATTGTGGGTACCGATTTTAGTCAGATTCTGATGTCTAAAGTCGGTTCCAGCACTGAAAGGGTTAATAACGTCAACTCAGCATTTACTTTTGATTTTCTAGATATTGTTACCTCGGGAGTAAAGGAATGTATCTGGCATGTGCTGAAGCGGCAGATACGTTCATTTTATCCAAAACGAATAATATATTCAGATACGTCAATATAATCCAAAGGGAATAATATATGCACAGTATAATCCAGCATGCAAAGACTCATATGAACATTGTGCCCGTTACAGACAACATTTGATCGTGTTACCCTTGGTAAATATTACACAACATACAATTTACATCAGTGTCTAGTAGAAAGAGCTCCATGTTAACCTGACTATCATAATCACCTCTTGGATTGTCTGCTAAAATTGGTCAAGATACTGGACGATACAAACTGGACGATACAAACTATCTGGTTAATCGTCCACGAATTCATTGACAACGGACGGATGAATTCGGTTCAAGGTCAATTATTTAACATATTCTTTTTTCTTACATGTATCCAGTGAAAACAGTGAAGGCAACATGCACAGGATATAGTAGCACTCACAAACAGATGTAACTTGAATAATAAACATAATCTACACAAAATATGACAGACTAATTTATTAACTGCCAACAGCCCAGCTCTCATCTATTAGCCTCCATTCATGCCGATTACCATAATCAATATATTTAAAAGTCACACAAAAAAGTTTTTAATTAAAGTGATTGTAGCCTGTGTTATTCAACAACAAATTCAACGATCAGATGATTCAATACTTGAGAGTGAGCAGATCAAAACAACGATTCGAGGGTTAAATTTATTTTCTTCCACCCAAAATTAAAAAGCGATTTGGCAGCTTTTAGTTTCAAAGGAAATTTTTCACACAGATATTTCTCGTTGCATAAGAGAGTGGGCCATTTTCAAAATATTTGAGCAATAACGGTAAATACATGCCTTCAACATTTTTACAAAAATAATTGTTATCATTTAATTAGGTACAGACATGTATTTAAGACTCACATTTTTTATTACAAACATTTATCTGGGAAAATCAAGTTTTTATTTGATATAATATGCTTGATTTGTCTTCATCGTACGATTACCCAAATTAATTTGCAATTTTTTGAAAACCTGTCAATCACATATAATTATGTTATTGCAAATCATGACAGGTGGCCTTATTTCTAAAATGTCTTTACTTCATTATGAAATAAAAATAATTTTATAAAACAAAATAAAATAATTTGATTTACAGACAAAGATAACTGGAATATAAGTACAAAATAAGATGTCACAAATAAAACGTCACAACAATAGGATGTCTTTACTGTGTGTCTAAAAACATTGGTCGTAAAATCAAATAGTGCTTGTAGATTATTTTTGTGATTACTAGGCCTACATGAAGAAAACAACGTTCTGCAGTCGACGATATGCACATGTATTGTGAAATAGTTATTTTATGCCACATAGTGTGTCTTTACCATTATAATGATTTGTCTCTATCATTATAACGGTAAAGACTGACGTGAAACTATAAAGTCAAAGACTACTTTAAAACGTAAGTTCAGTGTTAATTCAATGTCCCTTTAGTCATAATGTGTGGACGTCTGCAAACAATTATACTGAAAATTAGGCCCGCTATGTAAAGCTTAAAATATCTATTTAAAAAAAAAAATATTTTTTTACAGTTACAACAGCGTCTTACCGTTACAAATACGTCCTTACCGCTTATTGTTCTGTCTTTACCGTCATACAATTGCCTACTATTTAAGCCCTACCGGTAAGGACAAAAAACATTTATAATATAATCTCTAAAATGCTAATATATAACATGCTGCTTGGCTATTGCACCCTGATGCTTGACATACTATCCTATAGGCATTCATAGCATTTAAATTAGCAAAATCTGAATTATTTTTTTCAAAATGTCTTAACCGTTATCGCTCAATTAAAAAAAAAATGGCCGCTATATTTGAACAAATATGGTACAAAATTAGCAGTTTAACACAATGACAAACATCTCACGTTGAACTGAGATTATGAAATTATTCTGCTAAATTGTGTCGATTATATATAAAATAAGAATTATTAATAGCAATTGTAAACTTTTTAAAAACTAGGCCTAATAAATATATTGTTTTTTTCATCATCTTATCATATGAAATTTTACGCTTGTAAGATATAGGTTTAAAAATAAAGATTTAATCAAAAATATAAATGGTCTGTTACTGTATGTAACACATGCAATAACGCATTTATAAAATAATGTCCTACTTTCAGAGATGTTTCATCAGTTGGTTCTACGCCCTGCCACTTTCTGTACATGTATTATATGCTACTTTACAATGATACCATGAAATTGGTGCAGTGACTATTCACTAACTGATATTTGAGTAAAAATATCTGGGGTATCGGTAATAAAAAATAAAGATAAAGGAGAAATATTTGTACATTAATGTATCTGCAAGTAATTGAGAAAGCTGTTTTCCTATCACATTAATATATTATTTTGAAGATGTACTCTCTTCGTCTCGCATTGCATACACCAGAACAAGTAGCAATCAGCTGTGAGTGCATATTCTCTAGCTGTCGGAATTATCACATAGATTAACATTATTACGCTTATATGCAATTGATTGAAATGTAATTTACATCTTTGAGTAATTTAATTTAATTTTTTAAATCTATTTTCATCCAATCAGAAGAAAAATCTTCAGATCAAAGGCACTGCAGAAAATATCAAGCTTCACAACAAACTTCATGTTTGACCCATGACCACATAAAACAATACAAGCAGTCTTAAAAATAACGTATATTATATAATTACAATATACACAATAATATCGCATCACATAGAGTGTGTGTTACAAGTACATGTAATAGAGTACAAAGGTAGAGCTCAGTACATAGCTATTTGAATGGGATAGATTAAAAAATATTCTTTAATATTTTCATATGCCGTAATTATAGATAAAGATATAGTATATCATCACCATCCGCTGTGAACTTGTTGTTTAGGGGATAAAAATGTTAAGTGATGTTGTGGTTCACAAATCAACAAACAATGGGAAAAACTGGTCATATAGGGGCTCCTATCTCAATGGGGCACAGGGGCCCCCACTTCATTCACCAGAATGAAATAAGTTTTATTCCCTGATAATCACTAAAAAATAAGAATTCAATTTGGGTGCTCTCTCATTAAGTAGATCTTTACAGAAAATAGAAAGATTTTTATTCGGGAAAATGGATAAGCTTAGAAGCTATTTTGAATTGGTTGGTGTGAAACCAAACAAATATGGTCAATCATAGAAGAACAAGAGGCCTGATATCATCCTAGCCATAAATTAGGTTAGAGTTTTTATAGTCACACATATTTAAAAACTCGACTTTTGGCAGTCATTTTAAATTTCAGTAAAATCACATGCACGACGGACGCTATTGTGTCATATGTTGTGCTAGATGGCCAATATAATCGAATAATTCACTTAGGGGATGTCTATTTTTCACAAAGCGAAATATTTCTTGATATTTTAAATAGTGATAGCAATTCTAAATTCAAATGAATGAGAAGAACTGACTGACATTCCAGCAGAACAAGGGTTAATGGACAAATGGAATAGCA
>OZ024907.1:13801279-14068279 GCA_964017125.1 Flabesymbios commensalis
GATGTAAGCCTGGCTAAATCGCAAAATTTGCTTGACATATATTTTTTTTAAACATGTTGTCTTGCATTTTTTTGAAATATGTAGTCCCCCATTTTAATTCAGCCTCAGGCCTATACATTAGTCTGTGTTAAAAGGTGTAATAATTGCTTGTGTAAAAAATACAGTTTTCTGAAGATGTCCAAAAAAGATATAAAAAAAAACTAGTTAATCGTAATTATTCTTAACTTATCAAAGTCTATGTGGAAACAAATGAGCTGACATAAATGTCTTCAGTCTAGCCTAAGATAGTTCCACATGAACAATAGTGATTAATAAACAGCTCCAGACTATGTGGCAAAGCCCTTTTTGCTAATTTGTTGCCTAATTTTGCAGAGATGCGCGCCCTGCGGTTGTGATCAGCATTTCCCACAACCATCCACTTTTTTCTACATCACATATCATCATATACTTGGTCACCCCTGCAAAATATTGTTATTATAATAAATCGACGAGATCTTTAACAAAAATATTTGAAATTAATTGAGTCAAGTAAATGAACATTTGCTAATATATATATATATATATATATATATATATATATATATATATATATATATATATATACTAGAATCCAATGTATTATTGGGTCTTTCATTGTATTATTGGGTCTTTTAGAATGACCCAACAATACCCGTCATTTAGTTAAGATAGAAACTTAACTAAATGAAACTTAACTAAAGCTACTATCTTAGAAGTTTCTTTTAAATGTGTCTAAATTATGGTTCCTTTAAAAGACCCAATAATACGTTATAACAAAAGAAAGACCCAATAATACATTGGATTCTAGTATATATATATATATATATATATATATATATATATATATATATATATATGTATATATATATATATATATATGACCGCTTCCATTCACCCTATCAGGGTGATTCGTCATGTATAATAATACACTAGTGATCTCCACCGCATGAACTAGGCCAATGTAACCCTTTAGCGCGGGGATCGATTTTAGACGTCAGAATCTGACGTCTTCAGACCTCTGAAGTCAATCCCCGCACTGAAAAAGTGTCAATTATATACATTTTAACCTTACTTTTTTTCTCAGCACATAATTATTATCATCATATATTTGGTCACCCCTGCAAATTATTGTCATTAAGGGTAAAATAACAAGGTTTTAATAAGAAAATTGCAATTAATTGTAACTAAAAAAAAATATAGGCAATTAGGCCTAGGCCTATATATCATGCCCCTTCCATGCACCCTATCGGGGTTATGCGTCATGTATTAAAATACACCAGTGGTCCACGCCATAGCCTAACCAGACCATTATTATCCATTAAGGCGCTAAATTATAAATTTAAATTTTTCACCCACTTGAAGTTGTGTCTCGCTGTCGCGTCCCACAACTTCAAGTGAGCAAAAACTACACGTATTTGTTTAATTTGAAACCAAACATTTAAAATCTTGATGTTGAAACACTTTATCTACCAATAATATGAATTAAAAACGACTATAGTCGCGTTTAGCGCTGTAAGGGTTAACCCTTTCAAGCCTGAATTTACCATTGTCATCGTCATCCACTACAAGCCGCGAATTGCTGTCGCAATTCTCGACTTGTAGTGGATGAAGATGACTTGCAGTGGATGGCAAATAAAACAAAATATATCGTTATTATTAAAACAGTCTCATGAAAATTGTCCTTCTAAACCCCGTAGATTTAGGAAATTAAATCATTCTTCAGAGATGCAAAATGATGCTTTGATGCATCGTGAGGAATTAAAGGCTTGATCCCTCTTATCAGCCATACCCTTTCTTCTTATCAGCCGGATTGCTATTATAAGTGAAGACATTGGTCTAGATAAGATACTGACCTTATATGGGGCGGCCTATAGTGGTGTAATATAGATGATTAAGGTGGTGCTGAGATGACTAAAGTGCCGGTATAATCCGTCAGTGCTCACACTGTAGCCGAACTGTGAACATAAACTGAGTTCAGACTTAGAGAATTAGAGCATCTGTGTGATCTACGGATCAGGTAGGTGTAACCAAAGAGGTTAGTTAATCTTTACAACGCTGGTAGGTGTAAGCCAGGGGGGATATAAAAGTGTCTGTTGATTACCGGGGAATAATCTACGAGAGCGAAGCGCGAGTCGATTATTCCCCAGTAAGGCCACTATGTTTTTTTCTCTGTTTTAAATGAGCGCGCGCATTAGATTTAGGCCGCGCATTACCAAAAAAACACATGTGTTTTTTTTCCCGCCCAGCGCGCGCATTAGATTGTTGCCGATTTTCGGAAAAATACAGTCAATTTCGGGAGATAAAAAAAACATTTCGAAAAAAACAAGTTCATTTCGAGAGATAAAAAATATTTTTCCGGCTATGTTTTTTTTTTGCTTGTTTTTTTCGTCGCCCTCATTAACTTTTTTTTAATATGTCAAAAGTTGTGTTTATTTTGTCGCCCTCATTAAGTTTTCCAGAAATATGTCCAATGTTTTTTTATTTGGTCGCCCTCATTAACTTTTCAAAAAATATGTTCAATGTTTTTTTTCTTAAATGTTTTTTTCCGCCCTCCCTCATTAGATTTTGGATTTTTTTTCTGAAATTAAACACAGTGGCCTAATCAACAGATACGACTCACCTGAATGGGCGAATGTACGGGATCAGGTAGGTGTAAACAAAGAGGGTAATTTTTACAACGCTGATGGGTGTAAGCCATGGGGAAGATACAGTATATGTTGATTACTGAGAAATAATCTACGAGCGCGAAACGCGAGTATATTATTCCCAGTAATCGTGATCTACGGATCAGGTGGGTGTAACCACAGAGGTTACCCTCTACAACGCTCAAATATTTATGCATAAACCATGAAGATGAAACGTTTTTTTTGACAATTTGAAATCATTATAGATGACTTAATTAGCTCTTTCCGCTGTATTTGAATACACTATGTTATGGGTCTACGGCAATTAGTAGTTTTTAGTAGTTCTTTTAGCACGGGACCGATTTTAGACCTAAGAATCCGACGTCATTGGACGCCAGATTCGGACGTCTAATGACGGTCCCCGCGCTGAAAGGGTTTTTCTCCTTGGAGGTTAAACCAGAGATTTTACTACTCTGGTGTAACAGTGTTTTTCAAAGACGACCACACTGCGAATGATCAGACAGGGGGGGAGGGGGTAAAAGCTCACAACTAGCATCCAACACAATATATTTTATCAAATTTATTATAGACAGAAAGGGGCGTGGCGCAATGGCTGGAGCGTGGGGCTTAGAAATTGCCGATGCCTGTCGTGCGGGTTCAAAGCTCGGGCAAGTTTCCAGAGAAATTTATCATGTTAATCCCCTCTCAACGTTGGGACATTGTTTCGATGTTTGTGTCCTTGGGCACAGTCACATGCTTTACTTGACTCAGGTGTAAATTAGTACATTGTGGGAAAGAGATGACAATGTGTACGATAAGTTAATTGCGCCGAAATGGCTGAGGGACTGTATACTCCCCGTGGAGTTTAAATGGTACACGAATAAACATCCAATTAGACACCACAGATATGTAAACATACATGTGAGAGGCTTATATTTGTTGGGGTGATCATCTACACCGATGCACCTTTAAAAGAATCAGCTTTGGTCAATATATGTATGTTACATTAATCAGGGCTCTGTAATTTTAACAATACATCTCATGCGCCTGTATCTGGCGCACCCGATCGCCCCTAATATACACTTTACACAAGTTAAATGTTTTTTTAAAAATACATTTTCTCCTCTGAGCCAAAAGTTGGATGGTGCTGTGGTCCTGTCAAGCTGGAGCTCGAGGTAAATACTCAGTATTGGGAAGCTTTCGTGACCGAGAGGTAGCATGCTCCACCTGAGACAACTATCACATACAATTCAGTTTAGAATTGATTATTTATTCTTTGAACGCTTCTGGCTGGACGTTACCGGTATAGTTGATTTAGAGTTGTGTGTCTTATCAGCGAATGCTGGATTTGTTCTCTCTCTGAGCTTTGTGATTATGATGTATGGTATCTTGAGCTACTCGATATCAATGTATAACTGACCATTAAGTAGCGTATTGATAACTCGCATAATAACATATCTCTTGCGTCAAGTCGTGCAGCAGAACTCCACCATTATTATCAAATTGTAGATCATGTCACATATTAATACACGCCTGTGGGGCGTAACTTGTCAGCAACAGGCCTTAATGGACATATACGCCCTCTCATTTAATCCCTGCTCATCAAATCGATATGTTTCTTGGATTTAAGTGTTCTAAAAGCTATATTGTAGTAATATTAGAGTGCACTTAGTGGATGATATGTTGATTCGAAGCCCCACTTGTACAATTTGAGACCAACCAGGGTCATTTGATCGCCCAACTTAAATGCTATAGAAATGTCTGGAAAAACGTTATATTAATAAATCAGATTATTAGCGGTATATAACATAAGTTTGTCAGCCAAACACAACAAAAATAGCCAGAGATCAGCCATGACGTTGCTCCCTGGAAATTGTATGTCTGATAGAGTTCGTTCGTTCGTTCGTTCGTTCGTTCGTTCGTTCGTTCGTTCGTTCGTTCGTTCGTTCGTTCGTTCGTTCGTTCGTTCGTTCGTTCGTTCGTTCGTTCGTTCGTTCGTTCGTTCGTTCGTTCGTTCGTTCGTTCGTTCGTTCGTTCGTTCGTTCGTTCGTTCGTTCGTTCGTTCGTTCGTTCGTTCGTTCGTTCGTTCGTTCGCTCGCTCGCTCGTTCGTCCGTTCGTTCGTTCGTTCGTTCGTTCGTTCGTTCGTTCGTTCGTTCGTTCGTTCGTTCGTTCGTTCGTTCGTTCGTTCGTTCGTTCGTTCGTTCGTTCGTTCGTTCGTTCGTTCGTTTGTTTGTTTGTTTGTTTGTTTGTTTGTTTGTTTGTTTGTTTGTTTGTTTGTTTGTTTGTTTGTTTGTTTGTTTGTTTGTTTGTTTGTTTGTTTGTTTGTTTGTTTGTTTGTTTGTTTGTTTGTTTGTTTGTTTGTTTGTTTGTTTGTTTGTTTGTTTGTTTGTTTGTTTGTTTGTTTGTTTGTTTGTTTGTTTATTTTTTTATTTCTTTCTTTGACTTTTTGTTTGTTTTGTTTCTTTGTTTGTTTATCTCTTTGTCTGATTCTTCCGTTCTTTGTTGTTGTTTGTTTGTTTGTTTGTTTGTTTGTTTGTTTGTTTGTTTGTTTGTTTGTTTGTTTGTTTGTTTGTTTGTTTGTTTGTTTGTTTGTTTGTTTGTTTGTTTGTTTGTTTGTTTTTTTGTTTGTTTGTTTGTTTGTTTGTTTGTTTGTTTGTTTGTTTGTTTGTTTGTTTGTTTGTTTGTTTGTTTATTTCTTTATTTCTTTCTTTGGCTTTTTGTTTGTTTTGTTTCTTTGTTTGTTTATCTCTTTGTCTGATTCTTCCGTTCTTTGTTGTTGTTTGCTAAAAGATCGTTTTGCATTGATCTTTGGTAAGCCTAAGCAGTTTTGTAAGCGAAATACAAATTATATGGCATTTATTTTAATTATGATCAGTCAAGGATGTTAAAATGGGTAACATTTTAATACCGGGGGTGGGTGGAGCCTACAAACCACCTCAATGAAAAAATAACTTTGAAATAGTCTTTTACTATTACTGGCTATACATTTGATAGACGTGTTTGAAATATGCCAGTCAAGTGGATGTTATTATTAAATATGATTCACCATTGTTGTTTGTTAGGTAGAAGCTCAAATAATTATTCAAATTTACTTGGTGACTCGTTTTATCAATTAGAGAGCTATTATGAGACAATTGATAATCTATTAAAAAAATACTGTTAGCAAAGTAGAGGTTAGTCAAACCGCCGACTCATAAACCACCGTCAATATAACAATAGCGTGTATTATGACGGCGATGTGCTGATTTGAAGCCATTCTTGTACAATTTGTGCCCTACTAGGGGCACAAATTGTACAAGAAGGACTTCAAATTAAAGCGACACAATCAAGCCAAAATTATCATTTTTATTTTGGCTCTTTAATATTTTAAAAAATTGTCAAAATGTCCATGGACATCGCATACATTTTTTAAATTTTGTGTTGCGCCTTTACCAGTTAAGCGAGAAATAAGGATGTAATTTCGGACATAGATGTCCAAAATAAGAAATACAGGAATAACTGATTATCGGGGCTTTCGACACTCTTGCCACTTTGCCACAGCAACCCGGCATTTAACAGACTTCCGCAATTCTAGTCTATGGACATGCTAACATAGTATTACACGCTATTACTATTATAATCACATTATAGTTTTTAAACAATTTTAATTCTAACGTAGACCTCTCAGATGCACCCTACATAAATGGACTAGTATATCTAATATGGCTCAATGGTATGTATACATATGCATTTACGCCCTGTATGCTTCTAATCTTATGCCCTGCTTGACCTACTCAGTGCTAATAACAACCCCACAGTTGTGTGTGTATGTGCTATAGTGCCCTACATATTGACAACAATGAGTCATCATTTGGAGAAGAGATATCGATCAAACATGTTGATTGATTTGCTGTGTAGACAATTTTGAGAATGATGACTAATAAAAATATAGACTAATTAACAGATGTCAGTGTTTCCTGTTATACACAACTAAAACTATAACGTGTAATATTCCTTCACTAATGTCCTTCCATTTTAAAGCACTCAACATTTCAATTGCTCCTTTAACTTTTTTTAACAATTCGTCCAAAGTGGAGATACGAAACATTGTGGCATAGTAAAGGTATACTAGGCAAGATAGAACACATATACACACTGATAGCCTTGTGTTCATAAATATATTTTCAGAACGTTTCACCGATATATCGTCCCCTTGGATATGAAAGGGTGTATCTGCCACTTTTAAGTGGCAGATACACCCTTTTATATCCAAAGTTACGATATATTATACATTTTTTTATAGAAATGATTGTATTCAAAATATGCCGCGTGGTGCTTAAATACGACACAATGGTATTGAAAGGGTTTAATGTGCTACTAGGCACTGGATATTTCAGAGTTAGTCATATGGTCATAACACATACCTCAGCGGGAGACAAAAAGAGGGGCACTATAAAAGTTGATATCAGAACTGGACTTGTCCAGGCTGATTATGGCGCGCCATCTAACTACACGCGGAGCGGGAGCTCTGGTGTAGTGGTTAAAGCTGCCTGCCTGGAAAGTCAAATATAGCGGGTTCGTCCCCCGCTCTGGCTTTCAGGTTCAAAAGAACCACAACTTTCCTTCCCGCTCACTCTCAAATTCAAAAATTCAATTACTGGGGCGCCTCCGTGACCGAAAGGTAGCATGCTCGACCTCAGACCGTCAGGGTACGAATTTCGAATCCTGTGTCTGGAGGGCGTGTCATCCCATTCATCTCACCATCCTCAGGAGGTTCTCCTGGCCCAGTCTAGCCTGCATGTGCAAAAACGTGGCCTAAAAACCCATTCATTTATTAACCATGCAGTCATCGTTTATACCTCACATTATACGTAGGTGATATATATTATATAGCAATGTTAGCCCATTCCCGATATTATTACATTTTTTACACAATTGAAGTTGTGTTTCGCTACCGCGACCCACAACTGCAAGTGGGTAAAAATGACTCATATTTGTTTAATTTGAGACCAATCATTTGTAAATCTTGGTACACTCATTCATTCCCAATAACAGTGATTAAATTGGCTAATAAGATGAATTAAAAACGATTATTATACTAGGGCATAGCGCCTAACCTTTCAGCACGGGAACCGACTTTTGACGTCTGTAGACGTCAGATTCGGACGTTTAACGACGGTCCCCGCACTGAAAGAATTACAACATAGCATAGGTATTCAAATGAAGTTTAAATAGCTAACTAAGACTATTATAATGATTTCAAATTGAAAAAACCCTTCAGTATCCGTGGTTTATACAACAAATTTCGAGCGCTGTAAGGGTTTATCTTTCAGTCTATTTAGTCATAATATAAGTGCCCCACGTGACATATTTTGAATAATTCAAGAGAAAATGTTAGGTGCTATGTATCAAAATAAGAAAGCTCTAAACCCCAAAAATTGAGGGCAATCGCGTATTTTTGCCATTTTTTAAACAAATTTATTAGAGCGTCATCATTTACTTTTAGTGCTAAGTTTAATAAACAATTTTTTTAGTAACAAATAAAGAAAATATTCAACAACTTGTATTTTTGGGTCGCGGTAGCGAGAAGTTGATATAGCGGAGAGTTAGTGAGTGAGTGAATATTGCTTTCTGCACAATCGCTTTCTGGACAATCATGACAACATCGCGACAAATTGAAGCCAGAAGCCGAGACTATACCCTACTCTTAGCGAATGACTTCAAGGGTTCTTTATAATGCACATTAGCGTGGATAGCACTGCACACTCCAGACCTTTGGACAGTTTGGAGCACTGTTTATGCACAACCCCGATGACAAACATCTGACCTCCCAGGAATTTGAACCCAGTACCTCTGAGTTTTGAACCACATCCGGACCGAATGGGACATAGGGACCGGCCGATATGCCAGATAATATACATATAATCAAGAATATAGTACATTCTTGATATAATTCGCATGCGTACTATATTGTGATAGTGTACTAACAGAGATTATTCTGACCTCCGATGTACTCATAAATACGCCACAAAGATGACGAAAAGTTATTAAGCAGTTACCCAGCGAACAGGGCACATTGAAACAATGTAGGTCTAATGTTGGGCCAGCGTCGCAGACGGTGGGCCAACATTAAACCAACATTGGTTTAATGTGTCGTGTTTGCTGGATAAGTGCAAGTGCACTCGGGTTAGCAATCTTCTATCACGGCTTTCACGAGGTGTAAAGTCTAAACACTTCCCAACAAATCGAGCCCTGACTCAATACAGGACCTATGACGTGTACGTTGGCCCGGTATTGCAGCAATATTTAACTCACCGATAGATAACAAGTCGCTGACTGACTCTGGTATGACGAGTAATCTTTGTTTAGTGCATTATAGTCATTTTACTTATGAGTAATCAATTAGTTCTATTTATATCGTAGCAAAACGAGGGAACAAAAAGATAGTTGTCAACAGAGACGAAATTAATAGATATATATAACGATTAGTAGTAGTGCCAGTTGTTAGGAGAAATTAGTTAGAGAGCACCACATTTTTTGTGCGTACCTATGCGTAAGCTGAGCAAGTTTTTTCGCTTGCTACAAAAACATGGGTCGTCCTATTAGCTTGACTACACTATGTTCTATATTAGGACATTGTATTCGAATATAGCGGTCAGACTATAATAAAATCGGTATTATAGTCTTAATTTGGCAAATATTCAAAGTAAATATACACACCATGCAGCTTATTATACTCCAGAATATTCAGTGTAATTTTAACTTCGTGGTAACATGCTCTTTCATCAACAGGTAAAAAAACCACAGAAAGATCTGTCAGTAATCGTAATAACAGACTCTGTGTGCGATAGAGAGTCAGTAATCATTGCCATTCGTAAAGTTGTGCCCCAAAAATCCGGTCCGCTAACGATCGATGTGTCATTGTTTGATCAATGACTTTTGTTTTATTCAATTTTATTTTATAAAGACATATTTAAAACTGAAATTTGAATAATGTCTCAACGTGGGGATTTAAACGCCACTCTTTATTGGGTAATTTATCATTTGAATAGGGCTAACGTCACATTTGTCATGAAATTGTTTATTTCAGCGTTCACTGGCTACCAGCATACAAAAATACAGCCTTTGATATTATATGCTCTCCGGCTCGGACGCTAACCCGAGTGATTGCGCCAAACTCGAACTAGTCAGATAGTGGACTTAATCTTCCTTTATGATTGCTAACAAATTATGTTTATATACCATAAATATAACTCGCCTGAAGCTAGTTTTTTTACAGAAACATGACTAAAGAAGAAATATGACAGAAAAAGTCATTTATGGACAATGACAGATAAACAAATATTCATAAAAGAAGCAAACCGCATAATTCACAGGAGACGACTGAGGAGCTGCCACACTTGTGCATTGTATAACGTTCAAATATGACTGTTTATCACATTATTAACCTTTCAGAGAGGGCGGCATTTTTAGAACTGCTTCCCCCGCTCATATATTTAAAATGTATATTAGACCTACCAGAATTGCATTAAATTTACAGCACAAGACCTCAATTACTACACCTCTCTGAGAAATAAAAACAGGTTTAGTTTTTAAGCGCAAGAGTATTTTTTACTCATTTAAATCTGACAATGTCTACTTCAAACGAATGAAAAATGTTAAGGACAATTCAGCTCTTGAAGAGTTCATCCATATTATTATATATTGTTTTTAAATCTTATCCTGCTGATCACGACTATTGTCGGTTTTATTCAGTTTTATTAGACGTTCAAATCACTGTTATTGGGAATGAAATGTGTGTCTAAACATCAGGATTTGCAAATATTTGTGTTCAAATTAAACAAATATGAGTAATTTGCAGTCACTTGAGGCTGTGGATCGCGTCAGCGAGACACGACTTCAAGTGGCTGAAAATTTAAATAAATTAACTTAGCATGATAAGTGTTAATCAAATCAAAATTTTAAAATATGACAAATACTGTGACACTTTCCCTACAGTGATTCTCACATACCTAACTAATTCAATTCAGTCGTGATGAGGACATGATTGAGCACTAGGAAATAGGGGCGGGGGCCCTAGGGTAGTGGTTAGCACTGCTGCCTTTCACGCTAGAGTCCGGGGCTCGGTTCCCGGTCTCGGCGGTTTGAAAGAAACAAAAATGTTTCTTCCCCATCCACGTGTGAAACTCAGTATTGTGGGAAGCCTCCGTGGCCGAGAGGTAGCGCGCTCGGCCTCAGACCGCTAGTACTCGATTTTCGAATCCTGTGTCTGGAGGACAGTGTCATCTCATTCATCTCACCATCCTCAGGAGGTTCTCCTGGCCAAGTTTAGCCTATATGTGCACAAAGGTGGCCTAAAGCCCGATTCATTTCATTTTTTACTAGAAAATAGACCTATATAATACCCGGTATTATGTTTGTATCTTGTGGCAGAAATGGCAGCGGCGTCTTATGATATAAAACTGGATCAAGTTCCAGAAACTGATAGCGTGACACCCATTAAATACAAGAAGACCCGCACAATGACTGGATCAGTTGCTCCCGAATCAGAGAATGATGAGAAAGAAGAGAAGAAAGATGAAGAAGTCCCCATGGTTGGAGTCAGAGAGTTGGTAAGTAGGCTATCCTAATATCGCCAGTTCCTTTGTTAATTTAGATACAGCCGAGTGATGCTAACCCTTGTAGTTAACCTTTGTAGCGCTAAATAAAACAATTAAATTTTCACTCATTTGAAGTTGTGTGTAACACAACTTCAAATGGGTGAAAATTTGTTATATTTGTTTAATTTGAGACCAAACATTGCAAATTTTGATGTTTAAACACACATGTCATTCCCAATAACAGTGATTTAGTCGGTAATAAAGATGATAAAAACGACTATAGTAGTTCCTCGGCGTGCTAAGGTTTAATATACCCTGGGTATAATACCAAAGAAGATGCACCCAGCTTCCACGGTGCTTTGCACTGGTCTAATCTATACTTTGAGCTAGAGTTAAGATGAAGCATTTCATCAATGAATTTCAAGAGATAACTATCAGTTTATTTTTATTTCTTGATAATGTGATTAACGTAAATATTTATGTGAATATTCTGGATGTTGAAATAGTACCCAAAATTAATATTGTTTAGTATCATTCGAAAACGTAGGACATGGGCTTCTGTTTGTCGAGATGATGCCCAGAGTAAACCTGACCCATGCACTTATCCCACAATAAAACTGTTATTGAGCTCAATTAGTAGAGAATATTGTCATACAGCATTGATTAAACCTGATATTAGTCTGATAATTTGGCTTGCTGTAGTTGTCATTACCATGTTTTTTATGTCTATGTTTAATTTTGAGAATATTTCTCAGCGTATTTCTAATGAGAGTAGCTTGCTATTGAAGCACATTTATATGTTTATTTTCTTACAGTTTCGTTTCGCTAGCACTGTTGACAAGCTATTGATGATGTTTGGTGCTCTGAACTCCGCTTTGATTGGGGCAGCCATGCCCTTGATGGTGGTGGTGTTTGGTTCCATGACAGATATGTTCATTTATGATGAACAGTTCGTTCAGTTTGCCCAAGAACTGTTTACAGAGCTGGAGCCATATCTCAATCAGACTAATCTGACTGGAGAAAGTGTCATAGAGTTCATAGAAGAAAACCCTATGTCATTTAAGTAAGTCAAATTAAACACGAAACATTTACCCAACGTTGACTTGATGTTGTTCCACGTGTCTACGACTCAACTGTAAAGCAGCTATGGCGTTATGCTTTATTGAACTATGAATAGGGATGGCGTGTTTTTATAGTCAAATATATATTTGTGCTATTTGTAACTTTTCTATATGAACATGTATTATTTCCCCTGACGGAAGGTTTACCCCCTAAAGTACTACAACATATCATCTAAATTTACACCACTTGTAATCATTTGTCACCACTGCGACCCACAATTTCAAGTAGGTGAAAAGTACAACAGTTAGTTTAATTTGAGACCAAGCATTTGCAAATATTGATATTTAAGCACTCATTTTATTCCCAATAACAGGGATTTAGTCGGCAAATAAAACAAATTAAAAACGACTATGTAGTCAAGATCAGCATTTTAACCCTTTAACCGCATATATTCGGGTTTTCATTTTTTATTAGCACAATAAGTCCCACATTTTAAATATGTTAAAAATAAAATGTGACATCAACCAGCACTTTTTGAAAACAATTGACCTCCATTTTGTCAAATCTGAATAATTTTCACTCACTTCAAGTTGTGGATCGCGTCAGCGAGACACAACTTCAAGTGGGTGGAAATTCAAATTAAATAATTTTGCGGTTAAACGGTTAATGTTTGATCCCCAAAGCACGCATCGTTTTACAGAGCCTTGTTAGCTTCACTGAACATGACAGACGCCATCGAGTATTGGGAGGAGCACTTAAGAGATGACCTGCTGGACGAGATGGCTAAGTTCTCTGTCTATTACTGCTGTAAGTACACTCTAAAAATGAAGGTTTCTAACCAGTCGTTGCCAAGACTCTATATAGACCCTACTTTTTTTATGTAACCCCAGGAATATCTTAAGAGTATACATGGGTTTTATAATAAAAATCCTACAGCTCAGATTAATTTATTTGAGTCACTTCAATGTCATAGATCGTTTTTGCCAGTTCTCACACTCTGTGCTGTAGTTTTCACTATGAGACGCATATCGGTATCAGCCCATATCGCACTCTAGCTGCAGATTCAGCACAATGTATGATAGAGTAATGTCATGTGTGACTTGATAGTGTGAGAAAATACAGACGTTGTTCATTTTTCGTGCGATATGGGAAAATACAGCAATGAATAAGGTGTTCGCCTAAAGGCTCACACTTTATTCATTGAAAGAGTGCTGTGTTTTCCCATATCGGACTTAAATGAACACCGTTTGCATATCTTACTAACATCTCAAGATTTGAAGATCGTGCTTGAAGCTATATGTGTATAATATGTCGCAGGAAAAAACATACCAGATTCGGTAGTTCGATCTCATTAACTGCAAGATTTGAGTTTAACCCATATATACCACTAAGCTTTACAAGGGCCTTTGCAAATGTCCTCCTGAGGTTAGATGATAATGTAGTGAAGGTTTGTTTCTAAATAAACTGTGTTATTGTCAAAAGTGTGATATGTTTGATCAAACATATCAACGTTATTTGTTCCATTTTAGAGCGAAAAACATGGGAATGGTGTTTATCTTTATATTTATATTTAATTATCATGTATCATGTATAATTAAAACAGTGTATTTTTCCACACCATAATACCGCTTTAAGCCTGACTTGAAATATAGTTATCATGTATATATGTAAACATTTTGCAAGTAATCGCACAGAAAGAGTAAAACATTTACAATGGCCGTAGACCGATAACACAGGTATTCAAATGACGCAGAAAGAGCTAACTAAGACATTTGTGATGAATACAAATTGAAAAAACCTTTGATACCTTGGTTTTTATACAAAACATTTCAGCGATGTGAGGTATGAAGCTATCTAGTTTGCATTGTCACCCACTTTAAGTGCCACAACTTGAAGTCAGTGTAATTATTTAAAATATAAATAAACTGTTTTAATGTAAATTTTTAAAATTTGTCGAATGGAAGCACAATCTTATCTAATCTTCACTTAAAGCAAAGAGTCATATTAAATAAATAAATACTATTGCTATTGAACCTATTGAACGTAATTATCACTGCTTTCTGTTTACTCATAATAATCCCTGTGTGATGATACTATTATACTTTACTCTGTTGACAGTTATTGGTGTTGGGGTGCTGGTATGTGGCTACTTTGCCGGTGTCTGTTGGATCAGCTCCTCAACACGACAGGCGCACACCATCCGTAACGAACTGTTCAGAAGCGTGCTAAAACAGGAGATTGGTTGGTTTGACACCCACGAGGCTGGGGAGCTCACAAACAGACTGGCAGAGTAAGTAATAGACCCAGCACACATGAGACATTACACCGATGACTATGTTAATTTAATGTTGGACCAGCGTCGCAGACGGTGGTCCAACATTGAATCAAAATTAGTTCAACGTCTATGCCATTAGTTCAACGTTCAAAACTCTATTCCTGCTGAATAATGAATCTGTATTTAATTTTGAAGCCCTATGCGTTAGATCTTGCTAAAATTGTATCCTGTTTTCTGCGACCAGGTGAATCATTGAGATGGCGGTCATTTCGTTTTTCGTGTAATTCTATAAAAAATAGCCAAATTAAAATTATCCACCAAAAACGTATTTAGGAATATCCATAGTTTATGTCTATGTCTGACAGACCCTTACATTCCGTCATTCCTAAAGTGTTTTCTAAACCTTTTATGAAATTATTTTTCCGGCCTAATCTACTCAGCTCAGCTCAGCTACTTCTTGGCCAGAACTGAGCAGATATTAAAGAACTCTTGATGGTACATATATTATTTTGTACTCAGAAAACTAAACCCACCCTATATTATAACTTTTCTCCAAAAGTGAAATGTTTTAATATGTATATGCATCACTATTAGGGAAAGTACTAATCCTTAAATTGCTAAGTTGAAGGATTTTAATTTTAACCCACCTGAAGTTGTGTCTCGCTACCGCAATCAACAACCTCAAGTGGGTGAAAATTACTCATGATGTTTAAACACTCATTTCATTCGCAAAACATTAATTTCATCGGCTATTGAAACAAGTAAAAACGACTATAGTCGCGATTAGTGTTGAAAAGGTTAACCCTTACAGTGCGGGGATAGACTTTAGACGTCAGAATCTGACGTCTAAAGTCGATCCTCGCACTGTAAGAGTAAACATATTTATAATGGTCGTAGACCCATAACATAGGTATACAAATACAGCGGAAAGAAATAAAATGAATGGGGTTTTAGGCCACCTTTTTGCACATGTCGGCTAAACTGGGCCAGGTGAACTACCTGAGGATGGTGAGATGAATGATATAACACTGCCCTCCAGACACAGGATTCGGAATTCGAACCCTGGCGGTCTGAGGCCGAGCTCGCTACTTCTCGGTCACAGAGTCTCTCCACAATCTGCTATACGAGTGAGCAGATTCAATATTGTGGGGTATAATAACATAAGACTACAACAGGTATACAAATTAGGCGGGAAGAGCTAACTAAACTTTATTTTTTATTATGATTTCAAATTGAGAAAATCCTTTGGTCTCCATGGTTTATGTAAAAAATTCAGCACTTTAAGGGTTGACGTGTGTATTTCCTCCTTGTAGAGATGGGAATAAGATTCAGGCTAGCTAAGACATTTATGATGATTTCAAATTGAACAAAACCCTTTGGTCTCCATGGTTTTCATTAAAAAAATCAGCTTTGTAACGGTTAAAGTGTGTATTGTTCTCCTTGTAGAAATGTGAATAAGATCCAGGCTAACTAAGGCATTAATGATGATTTCAAATTGAACAAAACCTTTTGGTTACCATGGTTTTCATAAAAAATTAAGTGCTTTAAGGGTTATAAAGTTTATTTTTCTCCTTGTAGAGATGGGAATAAGATCCAGGCTAACTAAGACATTTATGATGATTTTAAATTGAGCAAAACCCTCTGGTCTCCATGGTTTATAACCGTTGCAGCGCTGAATTAATTTGTAAAAAAACATCGCAAACAAAGGGGTTTTTTCAAAAGAAATATTTTAATTCTTACAGTGCGGGGATCGACTTTAGACGTCAGAATCTGACGTCTACAGACATCAGATTTTGACGACTAAAATCGCTCCCCGCGCTGTAAGGGTTAAGGGTTGACGTGTGTATTTTCATCCTTGTAGAGATGTGAATAAGATCCAGGCCGGGATTGGCGACAAGCTAGGGATCATGTTCCAGTGGATCACTTGTTTCTTCGCGGGTCTCGCCATAGGCTTTGTATTTGGCTGGGAGCTGACACTGGTCATGCTTGCTGTGAGTCCTATCATGGGCATAGCTGGCGCCGTCATGAGCAAGGTGAGTTAGGGGCTGGGGCACATCCCACTGAGAATCATAAAAAAAATTATCTTGACTTTCTCTTATTTTCATTAGAAAAGTTAAGATAAATCTTAACTTTTCTAATGCAAATAAAAGAAAGTTAAGATGATCTTAATTTTAAGATTCCTAGTGCGATGGGCCCCAGACCAGAATTTTGAAAAGGGGATTTCCGAACATGCTTCAAACTTCAGGGATGGAGAAAAAGAATGACCTCATAATTTTAATGAGTCATTTTGGTCAACCTCCTGCCAAAAATATAAATCTAGATAAAAACAATGATATTATTTTAATAAGCCGTGAGTGTCAAATATAGACGTTTGGTCTATTTACAGGAAGGTTTGGGAAATTTAGTTTGTGAAAGATTTCACCCCAAGGTCACAACCCGTCTGGCCAAACATTAAACTTAATTAGACATATATAATGGGGATGGTTTTGATATAAAGTGTGTGTGATCCAAAAACAACAATTTTAAGTGATCGTGCTTTTGCATCATACATTTTAAAACAATATTTTTTATTTAATTTTAACCAAACCAATTTCAACAGTTCTTTTTTAACCCTTTAAAACCTGAATTTACAGTTGTCATATTGATCCACTACCAGCCTCGAATTGCTGTCGCAATTCTCGACTAGTAGTGGATAAAGATGACTTGAAATGGGTGGCAAATTGAAAAAAAAGAAGTTTTTATTAAACAGTTCCACCTAAATTTTCGTTCTAAAACGCCCAGATTTTTGACAATTATAGCATTCTTCAGAGAAAGAAATGATGCTTTGATGCATCGTGAGGGTTTAAAGGGTTGAATAAGCATCCACTATGATAAAATCTATTTGTTTGTTTTTGCTGTCAGCTGGGTGCATCTATGACGAGTAAGGAGCTACTGGCATACGCTAAGGCTGGAGCTGTGGCTGACGAGGTACTCAGTAGTATCCGCACAGTAACCGCGTTTAGTGGTCAGAAGAAAGAGTGCATCAGGTGTGTAGCAGACGACATATGTAAGAAAATCTAACATTGACCTAAAACAAGATGTGGTTTATCGTTGGGCCAGCGTCGCAGACGGTGGACCAACATAGAACCAACATAGGATCACACTTCTTGTTGTTCGGTTGAATGTCAATCGTTTTTTTAGGGACAGTTTTGAAGATTGATTTTGGTCACCAAAATTTACAAAGAATTTGCTCTGATTTGAGGAGCCTAATTTTCGCTCTCTGATGGCACCCACAACTTGTAGTTGATGAAAATATCAATTACATAATTGGGGGTGTGAAGATAAAAGCACAACAAATGAATTGTACACTTTTCAGTAACTTAAATATATTTATAACTCAATAGGAGAGTGTGTGATTATTACATTATGTATACGTATTCTACGTGATTATTACATAATGTACACGTATTATACGTAATCATTACTTTATATATACATATGGATGGCCCCCTATGAGAGCGACACATAGTGTCTTAATAGGGGTCTCGCGACAAATCATCCTAAATGTTATATTTTATTTTCTGTTTGTTATAATGTCGAATAAACAAGTCTGAGTCTGGGTCTGATATGAGTGAGTGAGTGAATATTGCTTTACGTTGCTTTCCGCACAATCATAGCAATATCGCGAAAGGAGGAAGCCTGAAGTCAGGACTATGCCCTACTCTTATCGAATGACTTCAAGGGTTCTTTATCTGAGTTTCGAGCCACAACCGGACAGAATGAGCCATATATACATATACTACGTGATTATCACATTATGTATACATATAATACGTGATTATTACAATATATAAGTATGCTACGTGCTTATTACATTATGTATATGGATAATACGTGATTATTACATTATGTATATATGTATAATGCATGATTACTACATTACGTATACGTATTATAGGTGATTATTATGTTACATATACGTATAACTCGTGATTATTACATAATATTTACGAGTAATACGTCATTATTACATTATGAATATGTATAATACGTCATTATTACATTATGAATATGTATAATACGTCTTTATTACATTATGAATATGTATAATACGTCATTATTACATTATAAATATGTATAATACGTCATAATTACATTCTGAATATGTATAATACCTATTTATTACATTATGAATATGTATTATATGTCATTATTACACTATACTATGAATATGTATAATACATCATTATTACATTATGAATATGTATAATACTTCATTATAACATTATGAATATTATGTATTATACGTGATTATTACATTATGAATATGTATAATACATGATTATTACATTATGTATACATATAGTATGTGATTATTAAGTTATGTATATCTATACATGTAATATGTAATTATTACATTATTTACACATATAATTCATGATTATTACATGATGTATACGTATGATACGTGATTATTAATTTATGTATATGTATAATAGGTCATTATTATTTTATTAAGTTACCCTTTTTATTAAGTTATGTATATGTATGATAAGTGATTATTACTTTATTTATATGTATAATACATGATTATTAAGTTATGTATACGTATAAAACGTGGGCACGAAAGATGTGTTTTGTGCATAGGAAATACTATTTTGTGTGGGCATTCAATATTTTTTCTTGAACACGAAATAATATTTCGTAGACACGAAATATTTCTTTGTGGGAACGAAATATTATTTGATCAGCAATAAATACTATTCCTTGGACACAAAATAATATTTCGTAGGAATAAAATAAATCTATTTCATGGGAACAAAGTATAATTTTGTGTGCACGTTATTTCATGGGCACAAAATACTATTTTGTGGACAGAAATTAAAACAAATACAAAAGTAAAATCTTATGATCCTAAAGCAGCCACTTTATAAATGAGTCAGGCTTGAATTTATATTTTTTCCTGTTCTTGCCATAATACAGATATGGCAGTCATTTGACAGATGCGAAAAAATTTGGTGTGAAGAAAGGTACAGTTAATGGTGGAGGGATGGGAGTGGTTTGGCTTGTCATGTTTTGTGCCTATGCATTGGCTTTCTGGGTCGGTTCTCAAATGCTTTTTGATGGCAAATACACAGCCGGTGATATCTTAGTGGTATGTACATGTTTCTTACAGTATTTAAATCTAATCTGTGTTTTGTCTGTTTTTATTTGAAAATATTTTGTGATATTTTTTTTTAGAAATGTGTGTTTACTCTAAAAAATCGAAATAGAAAATGATATGCAGATATGACTTTAGAAATTGGTCATAATTAGACGTAACTAATATCACTTTTTTCAGCATTTCAATTAAACCCCTGACTGTATTTCTACTTGGAAATGTTTTTGGGATGCAATTTAAAAAAAATTATATTTGTTTAACAGGAAACATTTTAACCCCGGTTCATTAATATATTATATAGAAGATGTATATTAAACTGCCCAGGTATTTTGGCATTTTTTCATTGATTTATAGAACTGTAAATTCCTCCCGGACTCTCACCTCAAAATGAATGATAACTACGTATTTATAACGAAGGCCTTATTTAATTAAACTTAACCCCTAAAACGCTGAAAAACTTTAATACAAACCATGGAAACCAAAGGGTTTTTTCAATTCGAAATCACCATAGATGTCTTAGCTAGCTTTTTCTGCTTCATTTGAATACCTTATGTTATGTGTCTACGCCATTATAATTACTTTTACTCTTTCTGTGCGTGGATCGACTTTAGACATCTAATGTCGATCCCCGTAGTGTAAGGGCAAACAGGTTTTTAAAATAATTTTATTCTTATAAGTGATTATAACATATCGCGTTTTATTGTCATTACCTGTGGCTACGCCTTGGAATTTTTGTTTATCTGCCTGGACAGGTTTTCTCAAAGCGCCTCAGATTTTAGGCTTGTGACTGGTTGAAATGGCCTTCTCGATCAATCACATGCCTACTATCTATCCTAATTGTGCCACAACATGGGCTTAAAGCAAACTCCATGTTGTAGCTTTAGAGTTTGTTAGGAACAAATTCCATGACCTGTAATTTACATAATAAGAATAAAAAAGGTGGGTTAAACATCCTCCATATTTAATTGACGTGTCCCATTTAAAAATGGCGATATTTCTAGCTGACTGATTTGACTTGAATAGTCATTTTTTACACCTATTGTCGTCTGTCAGCAAGTGATGTTTTTTATGGATATACAGGCCTATGGACAGGACAGATTTATTTATTGTAAATTGTGCTCATCTAGAATATACTAAGAAAAACTTTTACAATTTTATGTTACATGATGCTGTATTGGGGTATATAGAATAAAAATAACAGAAATTAAAGTTAGAATTCCAATAAATAAAAAATTTAAAAAGTCAGCTAGACTATCACATAAAACTAATTTCTGAAAGGGCTGTATTCAAATTATTATTCATGTTTGACTATTTTTCATGTTTTTAGGTGTAAAACTTTGTAAATTTAATGTTCTTCACAACCCATCTAGCTTCCAACATTATGATAGGTCCCACTATAGCTTTAGATGTAATATCGAATTGAAGCATTTAACGTGAATATATATCTTTAAATCTAACTGTCAGTCTTGTGTATAGGTTCTCTTTGCTGTCACAATCGGAGTGTTTGCTCTGGGAAATGCGGCTCCAAATATAGAGATATTCTCAGCAGCCAGAGGGGCTGCTCATAATGTGTACGCCATTATCGACCAGGTCAGTAGTAAACCTCATTCCTATCAAGATATAAACATATATTTATTTACTCGCATCAGCAGGACGTAAATTGTCTGCGGTCCTTTTATATAACTGCTGGATGTTATTATTTAAAAAAATAATTGGGATGCAAAAATTTCAATATCATGAGATGCAAGATTTAATGCAAGTCTGATGAGGCTCTGTGCGCTGGCAAACGCTTTACGCTCCTCACCCCCTCCCCCCCCCCCCATGTGCGTAATATTGTGCTCCAGCTCTTGTAAAGTACCAGATATTACCCTTTAATCTCTAGATGATGATATATATTGATTTGATAAAAACATACGTTACTTTATTGATAACCTGATGTGTTCATAATGTCGTTACAAATATTTTTGATTTCCGCTATATATTGCTATGTATTTTTTTTCCATTTAACGTTGAAAGTTGTGGCTTTCCATTTCACTTCGATAATGTCCATTTCTCCTCCATAATATGTTCATCTGATAATGATGGAAAGCCAAGTCGATTTTTTGTTATAATATTCATTGATGTAGATATTTTAATATTTTAGGTGCCACTGATCGATTCGTCATCACCTGATGGTAAAAGACCCAACGAGTTAAAAGGGAACATCAAATTCAAGGATGTCTTCTTTACCTACCCTTCAAGACCAGAAGCCCCTGTAAGTCATCTTGTTCATTTGCTACAGAACTTGAATGTAAACCCAACTACTTAGTCAACACCTCACTTCTGTTGCTGTGTCTCAATTATAACTACATCAACGTGGAGGTCAAAGACGACGTCAGGTCCAGAGGTTTTGATTCATCTTCTGCCTCATGGTTTTACTGGCTGTGACACTATATACACCAACAATACGAGTAAAACGCATTCAGTTTGTCGATGTTTCTCTTTGTGATAATTACTGACAAGTCACTTATAGTAAAGGAAAAACTGAGTGATTCATTGCAATCTCCCGAGATGAAACAACAGCATACACCAGATAGAGGATTCGAACCTCATACTGGCAGTTTGTGGTCAAGTACAGTGCTTATTGGCAACTAATGCTCACCTCGTTTCGAGAGAGAAGGGGACGTGGCGCTTTTGTTTGGTAGAGCACCTGACTGCCTCGCCAGTCATGCATGCGTCCCGGGTTCGAACCCCGCTGATCCTGTGTGGGTTTTTCAGAGAAATAATCTGCGCGCTCCTTCATTTTCTTGAGCATGGAATTAGTAGAACCTTTACTATCTGCATCTTGTTGACATTTGACCCTGATGTCGACTACAGTAGACATTATGTGTTTTACTAGCACCTGCATAACATGTTGTTAAAAATAAAATGTGCTTTCAATCCTAAAACACTGATATATGTTGGGACTTAAATTTCACAAATAACACAAATTTTCAGTCAATAGAAGTTGTGGATCGCGGTAGCGAGACACAACTTCAAGTGACTGAAAATTTAAATTTCTTAGCTCAGTGCTCTAAGGGTTAACCCTTACAACGCTGAAATATTTTTGTATAAACCATGGAGACCAAAGGGTTTATTTAATTTGAAATCATCATTAATGTCTAAGTCAGCTCTTTCCGCTTCATTTCAATACCTATGTTATGGGTCTACGGCCATTATAAATTTTTATTTCTTTCAGGACGGGTATCGAGTATTGACTTTAGACGTCATAATCTGACGTATACAGACGTCAGATTCTGAAGTCTAAAAGCGGTCCTCGCGCTGAAAGGGTGTATGACAGTAACTACATACTTTTCAAGTAAACAGTTACTGCATTTTGCCTTTATAGAGGCGTAACTTGTGTATGTTGTTGTGATGTCTAGGTTCTGAATGGGATAAATCTGGATGTGGAGGTTGGACACACGGTGGCACTAGTAGGAGCCAGTGGATGTGGTAAAAGCACCACCGTACAACTCCTGGAGCGCTTCTACGATCCATCGGAGGGACAGGTATGGTCCAACAAATGTGCCTAAACAAAACTGTAATCATTTTAATTTTGTTTTATTAGCCGACCATATCACTGTTATTGGTAATGACATGAGTGTTTGAACATTAAGATTTGCAAATGCATGGTCCTAAATTGGACACATATTAGAAATTTTCAGCCTCAAGTTGCGGATCAAGTGTGTGAGAATTTAAATCATTTATTTGAACGCATTCAGAGTGAAGTATTACATTTTTCTAAGTTACCCATAGATTTACCTGGAAGTTAGGACACTCTCCTCTCAACAAACACATTTAACCTATGTTGTGTTAAAGTTAGCCCATCGTCTACGACGCTGGTCCAACATCAACCCAACATTGATTCAATGTATTTTTTGTTTCTTGTGTACTAGATCTAATACTGCAGTCGTTCTTATTTTGTTTTATTCGCCTACCATAATATTACTATTTTGGGGAATGAAAGAGTGTTTAAATATCAAGATTTGCAAATGTTGGGTCTTCAATTAGACATATATGAGTAATTTTCAGCCACTTGAAATTGTGGATCGTGGTAGCGAGACACACCTTCAAGTTGGTGAAAAATACAATTACTTAATTTAGCGCTATTAGGGTTAAGCCACCTGTCATGTGGGGGATTCGTATGCGCAGGTCCCGTGAAGGCATTCAGTATACAGTACAGGTTGATTGTATTCAGCTTGAGTAACTAACCTGATTACAAGACTATGGATACTCCGACGATACACTCACCCAACACTGTTTTAATATTAGACCAACGTCTGCGACGCTGGCCAAACATTAAACCAGCATTGGGTGAGTGCACAATGTTTGCTGGGAAAGCCTTTCTGTCAATACATGTGTGGGGGCCAGCTGTTTCGAGCTCCCCGCATTAACACAATAGTTAGCTTTCACACCCAACGCCTAGCTAGGAGCATTGGTGGAATTATTACCTCATAGATGTCGCACAAGTGTATGGACTTGCTATGATTTAGGAACTTGCTCTTAATGCGGCGTCGGGTATGAAACGCATATAATATTATTATGGAATACCCACGGGCACCATTGCATTCTGGGGAACCCATGTCCCGCGTATTTTATCAGTTGACTATATCTTTAAGTATCATTTTTTTCTCATTTACTCCTAGATTTATCTGGACGGCACTGACATCCGGGAGCTGAACGTGAAGTGGCTGAGGGAGCATATAGGAGTGGTGAGCCAGGAGCCAGTGCTGTTTGATACCACGATAGAAGAGAACATCCGTTATGGCAAGGACGGCTGTACCGACGAGGAAATAATAGAAGCCGCCAAGAAAGCCAATGCTCATAACTTTATCATGGATCTCCCAAAGGTATGCCATAATAGCAGGCAAAAAAGCCAACGCTCAAAATCATAACTTTATCATGGATCTCCCAAAGGTATGCGATAATAGCAGGCTTGCCCATTCTAAGGATTCCTCCCTTTTACATGTTTTTATAACGTCCACGGATTTTTTATTTTTTGTCATTTCTGCGAATTTCTAAAAAAAAAAATTTTAATTCGCAAATTGCTGTTTTCTATTTCCGAGATAAAAATCGTAACCCTTTCAGTGCGGGGACCGACTTTGAACGTCAAAAGATCTGACGTCTATCGCCGCACTGAAAAAAATAAAAAATATATAATGACCGCCTTGCTTTGTGTAATTTTTAATACTCTATTATATTCTATTTATTATAAATCCTGAATGATAATTTTTTGTTTTCAGAAATATAAGACTCTGGTTGGGGAGCGGGGAGCTCAGTTGAGTGGAGGTCAGAAACAGAGAATCGCCATAGCGCGTGCGATGATAAGAGACCCAAAGATACTACTGCTTGATGAAGCCACGTCTGCCCTAGACACAGAGAGTGAAAAAATGGTCCAAGATGCTCTGGACAAGGTCAAGGCAGAAATGCGTCATTTTTACAAGTTCGATCACTTGACCCATTAACCGCCGGTCACGATTATATTCGTTTTTTAAATTTCTTTTTCAGCGAATTAAATACCAGCTTTCAAACCTGTTAGCCGTTATCCTGCTGACCACGACTTCTGTTTTATTAGTCGACATAATCACTATTATTGGGAATGAAATGTGTGTCTAAACATCAAGACTTGCAAATATTTGTGCTTAAATTAAAAAAAAAAGAGATTGTTCACCCACTTGAAGTTGTGTCGCGGTAGTCTATGGACGTCAGATTCTGACGTCTAAAGTCCGTACCCGCGCTGTCAACTTTAAGTGAATATCTAATGTTATGAAGTAATGTAGTATATGCGGTATGTGATATTTAGCATGTAGTATGCACTATGACCCTTCACTGAAAATACGCTTATTCTTATACACTTAAAAATACACTTAATATCTTATTGTTTATTTTATTTTGTTTCCAATTTATTCCTTACAGGCCAGAGAGGGTCGTACCACAATCGTTATTGCTCACAGACTGTCTACAGTGCGTAATGCCGACATTATATGTGGCTTTGACAACGGCAAGATCGTGGAGAAGGGAAGCCATGATGAACTGATGAAGATAGACGGCATATATCATCAACTTGTCACTAACCAGGTTAGTCGGGGACAGTTCTGCTCTGCAAAGCCAAAAGGCGGTATCTGCTTACTTGTAAAGAAAGCAAATACTGCCTTTTGGCTTTGCACGAGTTGTTCTCAGTGCAGGGTTGTATAGTACAATGTGAGGATGGAATCACTGTACACCCTTAGAAACAAGCTAATTGGTGTCCCTAGATGGAAAAAATAATCGAAAACTTGTTTTTCGAGAAATTTAAGATGGCGTCCAAGATGGCCGCCGGCGTATTGTCATACTCGGGAAAGTGTGTTTAAATAAGCTAATTTTAGCTAAATTTTATTTTGTAAAGTACAATTTTAGCTCCTTTGGTGGTCAATAAATCCATCTAGATTACTCTCACACAATTTTGATGAATATTTAACATTTTTCAATTCAAGATGGCGTGCAAGATGGCCGCCGGCGCATAGGCCTATTGTCATCATGTGAAATTGTGTAAATTGGTAAATTTTATTACAAGTTTATTTTGTTGATGTAATATATGATTTCACCTAGTTTGGTGATCAGTTAATCTATCTAGACAACTGTCATATTCATAACAAGATATATAACCCTTTCAACCCAATACGTTTTAAAAAAAATCAGCTTCTTATGAATTTCGTCTATTGTTCCTGGCCTAAAAATAGGATGTGTAGACCAAAAAGGACAATATCATTATTTTACTTTATATCGACCCAATTGTATAAATTGTAATTGTAGTCCATTTAAAACAAGGTCATAAATTAAAGTAGATGGGTCGTCATGATTTGCCGAGTAAACATTGTGGGTGCACAATGCAATATCAAGCATGCGCAGCATGGTCAACGTCCACAGGAGTGGGATGCGTCGCAACGTAGATTTTAGGGTTCAGTGAGGCATAACGACCCATCTGCCTTAAGGCTTAAAACTATTATTGAGTATCTTCACAATACGATTTGAATGACAACACGTTTAATAATGTATATGTTTTCAGATGTCAGTTTTAGATGCTATTATTTTTATCAACGTGTGTTTTAACCCTATCAAGCCTGAGTTTACCATTGTCATCTTCATCCACTACAAGCCGCGAATTGCTGTCGCAATTCTCGACTTGTAGTGGATGAAAATGATTTAATGTGGTTAAAACATTACAGAAAATTACCATGTATTGGTAAACCTGTTTCATGGAAATTTTCGTTCTAAAACAATTAGTTATAGGAAAATTAAGTCTGTTTTCGGAGATGTAAAATTATGCTTTAATGCATCGTGAGGGCTTAAAGGGTTTTAATGACATCTGATCTTATTTTCCAGACACACGATGATGAGGAGGAGGATGATTACGAGATGATTGGTGAGTGGTCATCTTTTAATCTCGCAGCGTAAATTCAGGTAATCGGTTTGGTACTAGGGTTCATTCAAACTCCCGGCGAATATTTACTTAGGTGGGGTAGTTTGAAACTTGATCGCTGTAACATAAACGTTACACCGAGCACGGTGGGTAGGGTCACCAACTGCACCTGCGTTTCAACCCGCAGATAATTCACCACAATCCATATAATTATTTAATATGATTATTTGCTAAAAGCAGGGCCACTTTAATTATTCTTGAAATGCGAATTGCCGCATCAGATTCACAAGTGAAGGTGAATAGAGAATCATACTTCCAAATTACCATGTATTTTGATGAATTGAGGCATTTTGTTTTTAGCATTTGTTTTAATATATCATGTGTGGAATATATTTAGATGAGAAAAAACATGCCCTTGGAAGACAATTCTCTGCCAGAAGTGACGACAGTTCAGAGAAAGTGAAGGCCATACACAGTCCACAGAAAGTGGATCTACAGAAAAGTTTATCAGTTGTCTCGAATGAAGGAGTAGAAGAGGTGCGTGGATATATGCATGAACAAAATAAATGATGTTAATGATCGGGACGATTTAACCCTTTAACCGCCGGTGCCGCATATATCCGGGTTTTCATTTTTTATTAGCACAATAAGTACCACATTTTAAATATGGTAAAGATAAAAGGTGACATCAATCAGCAAGATTTGAAAAGAGTTGACCTCCATTTTGTCGAACCTGAATAATTTTCACTCACTTGAAGTTGTGGATCGCGTCAGCGAGACACAATTTCAAGTGGGTGAAAATTCAAATTGAATAATTTGTCGATTAAAGGGTTAAGTGTCATATAGAACAATGAACAGTGATGCATGATATAGTTTAATCTTCTTTGTCCAAATTCTCCACAAAAACGTACGCCTGGAGGTTTTTTTTATAAATCGTGATGTAATATTTCAAGTAGATCCTCATAAGCAAACATAATAAAACTTGGCATAAAGCTATATAACTCTCGGGGCGTTAATATATCATAGTTGCACGATGATACCAAGGTAATTTCAAGGTCATTTCAAGATCATTTCAAGGTAAAAAAACTGATTTCTAATGTATGAAAATCGCGTTATTGCGAACTTGGGCAAAGAAGGGTTAGCGCATTGTAGTTTTCAAACAAAACACCATACATGTGTACAGATCGTTTGGCTCATATATTGTACTCTACCCCATAATTTAAATAACAACTAAATAACAGTGGTGATTGGCTGATCTCGTCTGAATGTGAGAGGCTGAGCCACTCTTTCATTAGTCTGACAATAGACCTCAGAATCTGACGTTTAGACGTCAGAATCTGACGTCTAAAATCGGTCCCCGCGCCGAAAGGCCTAATATTACTTCAATTATAAATCACCATTGCTTCTATCTTGTATTTGATTCTGTCGCGTTTCAGAATGATGACGACGAGGACGTACCAGACCCGCCGATGGGTCGTGTCGCCAAGCTGAACGCCTCTGAGTGGCCCTACATCCTGGTGGGATGTATCGCCGCTGTCATAGCCGGACTCATACAACCATTCTTTGCCATCATTTTTGCTGAATTACTTGGTGTGAGTATCATTATTATGAAAGAATGACCGATATATGATTTTGTTGATCAAAGAAAGGTAAAAAAGGATTTCATACCACATGAGATCTAACATTGTTACCCTGTAGTAGTAATAGTAGTAGTGGTGGCGATGGTGGCGACAGCAGCAGTAGGCCTACTTATAGCAGTATGGTAGTCTTGTAGCAGTCAATCTTTATCAATGCCGTATCAATGTAACGTTACATCATGCGTAATAAATACATACGATTTCAACAACATGATATAGTGACTGGTCTTCCAAGTTACGTCACAAGAGGCAGTATTAGAAAAATATACAAATGTTCAAAATATTTAAGTAACGTGTGATAAAGTAAATGTAAATTGCGTGTCACAAAGGTTTTTAAGGCTACATCTACACTACTATAGAGGTTCATTCTGTCCGGTTGTGGCACGGTACTGGGTTAGAATCCCGGCCTGGTCAGATGTTTGTCATCGAGGTTGTTCATGTACAGTGATCCAAACTGTTCAAAGACCTGGGGTGTACAGTGCCGTCTATGTTATTTTGCACTATAAAAACCCTTGAAGTAATTCGATAAGAGTAGGGCATAGTCCCGGCTTCGGGCTTCCTTCTGTCACGATATTGCCATGATTGCACTCAATCACTCACTCACTCACTCACTCACTCACTCACTCACTCACTCACTCACTCACTCACTCACTCACTCACTCACTCACTCACTCACTCACTCACTCACTCACTCACTCACTCACTCACTCACTTACTCACTCTCTCACTCACTCACTCACTCACTCACTCACTCACTCACTCACTCACTCACTCACTCACTCACTCACTCACTCACTCACTCACTCACTCACTCACTCACTCACTCACTCACTCACTCACTCACTCACTCACTTACTTAATCACTCTCACTCACTCACTCACTCACTCACTCACTCACTCACTCACTCACTCACTCACTCACTCACTCACTCACTCACTCACTCACTCACTCACTCACTCACTCACTCACTCACTCACTCACTCACTCACTCACTCACTCACTCACTCACTCACTCACTCACTCACTCACTCACTCACTCACTCACGCATCACTCACTCACTCACTCACTCACTCACTCACTCACTCACTCACTCACTCACTCACTCACTCACTCACTCACTCACTCACTCACTCACTCACTCACTCACTCACTCACTCACTCACTCACTCACTCACTCACTTACTTACTTACTTACTTAATCACTCTCACTCTCACTCACTCACTCACTCACTCACTCACTCACTCACTCACTCACTCACTCACTCACTCACTCACTCACTCACTCACTCACTCACTCACTCACTCACTCACTCACTCACTCACTCACTCACTCACTCACTCACTCACTCACGCATCACTCACTCACTCACTCACTCACTCATTCACTCACTCACTCACTCACTCACTCACTCACTCACTCACTCACTCACTCACTCACTCACTCACTCACTCACTCACTCACTCACTCACTCACTCACTCACTCACTCACTCACTCACTCACTCACTCACTCACTCACTCACTCACTCACTCACTCACTCACTCACTCACTCACTCACTCACTCACTCACTCACTCACTCACTCACTCACTCACTCACTCACTCACTCACTCACGCATCACTCACTCACTCACTCACTCACTCACTCACTCACTCACTCACTCACTCACTCACTCACTCACTCACTCACTCACTCACTCACTCACTCACTCACTCACTCACTCACTCACTCACTCACTCACTCACTCACTCACTCACGCATCACTCACTCACTCACTCACTCACTCACTCACTCACTCACTCACTCACTCACGCATCACTCACTCACTCACTCACTCACTCACTCACTCACTCACTCACTCACTCACTCACTCACTCACTCACTCACTCACTCACTCACTCACTCACTCACTCACTCACTCACTCACTCACTCACACTTACTATACAGTCTTATAACATACTTTAGCAGAAGCTGAAGAGTGCCTCGATTTATAAGACAATTCGCTTCATGCACACGATGTTAATCTTAGACTGTTTCAGAATTAGCCTGATGGCTAGTGTTATATGTGGCTATGTTGCAGCATAAGCTTTCAACCGATAAATACATTTCTTATGAGCGACAAAAAATATTAAATTTAATTATTCAAAATATTGATATTTATCTAAATATTTTATTTTGCCAGGTTTACTCTTCATTGGATCTGGATTGGAAGAAAAATGAAGTTAACAAGTACACAGTACTATTTGTCTTACTGGGGGTTTTAGCCGCAGTGTCAATGTGTACAAAGGTATTGCCAACCATTTATTACCTTGGAATTTATATATTTATATCTAAATATTTAATTTTATCAGGTTTACTCGTTTTTTGATTTGGATTGGAAAAAAATGAAGTTAACAAGTACACATTGTTGTTTGTTTCACTGAAGGTTGTAGCCGCAATCACTATGTGCACCTTGGTGTTATAAACTATCTATTTCGTCACCTTAGATATGAAAGGGTGTATGTGCCACTTCGGAAGTGATAGATACACCCCTGCATACCCAAGGCGACGTTAAGTGTAATAATACAATTATTTTTTGAAAATTCATTAACCCTTTGCTTGTCAATCACAACAATAGTCGTTTTTAATATGTTTCATCAGCCGATTAAATCACTTTTATTGGAGCTAAATGTGTGTTTACACATCAAAGTATGTAAATATTTGGTCTCAAATCAACCCTTTAAGTCCCCACGATGCATTAAAGCATCATTTTACATCCCTGAAAACAATCTTAATTTTCCTAAAACCAGGGGCTTTAGAACGAAAATTCCCATCAAACTGGTTTACCAATACATGGTAATTTTCTTCTGCGACAGCAATTCGCGGCTTGTAGTGGATGAAGATGACAAAGGTAAACTCAGGCCTGAAAGGGTTAAACAAATTTGAGTGATTTTCACACACATGAGCTTGTGGATAGCGGTAGAGAGACACAACCTCAAGTGGTTGAAAATTTAAATAACATTTACGTAGCAGGATATGTCAACACTTTTAATATACAATATAGAATAAAAATCACGACTGAAATCTTGTTTAAACTTTGTTCAGTTCATTGATCATTTATGTAGTACTTTTAAAGTCGACACGTGCCTTCAATTACTGATATATATGCGTTTTTCTGTTACAGGGCTACATGTTTGCCGTTTCTGGAGAAATTCTAACGATGAGACTAAGGGGAATGAGTTTTAAAGCTCTTCTCAGACAGGTATGAATGTGAATCATTTATCTTCAAAGTTTAAGTTTATTTTTCGTTATCTTATCTTTAAGTTATCTTTATCGTTTAAAATAGGGATTTACTGATTAAATAGTAGATTGATGGCCCAGTTGAAAAAAACAATTGGGTCCATTTCTTTCGACTTGCGAAGTAAAATTAAGTCAATAACGTTTTGGGGGCGTAGGCCTGTTTTTATTTAATTTTTTACCTGACCAGAAACACATGGTTTTTTTTAAATATGTTCCGTTACTTTCTAAAGTAACCTTCTAAAAACATTTTTGAGCTGCTGAAGTTCAAGTCAAGTTGTTTTCCAATTTTTCATTTGATCACTAAAGGTGTGAATTTAGCAATTGTAAAGTTAATGAACAACACACACCCAACAAGCACGAGCCATTGGCCTATTGTCTGTTTAATGTTAAGTTGGAGCACCATTTACAACCTCTGGCCCAACATTAAAGCAACTTTGGGTCAACGTTCCGTGATGTATCTCGCTGCGTGACCACATAAAAACGCAACATATACTTGTTGCATACTGCATAATAAATGCTTTCCTCAAGCTTCTATTTCTCAGCCAACACGGCAAACTCACTAAATGTTGGTTTAATGTCGGCCAACGTCGCAGACGTTGGTCTAACATTAAAACAACATTGGGTCAATTTCTTGTTGGAGTAGTATCTTGTAATCAGTTCAGTCACTGATAGTAATGCCTTCAAAGTGTACGCTATAGGCTAATGTAGGCCTACACCTGACCCTCCCACGCATGCCCATTTCGCAGTTGTATGAATCTTTAATAATGTTTTTTTTTACGACAGGACGTGGCTTTTTATGATGACGCTAAGAACTCCACAGGAGCTTTGACCACACGTCTCTCATCAGAAGCATCTGCCGTGCAAGGGGTTAGAAAATATTTTAATTCAAAAAAATAAATAAAATTGTGTCATTATCCATTCTCAAAACTACACGTATTATTTGCGTTGAAGATGAAGCTATATGTAAATTATAGTGAATTGTGAATTTTTATATCACAACAAAATATATTGACTCAAACTGATCAATTGCTCTGTTGTAGATCAAACTATTTTCTCTAAAAACAATGTCTTAGTAATTGTCTTTCTTACATTGCTACTAGGCCACAGGTGCACGTGCTGGTGCCATAGTGCAGGCCTTGAGCTCTATTGTCGGAGGACTTGTCATTGGATTCATCTTCAGTTGGCAGCTTGCCATCATACTCTGTCTGTTCGCACCACTCTTTCTCCTTGGTGGATATATGGAAATGAAAATGTGGACAGGCTCAGCCAATGAGAACAAAGCTTCTTACGAAGAAGCGGGAAAGGTTATTATTATGCTTTCACAACATTTCCCGATGTTTTAGAGAAAACAAGTATAAATTATTTAGTTATTTAAAAATTAATATAGGCCTACTAATTGCTAAATCTCTAAAATTAAAATAACCAGAAATTAAATTAATATTTTTTACGCTTTAAGTACCCGTGAGCCCAAGTATTGTACCATAGTCTAATCAACCTATTTGGGCCAATCACTTGGACCACATACATTTGTTTTTTTAACCACTTCACTACCATAAATGACGGAAATTTCCGTCGTCATTCGTCAAGTTACGTAACCATACATGACGGAAATTTCCGTCGGATTCACTATGGTTACACCAGGACCCCTACATCCTGACATGCACTTCGGCCTGGAAGTGAAGTGGTTAAATATCCGTATTTGATGTTTTTTCAGATTGCAACAGAAGCCATTACCAACATCAGAACAGTGGCTCAACTGTCAAAAGAACCGAAATATTACACTGATTACGAGGAATTGTTAGAAGTACCTTATAAGTGCGTATATTAGGCTACATACAATACGTAGTGATATCACATTAACCCTCTCGTTTTGCGGACTACGAGACTAGCCATCCAGTTGTTAACTTTTTATTTCTATAAGTAAAAGTATGTGATTTTGTTGGTCTATGAATACCTGGACATAAACACCACGCAAAGCGCAGAGAATAAGTAAATAAACTTGAGCCGTTGAGCCGATGTTGGGCTAAAGTTGGGTCGAGGTCGTAGAGGGTTGACCAACATTATCCCACTATCGGGTCAATGACTCATGTTTACTGACTGGGTAGGCATATGTGACCAGAGCTTTTCCCATGTACATGTTTGTCTAAAAAATAATAGCTATACAAAAATACGTAGTTGTACTTTACTATCCTAATATTCATTTAAAATTATCCTCGAATATAAAAATAACATAACTGTTTTTTCTCAGGAAGAATCTAAAGCGTGCTCACGTTCAGGGCTTTAGCTTCTCGTTCTCGCAGTCTGTCATCTACTTCGCCTATGCTGCCTGCTTTTACACTGGTGCTTATCTAATCTCCGAGGGCAAACTGGATTACATCGACATGTTCAAGTGAGTTGTTTTTAAATATATTTGAATTTCTGATACCAAGTTAGCCCGTATCCTGTTAATTTATTTTTTCACCCACTTGAAGTTGTGTCTCGCTACCGCGATCCACAACCTCAAGTGGTTGACAAGTACTCATATTTGTTAAATTTGAGTGAATTTTTTTTACAAAATTTGATGTTTAAACAGTTATTTCATTCCCAATACACAGTGGTTTAATCGGCTAGTAAAACGCACTAAAAACACTTATTGTCGTGATTAGCAGGCAGAGAGTTAATACTTATACATCTATTTTACATCATTATGTATCTTTATCATATAATACACTAAATAACGAATGTATTACCATGTTAATTTTAACCCTTAAAGCGCTGAAATAATTTTATATAAACCATGGAGACCAAAGGGTTTTTTCAATTTGAAATTATCATAAATGTCTTAGTTAGTTCTTTTCGCTTCATTTAAATTTATATTTTATGGGTCTACGACCATTACAAATGTTTTAATTCTTTCAGTGCGGAGACCCGTCTTTAGACGTCAGAATCTGACATCTACAGACGTCAGATTCTAAAGACGGTCCCCGTGCTGTACGGGTTAAACCGCTAATCGAGACAATAGTCGTTTTTAATCCGTTTCATTAGCCGATCAAAGTTTTTGGGCATGAAAGGGGTGTTTAAACATCTAAGGATGTGCAAATGATTCTTCTCAAATTAAACAAATATCAGTAATTTTCACCCACTTGAAGTTGTGGATCGAGATAGCGAGACACAACTTCCATTAAATGATTAATTTAGCCTTTCAAGGGCTGATGAAGTATGTATCCATGTATATTTCCAGAGTGATTGGTGCCATAGCTTTTGGTGCCATGGCGGTGGGACAGGCCAGCTCATTCGCTCCTGATTATGGCAAGGCCAAGTCCTCAGCCACCAGAATATTCGCTCTGCTCGATAGAGAGCCCATGATTGATAATTATTGTGAGGAAGGTGCTAAACCTGTGAGTAATTTAAACGTTTCAGATTGTGCAACACTTTTAACAACTTTGCCATTAATTGTTATTTTAGATAATTTTGTGAATCATGAGAGTAGGGGCCTAACTGTATTTTTTTCTTTTTTTTTAACTTGAAATATCATCGGCAATTCCAGCTTAAAATGCAGTTCGGCCAATTTGTAATTTGACGTATCTCATACTCTTCTCATACCATTGAAGTCATTCGATAAGAGTAGGGCTTCGGGCTTCCTTCTGTCGCGATATTGCCATGATTTTGCAGAAAACGACGTAAAGCAATATTCACATTCTCATACCAGTTCTAACTGTTTTCAGAACGATTTCAAAGGCTATATTGAATTCAAGGACGTTGGGTTCAACTACCCGACCAGGCCGAATGTGTCAGTCCTACAGGACCTGAACATTACTGTGAAGCCGGGAGAGGTGGTGGCTTTGGTGGGAAGCTCAGGATGTGGTAAAAGTACCACTGTACAACTACTGGAGAGATTCTACGATCCTCTCGCCGGTAGTGTGGTAAGTATTTTGTATACAGTCACTTGAAGCAACACCCATATGTTATGATTTGTAGGCTAATACAAGGCTTACGTATAACAAAAATATTCCCAATGATTAAAAATATGAAATATTATTTAAGACTTTCTTATTTCAATGGATTAGGGGCCTACAATTTTTTTTCTTCAATGAATTGTATACAAAATATTACATTATGGTACATTTATGCAAAAATAGTCAAATTGTTTTCCACGTGTCTAATTTTTTATTACAGAACTTTGACGGTAAAGCACTGCCAGATTACCACATTCAGTGGATGAGGGGTCAGATGGGTATAGTGCAGCAGGAACCCATACTGTTTGACTGTAGTATCTCGGATAACATAGCCTACGGAGATAACAGTCGGGTGGTTCCCATGGATGAGATAATATCAGCCGCCAAGCAGGCCAATATACATGAATTTATCTCAGCACTTCCTGATGTGAGTATTATGGATAATGACAGTGCCAGTGTATATAGCTGTATATAGATAAAAGTCCGCGATAGTGTCATTGATAGATTACGTCACTGATTTAGTTTAATGAAATGAGTGGGGTTTTAGGCCACCTTTGTGCACATCTAGGCTATACTGGGCCAGGGGAAGAATGAGATGACACTGCCCTCCAGAAACAGGATTCGAAATTCGCGCCCTGGTCCGAGGCCGAGCAAGCTACCTTTGATCACGGAGGTTCCCCACAATATTCAATCTTAACGAGTGAGCGGGGAAGAAACATTTTGTTTCTTTGAAACTTGAAGGCCAGGGTGGGGTACGAAGCCGCGATCTTCGACTTTCCAAGCAGGCAGCTTAAACTGCTGCACCATGGCCCCTGCGATTTAGTTTAACATCCAAAGCCGACACTATCCATATTATATCTCATTTATCATTTTTAAATATAGTCTTAGCATCAATACATGTACATAACATCCTTTTTATTTAAATCATACAAAATGGAAATAAGTGTAAACGTGTTTCAAATCTTATTTTCACCATGTTTCATTGAACCTTTGACTATTGTATCAATACTTGTAATAATCTTTAGTCAGAAAAAAACCAGATCGGATTTTGTAATTGTATTTTTTATTGAAGTGTGGGTTGCGACAGAGAAACAATTTTAAATGAACTTGATTGTGAATTAACTATGGAAACACAACTTTGTGGAGGGGGGGGGGGTTAAGTTTTGGATTTGATATTTCACACCTTGAATTCCTATTTTTCAGGGCTATAACACTAATGTGGGAGATAAGGGTGCTCAGTTGAGTGGGGGACAGAAGCAGAGGGTGGCCATAGCTAGGGCGCTCATCAGGAACCCTAAGATTCTGCTGCTTGATGAGGCCACGTCAGCCCTGGACACGGAGAGTGAAAAGGTAGGTGGCAGGGAAAGGGGCCCATCCTACCGAACGTCTGAATATTAAGATTATCATAACTTTGTCGCGCTTCCTTTAGAAAAAATAGGAGCATCTTCACTTTTTAAATGGAAATGTTATATCAGGAAATTAAGACAATCTCAGTTCAACATTTTCAGCGCGGAGATCGACTTTAGACTCTACCCAGTGCTGGACTTATGTTGGCCCACCGTTTACGAAGATGGGCCAACATTAGACCAGCATTAAGTAGACGTCAGACTCTGACGACTAAAGGCGATCCCCGAACTGAAAGAATTAAAATAATTATAATGACCGTAGACCCATAACATAGCTATTCAAATGGAGCGGAAACAGCTAACTAAGACGTTTATGATGATTTCAAATTGAATTGGTCTCCATAGCTTATTCAAAATTGGTCTCCATAGTTTATTCAAAAATATTTCAGCGCTTCAAGGGTTAATTGTATGTTTGTTTTAACTGTTGCAGGTGGTTCAAGAAGCGCTGGATAAAGCTCAGGAGGGGAGAACCAGTATTGTGATAGCTCACAGATTATCCACCATATACAACGCTGATATGATTGTGGTGTTTAGTAACGGCAAGGTGTCTGAGAAAGGCACACATTCTGAACTATTACAACAGCGTGGGATTTATTATAAACTGAACAAAGTACAGACGGGAAACCACTGACATTGCCCTTAATGTACACTGTCTGAAACGTTACAATAATACAACAGACGGGAACCACTGACATTACTCCTAAAACACAGCTGAAATCTACACTGTCTAACATTACAGAAGACGGGAAAACACTGACATATGCTAGTACGCAGCTAAAACGTACTCTGTGAAACAGAAAAAATCACTGTCACAGCTTCCCATAGGAATAACCTGGAATTTGTAAAAAAAATTGTACAAAATTTCGTGTGCATACTCCACTACGCCAAATAGTATTAACAGTTACCGCGCTGGCCATTGCATAGCTAAATTGAATTAGCAGTATATAATTTGATATGGACGGCTGTGGTGAGAAAGGGGGGGGGGGGGGATTTTGTTTAATTTACATCTGTCTATTTGTTTAAAAGTATACTTTTAATGGTTATTTTGTAAACAGTCAGAGAAACATCATTGAATTTGAACTCCTATTTTGTATGGGAACACAGCGTGTACATATAAAGTGAACATTACATTATCCCTACATATCACTCCTCAAAGACAACGTTCTTTTTGAGGAGCATGCTATTATTTTGCTGTATAGTGTTTAGTGAACGTCCTGTAAAGACTCTACTTAGTTAACTATTTAACCACCAGATCCTCTAATTCCAATTTTCACTCACTTGTAGTTACGCGACACAAAACTACAAGTGCTTGAAAATTATTTAGATTTGTGAGATTGGAGGTCAAGTATATTCGAAGAGTTATTAAGGCGCAGACAGATAAAATGTGTATAAACGATTTGTCGTGATTGGGGCTTTAACCCTTAGAGCGCGGGGACCGACTTTAGACGTCAGAATCTGACGTCTGCAGACGTCATATTCTGACGACTAAAGTCGATCCCCGCGCTGTAAGGGTAAAAATATTTCTAACGGCCGTAGACCCATAACATAGGTATTCAAATTAATCACAAAGAGCTAACGAAGACATTTATGGTGATTTCAAATTAAAAAAAACAATTTGGTTGCGATTTTTTTTTCAAATTAATTCAGCGCTTTAAGGCTTAAGGGGCAATTAACCCTTAAACTCCTAAGGACGACTATAGTCGTCTTTAATACGTCCTATTAGCCGATTATATATCACTGTTATTTGGAACGAAATATGTGTTTAAACAGCAAGATTGCAAATGTTTGGTCCCAAATTAAGCAAATAAATGTTATTTTCACCCACTTGAAGTTGTGGGTCGCGGTAGCGAGACACAACTTCAAGTGAGTAAAAATGTATTTGTTTAATAATGTAGCGATTTTAAAGGTTAAAGGGTTGACACAGTGAAACGAAGAACCTTTTGTTTTTTAAGTGTATACTTGAATATGTGTAACGGCGTTATTGTACTAACAATTAGTGTATAATATATTTCCAAAGGTGCTTATAAATCACTAGTCTATATCACAATTTTATTTTCATATTTAACTTGTTTCTTATGTCTTCTGATGACTGCGATCTCTTGAAAATCACTTATTCAGGAAATCTCAGTCAACAGTACGAAAATAAGACATGTTTAAGCATAATCGGTTATATTGGTGTAGTTTCTTCATTGTGTGGACCAGAATATATTTGCAATTGTTTTTAAAACATGTTTACAATATTATATGCTAATTCATGCCAATAATGAACAAATAGCGCTGTGCATTACATGTACATATTTTATAATACGTTATATTTTCGTACACGATGTTAAATAATTTTGCAGGATATATAACATTTATTTCATTATTTCCATATCATATACTATTTGTATTTATCATTTTCATTCTACTTCTATACTGTTGTTTGTTTTTATTATTTTAGTTTTCTTGTTTTCACGTCCGTCGATGGAGACAGGGGGAATATTCTCCTCTCTTTTCGGGGATAATTAATGGGAGCCATTATAATATTTTTTAGGGATGTTGCAACGTTAAAAAAATTCCAAACATTTAAAAAAAAATTGGAAGTGGGTGGGTGGGTCCAAGGCCATTTTGGATAGAAAATTGGAAAACCTTTTTTGAATGTCTGGAATTTTTTTAACTTTGCAAGGCCCCTTACTTTAAATTTTAATCAACCTTTATCCTGGTGTGACCGTATATACACGGGTATGTGTTTGCTGGGCCCATTGAGTTGTGACGCTGGGTCAACTATAAACCAACATTAGCTCAACGTCTTGTGTTTACCGGAAACGCTTCCGGTATGTTAATTAAAATTTAAACTAGAGGGGAATTGTGACTTTTCAAGTAACAATAATATTTGGGCTAGGTTTTATGAGTTTTTGTGGCAGCCATTTTGAATTTTGTTGGACTGAGCTTTTGCACTCGTAAATAGATATATATTTGTTTGTCAAATGGAATTGCATTCAGAGTGCCCAGTACACACATTGACTTGTATCTCTGTTGACTAGCCCAACATTAAAACAACATTGAAAATAATTGCAACTGTTATTTTAATTGTAGCATTGAAAAGGTTTCAACTGTCCATACCAAATACACAATATTGATTCAATATAATTGCAACTGTTATTTTAATTGTAGCATTGAAAAGGTTTCAACTGTCCATACCAAATACACAATATTGATTCAATATTGGGCCATTGTCTGCGACGCTGGCCCGGAATTTAAACATTGGATAAGGGTATTTTTATTATGAAATCTAGATACTAAAGGGTGGAGTCGGTCTGGGGAACCTTGTTCAACGTCCCGTTTTCAATCAAGCAATGCCTTTGCATTTGAAGAGCAGTATAGTGGTCCAGAAAATCCTGGATAAATCCGGAAGAACATGCTTGATGACTTAGAAAAGTCATAGCACCCCTCCTGACTACTATGGGAATGTTGTGTCAAAATGTCAAGTTGAATTGATACATATTCAGGGAGAAATAGCTTCTAACAAAACCAGCACAGAATAATAAGTTTAAAGAACCAGACAAAAATCAGTATATTGGGCATAGCCCAAATATAATAAAGTTTGGACTACATTTTATGAGTTTTTTATCGGCCATTTTGAATTTTATTGGGTTATTTTTATTATGACAGATTCTGTAAACGCAGTGACGTCACTTGGTGAAAACAAAGTTATATAACACCCCTCCCCCATACTTAATTCTGTTAAACGCACAAGGTTATATAAGATCCCCTCCCCCATACTTCATTGCATTAGCCAGCTCGGTGAAAACAAAGGAGGTCAAGGTCACTGAGTTTCACAGAATTGATAGGAATTTTGTTCATGGGTTTTTTGGCAGCCATTTTGAATTGGAATTTTAGATTTCAGACTTCAGAATTCGGACTTCAGACTTCAAATTTCAAAAGTCACCACTGAGCGTTTGTACTTTTATATAGATATATATATTTGTTTGTGAAATGGAAACACATTCAGAGGGCCCAGTAAACAAATTGATTTGACTCTCTGCTGGTTTAATTTTGTATCACTATCTGCGACGCAGGCCCAATATTAAAACAACATTTGGTCGACGTTTCGTGATTTATAGCATTACAACTGTTATTTTAATTGTCAGATCTAGCAATTAAAACGTTACTTAGTTGCTCATAGTAAACACTCAAGGTTGGTTCAATAGTGGGCATCCGTATACAAGACTGGCCCTGCATTAAAACAGCATTAGGAAAATGTATTTTCATTGTGAAATCTAGTTTTTATAGGGTTAATAGGGCGACCCAGCCAGGACAAACTGCCTGCATTTCAGCCTCAATCTATTCAGGCAATGAATGGATATCAGCCGACATGTAATACTTTCGCCCGCTATTCAAATGACATGAAAATTAAAACCCCCCTCACCTTTAAATGTAATTAGTGCAGAATCTATAATAGGTAAACATATCATACAAATATGGGGCTAACGTGCTTGTGTGTGTGATTATGGTACACTAAGCAGATTTAAAAAATATTGAAAACTTGAGGAATGATCCGCCTCTGAACATGGAGGAAGAACTAGAAAGCCAAAATGACAATCCCTCATTCAATAGAGATACCTCTCTTTGGAGTTACCACTCTTTCGGGACATAAAAAATAAACTTTCCCGATCTCTTGAAAAAGCTTAAAACCTCAATACCTAAGGATCATTGTGCCAAGGTTTGACGTCGATTGGATGAAAACTGGGGGAGAAATAGCACCATGACATACATATGTTCGGTTATTGTTGTACCGGTATTATAATAGATAGCCTCCCCCCCCCCCCCATCATAAACAATTCACGGCAATGACGTGATTTCATATTTAGCTTGATTGTATATGTATTTATTATTAGTGGGCTGCATGTATGGTTTAACCCTGAAAAATGCTACAAGATGTATCAACGGTTTATTGTAGCATCAGATGTGCTTAGTAACAAATTAAAAGTTTACCAAAATCGTACCATGCAAAAAGTAATTTTCAGGATGGCGTCATATGTACATTCTCAAATAATATCTCAAAAAGACTAGCCCCTTCCATACAACATTACTTTCACTGGTCTTAACCAATGATAGGCCCCTATTTGAAAATCATCGCGTAAAAAGAGAAACCTTATGATTACGAGAAGCGATCGATATTCTATATGTACGGAGTTACAAAGACATGAAGATGAATTATATATTTACTACTATCTTTTCACTTTATTTATATTCAGTATTTTAAATGATTTTAGACTAGTATAAGTCTAAAATTAGCATAGTAGCCGTTATTATATTAACATATTTTCCATATTTATATTGGTACCGGTATTTATTCTACTCTAGCGGAGGTGTACCACAGGGGGACGTGGGATGGGCTTCCAATTGTGCAATGGTTTGCATGTTGTAAGCCTTTCTCTGTTCTCCGGCGTGGTTTTCTATCCGCGAGAGTAGACTTGTTATCAATTTACTGTGATATTTCAATTTCTGGTGTGGTCAGTTAGACCAATTATTTCTATATATTAATATTGACTAAATTATTTCTTGCCATCGACATCATGGATCACTATATCAAGAGACCGCCGTGGAAATAAGTATTATAAATATAAATTAAATATTAATAATATTATAATAAATAAATTTTATCTGCCAGTACAAGGACATAAGACCCCCCCCCCTAAGTCATTGCGTAGGCCTACCTTACAAAAATAATTGAAAGGAATCAAGAAAAAAATTTGATAAATTATTGTGTCTTTTCACAATAATAACTGAAGAAAAAACGTATTTATGGTCTCCATACATGTATAGCCTAATATTAATGTTGAAAGTCGTATGCTTGGAAAGGCTGGAATATCCACATAAATCGATTGACCACTGCATACAAGTGTTGTTTAGCTGACATGTATGCCAGTGACAGGATGTGCACTTTTGTTTACACCGTTGCTAAGGGCGCTGACTGTGACATACACCTGAGTACACATATCGTACACTAATGGATTAGCGGTATTACCTGATATTGACTGCTCACACGCCTGATACACAACCTAAACATAACAACTCAACACAGTTTATACGTAAATTAAATTATATAAAACAGGAGGAAAAATGAATTCAACTGAGGTGCCAAGATTCTCCACATACCCAATCAGCGGCTTAACGGACTTCGCAGGTAGGCCTGTAGTAGGTTTAACCCTTACAACGTTGAAATATTCCTGTATAAAGCCAAGGTGATCAAAGGGTTTATTTCTATTTGAAATCATCATAAATGTCTTAGTTGGCTCTTTCTGCTTCTGGGGTCGACTTTATACGTCAGAATCAGACGTCAGATGCTGACGTATTTAAAGGCGGTCCCCGCACTGTAAGGGTTTATACTGTTCTGGGCGATTTAATAATATATCAATTATCATATTTTTATTCATAAGCCATATGAATAAGAAACTTTTTATACATGTACATATAAATATTATCAAGAATACAATAAACCATGTATTCTTGATAATATCCATATACATATAGTCTAACATTCTCTGTCGGTCCATCCATTATCGCACATGTAAGAGACGTGCGATATATGTTATTTGAAAAATATAACAGATAAGTCCATCAAAATTAGTCTTAACTTGATTTATTTCAATTTGGGTAAATATATTTCATTCGGCTTACAATAATTGTGTTCAACTTAATTCACAGCTCGACTGAAGTGAATAAAAATTAAAAGAAATATGAAAAATTGAAAAAAAATATATTTGTATTAATATTCAAGACTGGAATTTGGACCAGTACGGTACTTTCAAAGGGACATTTCAATAAAATAAATTTAAACTGAAAGTATTCAATTAGTGGGCACCAAATGATTTGGTGCGTACCAAACGCACCAAATGCTTGGCGCGCACCAAATTGTCGAAAGATGGAATGCAGTTTAAAAAAAATTCCCACTGACTGAAAAAGATCCCATCGCATGATGAGTTATGCAAAAACAAGCATCAGTGACTGCTTATTTGAAAAGTACTGCTGTTTGTATGGCAGAGAGTAAAGTATAACCAAATGATAATTTTATTATAATGAAAGTGGTTAAATTTTACTCACTTTGGAACTGCGACGTTTCGACCTGCAATGTGGGTTGATTCGGATCAGATCGTGGAATGATCTGACCATAGATGGGTGGCAGCTGATAGCCCTGGTCTCTGTTCATTTTTTGGTAAATTTAGGCCAATTTAGGGGATTTTTTGAAGTATTTGTCGGAATTAGATCAGCGCATCAGGACTTCCAGTTTACCCATGGAGACACTGACCGATGACATTACAGTGGTCTCCTACGCCAGTAGGTTTGTCCAGTTTACAATGTTCCTTAAATCATCCCATATGATCATTAATTGCGCGATAAAGATCTGCTGAAGTCAGGTCGAAACGTCACAATCGTTTCGCTTCTGGTTCCAAAGTGAGTAAAATGTACCCACGCTGTCCATGTTGTGTTAGTGTGATTTGGCGATTCATATGTTTAACAGAAAATATTATTTTAGTATTTTCTTTTCTTCTCTATTATTATATCTGACGTAGGTACATGATATAAATTATATTATATTATGTTATTGTCTTGTCTGATGTTATATCTGAAGTAGGCCCATAATATATATATAATTTGTTGATTTGACAGGACAGGACAGCACATTACACATATCGCTGAACCCTGGTTCGGCTAGAGCGCGCCGTAAGCATGTGAATCCTGGCAACATGCGATCACACACACCCAAGCCATGGGCCACTCAACACAACAAACATATGGTGGGAAGTCCCAAGTAAGTGAGCTAGCCCTTAACCCTTTAAGCGCCGGTCCCGATAATATTCTGTTTTTCATTTTTTTATTAGCACATTAAATACCACATTTTAAACATGTGATAAAACGTGACATCAATCAGCAAAATTTTAAAATAGTGAACCTTCATTTTGTCAAATCTGAATAATTTTCATTCACTTGAAGTTGTGGATCGCGTCAGCGAGACACAGCTTCGAGTGGGTGAAAATTACAATTGAATAATTTGGCGGTTAAAGGGTTGAATCGCTTAAGTATGTTTATATACGCCAAGAGACCAAATGGTTTTTTTAATTTGTGGTCATCATAAATGACTTTGTTAGCTCTTTCTATTTTATTTCAATACCTATGTTATAGGTGCACAGCCATTATAAACATTTTAAATTCTTTCAGTGTGGGGATCGATTTTGGCTACAGAATCTGACGTCTGTGAGGTGAGACGTCAGATTATAAATGCAGTCCCCGCACCTTAATTAGTTTGAAAACATAATAAACCTCCACTTTTTTTGGTGCATCCACCTGCACTACAAAAAAGTTGCTATGTGGAGGGTACAATATAAAAATAAAATAATTATGTGATGTATTGTGTTCTATGTTCAGTTGATTATCAACTTATAGTTTTTCTTGATCATGTTCCATTCAGAAAAGACCCATGCTACTCACCTAGTGGGAAACAAGGCTTCTCTCCCCAGTCGCCTGCAGATATACAGCTGGGAGATGTTGTGAAGTTTTTTCGCCCCGGGGGGCGCATTAGTTGCGGCGTTGTAAGATACATAGGACACCTACCGGGAAAGGATGACACTTACTTAGGAGTGGAATATGAGCAAGAAAGCTAGTATCATAATTAAAAAAATGTAACAACGGTTTATTCAGAATAAACGAATTAAACAAAAAATATCGATTATTGGCCTACAGGTTTTAGATACATTTCTTTAATATTAGAACATTGCGCAAAACGAATTTTATATTTCCAAATCTATTATCTTTTAAAGAAACATAAAATTCAAGATTTTTAATCATCGCTAAAAAGTAGACTATACAATAGGCACCCCACTCCATACCCACTTCTCTACACTATATAGTGTGGGGGAGGGGTGGATGTAGAGAGGGGGTGTCTACATCTATACCTGCTTCCTATCATAAATACATAATACCATACATTTCTAGTATTATACATAAGAGCATTCCTAACCATCATTTTAACCATCATTTTTCCATATCAAATATTGCTGTTGTAGTCGGCAAACATGATGGTGTCTACGAGGATCAGAGATACTTTCAAAGGTGAGATTAGCCCTAAAGCGTTTACATATTTTTATATAACCCAAGAGACCAAAGGGTTTTTCTCAATTTAAAATCTTCATAAATGTCTTGGTGAGCTCTAAATCTATCTAATTTATAAATTATAGAATTGTAACATATCACAGCAAAATCTTTCTCATTTTCATTGGTTTCGTCATTTTATCTATGAAATTACGTCATCGACAATTTGTCACGTGATGCAGGTTTAAAGGTGAATGTTTTTTTGTATTGATTGAACACTGGAAATTTCATATTGAGTAGGAGAAAAATAGAGAAGGTCGGGAAAATCAACATTCACATTGCTATTAACCTTAATGCCGAGTTGATTTATTTAATTTTTCACCCACACAAAGTTGTGTTTCGCTACCGCGACCCACAACTTCATGTGGGTGAAAATTACAGATATTGATGTTAAAACACACATTTCATTTCCAATAACACTGATTTAATTGTTTAATAAAACGGATTAAAAACGATTAAAGTCGTGATTAGCGATGAAAGGGTTGATGAAATAAATCCAAACGGAATGCACCTGTCAATAGGCTGGCCATTTTAATCGATTTAGTTCACATAAGAAAAACAAGAGAGATAAGTTACTAAAAGACTGTTGATTTTCTGTTCACAGCCGCCCCAACAGAGGAGTATTCGTGTCATTCAGTAAAGTGGCCTTGGCGTGGGGAGAAGTGTGATGGTTGTAACAGACCTGAATATATACCTGTGACTACAATGACACTATATAGAGTCATCAGGTGCCTTCTGATATTCATGGATGTTTTCCATGTGTGGAATAAGCTTTACTGTGATAACCTTTTTGGGGACAATTCGTATTCTCGAACAAGTTACGATATATCGTAGGCTTCTGATTGGTCGAGATGGTCATCTCGACCAATCAGAAGCCTACGATATAGCGTAACTTGTACGAGAATACGGACCCTGTCTTTTATATTATCTTCATGGGTATACAATTATTGTCAGTCGCTTGACTGCTTAATGTCAAAGTGGTCATGATTTTGTAAATATGCCTGCCTGACTATGTGTAACAAACAAACAAACACTATTAGTAAGCATTCTGTCAAGGAGAATGAACGAAATTCGATAAATTTGCAGATCCGAAGCGCGGAGTATATTCGGATATGCGAATCTATCGTAATTGAGCTCTTTCTTCCACTTAAAACAAAGTCATATACTCGCGCAGGCGCGTTTCAAACACGTAAGCCGCTTTAAGACCTATTTCACACTAAAAAAGATTTTGGTAAGAAAAGTTGAACTCTATATTATCTAAACTTTTCTGGAAATAATTTCATATCAATAACCATACCATTTACTATCCGTTCAACATTATGAAGACAAGAAGTTCTTGTTAGGCCCAAAAAATATCTCTCTTTCCAATTACACTGCTTCCCAAACAGGGTAGGTAGGTGATTTCATCACAGTATATCACTACAGTATAAAATGTTTTTTTTTTATGCCTACTACAGCAAAATGCGTAAGGCGACTCAATCAGGCTAAACTCGTCAAAAAATCGTTGATTTTATTTTGGCTTCTGAATATGACCACATGATGTAAACATGTCCATAGACTAGAACTGCATTTTTTTAAATTTTTAAATTTTAATTTTTGTGCTGCGCATTTACCAGTTAGGATAGATATAGAGACGAAATTCCCGATTTCGTATTTCGGACATGCATGTCCAAAATTAGATATACGGGAATTTCGTCTCTATATCTCGCTTAACTGTAAATGCCCAGCACAAAAATTAAAAAAAAATTGCAGCTCTAGTCTATGGACATGCTTACATTATATCATTCATATGGTCATATTAATAAGCCAAAATAAAATCACCGATTTTTTAAACTATTTTTGCCTTTAACACGATTTCATTCACATTGAAGATTGAATTGCTACCACAACTCGCATCTCAAAGTAAATGAAATGCACTGATTCAATTAAATATACATCACAGTATTTCACTTCAGCATGAAATGTATAAGTTGTTAATGCCTACTACTGTGAAGTACTTAAAGCGACTCAATCAGGCTAAAATCATATGCATGTCCAAATAAGAAATACAGGAATTTTGCTTAACTGGTAAATGCGCAGCACAAAAATTAAAAAAAACGTTTGCAGTTCTAGTCTATGGACATGTGTACATCATATGGTCATATTGAGAAGCCAAAATGAAATCAAGGATTTTTTATGATTTTAGCCTGGTTGAGTCGCTTTAACACACTAAGCCACTGTTTCTTTTCGTTTTCATTCACCTTGTGGAGTGAATCCATCTCAAGGTGAATGAAAATGAACTAATTTAATTAAATATACAAATCTAATACTGGTATATCATATCCACTGGGCACACGACGTAATTGCGACGTTGAATCAATGTCAACGACGTTGATTCAACGTAGCATTGACGTCGTGTGCCCAGTTAGATATGCCATTGATTTATATCTTCATGATTTTTTTTCTAAATTCAAACAAAGCAAGTTTATTTTATACCTTGTTTATATTTATCAGATATTTTAAAAGATGACATAGATTCGCGTTAACTTAATTAATAACTCATAGTCAAAAACTTATACATGTAAAAACTGGTAGTTGGTATATACCTAGGCCAACACCGTTTGATGAGTGTCTGTGTATACTATGTAACCGCGTGATGAATTGGAAGATGATTATCATTTCGTATTGCGTTGTTCTGCATATACAGTATTAAGATGCAAATATATTTAAACTAATTATACTAAATATACCTATCCCAGTATGTATAAATTTACACAAGAGGCCCACAAGAAATTATGAAGTTTATCCATGGAGGCCATTTTGAATTTCAGTAAAGCCTTAAAAAAGCACCAGCACATCTCCATATCGTGAGGTAGGCCCTATGTGATTGTAAAATTTGCATAATTTCTGACTTTACGTTTTTAAGCCCACAAAAAAATTGAGCTTGATCCGTGGCGGCCATTTTGAATTTCAGTAAAACCTTGAAAAAATCACCTGCACATCTCTATATGGTGGGGAATTTGATAGTCAAATTTGAATAATTTCAAACTTAGAGTTTTTGCGCCCAGAAACAATTTTGGAGTTTACCTCTGGCGGCTATTTTGCATTTTTGTAGCATCTTTAAAAAAGCACTTGCACATCCCTATGTTGCTAGGAATGTGATTTTAAAATTTCAAAAAAATTGACCACAAGTTTTTGCGCCGGACGCCGAATGGAATCCGGGCGCAAATAAAATCCCCCTTCCCCTACGGGCGGAGGATAAAAATGATAAACAATAGAAAACAAAATTGTATTAGGAAAACTGGCAGCATTAAAAAAAACCCCCACGAAATCGTGTATATTAATGACCGAAACATTCCAATCCACTGTATACTGTAGTGATGTATTTATGTTTTGAAGTATGCCGGATATGAGATTTGCCGTCGGTTAATAAAATATTATCCAATAAATGTAGTTTCCAGTTTGATGGAATATATAATGTTATCCTGAAGTGTTTTTTTTCTCAAAATATTCAGCATGATGCATGAATGCGTCGAGGTTACTAAAAATGTTAAAGTAATCTATAAGCAATTTCAGCTTTAACCTTAGTTTGTTATTTAAAGCGGCTCCTTGGGATGACATCAATTTTCGTTTTTGATTTTCTAATTAAGTTATGTATACCACAGATCATGATTTTTTTTTCATAAGTTTTTAGATTTTTTCAAATATTTTTTATCAACATTTATAAAAATCCAGGAATAACCCAAACATACAGTATATTGAGCTACAGGATGGTTGAATACGAGCACAGCATTGGGCCACAAGTTGATGCTGTCGGCCCAGCGTTGAACAGACCATCGGTGCTGCTGGGGGACCCCCGACCATCGCGTTCCCAGACCAATTAAGGGCGGAAGCTATTGATGCAACCAGGTAGTTGCTTTGATCATCTGATATGGTGGGTATCTGGGGCAGTCTTGTTTACATGACAATATACCTCTTGGAAATTAAAACTAGTTTAGTCGTTTTCAGTGCCTTAAAAAAAAATTAAAATGTTTTTGTACCTTATTCAGGATCAGTAGCTATATAGCTTCATATATAGTAAATGTTCAAAATTAAAAAAAATGACAATTGTCATATCAAGTTCACTCGTGTCACCAGTGTCTCTCTTCAGAGACTTGTCTTCATCCCCCGAATAGCTAATAATCACCACCAGGGAACAGAGCTTTCGCAGCCAGTCTCTGTTCTGTCCCGTCCAGATGTGTGGAAAAAACACACAACGGTGGCTTTACAGAGTGCAAAATAACCCGATTCATGTTATTAACATTGACGCTTCTGAAAATGAGATAAAAATATCCAGGCTGAATATATACTGATATATAACGTATACGCTAAAAATTGTGGTTAGTTCATACTTTAAAAACTCCATTAAAATAATTATGAATAAATATAAAATTGAAAGTGGAACACTCTTGGCTTGTATGACGAGCACTGCGTGCACATATTCCCACGTTCTGGCAAAATGTGCATCTAAATGCAACTGACCAATCAAGATCCACCTCACCGCTCGTGCGATTTATGAAACGCTGATTGCTGGTTGGCAGACGGTGACATAACGGACGACAGAAACCCCTGGTGTTGAATATGTGCGAACGCCACGCAAAATACCAGTGTGTGACTGTGACACTCACTGATTAAACCAGTGTAAACCCCTATGAGTTTCTTTAATACCTTTTTGTCCATTACGAGATAGCCTTTAAAGCACTACATTTAGATTTTCACCCACTTGAAGTTGTGTCTCGCTACCGCGACCCACAACTTCAAGTGGCTGAAAATTACTCTTACTTATTCAGTTTGAGACTAAACATTTCCAAATCTTAATGTTTAAACACACATTTCGTTCCTAATAACTGCGATTTAAGCATGTCAAACGGCTAATAAAAATGGATTAACCCTTAAAGCGCGGGGATCGACTTTAGGCATCAGAATCTGACGTCTGTAGACGTCAGATTCTGACGACTAAAGTCGATCCCCGCACTGTAAAAATAAAAATATTACTAAAAGTCTAATGGTCGTAGACCCATAACACAGGTATTCAAATGAATCAGAAAGAGCTAACTAAGACATTTATGATGATTTCGAATTTAATAAAACCCTTTGGTTTCCATGACTTATACAAAATTAATTCAGCGTTGTAAGATTAAAGCGATTATTGTCGTGCTTATCGGTGTAAGGTCTGATTACAGCATCCGCCTCTCTCTCACGATCTGTCAGTCGGCCAGTGTATTCGAAGCACCGCTTCCTGTGCGGCCAATTCATCAGCCCCAAGTTAATATCATTTCTAGTTAATATTACCACAGTTTGCAGGCAGATATTAACTGCATCACGCCAGCAACACCCTTTATGCGCTTCACGAAATCAGTGTTCAGACAGTTTTATGTAGCATCATGCATAGTGACTGAGAGAGTGCACATGGCTTTATGTCGATTTCTACTTATTATGACAACTAACGCGACCAAAGGTAGCCTGGACTATACCCTACTCTTATCATCATTCATATTAGCATGATATTAGCAATCATCAGCAAATGTATTGCTAAGATTGTTTTAAAAGTACCAAATTTGGTAAACATATTTCCAGCACTATTAGTAATATTTTGCACGAGAAAACTTATGCATCTTATAACAAATTTAGCATATTATGTAAACTAGATGATGTCATATTTAAATCACAACTTTTTTTTGAAGGGGGGGGGGTTTATTTGATGGCTGACATATAAATGGGCACATGTGCAAAAGTTTTGTTTTTTTATCACAATCTGAACAAATACTCTTTTTAATCTTTATTGAGCTAAAATTTTAAACTAAAAATAAAGCGTACGATTTTTCGCTGATTGATAAAATAGAAAACGCCTAAGCTTCTATGTACTTTACCTGTGTAAACATTCTATATTGCACAATGCAACAAAGAATTTTCAAAGACATCATAGTTCTAGAGATTATAATTGCAGATTCACTCCAGGCATAAATCGAGACAATGTCTGACATGTTATGTCGTCATAACGGCGAATCGCTGGAACTGTTTCAGAGTAGGCCTACTCCCCGTTGAATCCAGTTTTAAAACACCACGATTTACCATCTGAATGACGATATTATTGACTATAATATGGTTTCAGAAATCTCAGCACAATTCGGTAATGATTTTGAAAACAGCAGGATTATTAACTTGATAATCGTAATTTTATTGTTAAATCTGAAAATCAGTTTAATAACGTGTTATGAATTTGCACTGTATTTAGATTCGACCCCGGGGGGGGGGGGGGGGGCTCGGTAGGGTTTGGGTGCATCTCCCTATAAAACCCACAATCTCATTTAGAAAAAAACACCTTTTTACTTGCTATTGGGAGGTTTTAGGTCATCTTGACCCCTCAAACACGTAACGCGCGTTATGATGTTTTTTTACGAAAAACAACCCAAATAACGTGTTTTCTCATTCACGGATGGGAAGCCAGCTATATGCGGAGCAGCCCCTCCAAGGATTCGACGTACCCCTACAATACGCGTACAGACGGTGGAGCATTTGATATTGGTAGAAATAAGCTCTTAATTATTTTCTAAAATCAGAAATATATTTTAACCCTTTAACCGCCGGTGCCGCATATATTCGGGTTTTTATTTTTTATTATCACATCAAGTTCCACCTTTTAAACATGTTAAAGATAAAATGTGACATCAATCAATCAATATTTGAAAACATTTTGTCATATCTGAATAATTTTCACACACTTGAAGTTGTGGATCGCGTCAGAGAGACACAACTTCAAGTGGGGGGAAATTCAGATTGAATAATTTGGCGGTTAAAGGGTTAATCGATTTTGCGAGGTGATAAATACTCCATGGAGTGTAAATAACAATAATAATTATTGGGAGTCATTATATAACACACATACAATGATTTGGACGTTTCACACACATTACCCCTGGTCTTTTTGACAAAAATGGAGCCGCTACAGACCAGCATCCTGCAAAATAAAAATAGGGGACTAAACTCTTTTCTTGCAGCACAATGTCATAACAAGGTCATGATTTTCACTCGATCGTTCCCAAAATCTGCCCCAAACGCACCTCTTCTTTTTCACGTTATCTACAGAATTTTTTCAACCGGAGAAGTTATGCATTCCTTCTGCTGGTCTGCAAAAGGCTACTATGACATATAGCAGCTTCCGGTCTCAAAATAAGGAGATACATATATCACACAAACACACACATATATATATAGCAAATTTGAATAAGCCCCAAGACATATAGAAATACATTTAGAAATGATGTGATAAATGCAACAAATTTTTTTTCTGATTTTTCCTTTTTCAGTTTATTACAATAAACAATCAAGTAACATTGCGTTTTATGAGAAAATAAATCTATAATAGCACCTGATGCATTTTCACAAAGCTCATAAAATGCATTACAGTAGAACCTGCTATGAGCAGCCACCCTTGTGACACAGGAAAAGTCGCCTTTTAAGGCAGGTAGCTGCTCAGGAGGTTCATTTGAGTGGGAAATGTCATTTTTGAGGAATGACCAAGTGGTCTCGCATGGGAGGTTGGCTGCTCATAAGAGTGGCTGCTCATAGCAGGTTCTACTGTACTATCAAAATAGCATTATGAAGCGCATGTTTAATAACAAATCAACCACAGTTTAATGAGAGTTATATCCACTACGATATCTACATCGAAATCATACAGCTAAAATGTCGCATTAATGAACAATGTAATTCTGGGGCAAATGTACTTTCATATCTTGAATACCAGCTAACTTCTAAGTATTGATTATAATAACGCGCTTATGTTCGTTGTTCAAAGCCGTCCTTTAGCAGTGAATAACTGTGAGATGACGATAAACAAATATTCCCTCACATTAAAGAGGACTGACAATGTAAGTGTATAAGATGACAAAATCACTACATGTATTAATGTAGGTCATATGAAATAGGATGGAGCGTGTTGCTTAAGCTTCCAAAAATGAAATCCAGCTCATACGAATAAAAGCTTTACAAATGAAGTATTGCATTGAAAACAGATATTTCATCGTAAAGGGACTAAGTATCCTAGATGCTGGTAATTAACCCTTTCAATGCGGGGACCGTATTTATATAGTCAGAATCTGAGGTCTGTAGACGTCAGATTCTGACGTACAAAGACGGCCATGCACTGAAAGAATTAAAATATTTATAATTGCCATAAACCCATAACATAGGTATTGAAATGAAGCGGAAACTAATTTTTGAGGATTTTAAATTGAAAAATAACTCTTTGGTCTCCATGGTTTATACAAAAATATTTTAGCGTTGTCAGAGTTAAAGTAAATATTACGACATGTGGTTAGAGCATACAATGAACACACTCCCATGTATATTATTATGGCACTATTTGGATGTATTCAATGCTCTCTGTCGCGTGTATTGTCATTCTACAGCTAGGTCTCTGCAGCCATTAGTTTAACCCTTATTCTGCTGATCATGACTATTGTCGTTTTTAACCTGTTTTATTAGTCGACCAAATCACTGTTATTGGGAATGAAATGTGTGTTTAAACATCAAGATTTGCAAATATTTGTGCTCAAATTAAACAAATATGAAGAAATTTTCAACCACTTGAAGTTGTGTAACGTGGTAGCGAGACACAACCTCAAGTGGTTGAAAATTACATTAGAATGATAAGGGTTAAATGATTATTTCATGTCTGCTTTCACAAGCGTTGTAACACATAGAGTTAATTGTTCAGTGAATGTCAAACAAAATGGAATCAAACGCATTATCATAGATAATCAGAAATCAAACAATAACATTTCGACCGCCCTTGGATATTGAAGGTAGTATCTGCCACATTGTGAAGTTGAATATAAACCCTTTTATAACCAAGGGAACGAATTGTGGTATATTTACTTAACGAAGTAAAATTAAATGTGATGAGATAATATCACTGTATAAATCTGCCAGTCTTGAGACAATGTATAAATTTATAAATCTGGCAGTCATGAGACATTCAGTACAGTTCTTCTGGTACAGACCTGCTGTTTTGAGATGTATGTGTTCGTAATCAGCAATGCAATACTGTCATTTTGGAACACAACACAGATTATTAGGGACTCTTGTGTCGGATCATTCCATCAGTCCATCAGATTGTTCACTTGACGTGTAGGGAGATTTATCAGATCATTGGGTCTGCTAGTTTATTTTGTAAAAGATATCCCACTTAACATGAGAGGTTCACCCAAGGTTGGTTCGATGTTGGCCCACCGTCTGCGACGCTGGCCCAACATTAAACCAGCTTTGGGGGCATTTCTCATGCTTGCTGGGATGCTCCACCTGTCTATGTACATGTAGGCCTTGTGTTGTATTTTGGTCAGATGAGTTGTGTATTTTTTGTATGATATGTTCCACCTGTCAATGTCCTTGTATCAGTATTATATATAAGGCTGCCATCCGGGGAACACTCTGTAGAGATTGCTCGGGTCTTTAGCCTACTGTATCAGATGGTTCACCTATCAGTATTATATATAAGGCTGCCATCCGGGGAACACTCTGCAGAGATTGGCCGGGTCTTTAGCTTCCTGTATCAGATGGTTCACCTGACCGCTGACACTTAGTCTCACACCACTCTCCACACCGCCTAGCTTCTGCTCCAGCCTCAGCAGAACACGCTCCGCCACCTTGTTCACATTTTCTCTGTTTTCACCTGAAACACAAATCAATAAATAATAAATAAAAAATTCTTAACCTGTTTTATTAGTCATCAAATCACTGCTATTGGGAATGAAGTGGGTGTTTAACCATCAAGATTTGTAAAAGTTTGGTCGCAAATTAAACAAATATGAGTAATTTTCAACCACTTGAAGTTGTGGATCGCGGTAGCGAGACACAACGTTAAGTGGTTGAAAATTAACTTAGCAGGATAATGTGAGTAAGATAATGCTTTATTTCTAATTTTCTAAAATTTTACATCTACTTCAACATTTTCACAAAAGATCAATACAAGAGAGTAAATCAATTAGACGAAGTAAATTGTGAAAGGCAGTGATAACAAACTGTTAAATATGAAAAGTAGCATTAAATGAAGAGATTTCCAACCTTAAAATAAAAATAATTTAGCTGATTTTATAAAATATGAAAGTGGTATTTATTGAAAGAAAACTAAAAAAAATCTTTTGATTAATTACACGGTTTTCTCACATATGAATATTTAAAATCTATCACAATCATGATGAACATAATGCAATATCTGCATCTAAAGGGTGATTTAATTTAAAGGTTAATCTAGGGGTAATCTACTAACTACTTTAGGTCCACTTACTGCTGGACCTATTTTCCTCCATATCTAGAATATCTCTTGTAGATGTATTAGCGTCTCCTGCCCCATCCATATCGGCTTTCTGTTGCTGTAGCTTATAAGCCTTTTCCGGGGAGATGGTCCAGGCATACAGAGGGTCATGGAGCAGAACCTGGAGTATGGTCAGTAAGGCTTCATGGGACTGATGCATAACCTCCATAGTCTTCTCACAACACCTGCAGGAAATAAACATAACTATTTAGATCAAATTAGTTATGCATAATTTCTATATATAAAAAATATGGTAATACAACATTTTACGGTTCCGCTACATTGCCACAAGAAATGTACATAAATTCAGCACACTACATGCTATTTACATGTTATTATTTTGGCTACATGCTATTATGACATTCTGCACACTCGTTGAACTTGAACATGTTCTTCAACAAAAACTTTAACGTAAAATTCCGCTACTACAAGGAGAATGCAGTGCATGAACAAAATAACATATGTATTGAACAATGATATCATTCCGGAAATTTATTAACAGAGAAACACAACGTTCAGTGATACTGGTAATTAAGCAGAAACATCAGCAGAACTTCTTCAAACAATGAGTGAGTAGAGGCTGTAAATGGTGTGCCTAACAGATTAAAAACGCCTATATCTGACTAGCATGAGATATCGGTCAATCACTGTCTAATTGAATGATTAACACACTTTCCATGTTCACATGATAAAAAAAAAATTATTTAGGAAAAATATAAATATTACAAATTGAATTATTTGATGACCTGGGCATCCATCACCCCCAATTTTATCATTTTCCTTTACATTCACCTATTATTTGGTTTAAAACATGGCAATATGTGTAGGACAAGCATGACATGTGTTAAGCCTTGCAACGTTGAAAGATTTTTGTTTAAAGCAAGAGACCAAAGTTTTTTTTCACTTTGAAATCATCATAAATGTTAGCTCTTTTCACTTCATTTGAATACTTATGTTATGTGTCTATGGCCATTATAAATATTTTACTCTTTCAGTGCGGGAATCGACTTAAACATCAGATTCTTTAGACGTCTAAAGTCGGTCTCACACTGAAAGGGTAAGTGACTTCACCTCCTGAACACCCCCTCTACTCCTGCCACCCCCATGCCATCCACGATATCCCTCGTCAGTCTGAACGGCACCGTCTCTGGCGTTGGTAGAATCTTTCCCTGTTCAAACGCCACACCCAAGTCTATGTGGATAAGTTCTGCTGTCTGACAGTCTATCAAGATGTTCTGTACATGACGGTCACCAAGACCTACTATGTAGCCAACTGTTGAAATAAGATGCAAAAAAAAACAGATTGAAAAAACATATTACATATATCAGAAATTATCAGAATTTTTTTTCCGGAGTTCAACTGATGCCATAACTAAACCTGAACAAAAATCTTTCAATTAATGTATGTGAACAATAGAAACACTGCTTTCTTATGATTCCTAAGGTGAATGATAACTGTACAGCCCTTGCTTACTAACCCTTGCAATGCTGAACTATTTTTGTATAAACAATGGAGATCAAAGGGTTTTTTTCCAGTAGCAGTATGTTGAGGTAATATCAGACTTAAAATAATATCAGACTTAAATTCATGACCTAAATGATAAATACAACACTAGACTGCTACTATTCTAAGTTGTCACCTATAGAGTTAGTGGCCACGCTACGGGTGTAAGCCAGCCTTCTCTCATACCAGTTGACAGGGTCTGGGAAATTTTCCATGAAGAAGTGTCTGAATACAGGCTGAAAGTGACGCCCGATTCTCATAAACATGTCCAGTTTACTGATTGAGCTCTCACCGGTGTGGGATTTCTGAAAAACAAACTTATTTATAGATTATCTTGAGATTTATAATTACTATTTAAGCTTCAAACATTACAAATGTACACACAACTGAGAACATACATGTCTAAATGCTTGAATACTGTATATTTTTCTGATTTTTTAAGGTTTACGTTTGCTTTGTTGGGATTAAAGTTTGATGAATCCAAGTATGTATTGTGAGACAAACTATGCAAATAATACAAATAAAAAATATGGGGTCTATTTCCAATACTTACTGCCCGTAACATCTTCTATTCAATTTTTAATAATCTTGTATAATCCAATTTCCTTTCAATTTTCTTTCATTTTTATATATATAAGGTCCTTAACGATAACAAGATATAATAATCATAAATTAATGTGACTAAATTCCTAATTGGCTTACAGCAAGCTCTGTACGACATTCTAAGGCTTTCCAATCTTGAGGTCTGTATCTAGAATGTGCTCCTTCACCACCTATCAAGTACTCCCCCATAGGAATAGTTCCCTCACACCACTCGAGTACACCACTACGCTGTGACAGGGGTATCACCTACAACAAGCAGCACCGATTGAAATTAGAGTGATGTCATATGAACCGTTAAAGTGCTAATCACGTTTATAAATCTTTTTAGCCTATCAAATTGTCTTTCAAAAATGAACATATGTATTAGAGAAATGGGCATTACATTTTCAAGATGGGAATGTATTTTGATTTAAATTGTGTAGATATATATAAGTTATTGCTAGCCACTTGAAGTTGTGGGTCGCGGTAGCGAGACACAACTTCAAGTGGCTAACAATTTAAATACTATATACTTAGCAATTAATACACAATATCAAACAAAGTGATCATAGAAAAAATGGTTACTTTAACTATGCATCATTCCTTTGAAATTAAACCTGTTAATATCGCAATGTTAAAATAAACACTATAGAAACGAACACAAGAAATAACAAATTAAAAAAAGCACCTTAATGTGAGGTCAATAAAAACGTGAAATTGGACCACAGCATAAAAACATAAATGTGACCTTTTAACTCAACTAACTTTGTAAGTTCTAACTGTGAGTCTTCGTTTATGTGTTGTTGGTTCTTTCTGTAGGAGATTGTTTACCATTCCAAATACCTGCTGCATCACTGCATCTTGTCTCAGATCATCACGTCCCTGAAAAAAATGGACTCACAAACTTCTAAACTAATGTTTGCCCAATTATGTTTTAATGTATAAAATCAAGAGCAATGCCATGAACAAAAAATATTTATTTTGTATAATGAAAATATTATGCTTTAAATCTACATATTGAAAAATGTGAAGAAAACTAGCCAGCAAAACTTCTAATGTAATAAATACTATTTTAAAACATATTACCTTGACCAGTTGTCTTCTATCTACACCATCAGAACCGACACAAGATATAATCTTAGGTAAATTAATCCCACCAGCTAATTTAAATGTAGATGCAAAGCCTTTAATGTAAACAATGTTGTTATACTGGCATGTAGGATCAACCTAAAACAACAAAGGACATGTATAGTAAAACAGGTTTAAAGAGATTATCAAATATGCAATTTGTGAACACAATCAACTTTGGATGCAGTACAAAGTCCTAAATATGTTTAGCATCTGGCTTAGTTATGTATGTATATAACATTTTAAAAGATCACAAAAATATAGATGCTTTTATCACTTTTACCAAATCTTACACATCTGTAACAACAAATAATTTTAAAAGTCACTGCCCCAGATTTTGTACTAGTACAGCTTAGCACACTACTTGTTTTAATTCATAATAAGCTCTAAATCGCAAGATCAATTCATGCCTGTAGACGAGTGCATATTTCAAATAACAGGTTCATTTGTTTACCTTTAAATCTACAGTTGGCAAAGCAACATTTGTGAGGTTCTTCAGCTGTATCAATGATATACTGCTGGGGAACGTAATGGCTTCTGTAATAGAAAGGTGACAGTTTACTCCTCACTGCATACAGCGCTGAAAATTTTTTGAATAAACCAAATGATTTTTTTTTCAATTTGAAATCATCATAAATGTCTTAGTTAGCTCTTTCCGCTTCATTTAAATACCTATGCTATGAGTATACGCCTATTATAAATAATTAATTATTTCAGCGCTGGGAATGTCTTTAAATGTCAGAATTTGACGTTCGTAGACTTCGAATTCTGACACCTTAAGACACTCCCCACGTTGAAAGGGTAAATTAGAACAAATGCCATTGAGCATAACAAATTTGTACAGGTTTATGTAATAATAGATGCACATTTAAGTGAGATTCATCAAATGCTTACTCTTTTCCTTCTTGTATTGGTCTACATTCCAGTTTGCCAGTTGAATGTAAGCTACACACAATCTCTCCATATCTATCACAATGTCTGATCTGTGACTTCCTCGTAGTCGTGTGACCATTGCTTTCGCTGCCAACACCCTCTCCTATTGTGACCATGAAAAAAATACTCTCAGATCTAGAATATCTTACGCCATATATGAGATGGTTTAGTCAGTGATAATAATAGAAACCAAACTGACAGGAATAATTTATTAACCACAAAGAAATTTTAATTGTAATTTATTACAACTGACAACAAATAAATTATAAATACAAATAGCATTACTGATTTTAATTGAAAATATGTGAAAATTATTTTAACCCTTCCAGCGCAGGGGCCAGCACTGAAAGAATAAAAAGAATTATAATGGCTGTAGACCCATAACATAATTATTCAAATGAAGCGAAAAGAGCTAACAAAAAAAAGCGTTAAACAAATAACAATGTCAATATGTATATCACGTCCAATCACTTACTTCTTCCTGTGTTTGGCTCTGACTGCTAGAGAGCCGTCCTAATCGTCCACCAGGCTTTCTGCCACTTTTTGCCTGCAGGACTTCCGTGTCCTTGTTGGCATGAGCGAGAGCAAGAATAATGAACAGGGTGTGGTGTGGATGGTCTAGAACTGTTCTCTCTATCAGCTGTAAATATAACACAGAAATACATGTTAAAGATGAGAATACATGGCATAGTTAACGTTTTTAGTGTCCTAAATATTTCATACTTTGGATCACTCTAATATGTAGAGTTTGACGTTTTGGGTGTGATACAAAGTTGTGCGTATAACTGTACTAGATGCACACCTTGTAATAGGTTTTTACAGGCGTTATAGAAATAATAGACAAGATATTATGAAAAGAAGCTGTACAATTAGCTTTAAATGTTTTGCTATTGTTTAAAAATTAATTAATTATATGAATAATTTTAATATCTTAATAATTAAACCATTGTGCATGACAATCATGAAGAATAATAAATACTATGAATTTAGGTCATTACTGTGTTATTAGGTTATTTACAATGTTGTCTAATATTATCAGAGTGATACTTATTTTTCAGTAGAGAATAATTATTTTAACCTGATCAAGAACTACAGGGAACATGTCTGCTTTGTCAGAGGTAACAAGACTTATCCTGGCCGCTAGCTGATACATCAGAGGTAGAAACTTAGAAGACTTCACACGAGGCAGCTCCATCTGAATAAAAAAATAAATGATTACAACCTTTAAAATGCTTACAGTATCACGTCTAAAGCCGTTTTCAGCCTTTGTGTTTGTCTTTTGACTACCTATGTTATGAGTGTACAGGGATAATAAAAAATTAATTCTTTCAGTACGTCATACAATTCTGACGTATAAAAACGGTCCCCATGCTGAGAGGGTTCAACTTGATAGAATATTATATATAGATGTGTAAAAAAATTAATTCTTCAATTTAGCCCGTATCTTACACAACTTATAAGCAGTATATTTCCCCCTATGGCGCCACCATCTTATCAAGCTTGTAAGCAATATGAATGATTTAATCGTTTTCTTTTGTAAAATGGAGTAAAAGCTCAAAATGGATTTAAGATGTCAAAGTGGAAACTTAATAAATTTATCACCTGAAATATTTTGTTCACTTTGCCTGCAGATGAGTTGTTAAACCAGAGAGAGGTCAGTCTGAAGATACGTAAATCATGTCTGTCACCACACTGCAAACACTGGAAATAATTTCTGATGGCAACTTTCAGGAAATCGTCACGATCTTTTTCCATAGTACTCAACTCCTTTTCGTCGATCAGGCGCTGTTTCTCAAGAGTACGCCAATAACGACTGAAAAATACAGCCTGTATATTATCTCCTGACACTTTGGAATGAATGGGGCTTTAGACCACCTGACCCTTGGTGCATATACAGGCTAATCTGGGTCAGGAGAACCTCCTAAGAATGGTGAGATGAATTATATGGGCACTGCACTCCAGACACGGGATTCAAAGTTAACGCAATCTGACTAGCAGTGTGGGGGCCAATCATGAATGCACATTTATACATACTTATAATACATGTAATACACAACAAGGAAAATAAACAATATGAGATCATAATTTATTGTTGATCTACTGGTATAATGATATCAGGATATAAAATATTGTGCTGTGTCAACAATTTAGAAAATAATTTAGTTAATTATACCTGCCACTTTCTCCGATCTGCTTCAGCTTTTCAGCATCTTCTTTAGCTTTCTTTATCAGTCCTATCTTTGCTTCGTATGTGCTAGACTTCATGTGATCTTCTATGTTCTGATACTGTGCGTTAGCATAGCGGGCAAGAGAAAAGTAGGCATCCAGGGCGGTCTCCTCTTGGGACCCCATGTCTCTCAGAAGATCTGTAGCCTGCATTGAATTCACTAAATTTATTTTATAAAATCAAAATAATGTGTTCAATAGTACCACCTCTACTATATATTTGAACCCTCAAAGCGCTAAATTAAATAATTTATATCTCCACCCACTTGAAGTTTGTTTAAACACAAATTTCATTCCCAATAACAGTGAACTGACAGTCTACTAAAATTAATTAAACACGACAATAGTCGTGCTTAGCGGTGAAAGGGTTAAAATTAAACCACTTTTACTCACTAGTGCAGCTACAACAATGGTATTCAGGGGATCCCCCATTCACACAGATTATCAGACTAATAATTTGACAGGGAACACCCAGATTAAAAGTCTTCATCTTTTACTAGTTTTGAGTGTCAGAGGCCTATGGTGCTTACAGCCAGCACAGAATGCTGACTAAATGCCGTGTCAATTATGGGACACAGCCTTCAATGAACCAAAATTGAGGTATTATTTGATTAAATCCACATGCATTACTTCAGAGTCAAAGTTTCACAAAGCATTGTAATGTCATATCATATACCTAAGATTTCAAGCTACGGTAGTAAAAGAAAAACTGTACCACAATTGAAGATTAACACGGAACAAAAATCTTGCCTTTGTAAGGTAATCCCTGATGATGACTTGTGGACTTTCAGATCTTGACTCTGCCAGCCAATTGCCGTATATATCCAAACACTGCGGATATAACATGCACGTGTCTCTGGCCGCCTTCGTCTGATCACCATCTTGTATTTTCTGCAGCTGCTCTATCAGGGTTTTCATTAATTGTTTGGCCATATTCTGTTCCCCTCTGGCCCAGTATAGCCAGGCTTCCTCCAGCCTCCATGGAGCCACAGACTTCTCACATATATTCTGCAGTTGGTGAAGCTGCCACATTGTTCGTTCTGTAATCTACAACCAATCATCACCGTCTCAGTTTACCCTTACAACGCTGGGATATTTTTGTATAAACCATGGAGAACAAATGTTTATTTTCAATTAGAAATCATCATAATTTTTTTTAATTCTTTCAGTGTGGGGATCGATATAGACGTCATAAGCTGGCGTCTTTAGATGTCTGAAGAAGGTTCCCGCGCTGAAAGGGTTAATGAAAAAATGGATTAGGTAGTTAACCCTTACAACGCTGTCATAATTTTAAATAAACCATGGAGACCAAAGGGTTATTTTCAATTAGAAATCATCATAAATGACTTAGTTAGCTCTTTCCGCTTCATTTAAAGACCTAAGTCATAGTTCTACGGCCGGTACAATTTTAAAAAAAAATTCAGTGTGGGGAGTCGCATCAGTCCCGCACTGAACAGGTTGATGAAAAAAAATTAGCTCGCATATACAGCGTATATAAAAGCCTGGCAGGACAAGCAACTTCATCATGGGCAATAATTCGATAACTACCTGAAACTGTGCTGCTTGTCTGCTGAGCCTGGCCAGCTGAGTGAGATGTGTCTCACGGGCTCGTCTCACGGAGATGTCTGTTGGCTTCAGTTCTTCTAGTAACTTGAGCATCACACACCTCTGCTGGAGAATCGGCTCATGTTGATCAAAATCCAGCATTGGAATAACATCTTCTTTTCCCCATTTTTGAAGGATATCACCAATTGCAGATGAGCTATATGTAGCACAAATAAATTTATAAAAATTGCTGATGGTGTGATTAATGTTATTATTTTATTGAAATATCAAGATCGTCTTTCACATATTTTATTTTTTTGAAATATCAAGATACTCAATATTTTAATGTGTTATTCAGCCAAAATGTATGGCTAGACATAATGCCAGATTTTCAAAAATCTTGAAAAAAAATTTCAAGTTCATAAATTTAAAAAGTATGACAATTAGATCATCAAAGTGTCAATGGGTTATTGATGGTATTAGCTACTGATTTATATGTATATATTTATTTACTCACTTATCACAGGATGAAATTAATTGCGCCAGTTGTTGAACACATTTTAGTTTGGTTAATACTGGATAGATACTATGTACACTCTCAAGGCTGCACTCTTCCAATCCCTTTAAAGCTGAAAACCTGAAACATATTGAGACAGGTATTTGAGAAGTTTCCCAATGTAAAAACAGTAGAGCTTGCTATGAGCAGCCACGCTTGTGACACACGAAAAGTGGCCTTTTAAGGTAGGAGGCTACTCATAAGAGGTTCATTTGTATAGGAAAAGTCATATTGGGGGATTGCCAAGTGGCCTCCCATAGGAGGTTGGCTGATCATAAGAGTGGCTGCTCATAGCAGGTTCTACTGTATTAGCAATTAGTATAACCTACTACACGTATTTGTGTATAATTCTTTGCTATTCTACATAATAAACAAATAAAAACCAAGATAATTGTACAGCTAATTTGAGGCTCATCGAATGGAATTGAGATAATTTATATATGCTTTTGTTTTCAATATCATCGTTTATCACATCATGTGTCTTGAAATGTAAGTATTTACCCAGTTGAGGACCAGATTAAATTGTTGCAGCACTCTTGTGGGGACCTGAATAATGGATGACGTCATAGAATGAGATTTGTTTTCAGTCCCAGATATGTTTGGGGGAACAATCAGGAATCCCAAACATATCCGGGACTGGTCCTCAACAGGTTAATCTGTCCAAAATCCGGTGATCAATAATACATTTTCTCATATGGGGGCGCTGAATGGTATAAAGTCATATAAGAAGAGCTCATTTTAACTAATTGACATTTATAAATTATTATATATATACAACTGTCTAGCCATATAAGTTAATGTAAATATAAAAAGTGGGAGCTGACCTTGCTTGATTTAGAGCCATGAGGCTCTGGTTGATATCATTCTCCTTCAAGGAACACATTCCGACATAAAATGCTTCATTATATCCACATGTGTCATCCAACCTGGAAATTGATATCTAACTTTAAAATTGCTGAGAATACAGAAAGTTTTTAGAGCCAAATGATTACTGCATTTACAACAAAATATTGGTGTGGTAGAGAAAGAATGAAGTTATAAAATGATAATATTTACATCTCAGACTAAATATATTACCGGCATTATGTTAAGTTATATTGTTATTAATAATATCTTTTTTAGAAAATGATAAATAATGTATATCATATATTAGGGATAATGTTTATATTTACTACATTTATCATTTAATGCATCATAATGTATTATTACGTATTTTTGACTTGTATGTCAATCTGACATTTTTGTTGGTCAATAAAACTATATTATATCTTCTTGAGTTTTCAATGTAGTCATTCATCAAATTTAACAACTTTGTTTATTTATTTTTCTGAATGCCACACACCTTCCTTGTGCTTCTATGTTCCAAGTACAAGAATTCAATGCTGCTTGATATTGAAATTCCTTTATTTCTGAAGACGAGTCATTACCAGCACTGTGATTCAATCCTTTCAAATACATATCCAAAACGTGAAGGGATCCAAAATGCTTCATAGCCTAAAATATATTATTGAATGAATTTTAAAAATAAACAATATATGCACAAAGTTATCAGTGTTATTATTTGCAATCATTCTCTCGTTTTTGAACAGCTTAGGCATTGTAAAATTATTAGATTATTAAAGTGATTATACAAGATATTGCTACATCTAACCTTTAAAATCCCTGTTTGCATGTCGACTGTACAAGCTTGATTCATAGCCAAGTCATATGTATTAAGTGCTTTACTCCAACATCCTTCATGTTCGTAGGTTTCAATTCTGATAAGAAATTATTGTAATAAAAAATATTAAATATTATTCAATATATGCATGACTATGTGACAAATAAGCATACAACAGTTCCGTTTATGAAACAATCACTTTGACAATTTTGTACACAAAACATTTTTTCATTGTTAACCCTTTAATCGCCAAAATATTTAATTTGAATTTTCACACACTCAAGTTTTGTGTCGCTGATGCGATCCACAACTTCAAGTGGGTGAAAATTATTCGGATTTGACAAAATGGAGGTCTACTATTTTCAAATCTTGCTGATTGGTACCGGCGGTTTAATGGTTAAATAACATACCAGTTATAATAACGTTACATTTACCTTGAAGATGTGTCAGCCATGCGACCCACTCCACAGCCATACACACCATCCAAATCATCAATACGTCTGTAAGCATCTAACATGAGTTCATTAGGACTGACGGAGCCACCGGGATGACGTAATGAGCTGAGAAGACCCAGATTACTGCCTTGGCTATCGTCTGCCAAAGTGCTGGATTGCGATTGGCTTTTCTGACTGTTTCTGCCTTTTGAACTACTTGATACATCCTTTCTTGGTGCACTTGATTTGCTTCTGCAAATTTAATAAATTATTAATTTGAAAATTGAAGCGATTTATGGAGTATAGTTTAACCCATTACATATCAGCCACAAGTAACAATTAATTAAAAATAGTCAATTTTGAAAGAAGGTATAGGATTAGGTGTGTGTAGCTAAAAGAAATGCATTGCATGGAATTACAATGTCTAAGAATTACATTTGTGAAACACATTCTGCCCCAAAACTTCTACAAGGCATTTGTTTTACACCATTCAGGCAAGTGACAGGCAAGTGGTAGATTAGAATAACAAATGTCCAAGAACTGAAGAAATACAATGATCCGAAATCTGACACAAATTGAATTGATAAAAATCAACACATCCAGTGAAAAAATAACAGAGAGGGGTTTTGGAGGCGCTGTTACTTTTCAAAACAGATCTATACAATTCACATTCTTGGTTCTAAAAAAGGAATTCCGGAAAAAATATACTCCTGCTTTTGAGGTAAAAAAACACCGAAAAATAACATCCCTACACTAATATCAATTTAAAAGATACTGAACCCACATCTGACAACATGTAAAAAATACTGATTCCACCACTGAAACAAATTTAAGAGATTGTGATAGAAAACCTGATACCAATTTAAAAGATTAGAACTGACACCAATTTACATGTACCAATCCCATCTCTGACACCAATTTAATGCTGATCCCACCTCTGACACCAATTTAATACTGATCTCACCTCTGACACCAATTTAATAAATACTGATCCCACCTCTGACACTAATTTAACTGATCCCACCTTTGACACCAATATAACAAGACTACACCAATTTAATAAATACTGATCCCACCTCTGACACCTATTTAACTGATCCCACCTTTGACAACAATATATCAAGACTACATAAGTCCAGGAGCTCCCGCTCCGAATTATAATTTGATTTAAGCAATTTTGTGTAGGGTTATTAATGTAGTCCTAAGCTAGGTCAAAAATCAAGACGCAGGACAACTAGGTCTAAGAGGCTCAGTCTAAGAGCAAGATAAAACTAGACAGTCTGTCAGAGATTGCAAACCTTCATTGAAATAATTGATCCTAATCAGTATCCAAGTAATGGTCTACCTATCTGGCATGGTTTACTCGATATCAGGCCAATCAAGGTAAATAATGGATGATTACTGTCATTTTGAATTTGATATAGACTAGTTGAAAAATTTCAGGGTGCATCCTCCCCCGTAACCTTGTTTTATATGAATTATTTGTTTTATAGTAATGGTCTAGCTATCTAGCACAGTTTATCTGATATCAGGCCTCTCGACGTAAATAATGCCGATTGTTGGCCATTTTGAATTTGATAAGAGTTAAAAATCTCCAGGGTGCATCCTCCCCCGAAAAATCACATTTTGTTTTATAATAATGGTCTAGTCATCTAGCAAGGTTACACAAATATCGGCCAAGTGAAAGTGAATAATGGCCGATAGGCGGCCATTTTGAATTTGATCAAGTCGACTTTTTTCAAGATGCATCCTCTCCTGAAATCTCACATTTTGTTTTATAGTAATGGTCTAGCCATCTAGTACGGTTTACCAAATAACGGCTATGTGAAAGTGAATAATGGCCGATAGATGGCCATTTTGAATTTGATTGAGTCAATTTTTTTCAAGATGCATCCTCTCCTGAAATCTCACATTTTGCTTTATAGTAATGGTCCAGCTATCTAACAAGGTTTACCAAATATCAGCAATGTGAAAGTAAATAGTGACCGATAGGCGGCCATTTTGAATTCAATTGAGTCGAAAGTTTTTAAAAGGCATCCTCTCCCAAAGCGTCACATTTTATTTTATAGTAATGGTCTAGCTATCTAGCACGGTTTACCTGATATCAGGCCTATCGAGGTAAATAATGCTGATTGTCGGCAATTTTGAATTCAAAGGTTAACAATTTTCAGGGTGCATCCTCCCCCGAAAACTCAAATTTTGTTTAATAGTAAAGGTCTAGCCATCTAGCGCGGTTTACCAAATATCGGGCATGTTAAAGTGAATAATGGCCGATAAGCGGCCATTTTGAATTTGATCAAGTCGACTTTTTTCAAGATGCATCCTCTCCTGAAATCTCACATTTTGTTTTATAGTAATGGTCTAGCCATCTAGTACGGTTTACCAAATAACGGCTATGTGAAAGTGGATAATGGCCGATAGACGGCCATTTTGAATTTGATTGAGTCAATTTTTTTCAAGATGCATCCTCTCCTGAAATCTCACATTTTGTTTTATAGTAATGGTCCAGCTTTCTAACACGGTTTACCAAATATCAGCAATGTAAAAGTAAATAGTGGCCGATAGGCGGCCATTTTGAATTCAATTGAGTCGAAAGTTTCTAAAAGGCATCCTCTCCCAAAGCTTCACATTTTGTTTTATAGTAATGGTCTAGCTATCTAGCACGGTTTACCTGATATCAGGCCTATCGAGGTAAATAATGCTGATTGTCGGCCATTTTGAATTCAAAGGTTAACAATTTTCAGGGTGCATCCTCCCCCGAAAACTCAAATTTTGTTTTATAGTAATGGTCTAGCCATCTAGCACGGCTTACCAAATATCTGCCATGTGAAAGTGAATAATGGCCGATTAGCTGCCATGTTGAATTTTATCAAGTCAAATTTTTTCAAGATACATCCTCTCCTTAAATCACACATTTTGTTTTATAGTAATGGTCTAACCATCTAGCACGGTTTACCAAATAAGGGCCAGGTAAAAGTGAATAAAGGCCGATTGGCGGCTATTTTGAACTTGATCAAGTTGAATTTTTTTTAAATGCTTCCTCTCCTGAAACCATACAATTTGTTTTATAGTAATGGTGTAGCTATCTTGAGCGGTTTTCATGATATTCAGCAATATCAGGCCTGTCGAGGTGAATAATGGCCGATAGGCGGCTATTATGAATTTTATCAACTTGAAATTATTCAAGATGCATCCTCTCCTTTAACCTTACAATTTGTTTAATAGTAATGGTGTAGCTATCTTGAGCGGTTTTCATGATATTCCGCAATATCAGGCCTGTCAAGGTGAATAATGGCCGATAGGCGGCCATTTTTAATTTTATCGATATGAAATTTTTCAAGATGCATCCTCTCCTGAAACCTCACAATTTGTTTTATAGTAATGGTGTAGCTATCTTGAGCGGTTTTCAGGATATTCCGCAATATCAGGCCTGTCGAGGTGAATAATGGCCGATAGGCGGCCATTTTGAATTCTATCAACTTGAAATTTTTCAAGATGCATCCTCTCCTGAAACCACACAATTTGCTTCACAGTAATGGTGTAACTATCTTGAGCGGTTTTCATGATATTCCGCAAAATCTTTCAGTCGGATTTACCGATGTTATAAATTAGGTCAAAGTGCTGGGTCAACTTCAATGTCAAGGTCCAAAAACCTGAAAAGGCACAACTAGGGACCTTAGAGAAGATGTATGTGCAATATGACTGTAATCGGCCCAGTACTTTTCGAGATCTGCTCCGGAAACGAAGTGTGCGTCAAAACGTCTAAATAGGTCATAGTTCTGAACCAAAAATAGGTCAAAGTTCCTATACCTCAAAAGGCACAACTAGACCCCCTAGAGGGGTTGTGTGTAAAATTTGTAGACAATCGGACTAGTACTTTCAGAGATATGCTCCGGAAACGAATTGTTCACGGACGCCCCAACGGCCCAGCGCCGTAACATCATCATTTTCTCCTCTGCGACCTTGCGTATTGAATTCAGATTAAAAATATTTTAACCTGTCCATTATCCACCTGGAAGTAACCCACATACCAAAAATTGTTATCCTAGCTTATTTTCTTACAAAGTAATAGGCAAAAAAAGAGGTAAAAAACAGAACGGAGGCGGAATCCATAGCTCCCTCCGTCTCACCTACGTCTCACCTAATAATTCCACTACTGACATCAATTTAATAAATACTGATCCTACCTGAAACCAATTTAACAAATACAGATCCCACCTGACACCAATTAAACAAATACTGATCCCACCTGACACCAATTTAACAGATACTGTCATACTGATCCCACCTGACACCAATTTAGTAAAAACTGATCCAAACTCCCAATTTAATAAATACCGACCACACCTCTGACACTAATTTAACAAAATTACTAATCCCACCTCTGACACCAGTTAAATCCCTTACAACGCTGCAATATTTTTGTATAAACTATGGAGACCAAAATTGTTTTTTTCATTTGAAATCATCATAAATGTTTTAGTCAGCTCTTTCATATTCATTTGAATACCTATGTTATGATTTAACGGCCATTATAAATCTTTTTACTCAGTGTGGGGGTCGTCTTTAGACGTCTAGATATAAGATTCTGATGTCGAAAGTCAATCCCTGTGCTGTAATACCGATCCAACAACATAATATCTGTTGATCCGTATAGAAACAGACATACCAGTGAATCAAGGGAAAAATACGAAATTACTTTTTTGAAGCAGGAAAAGGTCATTTTTAGGCTAGGTAATTCAACGATGCATTTGAATAATTCTTACCTTTGAATATCACACCATATTTCGGAGTAGAGTACAGTTGTGAAATGTGAAGAGCATGTTTGTGCTGCTTTAGCCACAAGCAAGTAATCCAAGTCTAACCAAAAATTATTTTCCCAAGCTGTCATTATCTTAGCCCGCCTACAAAATCATAAAAATACCACAACTAATCTCAAGTAAAACAATGCATAATTTTTTAAACCTCATAGGGGATTGAAAGGGGCACAAACAACAAAAAATGCAAACATTCTTTTCTATTTAATATTCACCTCAATGCTTATACTCAGTTATATTATCATAACCTGACCAGATGATTTAGTTAGGTTAGTATGTGATGGGAACAAGCGTTTGTTGTGAAATTATAACAATATCCTATGCAAATGACACACCAAATGAGAAGAAATATAACGAAATCTGCTAAACTGTTTATCATTTCGAGAACTCTGAATTAAAGCATGTTAGGATACAAAAGGGATGCATGTAGTTTTATCTTTTTAGATAATTTTAAAGGTGTGCACAGGTGTATTTCCTAATTATAGAGTAGTCATTAATCGAAGGAGTGTCATACCCTTCTACAGGTTTTGTTTGGAGTCTCAGGTATTGCACAACATTCAGCATAACTTGAACAGATTCCTTTTTTTGATATATATAAGTTGTTATATCTGAAAAAATTGTATTCATGCTTTTTGAAATCTCATGCACCACGACATAACACAGAACATTTTTTTTACATATAACAAATAATTATTTTTGCTTGAATTTTCTATTTCTTCGAGCCAGTTAAACAATTTCATATATAGTAATTCATTGCATGAAAGTACTTTTTATTCAATTTGTTTTTTTTTGCTTAAAGAACAAAAAAAGTACAAGATAAAAGATGCAATGACAGAAAAAGCTACCTGACTGTGGAAGAGGAGTGGTACTTCTGCTGGCTTTTCTGGTTAAAAAGCCACAGTGCCTTTCAAAAAAGCTGCAAAATTGACGTGACAGTACTTTCTGTTGGTAATTCCTCTCAGAAATCAGGATGTTATGGACAACAAATGAAAGTATCATCTCTGCAAATTCTGCCTGAAACAAAGATTTAACTGCAGGTCTCTTTTTGCGATTGTGGATGTTCTCACCTTATAATTATAACTAGAGCACACTCAACAATAGCCCGCCCCCATTATTGAACTTGAAGTCATTATTGCGGCCACAAGGTCAAATTATAGACGTAAAATGCGAAAAATGACAATAAATCGGCTATTTTGAATTTTTTTCTGGCCATTATTGAACTTGTCAGAGAACTGGTTATTAGTAACATGCATAACAGACTTGAAGATGATACATGAAAAACTTTTCAAGTTATCGCGCCCACAAGGTGAAATTATTGACGTAAAATGCGAAAAATCGCAATAAATCAGCCATTTTGAATTTTTTTTCAGCCATTAATCAACTTGTCCAAGAACTACTTATTAGTAACATGCATAACAAATTTAAAGAGGATACGTGAAAAACTTTTCAAGTTATCGCGCCCACAAGGTCAAATGATTGACGTAAAATGTGAAAAATCGCAATAAATCGGCTATTTTAAATTTTTTTCCAGCCATTATTGAACTTCTCCAAGAACTACTTATTAGTAACATGCATAACAAATTTGAAGTGGATACGTGAAAAACGTTTCAAGTTATCGCGCCCACAAGATCAAATTATTGACGTAAAAGGTGAAAAATCGCAATAAGTCGGCCATTTTGAATTTTTTTTTTGCCATTATTGAGCTTGTCCGAGAACATGCATAACAAATTTGGAAAGGATACATGAAAAACTTCTCAAGTTATCGCGCCCACAAGTAAATGTTAACGCCGACGCCGCCGAACTTCAATTGCAATAGCCCACCTTTTTTAATTAAAATTAAAAGGCGGGCTAAAAAGGACCTTGTTTTTTTAATCTATACATTGAACTCTTTTATCCTAACATACTTTTTGAAATTGTGGGTCGTGTTAGTGAAACACAACTTACAAGTGTGTGAAAAGTTAACTTGGCAGGAAAAGGGTATAGTGTAGTAGATAAGGTAACCTATTGTGCATTTTATGATTAAAGCATGAAATTTCTACCACTTGTAGAACATATCCTAAGGGTCATTTTTAGATGTGGAGGTAAACTGGATTTGACCTCTGATGACCTCTAAAGGTCATTGACCTCGAAAGGTCAAAATATTCACTGGCATAGCCAAAAAGTAGTTAAAATTGTATATTACAATGTCTATGATTTGTTTCTGTGTCCCAAAAGTGTGTCAAATACTCGAAGAGACTGCTTTGAATGATAAACATAACATCAAGGTCATGTCAAGGTTACACCAAGGTCATTTAAAGGTCAAACTGGCAGAAAATGCCCACTTTTTATCAATTTCCACGCTGTTGTTGTACAATCATTTATTACAAGGGACTGGTTTTGACATATCCTTCGTCCTATGTATTTTCCACACACATTTAGGATATTAAGGGCTGTATCAGCCTTGGCAAGGAGGCTAGGTATTTCACTTATTACGCTCCTTCCTCAAAATCTGGTTGAACGGGTCAAATTACAATTATGCAGCATTGTAGAACATTAGCTTGGGTTCCCATAGCAAAATATTGACAAATAATTAGGTTATGAAGTTTGACATGGGGTGGGATTGTATTTTACTGGAGTACCATCCGAAATCAATTTGAAGGTCATGTCAAGGTCATTTCAAGGTCAAACTGGCAAAAACTGTTACCATGATTTTCAAATGTGTCCTCACTTGAAGGAGCCTGAGCTTCAGTCTGGTGGCATGTAGGCCCTATACACTTTTTCTAGAATCACATCTATATACATCAACCTAACTTAATATGCAGGTGAGCCATATCTGATAATTTAGACATTATTATCTATAGGCATACTGCAGATAGATGCATGGTGTAAGCCATGTGAGCCATAGGTATATGGCGTTGATGCCATCACCTTTAACAACTCTCTACAGTCTAATTTTCCAGGTAGCTGGAAGTTGTTAGAATTGAGACCAAATAAATTGAGAGAAAATGATGGCCATTTATACTGATTATAACTGCTCGGTTAGAACGTTGAATTGTATATAATGTTAGAGTGACCCTAATATCCTAATAGAAGTGGTGAGCAGGTTTTTATCACACGTCCGTAGGGGAAGGGGGGGGGGTTAGTCGCGCCGGGATCTATCAGACGGCACCTAATTTTTATGGGTGCAATAACTGAAAAACTAGTGGTCATTTTTTCTGAAATTTTAAATCACATTCTCATCAACATGGGGAGGTGCAAGTGATTTTTTAAACATGCTACCAAAATGCCAAGATATCTCCCAGAGTTCAACTTCATAATTTGTTGTGGGCGCAAAAACTCTAAACCCTAATCAGAAATTATCCAAATCTTACAATCACATTCCCCACAATATGAAGATGTACAGGCAATTTGTTCAAGATTTCACTGAAATTTAAAATGGCCGCCACAAATCAACTTCATAATTTATTGTGACCACAAAACTCAAACTTTTGTGAGAAAGTGGTCAAATTTTACAATCAAATTCCCCACGATATGGAGATGTGCAGGTGATTTTTTAAACATACCGGATACTAAAATTAATTTCGAGGCTACATCAATTTGTCAGATAGCTCGGCAAAATATCGATGTCATGACCGCCTAATTTTCTTGCTAAATTGAAACAACATAATCAGGCTAAAATGATTGTGTCGCTTTAAGACCCCAGCTGTCACTATGATATAATAAAACCGATTATTCCATCGTTCGGTATTCATTTCATAATTCAATACTAGACCGCCATAGCCATAACAAAATACTATACCGTTATAACGGAATAGTAGACCGTTATAACGGATTATTTCGCCGTTATAACGTATTTGTAGGCCGTTATAACGTGATACTAGACCGCCATATAACGAAATACTAGACCGTTATAACGGGATAGTATACCGTTATAACAAAATACTAAAAAGGTATAACGGAATAGTAGACCGTTATAACGGCAGACTAGACCGTTATAACGGAATAACAGACTGTTATAATGAAATACTAGACCGTTATACCGGAATAGTAGACCATTATAACGTGATAACAGACCGTCATAACAATATACTAGACCGTTATAACGGGATAGTAGACAGACTGTCTAGTAGACAGACTAATCCGTTATTATTGTCTGACAGTTATAACGGGTTAGTAGACCGTTATAACGAAATAGTAGACCGTTATAACGAGATACCAGACCGTTATAACGGAAGAGTATACCGTTATAACGGGATAGTAGACCGTTATAAAGTATTGGTAGACCGTTTTAACGGATCAGTAGACCGTTATAACGGATAAGTGAACAGTTATAACAGATTAGTAGACTGTTATAACGTGATACTAGACCGTCATAACAAAATACTAGACCGTTATAACGGGATAGGAGACCGTTATGACGAAATACTAAACCGTTATAACGGGATAGTAGACCGTTATAACGAAAGACTAGACCGTTATAACGGAATAGTAGACAGTTATAATGAAATACTAGACCGTTATAACGGAATAGTAGACCGGTATACAGATTAGCAGACCGTTATGAAGAAATACTCAACCGTTATAACGGGATAGAAGACCGTTTTAACATATTAATAAGCCGTTATAACGGATGTGTAGGCCGTTATAGCGTGATACTAGACCGTCATAGCAAAATACTAGGCCGTTATAACGGGATAATAGACAGTTATAACGGATAAGTAGACCGTTATAACGAAATAGTAGACCGTTATAACGAGATACTATACCTTTATAACGATATAATATACCGTTATAACGGAATACTTGATCGCTATAACGGAATAGTAGACCGTTATAACGGATGATTAGACCGTTATAACGAAATAGTAGACCATTATAACGGATTAGTGGACCGTCATAGCGAAATACTAGACCGTTATAACGGGCTAGTAGACCATTATAACGAGATACTAAACTGTTATAACGTAATAGAAGACCGTTATAAGGAAATACTAGACCGTTATAACGGAATAGTAGGCAGTTATAATTAAATACTAGACCGTTATAGCGGATTAGTAGACCGTTATAACGGAATAGTAGACCGTTATGACGTGATAACAGACCGTCATAAGGAAAAACTAGGCCGTTATAACGGGACAGTATACCGTTATAACGGATTAGCAGACCGTTATAAAGAAATACTAGACCGTTATACCGGAATTTTAGACCGTTTTAGCAGATTATTAAGCCGTTATAACGGATGTGTAAGCCGTTATAGCGTGATACTAGACCGTCATAGCGAAATACTAGACCGTTATAACGGGATAGTAAACAGTTATAACGGATAAGTATACCGTTATAACGAAATGGTAGACCGTTATAACGAGATACTATACCGTTATAACGGAGTACTTGGTCGTTATAACAGAATAGTAGACCGTTATAACGGATTCCTAGCCCGTTATAACGGGATAGTAGACCATTATAGCGGATTAGTAGACCGTCATCACGAAATACTGAACCGTTATAACGGAATAGTATACCGTTATTACGAAATACTAGACCGTTATAACGGAATAGTAGGCAGTTATATTGAAATACTAGACCGTTATAACGGAATAATATACCGTTATAGCGGATTAGTATACCGTTATAACGTGATACTAGACCGTCATAACGAAATACGAGACCGTTATAAAGGGATGGTAGACCGTTATAACGGATTAGTAGACGGTTATAACGAAATACTCTACCGCTATAACGAAATACTAGACCGTTATAACGGAATATTATACCGCTAAAACGGATTAGTAGACCGTTTGTTTTGGCTGATATAGTTTTTGCTCTTTGAATTATCCACGCCTGTATTGATATCTGGGCGGATGTAGAGCTCTCATCTTTGAGAATTGAAAAAAAATCAAAATGGCTGCCAAGAAATCGCCGAAATTATTATGCTTTTGCCAATTTTTCTTATAAAATATCCCTCTCTCAGAGTATTACACGCCGTGATAATTACATAATTGCACCTTCTATTCATTAAGCATATGAGACAATGATCAGTAATAATCTACTTGTTCACTTGTATCCTACACAAGGGGAGGCACATTCCATTACAAGGGAGGGGCGGGGTATTTTTATCTTGTATTATATAAACCAATCGATGTACATGGCGGTTACAGTCGACATCGGCTTCATAAAATTGTGCTTTTAAGGTCAAGTTAAGATCATTTCAAAGGTGTGTCTTTTAATATAATATATTGGGACATATAATCACTGTGTGTTAAAACTATCACCAAATTATCAATCTCATACATATTCTGCAAATAAAAACTCAATTTCAAGAGGTCAACGGAGTTGTAAGTAAGTGAGAGTATATATTTTTAGGATTTTTGCCAGTTTAACCTTCAAGTGACCTTGATATGACATGTAAGTTGCTTTCAGACGGTACCCCAGTAAAACACAGTTCCAAACCATATGATCCTTCATAACCCAATTATGTATTGATATTTTGCCATGGGAGCCCAAGCTGATGTTTCACAATGCTGCAAGGAAATGAGTGTAATAAGGGGAATAAGGGTGTGATACCCCTCCCAAGGTTGACACTGCCCTCAATTTCTTGAAATTTTTTGTGAAAAATATGTCTGACCAATAATATCTCAAAATCAGTCTTTGTAATAGTTAATTGCATCACTAACCGCGTTGAATTTTATATAAAGGGGATATTTTCACATTGTTTTGCGATTTTGACCTTGAAATAAACTTGATGTAACTTTGCTATGACCTTGGTGTTATTTTTATCAATAATAGTAGTCTCTCTGTGCATTTGACATATTTCTGGAATACAAAAATAGTTTATAAATATGGTGCCCGGTAATACACAATTTTCACCACTTTTGGCATTGCGAATGCTTATATGTCCTTTCGATGTAGATGACCGCTAGAGGTCATCAGGGGTCAAATCTAGCTCACCTCCACAATTTAAAATAAAGATCAGGATATGTGCTAATAATGTTCGAAGTTTCATGCTTTATTCATAAAATGCACAATTGTTTTATTATGGGAGCTTAACGAGTACACTATGACCCAAGTATTTTGCCGAACTTTCTGATTTTTTTTTGACATATTTTTGACAGTATGACCTTGAAATGACCTTGATATGATCTTGACCTTGTTTTTCGTCGTTATCCCAGTAAAACATAATCTCAACCCATGTTAGACTTCATAGCCCAATTATGCATCAATAGTTTTCCACGGGAGCCCAAACTGATGTTTAACAGCTGCTGCACACTGTAATTTTGCTCGTCCAATTAAACATTTAGGAAAGGGTGTAGTAAGGGGAATACTTAGGGTGTATCCCCCCCCAAGTTAGATACTGCCCTCAATCTCCCAAAATGCGCGTGGAAAAAATATCTGACCAAGACTGTGTCAAAAGTAATCCTTTGTAATAGATGACTGCACCACTAGTATTGTTTAAATTGATTAAAAGTAGATATTTTCACTATTTGTGGCCATTTTGACCTTCAAATGACCCTAAAGTAACCTTGACATGACCTTGATGGTATTTGTGTGATTAACAAGAGTCTTTTAGAGTATTTCGCACACTTATGGAATACAAAAACATTTCAAAGATATTGTAATACACAATTTTCACCACTTTTTAGCTTCGCAATTAGATATTTTGACCTTTCAAGGTCAATGACCTCTAGAGGTCACCAGGGGTCAAATCTAACTTACCTCCACATCTTAAAATAAACTACAGGATATGTACTAATAATGGTGGAAGTTTCATGCTTTAATCATAAAATGCACAATGGTTCCATTATGGGAGCTTAACCACTACACTAGTAAAGATATGTTGTAAATCTAGGTCTTACCTTGACTTCACACACAGGGGCTAAAAGTCGAAGTATTTCATCTTGTAGACCACCATGTTGAATAAGTTTAGATGCCAGTTGCCTGATCCAGTGAGAATGACTGTCATGAGAAGGACACCATAAGCCCTCATCATCTATGACCTGAACAAACACATCCTCTGATACAGATGCTGTACCCAGCGCCTGTACTCTCTTACGTGATGACCTAAAATACAGACAAGCAATAAAAATATAAAATAGTAGTAAATTGTACTAACTTTGGAACAAGTGTCTGAAACTTATGATGTTTCGACTTGCTTCGGCAAGCCTTGATCACATACTGGTGTCCTGGTGGAGAAATGGCTCAAGACATCAGCAGAATGATCTTGTTGTAGATGTGTGTTAGCTATTTCACCCTCAGGACACCAGTATGTGATCAAGGCTTGCCGAGGCAAGTCGAAATGTTATAAGTTTCAAACACTTGATCAAAAGTTAGTACAATTTACTACTATCTTATTGATTCTTGGAACCATGAATAACACATTTTCAACATTAAAAATATAGTAAAGCATGAAAAATGTCACCAGTGACTCGAGTGATAAGAAAGTCACTGTCTATATTAATGAGTAGACAAGTAGGAAGTATCACATTGGCAGGATGATGTATTGCCAGAAACTCAAAGATAAATTGTCAAAGTAAGTATTAACCTGAAGGGGTGAAGATATTGGAAAAGGTGATCGCCAACTCTTGCTTTGTAATCCCCATAAAATTCTATTCCAGTGCGTGTGGCTAAAATCTTCTTCAGTACTCCGCTAGCAGCAGCCACTGTGGTGATACTGTATGAATGGTAGTATATGTTTAATAACAGCAATAACTATATTGTAATATTGTTTATTTCACACATATACTAATTGCCAGGGTTGTGCTGTATAGACATGTATAGGTACTCTTGAACACAAAAGTAAAGCGACAAATATATACACTTACATCCAATACACTGCATTAAAACAATACTGAAAAATAGAGATGACACAAGCAAACCGTTTGGGCAACAATCATCCGCAAGTCAATGCATTAATGACACACACAAAGGAAAGCACATACACTGTGGGAAGATAATATGCAGACTACAAACATCACTTTCAAGTGTCTCAATTATATTAGGGCTACTTGCTTGTCACATATAAGAATCAGCTGACTAAAAGAATGCAGCAAATATACTGATATCCTTGCATCTTCTTATCGTCAAATTATTAAAATGGAAAATGAAGCTATTATTATTCGAATTGGAAGTGCCTACCTTGGATCCACCAGGTAGCGATCTAGTTTGTGGAATATATGACAGTAAGCCCTCATTTCACACATATCTTCATCATAAGTACTGAGAGCTGTTTTCAGAGAAGCAGTGTGCTCATAATTCCTCAACGTCACAACACTCAAGTCCACAGGTCCTAACTCCCCCAAACATTTACCAGCCGCCCCTGCTGTGCCTTTGTCAGAAGACTGGCTCAGCTGTACAAGCTGGTACACCAAATGCACCAGAACGTTTCTCGATTTGGAAGAACCTGAAGACAGTAGTCATAAATGTTAACTCTAGTGCTGGTATAAATACGGTTTCAAGCAAGTTTCAATCTGAATGAAATCCCACTTAAATCCATAAACTAGTGTCCTGTTATTTATTTTTTTAATTCTGAAAGGAGTCTTCTTTCAACAAATAGTCAGCAATTCCAGCTTTAAATGAATGAAAAATAGATACAATCAATTCAGCAGCACAATATAAATTAATAATACGTCGAAAATAAACAAGAGATAATAAATAACAAATTTCATGTTGTAATAATTGTGTAACAATGGTCCCCACACTTGATTTGATTGCATTTAGCATCTATCGTATTAAAAGTATTTATGAGCTTTACAGTGGCATACTTATGGCATTTTAAGGGCGATATTTTCAAGTCCGATATATTTTAATTACAACTTGAAAACGAAACACTTTGGAAAGGATTACCTATGTGGTTTCTATTGTCTGTATCATATTTGTCGATTAGGTCAGCCAGCTCTTGTTTACTTGTGGCCATATGGTGCAGTAAAGATTGTAACCCCTCCACTCGGCTCCGGCCAACAGCCTGACCATATTGTCCACCCGCATCAAGAAAATGCAGAATTTCCTGCGAAGGAACATGATTTATTCACTATTTATTACATTTGGTATCAAATAATGTAGATCAAAGTAGTATGATACTTGTTAATCAATGTTGATAATTGCAAACATTTAATGGATAAAATACATCAGCAATTAGATTATTCACAAATGTTGCAGTGGTATAATACCAAATATTTAAATAGACTAGAAGCAGAAAATAAGTGTTGTAGACTGATGGATTCACAGTTATTCGAGATGATTTATCCCTAGAGATTTGACTATATAATTTAAATTTTCAGTCACTTGAAGTTGTGTCTCGCTACCGCGATTCACAACTTCAAGTGACGGGGAATTACCTGGATATGTGAAATTCAGGAAACAACGAATAACTGTGTTTCAATATTTAAGGCCCATTTTAATGTTACCAAATGGCTACATACCGATAAGTGATATAAAAACACTGAGAGTCTACAATGGTCGACATCAGTGACCTAGGGGTTAAAGCCACACAGAAGAGCAGACTGACAGAAAGCTATACCACATAATGTCTACTACTGACAGCATCAGAATCATAGTAATACTATTTAGTCAACTGTCACCAAAAGATAGTATATCAGACGATGGTGTATATTGCGTCATTTATACCTGTTCAAGATGTCCACTGCCATCTAGTGATTTTCTGAATCCTTCGTATACTTGCTTTGCTTCATGAAAGATGGGTTGATCAGGCAGTGGATCCAGCAATGTTATGGCGTCTCTCAGAATACTGGCATTGTCCACAAGAAGCATATGTAGCAAAGCAACGCACTGAAAAAATAACATCATGATTATATAGGCATGTTTATGTCGTGTAGTTATAACAAACTAGATGTGACTGTTTTCTCCACGAAAACATTAAAAGCATCCCTGTTAGATATATCCATGTCAGTTCATCAAAAACATCCACCATCGCCACTAGCAACATTTATTCAAACTTGGAGAGATTGCACAAGAACAAATCTGAGTAAAAAATTAACCCCACCATGTAATTTGTTTTTTTTTAAATGTCTACTATCAGCCATCTGATTTTTAATGGATTCATCCCAGAATTTAACGGCATCATCATAACTACACAATGGGGCAGCCATTATTTTAAGATGTCCTCCATCAGCCATCTTGTCTTTTAATACTGTTTTTCCACGATTTGCAAAAAATCAATCAGATCATCAGAAATACCCAGAGAACCACCCTATAAAATTTAAATGCGATCCATCCAACGGTTCATAACCCAGCAAACACGGGGTATTTACCCAATGCTGTTTCCATGTTGGGCCAGCGTAGAAGAAAGTGTGAAACAGTATCGGGTGAATGGCTCGTGTATGCTGGGTAAGGTATCGTACCCACAAGCTTTTTGAGCGGTTATCTTGCAAAATGGCTTGGTGCAAAAAAATATATGGGAAGAATTGCCCGGGAATGCAAAATTTTTTCCTTGTTAATATCTAAAAAAAGTGAAGTTTCTAAGGTAAGTATTTATCCATTATCTTTGAGGTTTAAAAGGCTTTGAATTTTAGCTGGTGGATTTAAAAGGTTTGCAGATAAACATGGTATGATGCCTGATACTCTTTCTAACACTGTGTCCTGCTTTCCAATGAGTCATCAACAAACGTCATCAATAATTCACCGTTTTTTAATATTTACCAATGCTAAAAATGTTCTATTTTTTGCTTAGATGTTCTATGAATAGCTGTTGCATCACAAGTTTACAGAGGGTGATTTGGCAATTAATTGTAGCACGCTGGAGCAGGGTGTTTTGTCTAGGGTACTCCGGACATATGATTGCACACTCGGCACTGATTGGCGTTTGGCTGGTTTGTGCTCTCTGTCCCAGCAAACACTATACATTGACACAATGTTGGTTCAATGTTGGTCCAACGTCGCAGACGGTGGGCCAATGCATCGTGTTAGCTGGGGTGTGAGGTTAACTGACAGAGGATTTCTTCACTTATATTGAGATAACCCGCGAGGAAACAGTGCATAAATGTCAATCTCTGGAGAATAAAAACCGTGATTGGGAAGCCGAAAAATCATAATGTGACATCATAAACTATTGGTATTACCATTTCCTTTGAAGTGATTATACATTTACTCGACGTTTGGATATACATCATTATATTAAATGAATTGCCGGAAACGTTATTGCTATATAAACAGTCTGGTTCAGTGTGAAACAATAGTAGGCCTTCCAAGGCCTACTGTCGCTTCACACAGACTCAAATTTGCTCCTCTCATACACTATTTCTAATACTGCTTAAAAATCCTAGCAGCGTATCTGGATGATTAGAATTGTATCTGTTACGACCACATTGTAGATGTTACATCTAGCATCTCTGACAGTTTCGTTTTCAGTGTAACAATTGTGTTTGTTGTTTATATGTGAAATGTTAAAACTCCGTAAGATGACACCGATTTGTTTTAGTTTTGTTCTGTATGAAACAGTGTATCCCGCACATCATGATTTCATTTTTTTTAATTTTCAGATTTAAAAACATTTTTTATCAATATTTATAAGAATACAGGGAAAACCCAAACTATTCGTACACCTAAAGGATGATTGAATGCAAGTACAGCATTGGGCCATTTGTTGTTGCCGTCGGACCAGCGTTGGGCAGACAATCAATGCTGCAGGTTAGTCCCACCATGTCCTCACTTTAGGGCGGTGTCTTTCATGTGGTTAGCCGGAGACGGTGGGTACTTGTGTCAAAAATTGTTGTATAATGCCCTGGCTCTTGTTAACACGGCAGTATACAACTGGGTCATACAACTAGTTTTTTTTTTCAGTCCTTAAAAAATCGACTTGTTTGTATTTCTAGTTAAAGGGACTGGCCCAGGCTAAAATCATCAAAAAATCGGTGATTTTATTTCGGGTTCTTAATATGACCATATGATGTAAATATGTACATAGACTAGAACTGCAATTTTTTTTAATTTTTGTGCTGCGCATTCATCAGTTAGACTAGATATAGCGACGAAATTCCCGCATTTCCTATTTTTGACATGGTTGTCAATAATTACAAATCAGGAATTTCGTCTCTATATCTAGCCTAACTGGTGAATGCGCAGCACAAAAATTATAAAAATTTGCAGTTCTAGTCTATGTACATATTTACATCATATGGTCATATTAAGAACCCGAAATAAAATCACCGATTTTTGATGATTTTAGCCTGGGCCAGTCCCTTTAAGATCAGTAGGCTATGTAACTTCATGAGTTATTTTTTCAAAATAAGCAGTCGCTTTAAAGACGTAAAAAGAAAGACACACTTCTTGCTGCCAAGTGTCGTTCTGGTACTAAGGTATACTTGTAAAAGAAAGAGCACACATGATGCCTTCATCATGGTGTCAGGAGACAAGATCCAAAGGTGAACTGTAGAGAGCATCAGGACTAGTTCCAGGAGTGGTACTTGCTACTCTATATGTAAACACTACAAGATATGAATGTGTCAATCAAAGAGAATCATAGCCCTGAATCCTACTTAGGTACACTTTAAATATACACGTTAATATGTTCAGAGCACAAGTGAGAACAATTCGAAGGTCAGAAATCGTACCAAATCTGAAGTGAACTGATTTAGAAAGAACAGGTTCCATTGGAGGAAGCACACTACACCAATTCACGCCGCATAAGCCCCTAGACGTCACATAACCTGTCTCAACCCTTTCAACCACGATGATGCATCAAAACATCATTTTGCATCCCTGAAAACTTCATTTCTCGCACCAAATAATTTCAGAAGGAACGGTTTCATGAAACTGCTCGAGCAAAATATGGCTAATCTCTCTAACTTCATGTCATCTAATGATCTTCATCCACTTCATGTCGAGAATTGTGACAGCAATTGGCAGCTTGTACTGAATGAAGATTTTGGTGGTAAATACGGACCTGAAATGGTTAAGAACAGCAGTAACTGTAATACCTCCAACAGACGATTGGCTGGGGTGACAACTTGTCATACTTCGTAAATAATCCCCTCCCCACACATACAAAATCCCTTACAACTACCCCCCCCCCCCCCACCCCCACACGATCTCGATTTTTTATTCACCACAACGAGTCACCATCATATTGTAGGCCCATTAAGTCTGTCCTATTTCACTATATTGTATGTGTATACCTACGATTGCACGCTAGAACAACATAAAGAGTGTCAGCCCCGTTTAAAATGTGAAGATTTCATCCATGTCCATAATCAATCGGTCTCTAGTTGCCAAATGCCCCGGTAGCTTGTGCGGGGTTTGTACGTATTTACAACCGGTAGTTAAAGCTGGTAGCACAACCCAAACAGAATGTTACAATGTTGCGAACGAGTCCTCCTCATAAGGACGTGGAATATTAGACTATTTGTATTCAATTAATTACATTCAAATATGTCCTGTAGAGAATAAATGCAACAAGCGTGCTAAAAATAACCCTAAAGCGGTAAACACGTATATCTTTTTAATCTGTTTTATTACCAGGTTGAATCAGTTATTTGGAAGGAAATGAATACTTGAACGACAAGCGCTTCAACCCTTTCGAGCCTGAATTTACCATTGTCATCTTCATCCACTACATGCCGCGAATTGCTGTCGCAATTCTCGACTTGTAGTGAATGAAGATGATTTGATGTGGTTTAAAAATTAAAAAAATTGCCATGTATAGGTAGACCAGTTTCACAGAAATTTTCGTTATAAAACCCTTGGTTGTAGAAAATTAAATCTGTTTTCAGGGATGTAAAATGATGCTTTAATGCATCGTGAGGGCTTAAAGGGTTAAGATATAATAGGATCTAATTCACTTTTGATATTTTAAGTAGTTATGATGAATATTGTAATTACATTCTGCTTATTTTGGTATCATAATAGCAAGTTTTGTTTTAATATTTTACATATCATGCATGCCGATTTTCATGTTGTTTTATTCACTGAGCCCCCAGTGTCTCCCCGGCCCAGCTCGCGGTGAGAGTCCGCGATGTTGAGTGAAGAGGTTTTACAGAGCTAATCCTGTTGTACATACATACACACAGGCATGTACATACGTATCTATTTGATACTGTTTATTTTAATGACGCATAAGTCTGCATAAACTTCCCGTCGTCAATAAATATCTATCTATCTATCTATCTATCTATCTGTTATACGAGGACACACAGGCATCTACATAAAAATACACAATAAAATTTGACAAATCACTTCCACTTTGAATGACAACGCAAATGGTATATTGGGGGGGGGGGGCAATTATTCAATCGCCGAGGGGGGGGGGGTGTTTATTTAAATAAATAATTCTAGGCAGACGGTATGAAATAAATGATTTAATTCAAGAACATGTAATACAATTTACAATTTTCAGCGTGGCCGAGCCGGGTTTATATAAATAATTTGCCCGCGACAATTACTCCAGCCCCCCAGCCCCTCCAGAGAATGGTGACCAGGAAGATCAGCTCACCATATATTGAAATACAGTAGTTCTTTAGATGACAATGCGCTAAGTGATGTAATCTGGAGAATGATTGATAGGCGAGATAAGATATAGAGGCGGATGTATGTAAGTATATGTACTGATGATCTCTTATTGATAACCCAATCCACAGTACATTACAATCAATCAATCAAGCATTACATACTCCTCTGAGGTCGATTAAATACTTCATAATGAGAAATAATCATTACAAACATAAATAACACCAGCTACATACGCTTCAAGTTCATTTCTAAATATGTTTTTTTTTCTCATCAATTAAAGCACGATAATTCATAGGGTCGATCCATTAAAATTACTTTAAAATTACTCGAAATGTAAAAAGCTCGCAACAAACAGCCTATGTTTGCATGATACAGTTATGATATTCCAGATATTGATATACAGAACTTATTTTATTATTTTCTGAAGGACGAAACATGTTCCTTATCTTGACTTTAACACCCAGCTTGTCTACTCCTTGTATATTATACATGTATGCAACCACTCTCGCAATACTGAATTATTAAATGTAAAAATATCTTCGTGTTCCTTGTTCATGCACGACTTACGGTTGACTAAAAGGGCTTTATATATCGGCAAAAGATGATACTGGAGATATAAAGTGGTTAACTCTAACTTGGGAAATTATTAAGGCTGATTGAAAAGTTCAAATTCAGCAGTATCTAGGCGTGTACAGTTGACTCTAGGACGGAGACGTTCAAGGGGGTAACCCTATAACACCTGAAATATTAAACTAGACATTGTCATACTCATCGAGGCATGAATTGTAATGCTACATCCAATTATTAGTTGAATTTAATATAAGCAGACATTTTGCATCTCTGTATAATTACGTTGATTATTAACATTCCTAAGAAAAAATAAATTAAACTCATTAATTATTACATTTATTGAAATGGTTATGGTTACAAAAACATTCGCTGGAACAAAATATGGGTGATAAAATATTATTCAGCATAAATAAATAAATTTCTGAAATTTCTTGTTCTCAACGTCCACAACATTATCTTGTTGAATTTACATTTTTTTTACTTGAAACCTAATGCGTTGCACTTGGAACTGACAATAACATGTTCAATTTAGAAAACATTTATCGTATATTTATATATATATAAAAAAATAATCACTTTGTTTTTCATATTATTTTGAAGCGGGAATTGATGTAGAATTTGTCAGATTCAATTCGGTGAAATGAATAATTTTGCATTGAAATAGTTAATGATTCATGAACCTGGTGACCTGCGTTAGGTATAGCCTATCTGAGCGAGAGTTTAACTCCCAGAGCACTGATGTCGACTGCACTAGACTTCCTGTGTTTGTATCAGCTTCTATACAGCAAGTCGTTAAAAATAAAATATATCTTAAATCTTCAAATCCTGATATACGTTGGGACTTAAATTTCACAAATCACATACATTTTCAGTCACTTGAACCTGCGGATCGCGGTAGCGAGACACAGCATCAAGTGACTGAAAATTGAAATTGAACAGGTCAGAGCTGTAGGTGTTAAGTCCATATAGATGATAGTAAAGCGTGTGGAATCTTGACTGGGGGCTGTAAACTTAGTCTGGACTCTGGCCCTCTCGATGGCTGCTCAGATTCTGGTGTCTGCCTGAAGAGGTACTACAGTAAGGTGTGCCGATACAGCAGTTACGCAGAGGAACATGTCCGCTGTGAAGGGGGTAATCTGATAGAAGGGCGGCCACCTCACACAGGCTACATATACTATCTGGGTTTACCTACCTGATTGTCACGGGGCATACTTAGCACTCCATCCGCCCATTGACACACAACTCCCAGGTGACAGTGTCCGTGAGACAGTGTCAGTGAGACAGTGTCAGTGAGACAGACTCGGTGTGAACAAGGAGGGAATCGTCGTGTGAGAAACAGTGTGAGGAACAGTATTAAGGAGGCACAATCCCGGTGGAATATATGTTTAAAAAGTACGCAGTTTAGGTCATACCCATCAGATACAAGGAATTGTGGACTTGAAAAATATTTGAATTTTAGCAATCGACAGTGTGAGGAACAGTAGTCAGTATTGAAGAGACACAATACCGGTGGAATATATGTTTAGAAAGTGCACAGTTTAGACCATAGCCATTAGATAAAACGATTTGTGAACTTCTAAAATATTTGACTACAAAATTTGAATTTTAATAATCGACAAGGAATTGTGAACTTAATATTTGAATTTTAACAATCGATATCATGTCTCAGCCTGTTGTAAATGGTACTTCTAATGGATCAACGATGTTCAAAATCGGTCAGCCAAAGAATCGTCACCTGCTGGTGACACCACAGCTGGTGTGGAAAACTGAGCAAGCGGCAGAAGGAGAAGAGGCGCAGGTGTCCACGCCGGTCAATATAGCCTTCTTATCACAGGGCAGTGTGGTGGTCAGTGAACTAACCAACAGACGTCTGCAGGTGTTCGACAGTCAGGGGCGTTCTAAATGTATGATAGGAGAAGATAAGGTGGCACCACGTGGCCTGGCCGTGGTCAAGGAGGCGACGGGAGATGTGGCGGTGGTGGACAGTGATGACAAAACTGTTAAATTATTTAGGGATTTTGGAGAGGAGGAGGCTTCGTGGGAAGCTGGTATGTTCGGGAATCCTCACGCCCTGGCCATCACAAGCCGTGACTACTATGTTGTGACTGACACCGATCCCGACTCTGCAAAAATACACGTGTGTGACGGAGAGGGAAAGATCGTCAGGGAGTTTGGATCGAGTACGGCGGAAAAAAGTGACCTGCAGTCTCCATGCTCGGTCACCATCGACCAGCATGATCGCGTGATCGTAACAGATTACGACAACCACTGTGTAAAGGCTTTTGACAAGACAGGTACACTGCTGCAGGAGTTTGGAACATACGGCACTAAAGACGGACAGCTGATTCATCCCACAGGTGTGTTCGTGGACTACATGGACCATATATTTGTGGCTGATAACGGTAACCACCGTATTTCTCTGTTCAGTTCTGCGGGTAATTTTATTCAGCACATTCTGTCTGAGGAGGATGGGCTGATGAGACCTGAGGCTGTGGCGATCAGTAATGGATCCAGACTGGCTGTCACTGAGAACGCAGAGGATGTACAGGGTGTCAGAGTATACGATATGTGAAGATTGAATAGATTTATATATCGCAAGTAATTTTTTAAATGAAAAAATATTCCAAATTGAAATTCGCTCGCGATCCTTGAAAATGAACTCATATCACGATTAACATTACTTATTTGACAGTCCATAGTTTATAACTGTTGAAAAGTAAAATTATGTTACAAACATGTCCAATCAGATGATACATAGGCAATTCACTTTTCTATTTTAAATAATACGATTTCAAAAAAACACATTATTTCTTCATGATAGCAGAACAATGATTTTTGTTTCATACACAATTGCAAGTTGAATATAAATATCTTAGTGGTGTAGAAAATAAACAGTATCTTCATAAGTATCTCCACGAAGAAAATACGAAAAGTTCACACGGCATTTAGGTGGATAAGTAGGCCTACTAGTAACTACTACGATGATACATGTAGTTAAAATACGAATACGTATCAGAAGTGATATAAAAATAAGTATAAGAGTATAAAGAAGTATACTGTACACTATCACGTGAAGTGGATATAATCTGTTTATGGGATATATCTTCTTTTATTGCATCAAAAGGGCTCAGACCAAAAGTACATATATTCTACTTCTTTCATAAAAGTATCAATTAACTTTATAATATATATTATAATAAGTGAAATATTATTATATCATTTAAATGGAACTGCAAAAAAAAGTATTTTCCGTTGAAAACCAGATACAAACTGTATATACGTCTAGGTCTTTTATCTATCTGTAATTATACTCGTTTTCACTAGTACACACACATAACTATGTATACTAATCTATGTTTGAATGCTAAGTTATAAAATGAAATATTTCTGTCTGTATGGATTTCAATACACAACCAACAATTCTAAAACTATAGAGGAAAATTACTTCTATTTGCTTCTGAAGCATCACAGTATATTCAAAATCCTCAATGTAAATACTAAATCTAAGTTGTGAAAACAAACAACTTTCACTATCGTATATGATCGTTAACAGCATAGGATATGAATAAAAACTATTGAATTGACACCTACCAGTATTGTTATTAAATGTAAATATTAAAAAGAAAACAAATAAATAATCTTTATATAATGTACATATTATTAATTTATTATTGGGGAATTGTATCCCACTCCAAAGAAAAAGAGCCGCGGCCGATTATGAGCCGCGGCCGATTATTTTTTATAAATCGTCGTAACTAAATACAATTCTTTGGATTTTAGGTCGCACAAGGTGACGATATGTTGAAATCATGTCAACTGACAATTTTTACTTATTGTGCTGCTACAAATGACTAATATATATCATTTATATAAATCAATGAATTCAGATAATTCAATTAAGAAATATATGTCGTCAATTGAGGCTGGGAATTGCGTTTGCAATTGCAGAAAAAAACTAACTGGCATTCAGCATGACAAATGTCCCGTTAATTTTCTAATGTTCTAAGTGAGGTTGTGAAGTTGTCCTGGGTTCCATAGGTGGATCTGATCATGTAGAAATGTTGCGTTACCTAGTGAGTGGTATAAAAACTAGTTGCATTCCCCATCTAGTAATTGCATGTACAAATACTATGTCCCACCTGGTGAAATATAGAGTTACTTTAGTGTATGGAGAGACAAAACGTTGTGCTAAATAATGGCTTCCGAACGTTGTGTTCGTTAAGAACTGTCACTCTTGTATGGATAAAATGATGCAAGGACTGCCACAGCTATGATATTTACATTGTTCGGTATTAAACGGTTCGGTATGTACTACATGTTTAAATAATATTTCTAACGGCAAATAAAATGAAAACAATGATCTGAATTATGTTATATGTTTTTTGTACGAATGGCACACATCCGCACTCAATGCACACGATAATCATTGTCCGTGCATTAAATTAAACATTAGTTTCTCGAATTATTCACAAAATTGTTGCTACTTCTCGTTGATCTGGTTTGTGAAGGAGCTCACAGCGCGTGGCCCAGCGCTAAGTTAACGTCGATACACTGCTTTCAACCAGGTTTGATAACGTGATACGGTATATGAACAATGCTCAGTTGGATGTGGTGAAATACAACTCTCTTCCCAGTGAATACGTGTTGATCTGACCCAGTAAACAAAAGACGTTGAACCAGTGCTGGCTTAATGTCTACGACGCTGGCCCAACATTAAACCAACATTGTTGCAACGTCGTGTTTGCTGGGATGCTCACACCCTATTCAGTGGAGATAGACGTGGCATATTGATAGAGCAGAGGCATTTGAAGTATGATATTGAGAAAAGATCAACTTAGAAACATTTTATGGGAGGTCGTAACCCCCCATAAAAAAATTCTCTGTTATTTAGTTTTCACTCTAAGACTTTAAATGTCTGTTGGTAGAGCCTAGAGCTTTGTTAGTCTGTTCGTTCCACTACGTCCAAACTACTGTCACTGCGGTCGTAGAATAAGCTGCTTATTCTACGAACGTTTTCGGATGGCTATTTATCAGTGAGTTTTAAATCCATCGACTTGATATTTGATTACAGTGATCTTTGGGCATTAAGGTAGTCTGCTATATATTGAAGTAAAGCGATCGGACGTGCGTGTACGACAGGGTCAAATGTCAAAAAATATCCCAGTAACAATACATTAGCGTGTAGTTAAATTGTATGTTTCTAACTTCTCAAAGTTTCGATGTTATGTGGGCCTACTTAGGCAAGACACTTCGACCTCGTGTTCTTCACTTCACTCAGGCGTTAATAAGTACCTGGTAGGACAGATATGGGGTTAGTTCTCAAACCCCCACAACCCACACCCTCGACCGGAGAATCCGAGGGGGTTTAGGTAATTACTTAAACCCCCTCGGATTCTTTAACCCAGAGATGGCACTGTGTACGATAAGTTCCGAACACCAAAATAGTTTTAGGCATGCATGCTCCCTGGGAAGCTGAAATGACACAAGAATCACACTGCATAGCCAATGCCGGCCCAATGTTGGGTCACCTTCTGCGACGCCGGCACAACATTAAGACAGTACTGGTGATGCTCGATATGATCCGCCTTTTTTGTCTCTTTGATGTGTGTTGTTTTTATCACGCAAAAAATAACCCTTAAACCGCTGAATTAAATAATTCAATTTCTCACCCACTTGAAGTTGTGTCTCGCTGACGCGACCCACAACTTCAAGCCGTATTTCTTATTTAGGACATGCATGTCCAAAATAAGAAATACGCGAATTTCGTCTCTGTATCTAGCCTAACTGGTGAATGCGCGGCACAAAAATTAAAAACTTTTGCAGTTCTAGTCTATGGACATGTTTACATCATATGGTCATATTAAGAAGCCAAAATAAAATCACCGATTTTTTGAAGATTTTAGCCTGATTGAGTCCCCTTAAATAATTGATTGAATGAATGCATAAATTATAATAAGCACGATTGAAATAAATGAATGACTTAGATGAATCGGAGTTATACCACACGGACTGGTTTCAGCGATATTTGCTTGGCGCACGGGAATTCGCTATTACATAGTCCTGTTAATACTAGGTTTGCCTGAGGGGCAAAGCTTGCGTCTCCACCCGCCCCACATAGATTTAGCAACCAAAATACATTAATTATAGATAAATACAGTACTGTCACCAATTTTTTATGTAAACCACGCAAAAAGGTGATGTCAAAATCACACCAAAATCTAATCAATCATGTCCACGGTAAGTTGCTTCCTTGGAACAAATCGGTGAAGCAGTTTAAGCTCTTGAGAGTAACATGTGATTCGTCGGCCATCTTCAATTCTCCAAACAATTTTCTCAGGGCCAGTTCGCATACCCAAAAGATCAAATTTGAGCTGTATAACTATGTTACCAAATTCTTATAAAAGCCAAAATGAGCAAAACTGAAATATCAGATAAAATCCTAAAAAGTTAAAAATATAAGTTGTTATTATCATAATCACACCAAAAACTAATCATCACACGACCAAGGTAGGGTTCTTCCTTTGAACGAAGCAAAAAAAAATTACAGGGCAAATTCCCTAGGGCCAATATGCATGCTGCACATATTTAGAAATAATCCGGGCAGGGGTGTATAGCCATATTACTAAATTTTGATGATAGTTAAAATTAACAAAACTGAAATATCCGCTAAAATTCTGCAACGTAAAAAAATCATTGTTTTTATTATCAGAATTACACCAAAACCTAATCAGCACATGTGCAGGGTAAGGTCTTTTCTTTAAATCAAACATGAAACGAATCCATAAAGCGGTTCAAGCTCTAGAGAGCGACATATGATTTTGGCGGCCATCTTGGATTTTGTTGAAAAAGCTGAAAAACGCCAAAAAAAATTACAGGGCAACTCTCCAAGGGCAATATGCATACTGGAAATATTTAGAAATAAACCGAGCAGGGGTGTATTGCTATATTACCAAATTTTGATAAAGGCCAAAATGAGCAAAACTGAAATATCCGCTAAACTTATGAAACGTAAAAAAAGGTCTTTCCTTCAAACCAAACATGAAACAAATCCATGAAGCGGTTCAAGGTATAGAGAGTGACATAGGATTTTGGCGGCCATCTTAGATTTTGTTGAAGAAACTGAAAAACGCAAAAAAAATCCGAGCTGGGGTTTTTGAGTGAGAGCAGAAACAAAAAACGGCGGCGGAGCCGGCAAAGCGGCGGGCGGACAAAAACAATAAGTCTCCAGCACCACATAGTGGGAGGAAACTTAATAAAAAAAATTCAGCGAACAATTAGTCGTCCCTCAGAATTAACAGTTCAACAAATCTATATGTACATTTCTAGATAAATAATCACGATGAAATTTCAAAAATATTACTTTTTAATATGTCTTTGTGATAGCATTTCTTGCTATCAGGCCACAATTTGAGGTCTGGCCATATTAACCCTGTCATTGCGGGAACCGTCTTTAGACGTCGGAATCTGATGTCTATTAGTATAAACGTGAGATTCTGACGTCTAAAGACGATCCCCGCCCTGAAAGAATTAAAACATTTATAATGACCGTAGACCCATTACAAAAGTATTCAAATTAAACGGAAATAGCCAACTAACACATTTATGATGATTTCATATTAAAAAACCCCTCTGTTTTCCATGGTTTATGTAAAAAGTATTCAGCGTTGCTAGGGTTAAGTGACGATATAGATATATTATAAAATAAGTAGAGTAATTGTGCTCCTCCATGGCAGTCTGTATTGTGACGGATGTATTGCAACAAACAAAGGTCAGACCCGGGATTATGTTCTACTTATCAAACAGGCCTTGACCAGTTTGGAGCACTTTGGGGAAACCATTGAAGTAGTGAAACGAAAGATCATATTTAGAACTCTTATCTTGCTTATTGGTATACATGCATTTTCACTCAAGTTATTCCAGGTGAAAAAAACTAGTGCTACTAATCAATATATACCAGAGAGGAAGGCATCGCCTCTTTCGGTAATTACACTTTCTTGCACAGCTATTAGTGAGACTTGTAGATGATTAATTTGTGGTTCTGTCCGAACAGGTCACATTTATATATAATAAAGTCCGAACAGGTCACATTTATATATAATAACCCTTTCTATGTTTGTTTTTATTGCACAATTGCTTGAGTGAAATGTTTAAATCATGATATTTTTTTCTAAATCGGTATGATGATTACAGCAATTTGGGTTTAGTGGTCAATATTAAGAATTATTGTCATCAGTACAAAGTAGTTAAATCATGACTGATGTTTTTAGGATATAAACTGTCGTGTCAATAGTGTTATAAATAGTCGGTCTACAAAATACACGTAAAAAAATCTTCGAAGTGTTAAATAGGAAACAATAGATTCCCAAGACTTATTCACCTATTCCTGATAATATCACTAGGCATTTCTATTGACCGATAGTAAACATACTAGAATTCGATTCATTGTGATATGATGAACGAACTGCAGTTATGCCACCTGTTGAGTGGAATAGAGCAACTGTATAATCTACTATTACCCCTACAGCTCTGACTTATTCAATTTAAATTTTCAGTCACTTGAAGTTGTGTCTCGCTACCTCTTCAAGCGATAGAAAAAAAATATTTGATTTAGGAAATTTAAGTCTCAAATATATCAGTGTTTCAAGATTTAAGATCTATTTTGACTTTTAATAAATGGTTATAGAGGTGCTAACAAAACACAGAATGTCTGCTGTAGGCGACACCAGTGATGTAGGGGTCAAATGCAGGGCACGTTACAATGTATTTGACTTTTTACAAGTCCCTGACATACCACTACCACATTTTATCAAATATATTATTATAACAAACGTTATGTTGTGATATGTAGTGTTTATGTGTGACACGTTGTAGTACCATTCATACCTCATTGATCAAACAACAAGTACAGGTCTGTCATTAACAACGTTAAACTATTTTTTGTATAAACAGCCATGGAGACCAAAGGATTTTTTCAATTTGAAATCATCATAAATGTCTTAGTAAGTTCTTTCCGCTACATTTGAACACCTATATTATGGCTCTACGGCTATTATGAATATTTTAATTCTTTCAGTGCAGGAACCGTCTTTAGACTTCAGATGCTGACGTCTGAAGACGGTCTACGCGCTGAAAGTGTTAGCGTTCTTTATGAACCTACTTATAAATGTTCGAGTGATATTGCTGAATCGCAATATATTCTATTCAATATTCGAATTTCATTCAAATTTTAGACCAGAAATACAAAATCACAACATGATGAGTGACATTCAGTGTTTACAGAATGTGCGTAATGAGTACATCGAGAGGTGTCAGTTTTTGATTTTATGTTCTCTTCTCTTGCATTGTCAGGAACGACATAACGACAGACGACTCAGCAGTAGCATATAGTATCATATCAGTTAGATAGTGCCGCCGTGGCCTTCGCGAACAACAGGCTAATTAAACAAGAGCACACTCGATAATAGCCCGCCACCGAATTATGATAAAGAAAGTAAAGACGAATGTCATCACGTAAATAACAACCCAAGATATAAATGGTATGTTAAACCAGCCGCTTTTCAAGTTATCGCGCCCACAAGGTCAAATTATGGACGTGAAATAAATGTGAAAAATCGCAATAAGTCGACCATTTTGATTTTTTTACCGGCCATTATTGAGCTTGTCCAAGAACTGCTTATTAGTAACATGCATAACAAACTTGAAGAGGATACTTGTGAAAATGTTGAAGTTATCGCGCCTACAAGGTCAAATTATTGACGTAAAATGAGAAAAATCGCAATAAATCGGCCATTTTGAATTTTTTTTCAGCCATTATTGAACTTGTCCAAGAACTACTTATAAGTAACATACATACCAAATTTGAAGAGAATATGTGAAAAACTGTTCAAGTTATCGCGCCCACAAGGTCAAATTATTGACGTAAAATGAGAAAAATCGCAATAAATCGGCCATTTTTTTTTTCGGCCATTATTGAACTTCTCCAAGAACTACTTATTAGTAATATGCATAACCAATTTGAAGAGGATATGTGAAAAACTTTTCAAGTTATCGCGCCCACAAGGTCAAATTATTGACGTAAAAGGTGAAAAATCGCAATAAGTCGGCCATTTTGAATTTTTTTTCAGCCATTATTGAACTTGTCCGAGAAGTGGTCATTAGTAACATGCAAAACAAATTTGGGAAGGAAACATGAAAAACTTTTCAAGTTATCGCGCCCACAAGTAAATGTTAACGCCGACGCCGACGACGCCGAACTTCAATTGCAATAGCCCACCTTTTTTAATTAAAATTAAAAGGCGGGCTAATAATTGTAATCGACTCTACCTTAAATACAACACAAATCATTATATGTAATTTGACTGCGTATTTTCTTAACAATTGCTTTAACTGTATGTTAAATGAACTGCATGTATATAATAGTAGCTTGAAATTATTGTCGCTTTAATGTACAGAAGTAAAAGTAGATAGGTATCTTCTTATCTGCAGTTTTGAAAAATACACAAAGATACGATTGCTTATCTAATTGACAGTCAATCAGAAAGTCGATACCCAGCCAGTCGATTGAGCCAAGGTTGAATTACTGTGGGGCCAGACTCGTAGACGATGTAATATCTAAATTCACTCAGTGAATTCATATATCTATACTGTAAATCTAGTAATTTGCGCGAGGTTTTAATTTTTACGAATTTCGCGAGGTGACAAATTCGCGAATTCACGAATCTCGCGATTAATATCTTTATAATAGCGCTAAAGAAAAATGACAATTTGGGAATTCTAAACTTCGTGAAAGATCCCCAAATCAGAAATTCGCGAAAATTTAAACACATGAAAATTACCAGATCTACAGTATATGTGGATTTTATTTCAGTGACAGTCAATAAGATAAGCATGAATATAGGATGATGACTAATGATAAATGAATGTACATATGATTTTGCAGTATGGTCTTGCAGTACATCTATTTACATATTTTAATAGCGAATCCACAAAGGTGTAGGCTCAAGTCTATGTATTCCCGCATGCATGATGTATAATATATTCACACACCAGCCACAACTCATGAATTACCAACATTAAACAATTCTAATAAAGTTATGTCTCGCAACTGCGAATAATGAGTGAGAAAATGCCCACCTGGACTTTTCCATGTGCATTTAACCCCAACTATATGTGACTGTTTTCGGTTCGAAAACTTAAAAAACATCCCTGTTAGATAGGTCTATTTCATAGACTCGAAACCAGCCATCTCACTCAAGGACTGGAAAGGTTAGGTTTTCCTGTGGATAATGACAGCTTGCCAACTCAGGTGTTGAAAGGTTGCCAGGTCCACTCAGCGACCAGCTCTGGCGGCATGTGAAATACTCTGAAACCCCCCCCCCCTCCCCATGGATTTGGTACTTAAGGGGAATTCCCACTGACCTGGTTTTTGACCATTGGATTATGATCCAAGACAGAGACGAATGCTAGCAGTGTCTACATAGAAAAATAATGAGAAAATAATGACCCCCCCCCCACAATTATTTTTTTAATGGCTGCGGCAGCCGTTTTGTTTTTAATGGATCCATCCCAAAAGTTACTCAGATCATCAGAAATACCTAGACAACCATCCTATCAAGAATAACTACAATCCAACCAACAGTTCATAAGTTTTTGTCTCTAGAAGCCTTTTGGGCGGCCATCTTGGAAAATGACAATTTATGGCTTGGTGCCAAAAAAATATATGGGAAGAATAGCCCAGTCAAGTAGAAAATAAATGTGTAAAATATTCAATAGTTAAAAAAACACATTAAATTGAGGAATCGCCCGCGACCGAGGCGTGGACGGAAAAATGCTAAACACTATAAACATCCTGATATTCATCGGGGATATAATAATGTATTTTATTTATACCAGGGGACAGAGTTAAAAAACATTTGATCTGCTTCATTTTCGAACATATTGGCCAGGCTTCAAAATAATCCAATGAAAACACGCGAGTCAATCAAGCCACAAGGGAACGCGGACAGATAGACGGACATATATGGAGACGACAAAAGCCTTCAGCGGAATTAGCTGAGGGCTCAAAAGGATGATCATCAAGGTTTAGTTTATCATGTTGAAGCTCGGTTTGATATCACTAAACAGTCATTACAGCCGGAAAAATCTCTCAGCATGAACTAAGCATCGTCCAATAAAGAAGGTCATAAATACATTATCTATGACATTTATTAGCTAGTGTTAGCCATGATACACCTTTAAGTGTAAGTTTGAAGCAGCTCGCAATGACACGAGACAAGTTATCACGCTGATGCAATGTGGGTGAGTGCAGATTTATGTCGCTTTATCTATTTGTGGCAACATCGCGATTAATTCATCCCAGCAGAAAAAGGCATTGAATCAATGTTGGTTTAACGTTGGTCCAAAGTCGTAGACGGTGGAGCAACGTTAAACCAACATTCATTAATCGTCTTTTGTCTTCTGAGAAAAGTCTAAACCCTATACACTCTCCGGTTTGTTTCATAGCGCAAAGTAACATAGGTAGCACTGCACACTCGAGGTCATTAAACTGTAAGATGACCTACATCCACCACAGCCGCGATTTGAGCACGATACCTCCGGGTAGCTGGCCACAGCCGAACTTTATGTGACGTGAAAGGCCCAGGCAATGTTTTACCGATGATGATCTATCTCGAATAAATTTCTGATTGAAGTTATGACATTTTCACATTGAAGTGTTTAAATATCACACATCATTGTTAATAATGAGTTGTGATGCTCTTCACGCCATTACATACGGCATTGCCAGTGCACGTACCAGAAAAATACTACATACAGGATAGTATTACCAGGTGATATTTTTAACTGCAGCATAGAGTGCACTTGATATGAGTGACCTATCAGTTTACCTGGATGATGTCTCAAAAACACATATATATTTTTTTAGCATATTCAGCAAGATAGATTAGCGTAATGGGCAAAATCTGACTACCATTGACGGCAGATTCTGACGTCTAAACCGATCCCCGCGCTTATTAATTAATAAGAGATGGATGTTTCATAAATCTGTAGGGCTTTTGTTGTTATTGAAAAAAACTCAATATTACATGTAGTAGCTAGAACATAGTTACATAGTTGTATTGCATGATCATTAACGAAATTTATCGCATTGCTAAAAATAACTTCATATTCGACATAATGAGTAGCTAACCCTTGTGCTGCTAGGACCGTATATATACAGTTAACTTTTGTGCTGCTGGTACCGTATATAAACGATTTGAAGCAAGTCCAAATAAAAAAACACAGAAATTGATAAAATAGTTTGGAGATGCTTTGTTATTAATTTTTTATTTTATTTTGGTAGGCGTCTATTTTCCATAAATAGTACTAGTTTTTTTTCGTCATTTGAAGCTGAAAATTGCGTTAGTATTAATTACACCTTTTAATGAATGACAAATAGACACAAACAATTCAGCAGCAAAAAGGTCAAAAATAAATTGCGTGTACGTGAGAAATATGTAGAGGACATTTAATTTAACCGGGTGTATAATCACACACTCATGTATGTCACCCAGAACAAACACACGTGACGATTTCTCATTAAAATTAGCTACAGGTGATAAGGGATGTACCATTGGATATCTGGGGGGGGGGGGGTATAGAGTTTTTGTTGGTTGACATCTGCAAAACTAAATTGGCGGTGAACTTCAGACAAACGTATTTTTATGTTTAGTTGAAGAACGGAAATATCAGAATTTGTCGTATGCCCTCCCTTAGTCTATGCTGTACGCTACCATTTCCTGGTTTATTCTGGTCAACATATTTTTCATCAATTTTTGCCCATATTTTCAACACACTTTTTCCAAACTTTTGTGGCGGCAATGTTTTGTTTTCATATTCTTTCTAGAAGAGACCCCCCCCCCCAGATATCTAATGGTGCGTCCCTGAGAGAGGCAAAATGGCCTCAGCGGGCCTATGGTTAAAGCTCAGGTGTGGCGACATTCTATAAATATGCAGTATCAAACATGAAACATTGGGACAATCTTGGCCAAACGATAGACACAGTGGTCCAACATTGAAACAATGTTGTCTCAATTTAGTATCGTGTTATCGTAAACAGCTAGCACGAGATGTTGATTCAACGCTGGAATACTGTTGGGCCAACGTCTACAACGCTGACCAAACAGTATGCCAACATTGGATCAACGTCTCGTGTTTGCTGGTATACAGTCAATGTTGGTACAATGTTGGCCCACCGTCGACGACGCTAGCTCAACATTGTACCAGTATTGGGTGAACGTCTCGTGTTTGCTGGTATACAGTCTGACTGGTGATATCGGAAATACCATCATATATACGGGGGGCTCATTATCACTTGAACACAGTGAGATCAGAGTCAGATCAAAGGTTACCCTGCGTGGAGAGCTCTATATCATCACAACGAGCCAGTCAAAGTGGTAGAGGTTTTGTGTAAATGCAAAGCTGTGAGTTTACATACATCAGTCAACACACCGAGATAAACAGTGTTTACGGTGGATGAAGCATAAACCACGGTTTATAGATAGTGCGCATCACATTATGATTAAACAGATCAGCTCAAAACAACTTTCGGATGCAGGACAATATATATAATGTTTTGTATATTGAATTATAGACACAATTTCGTCTTTTGGGGATTGCAATATAATACACTTGTGCTCAACTACGACAAGAAATATATTACATTATAGCTCTTTATAAAAACTACGTTGAGAATAAACAAGAACACTGACTGACAAGCTGCATAATGTGTCGTGTCTTAAATTATAGACAAACTTTCGTCTTTTGGTGGATGTAAATTGACTTGTGTTCAAGTCCCATAAAAAGAGATATTACATTACAACTCTTTACAAAAACTACATTGAGAAAAAACAAAGATAAAGATTACTGACTTGGCATCATGGCTACTGCTAGTACTACAGAGGACATACACAAGAGTCTGAAGGCTCTCACCACATGTCCAATATGCCAGGATATCTACGTGAATCCTAAGGTATTGTCATGCCAACATACATTCTGTAAGAGATGTGTGCGACAGTACTACACGTCTTACAACGAGGACAGGCTGGTCAAAATGACAAACTTCCCCTGTCCACAATGCCGAAAAACCATCTACCTGACCACAGGGGGGCTGGAGGGATTACCCAATGACCGCAAGGTACAAGAGCTGTTGGATTTCATGGACAGGCTCAGTATCACGTCCAAGACAAAAACGGACGTCTGCGATATATGTCTGTTTGAAAAGAAACAAGTCAACGCCAGCAACTTCTGTATACATTGCAGTAAGTATTTCTGTAGTACTTGTAAAGGACACCATGAAGATAACGCTTTGTTTAGAAGTCATTCTCTGATGGACATCACGTCCAGTGATCTGTCTGTCTTGGAGTGTAGTGAACACAAGGAGGAGATCAAATACTTCTGTAAGACTTGCAACACGTTACTGTGTACAGTATGCGCAATAGGTAATCATGCCCGCCATAACACCAGCACGATGGACGAGGCGTTAGAAGACAAACGGAAGGTGTTCCAGGTGGCACAGAAGCAGCTACAAGTACACGCTGCAAAGTTTGAAAAGAAAGTGACGGAGCTGACTGAATTGAAAGAGCAGCGCGCAGCGAATATGGCGGAGGTACAGAAGTCGATCCAGAAGCAGAGAGCACGTCTGGAGGAGATGTTACAGAAGCAGGAGTGTAGCATGCTGGCCCAGGTGGAGACGTGTAGTCTGCAGGACAACCAGCGTATTGATAAAGACATCAGGTACACCAAACAACAGGTGTCCAACATGCAGAAACTAGCAGAGTCAGCCACCAGGATGCTCGCCCCAAATAAATCACTGGAGTTACTCGCCTCTCATGACAGCTTTATAACTAACCTCACACGTGTGTGTGAGCAATCTCTACCAGATACACTGAGTGAGCTCCTAAAGCTGCCTGGGTTCACGGGCAAGGACAATGTGACCTTGGGAAAACTTGTATGTCAAGTGAGAGATGCTGATGAAGTTCAACCAGTAGTCATGGAACCTGAAGATAAGCTACATTACCATTCTCCAAACAAGGTGGAGACCGGTGCTCCAAGATCAACAGGCTCTGGTGTTACCACGAGGGTATCCACATCACCACAGATTCCTAAACGATCAACTGGAGGTGGTTCACCATCGTCATCAGGTAGGATGAAGTACACCAGGGTCAGAAACCAAGTCAGCTCACCACCCTTAACTAAAGCAACCCGCCCTATCTCACCAATGACGCGCCCCGCATCACCAAAACCAAATATAAAATCCCGCCTCTTGTGGAAAACACAAGAGCATTTTGAATCTAGAGGAGCGGCATTTCTCAGCGATGGTAGTATAATAGTGGCTGAATATAAAGATGGAAGTGACAAGGTGAAGCTGTTTGACTCATCTGGTAACTTGGAGAAGTGTCTGTCAGCGGGGCCTTTTAATATGGTGAAGCCTTGGGGAGTGGCAGTCAACCAGGTATCTCATACCATAATGGTGACGGACCAGGGGGACTCCAGCGTGAAGGTACTGGATGCTGATCTAGGGGTGACTAACGTATGGAGGAGAATGTTCCAGAAGCCATCTGGTGTGGGGGTGCTCAGGAACGGCGAGTACGTGGTGAGTGATCCGGCAGGTACTCGACATAAAGTCAGCATCCATATGAAAAGTGGCGTGCGCATTCAAGAATTTGGAAGCCACGGCGCTAACGAGGGACAACTGATCTGTCCAAACTACCTGGCCGTCGATCAACAAGACCGCATTATAATATCTGACTGTGAAAACCACTGTGTACAAATATTTGACCGTAACGGACGTCATATTCGTAAATTCACTCACACTGGAAGACAAGCATGGATTCCACAAGGTGTGGCTATAACCCCCACTAATCATATACTGATAGCGGATCAGGGACAGTGTAATGTGAGGCTGTACAGCTCAGATGGTCAGTATATACAACAGATGGTGGAGGTGGACAGTCCGCCATGGGGTGTGGCATGTCATAAGGATGGCATGGTGGCCGTCACCACAAACCCATCTCTACTCATTCACCAGATTACATTCACGGGTACAATATAAAACACTCAATATGTAGAATTTAAACACTTGATGACTTTCATACTCGTATTCTATACACTGCACGCATAACATAAAAGCTGAGCACTATATAAATTTTATATATCGTATTTGTCTTACACCAAACATATAGCTCCTCAGTTCTCACATTGAAAAAAATATGCTAGCCACATGACATAGCTGTATTGTAAACTGTTGTAATGATGCGAGATTGGTAAAAACTGTAGTCTTTCAAATATTACCACACATCAGTTTGCACACACTAGGCCTATATCTTTTAACTGTAATGAAATACATAATAATTTCAGCACAACATTTGTTTCAAAGTATGCTTTAATCTTTTAAAGCCCGTAAGCAATTTTTTTTAGAATTAAAACACTTGATGACTTTGATAATCATATTTTATACATTGCATATTTTATACATGTATGGCATAGAATCTAAGCGCTAAAGACGTATATAACACAGAAGAATATATTTTTAGAATATTTTATATGTCGTATTTCTCAAACAGATGACTTCTCACACTGAAAATATATGCTAACCACCTGACATAACTTTATTATACATTTCCTACATAATTCTGGCCACAGACTTCATAGTAATTTGTATAAAATCGATAGTTCAAAATAGAACGAGCTGCCTGATTGACACTTAATGTCATCAGACAGGGTCGTAAACTGTTGTAATGGTGGGAGGTTGTTATTAAATGTAGTCTTTCAAATATTACCACACACCAGTATTCACACACGTTATAATATTCACCAAGTATACACACACAACAGTTAACGACGTATTTACTGTCATGAAATAAAATTATAATAATTTAATATACTAAATTATTTTCATTGTGTGTTTTATTCTTTTGAAGTCCGAAAGCAAAACTATATTTCCAGCTTGAAATAGTGGAGAATATCAAAATTTTGACATCCGTTGTTTCTGACGCAATATATTTCATATAAAGAGCACGTATTTGGAATTAATGCTACTATAACTCTTATCACCATTGCATTTTTAATAAATAGAAGGACTTGAAGTATGAACTGATCATAATTATATATATGTACGATGTCTGCATCGTATCAGTTTAAAGATTAGATATCTAATCACACAAGGTTTGAGAGCTGTCAGTCTGTGACGCTAGAGAGTTTAACGTGAGCGCTTTGCAATAATCATAGTTTGATTAATATCGCAGTCAACAGAGCAAAAATAAAATACTAATTATCAATCATCCATATTCACCACATCCAATCACGTCAAGTGAGTTATTCTAAGGAACGCAAATTATTAACATTACAATTATAAAATATTTCTGTACCATTGTATAGACATATATTATAACTGTTATATTCTGGACACTTCTTACATCAAACAGCAATTGTATATTTTACTCAGTTTATATACTTTAATGTATTAAAATCTGTTATTATTGTGATCACTGTATAAGGTATAGATACGTCTGGATATATAAACACTAAATTCCATTTCCCCCTACAATGTTGAGCTCAGCGAGTACACGATGCTATCTGTGACATCAATAGTTCTTTTAATATCCGCTTATCTCGGATATCAAAAGAACTTTCATGCAATATTAACCTTTAAACCGCTAATCACAACTGTAGTCGTTTTAATTATTTGTTTTATTTGCCAATCAAATCACTGGGAATGAAATGAGTGTTTAATGTTTGCTGTTTGTTTGCAAAATGTTTGCAAAAATATGAGTAATTTTTAACCACTTGAAGTTGTGGATCGCGGTAGCGAGACAGAACTTTAAGTGGGTGACAATTTTAATGATTTAACTTTAAGGGTTAATATATTTGAATATAATTAAGGTTGTAAGCAAATTAGCTTGCTTGTTAATATTCACATCTTGCCGCTAATATAAGCATGCAAAAAGAAGCCACAATATATTTTAAAATGAACAACTCAAACCCCAAAATAACTTTTCAAGGCTTTTCAAGATATTTTTTTAAATTCAAGGCTTTTCAAGCCCTTGAAAACTGATTTTTTAATTCAAGGCTATTTAAGGGTTTTCAAGGCATGTGCGAACCCTGCATTGTATTTGCCAATTAACACGATAAATCACACACACCGAATGCTTCAAGTACACTGTCAGGATCATTGCCAACTACATTTATAGCGTTTGTAGACCGACCGCTCTTTGTTTGTATTCGCCTACAATTATGCAAACAATTTTCAGCCATAGTATAGATTCCCCCACAGAGTAGGGGGGACTTAAATATGAAAACACAAATACAGATTTGACATGGTGAAGCAGTAACTTTGTGCAATTTGTTTTACAAACTGGAAAACCTGTCGGGTGAGAAGACGGGTTTTACTTCATTCAAATCGGTCTGAACAGCTAATATGATTACAACAACTTGAAAATATCAGTAAATGTGAGAGACGATCTACAATCATTACCGCGTTTAACCCCTACAGCGCGGGGATCGACTTTAGACGTCAGAATCTGACGTCTAAAATCTATCCCCACACTGAAAGAGTAAAATATTTATAATGGCCGTAGACCCATAACATAGGTATTCGAATGGAGCTGAAAAAGTTTACTACGACATTCATGACGATTAAAAATTGAAAAGGGTTAAGGATGAGACAATCTAGGATGATCACCGCGGCTAAGGATGACCCAAGTGCTGATAATATAAGACATCTTCTCAAATTAGAGTGCAGAAAATGACACTGATTTACAAGGTCAAGGATGACAAGGTCAAGATGCCGCTTTATCATAACCTTGTAATAGCGTATCGATATTAACCCTTGAAGCCCTGAAATATTGTTATATAAACCAAGAGACCAAAGGGTTTTGTCAATTTGAAATCATCATAAATATCTTAGTCTAAGCTCTTTCCACTTCATTTGAATACCTATGTTATGGGTCTACGGCCTTTATAAATATTTAACTCTTTCAGTGCGAGGATCGATTTTGGAATTATACACGTCATGTTCTGACGTCTAAAGTCGGTTCCTGCGCTGAAATGGTTAATCATGTAGTTTATATATCATAAAGTATGAGTTGTAAATAAGTAAATTTTAAATCAATGAGTGATCTAATCAAGTTCAATTCGGCCTACGTAGTACCATTCGATGCTACTAACATAAATATATATTGCGAAAGGTGTTTATAAACAGTTAAATATGAATCTCAGTTCTATGCTATTTAATATTATCAAAAACTAATTAGTCTAAGTGCTGCATTTTGTATATTGTGATCTTGGAGATGTGATTCAAGTGATTTAAATAGAATGTTTAGTTTCCGACGTTGAATCACATTTTACCCAGTTGTGGGCAGCAAAACAACTGTTAAATGGACAATGATACGATAGGGCATCTTGTGAGCTATGGGTAATTTACAATGTTTAATAACACAAGTTCAGTAGTCAACAAGTTACGTATTGTCACTAACAGTAAAACCTTTTAAGTTCTTGGAACTATTACAATATTACGGTCATTACTGCGATCCCCATCTTCATATCACTAAAAGAAGGCCCCGATGGCTCATTCGATCCGGTTGTGGCTCGAAACTCGGACGTACTGGGTTCGAGTCCCGGTCGGGTCGGATGTTTGTCATCGAGGCTGTGCATATACAGTGTTCCAAACTATTCAAAGGCCTGGAGTATGCAGTACTGTCTATGGTACTGTGCTCTATAAATAACCCTTGAAGTGACCCGAAAAGAGTAGGGCATAGTCTCGACTTCGGACTTCGGTCTTCCTTCTGTCGCGATATTGGCGTGATTCTGCAGAAAGCGACGTAAAGCAATATTCACTCACTCATGTAACTGAAATTTACTTTATGAATGGTGAGTCAAATTGTACATCACTGTGACAATTCACTTTTGAAAGTTCACAGAACACAGCAGACTAGTATAGCATCAGTATCAGCGCTGTGGGGGTTAGCCCTTAAAGCACTAAGGAGTTGAATTACAATTTTGACCCCCTTAAAGTTGTACATTGCTACTGTAACTTTAAAACTGTCTACCATAACTTTAAAACTGTCTATGTATTAGATATATGCATAATTTAAATCAAAACACATGCGAATCTGGCAAATATAATGCTTATATTTGCTGAAAACAGCTATAGACGTGCATAGCACTTTAAGTGTTAACATGGCCTGAGTACTCTTCAAACGATAAGGTATATATGTGATGCAAGTAGTCAAGTAGACAAGTACTTAACCATAAAAATACACCGTGTTAGACAGTCAGAACACATGCTCAGAATACATACACAACAGAATAAAACCACGTAGCATCAAAGTCTCGTATTTCTGAGTACAGATAGTGATAATGAGATAAGTGAGTTTTCGGGAAACAATACATCATGCAGGGTTACCTCCAGAAATGTTTGAATGGGGGGGGACCAGAGTTTTAAATTTTAGTGCTTAAAATGGCCTATTTTAACTGAAATGACACCAAAATATGGAATATATATATTTTTTCTTTGCCAACAAGGGGGGATATCCCCCCTGTGGTGCTGAGTGGAGGGGTCTGGACAACCCAGACCCCCCCCCCCCCCTGGCAGAAACCCTGTCATGCATAATTGCCCCCCGATGATAAAATAATCTTGTGGGTCAAGAGAAAAATAATGAGAAATTGTACTTTTTGAAGACAAATGGTACTTAATAATCGCCTTCACATCATGTCAATGACGTCAAGTCAAGTTAAAGGGACTGGCCCAGGCTAAAATCATCAAAAAATCGGTGATTTCATTTTGCCTTCTTAATATGACTACATTTATGTATATGATGTAAACATGTCTATAGACTAGAACTGCAAAAGTTTTTTAATTTTTGTGTTGCGCACTTACCAGTTAGGCTCGATATAGAGCTGAAATTCACGTATTCTTATTTTTGACATGGTTGTCAATAATTAGAAATAAGTAAATTGTAAATAGGTTCATAATCTAACTAATGAGTAATGTATGACTAGAATTTGTGTTTGTTACAAGCCTAATGTTTCCGTGTAGAGATATATCCATGTCGTGAATTTTGACTCCATGACCATCAAATAGCCTAGAGGTTGGAGCCACTTACTCGAACACTATGAATAAAATTCAGCAACGACACATTCATTCCCACCAACTTCAAAGCAAAGCTCAGTCTTAATTTTGGCCATTTTTTTACCTCACGCTGTATTGTATAGCCCAGACAAGCATGCAATCTATTTATATAATCCAGTATAATCTGGTTGATCAGTGGTGGTGATATTGATCTTATTTGAGATCGCAAAAGATAAGGCATTATATGTCGCTATACAATCATGATATATTTGTAACTCACGTAAAAAGTGGCAGGCATCATTGTAATATATTTTACTGTGAAAGTGGCGTTAACCCATCTACCTTCCGGTGGGATGACATTCAATTTCTTTTTTTTATTTTGTAATGAAGTAGTACATGTGTATCCCACAGATCATGATTTTATTTTAGGAATTTTTAGATTTAAAAAAATATTTTCATCAACGTTTCTATGAATCCAATGAAAACATAAACAATGAAAACCTACACAAACGATTCGTATTCCTAAAGGACTGTTGAATGCTCCCACAGTATATGGGCCACATGTTGATCCAGCGTTGGGCAGACAATCAGTGCTGCAGATGTATCACCCCATGTCCTGACTTTAAGATACCAATTAGCGGCGTCTGCTTTCATGTGTCATGGAGTAGGCTTTGATCCACCATCTGAGACGTGGGAATTTGTGATATATAGTGTTGTATATAGTAAATTGTTTTTGTTTACATGGCAATATACGACCCGGAAATAAGACTATTTCAGCCTTTTTCGGTGCTTAGAATTTTTTTTTGACTTTCTTGTACTTTTAGTTAAGATCAGTAGGCTTGTTAGCCTCATATAAATCACATATTCAAAATTGAAAAAATTCTCATCCCACGAAGTCCCGTTAATATTGCCCGATTTCGTAAAAATATATTTCGGCCAAGTTTGTTTTCATAAATCCTCTGCGTCCCGGCATGTTCGATCAAAAGACAATCAGCACTACGAGCAACGCTCTGTTGGAATAGCGCTTTAGAAGAAAATATTTTTATTTTTATTATTATTTGCAGCACCTCTGAGCTAGGGACACCGAGAAGTTAGGCGCGTCTTTCTTTTCATTTAATTTTATAGTTTTTTGATATTTGACATCATCTCACCTCAGTTCTGGCTAGTGCTGAGATGAGATGGTATCAAAAGTGTTATTGCTGGTAGGGGCCCTACATATGCCGTAATGTCTTCTTTGGATTCCAATGGTTTAGGGAAAGGGAATATAGTGTATAAATATTTGCTAATGTGATTTTTAAGCGCATATATACGTCACTAGTAGATAATGGGTTAACCCTTACAGCGCGGAGATCGATTTTAGACGTCAGAATCTGACGCTAAAAGTCGATCTCCGCGCTGAAAGAGTAAACAATATTTATAATGGCCGTAGACCATAATAACATAGGTATTCAAATAAAGCAGAAAGAGCTATCCTATACATTTATGATGATTTTAAATGGAAAAAACCTTTGGTTTCCATGGTTTATGTAAAAATAATTCAGCGCTTCAAGGGTCTGGACTAGATCTACGATTGTCGCGACGCTTATTCTCCATTGTGGTGCACATCAAACTACATGTAATAAGGTGACAATAAGAAAACGTGACGCCACCTGGCGAGTTTGTTATCAAAACCTGACATCATATTTATCACATCAATGTAGGAATATCCATTATTTATAAACCCAATATAATAAACCGGATTATACATTTCTAAAAGAAAAGAAAAGTTGTTCTGCTTGACAAGGGCATTGAGAAAACATGGTCAATATTAAATTCTTTACAATATGAATTTTAGACTGAAAAATTATAAACGCTGAAACGTTGCGCTATCAAATAGAAAGTCAAGTAGTACACATTCAAATGCCATGTCGAGATACTTCAATTAGCAATATAATCAAAGTATATATCATAATGAGTTGTCCTCTAAATTCTCAGATTATTCTAGTCCACTAATTATCAGTTATTGTCAAAAATAAAACCTGAAAACGTAAATTTATCTGGCTGGGCGGATCTCACAACTCATGACGTCACACACAAATGCCGCGCATTATTGATTCTGGACTAACAGTGAAATCATCAGGTCAATGTTTCATGTTTGCTGTTTTGGTCAAGAACTGAATTATGCATATTTCTATAGGCTCGTTTCGCCAGGGTGAAGTAGGGCGAGGCAATGTTAGACGCTGGCCAGGAGCGGTCGTAGTGATGGCCAGCTTTTCTAGTCAGGCAGGGTTGGGCCGGCGTTTCGTGTTGACTTTGTGTCAGTTTTATAAAATTATATGGCACAGCCACACTTACATGTATTATAACCATCCAGACATGATAACATATCATGATGTCAAGAATAAGCTTCGCCCCCTACTTTTGGTTTTGAAAAAAATGATGGGGCCTTTATATGTGTTTTCCTACATAGTTTTGCTCAGAGATGAAGGTAGGTAAAAAAATATGACAAAGGTCATAATCTCCAAATGCACATCTTCACCCCCTAAGTGTGTACAATATGAAAGAAGTCCTCCGTGGGTTTCTGAGATATGTCCGGAAAGGAGATTGTTAGTGTCCAGGCTATTTCGGATGAGAGATGTAGGCCAAAAACTAGGTCAAAAGGCGCATATATACCCCCTCAGTGATGTGCAATACGAATGACCCCCCCCCCCCCCATGGGTTTCGAGATATGCTACGAAAACGAAAATGTTGACGTACGGATGGACGGACAGACACCTGTGGTGACGCCATAACCCCCGCCCCGACCTCGTTGGGCGGCGGTTAAAAAAACTATGGTCACGCTCTTCAATAGATAGTATTATTATCATTGGAAACTTATCAAGGTCTAAGTCGATAAATATGTTTTATCGATGTCAAAGTGGAAACATGGTTTAGCACGTTCCCAGCAAACACGAGATGTTGAGTCAATACTGGGCCAATGCCGCAAACGGCGGGGCAGCATTAAGACAGAATTGGACCAACGTTTGTTTCTGGGTCAAAAAGTCAGTGTATTTCGTCACCGTTCACATTGCCCAGTCACCAGTTATTGTCAATATAGTCAATACATCCAAAAATATACATACACTTGAGGAAATACAGGGTAGACAAAATATTTAAATTACGCTGAACCATCATCAGGTTTCCTACAAATAATGTGTTGAAAATAACATAGTTACATTTGAACCCAACAAACACTTGTGCTAATTTAGACTCATATGATACGCGATTCTTAAAACAGAGGTTAAAAATCAATATAATATTTCTAAATAAAAAATGTTTAAAGCATCATATCTGCAGTTATACAGATCGACATGATGCACAGAATGTACTGGAATGTGAAGTATCACTGTGTTTTCACCTGTCATATATATGTGACGTACAGCCTGGTATGTATATATGCTATACAATTGACTAGACAATGACCCTTATTGAATGCTGAATACGTGTCCTGTCTGATAAGAAAGATACGTTGTCATATGTAGGTGTTGTCATATGTAGGTGTGGATTGTTGATTTATTCATAATTACTATAAGCTGTAACTGCTGGTAAATTGTAACATCATATTTTTTTCGACATATTGGAAAGTCAATTATATCCACGTTTACTGTTTGATGATATATCCTATTAGTCCACGAACATTAGACTTTTCGATAAATCAAAGATGGCGTCCAAGATGGCCGCCGCCATATTGCGATATCTTCAAAATTGTGTAAATTAGTCAGTTTTAGCTCAATTTTATTTTGTAATATACTATCTCAACTGGTTTTGTGGTCAGTAAATCCATCTAGACTACTCCCAGACAATATTGATATATATTTAGCGCTTTTCTATTCCAAGATGGTGTCCAAGGTGGCCGCCGGTGTATTGTCATCATGACTTATCGGTAATCGGGACATCCATCTTGAATTTCTGGAAAAGCTGCAGTTAGATTTTCGGGGACTTTTAATATGTGAATCTAGATACCTCTGGGGACGTTTCCTAAAAAATTTAGCTTGTTATGAATTTTTTCCGGGTTTCAGCTGTTTTCAGGCTAATGGTCCTGGACTATATCATACTATACATTATTTCACTCTCACAAGGGCCACCTTTTAATCAATTCAAATTTTGTTTTAAAAATAAAGAGCTCTCATTTGAACAGTTCAATAAACAAATTTAAATTTGATTAGAAAATGAGCAGTATCACATAGAATTCAACGATGGTGAACAACATGTTAAATGAAATCTTTCTAGTATGAACGGCAATCCGCATATCAACGATAATCAGCAACATTACATGGCTGTTGAAATACTGTTAAATGTTTCTGTTGAATGACTGTGATCACAGCAAACATTACATTGTGACACAGCGTTGGTTTAATGTTTAATCAACAATGAGTGAACGACTCGTGTTTGCTGGGATAGTGTCCAGAGGTTTCACTATATATACTCATCGGTGACTGTAACACGAGCGTTCAGTGAGTAATGACCTGGTGATCACATCCGTAAATACCCGGAAATAACACCTCTTCCGTATTTAAAAATATACAAACACTCCGTCAACACGAGACGTTTACCCAATGTTGATTGAATATTGGGTAAACGACGTAAACGTTGGACCAATATTGACCCATCATTGCGTCATTTTCCTAAGTTTCCTGGGATATTTATTCCTGACGAATTGACATCTGATATCAAGGGAGGGAATCAATCATCAATCCCGTCATTCCTTTATCATTTAACCCTTTCAAGCCTGAATTTACCATTGTCATCTTCATCCACTACAAGCCGCGAATTGCTGTCGCAATTCTCGACTTGTAGCGGATAAAGAAGACTTGAAGTGAGTGAAAAATTACAGAAAAATGCCATGTATTGGTAAACTAGTTTCATGGAAATATCCGTTTAAAACACTTAGTTTTATGAAAATTGAGTCTGTTTTCAGGGATGTAAAATGATGCTTTAATGCATCGTGAGGACTTGAAGGGTTAATACTCTCACCGCTAGGCACCACTATTGTCGTTTTTAGTTTGTTTTATCAGCTGATCAAATCACTGATATTAGGAATGAAATGAGTTTAAATACCATTTCCTAATAAATTAGACGAGAAACAAAGGTAAGGTATTGCGCTATATATATAAGTGCTAAACGCGGACAATGGAATAATGTTCTCAAGGTCAAATTATCAGTGATATTGCAGCCCCTGACCTGCACAGGGGGGGATTACCACACCACAACTCACCTACGCATAGTGACAATGTTAGTGCTATGCCAGATTGAATACCCGCCGCTTATATATTGACCTATCATGGAATATCGTGCAAAATAGAATTATTCTAGAAAATTTCATATAATATATGTGAAATCAAAATGATCCAGAGATAAAAAATCAAAAGATCATAAATCCTTAAATCGATCTCTTGTTTTCAAACTGATAGTTGACATATCTGTTGGGCTTAGTCATGTACCATATCGAGTGCACGATCAACATATAGGTACTAGAGAGGAAAACCTGTATTTACACAACCTTACGTATCCACTATCTACTACTTGTTCAAATTTACACTACCGCGGATTTAAGAGTTGCGATCCGTTGCACAAGGTTGTGTTAAACGAAATAAGATCTATGGCTATACGGAGTATCTAAAATAGGCATGCAACGTCTGTATTACTCATTGTCCACGTGATTATCATTAAATGTACAAAACCATGAAAGGTTAAATTAACCGCTTTTCACCCACTTTAACTTGTGTCTCGCCACCGCATTCCACAACTTAAAATAGATTGGAATTGTGAAATCGAAGTCAAAACTTTTTGTGATTCGATATATGTCGATATTTATAATTATACAATTATATCAGATAAACGTTAATACAGTTATAGTAGTCATCTGGAATGACCGCCATAAAAAGCGTGACAGGTATTATACCATATATTAATCATCATATTGTTAATCATAGCATCATAGTGTCTTATCTATCTATTATCTGTACTTAACATTTCCAGTACCAGTGAGAGTAGATATGCAACTAAAGAGATAATTTTACTTCACTCAAATTTGAGGGACAATCTTTGTAATTATTTCAATCATAATCTGACGTCTGTAAACGTCAGATTCTGACGTCCAAAGTCGATCCCCGCACTGAAATTGTAAAAACATTTATAATGGCCTGTACACATAATATATATATTCAAATGAAGAAGAGAGAGCTAACTAAGACATTTATGATGATTTCGAATTACAAAAAACCCTTTGGTCTCCATGGTTTATACAAGGATATATCAGCGTTTTAAGGGTTAAATTAGTTTTACTAGTGACACGCTAAAATGACTCACACGTATTAAATTGACTTCCCTAATTTACAATGTAAATTAGACTACGGTATATAGGCCCACATGCGGCATGCCACAAAACAAAAAAAAATTGACACAATGTAGGTTCAATGTTGGTCCACCGTCTACGACGCTGGCCCAACATAAGGCCTACATTGGGTCAATCGTATTTTCTGGTTTACGGGGGTTATAAGGTGAGTAACAGTGCATCGTGTTTGGATTGTGAGAGTATTGATCAGTTTATCACTTGAGGACGAGTAGGAGGGGTTGACTCACGGAGAGAAATGGTGGATTATTTGAAGTAGTCTGAGACTATACGTTGGACATTACTCTTATCATAGCATATGTAGACGTACCGCGACACAGGAAGAGCTACAGTGTATAGGGCATATATAGCTTACGTAAGACGACTAAATTAACCAGTAGGACTGCATAGGAGCAATAGTGAAAATATGGCAGCGGCCAATATCACTGAAGATTTGCAGAAAGGCATGAAGAGCTTAATAATATGCTCTATATGTCAGGATATATTTGATAGACCTAAACTGCTGGGGTGTCAGCATTCGTTCTGTATGCCATGTCTAGAGCTCTACTATGTATCACAGAATGAGCAGAGACTTGTGAAGCTGACTAACTTTCCGTGCCCTCAATGTCGTAAGATGGTGTATCTGCCCTCTGATGGCCTGCCCGGACTGTCTGATGATCGGAAGGCCAAGGAGATTCTGGAGTTTGTGGATAAGTTAAACACGACCACTAAGGCCCGTGCTGATATCTGTGATGTATGTTGTTATGAGAAGAAGCAGGTTGACGCCACACATTTCTGTGTGCAGTGTAGTAAGTATTACTGTGTGAAATGTAAGGATCACCATGAAGGTAGTGCGCTGTTCCAAGGTCACTCCTTGATGAAGATCTCCTCCACAGATGTAGCGGCTCTGGAGTGTCAAGAACATAAAGATGAGATTAAGTACTACTGTAACAGCTGTAGTATAGCCATCTGTACTGTATGTGCTCTGGGAAAGCACTCTAAGCACGACACGTGTGATATGCAGGATGCCATAGAAAACAAAAAAGTCACAATTCAAAAATTATGTGACAATTTGAAAAGTCACGTAGAGGATTTCAAATCGGCTGGGAAGAAGTTACAAGATGTTGGCGCAGATCAAGAGGCCAGTTTTACACAGCTTAAAGACTCTGTTCGGGCACATCGAGTAGATATGGAGCATAAGTTACAAGAGCAAGAAGACATGATAATGCAGCAAGTGGACGCATGGAGGAACCAAAATCAAAGAAAGGTCAACCGTGATGCCAAACAAATTCAGCAGCAAAGCCAGAACATCAGCAAGCTATGTGAGTCCGCAGAGAGGATGCTGAAGCCTGAAAACTTCCTGGAATTATTGTCTGTACAGAAGTCTTTTCTCGATAACCTGGAGAAGATGTGTCATATCAAGCCGTCAAGCACTGGTTGTGATTCCCTTAAAGTACCTAAATTCCAGCCGCACGACCTGGTACAGATGGGTAACTTGGATTTGGAGCTTCCTACTCCAGAGCCCCCCACGCCTCATGGCATGGAGCCGTCACAGAAGTTTCGCTTCCCCTCCGTGTCGTCATCATCAGTACAGTCACCACAGGTGACCATCTCTCCCGCTCAGACAAGGCAGAGTGTGTTCACGTACGAGGCACCGTCTGGGACACAGAACATGCAGTCACAGTCAGAGTCTACAGAGCCTTCTGCAGAGACCACCTCTATATTACGACCAGAGACCAACTCTATGGTACGAACAGAGACCACCTCTATATTACGACCAGTGACACACACGAGGAAGCAGAAAGCACAGCGACCTGAAAGCATTCCAGAACGACGAGCTGGCTTAGCCTGGGCCATACAGGTGAAAATATTTAACTTCCTTTTTTTCTCATTTATAATAGAATGTGAGTGAACTAATTGCATAGTATAGGGGATAGATGCTGGTGTTTTTTGTGAATATCAATAATTTTTCAGACTGATATATTAACACCAGCCGAGTTCGCTATAGGCCTAATATATTTTGAATTTAATATCCCTTAGACTTTTCCTTTGCTTTCTCAATGACAATAAAATTCATTTCCCACTAATTTCAGATTGAGTCTTGCAGTTGCGACCCAAGAGGGTTAAAATTAACTAGTTAGTCTCACTTGAATCCTGCCAGTTGATTAAGTACTTTTTCTATTTCAAAAGCTGGAATCTAGGGTGTGGCTAAAAAATCGTAACAAAAAATATAATTGTAAGTATCTTAACCTTTTCAGCGCGGGGATCGACTTTAGACGTCAGAATCTGACGTCTGTAGTCGATTCCCGCACTGAAAGAATTAAAAATGCATAATGGCCATAGACCCATAACATAGGTATTCAAATGAAGTGGAAACAGCTAATAAAGACATTAATGATGATTTCAAATTGAAATTATTAGATTGGTAACTTTCCTGTTTCCTCTTTTGACAGAGTCAAGCTGAGACTAGAGGTGTCACGTATTTTGAGAACCAGAATTTGGTGAGCACAGAGCTGACAGAGCGCGGAGGAAACATCAAACTCTACGATGCAAATGGGAACATATTTAAGCGGATGCAGTGCGGTCCTGGTATGCCTGTACACAAGCCATGGGCGGCTGCCGTGGATAAAGACAACGATTGTATCATCGTGAGCGACCAGGGGGACACCGACCTGAAGATCCTGGACGGGAACCTACACCTGATAAACACACTGAGATCCCTGTTCAGGAGGCCATGCGGCATCGGGATCCTGAGGAATGGGAACTACATCATAAGCGACACTGCGTCATGGCGGCATCTCACCGTCCTCACTAATACCGGGAGGAGGGTGCTGGATTTCGGAGCCAGGACAAAAAGAGACAATAAGATGGTGTGCCCGCAATACCTAGCCATTGATCACAATGGGAGAATCCTCGTATCAGATTGTGGCGCACATCGCATCACGGCGTTCGACCAGGATGGCAACCAAGTGATGAGTTTCGGACCCAATCCGCACATTAACCTGGTGGAGGAGTGGAGCCCACAGGGCATAGCCATCACTCCTACCAATAACATTATAGTGGCGGACCACACAAGCAATAAGATAAGCCTGTATAGCCCATCTGGGGAACTCATACAGAATGTTGTGGAGTGTGATTACCCGCCCTGGGGTCTGGCTGTACACGAGGAAGGCATCATAGCCGTGGCATCTGACCCCTCCGTCATGGTGTATCAATGCGAAAACATACAACGCATGTAATTCACCCACTGATGTTTAAAACCTTTCACCGCTAAGCGCGACAATCGTCGTTTTTAATCCGTTTTATTAGCCGATTAAATCACAGTTATTGGGAACGAAATATGTGTTTGAACATCAAGATTTTTTTCTAAATGCTTGGTCTCAAATAAAAGAAATATTAGTAATTTTCACCTACTTGATGTTGTGGGTCGCTGTAGCGAGACACAACTTCAAGTGGGTGAAAATTTGAATTATTTAATTTATCGGTTTAAGGGTCAATGTTAGACCAGCGTCACAGACAGTGGCCAAGCATTAAAACAACATTGTGCTAGTACAACAGCACTTCTAGTTATCAGGTTATACGAATAATTATTGCAACGTTGGTTTAATGCTGGACCAGCTATTGTTTGGCTGAAAATGTATTTCTGTTATTCACAATATGATTGAAAGGACAGTTAATGAAATGGATACAAAAGGTGAAGTGGATAGAATTATTTATCACTTCTGCTCGAATACATCTCACAGTGAAGATGTAATTATTCATCTGACATATATTATATCATCACAAATATAATTTAAATCCATGCATAATAGAGTATTTCGGAGCATGATTAGAACCAGCTTTTTTGCTTTGACGACTGTAGTTTTCATAGACATATTATTTCAGAATGTAGATGCATTGCTAACATATTGTATCCTGAGCTGATTGTTTTACGCAATCAATATCGTTATGTGATATAATTATACAGAAAATATCCAAGAAATAGAGTTTACTCTACACATTTGTATTTTATTACCTATATTAGCTATATTACATTTTATTAATTATGTGTTAATTATATATCACCTGTGTTTTTAATAATTCTAATTCATTATTGCTTGACTGGCCTCGTGCTCGTCTCGACCTGTTCTCGTCAACCAAAGTTGATAACATGCTAGAAGTTTTTATTCAACGGTGATTCAATGTTAAAAGATTCTGTACCTTTTTACATGTTCTCAACTGGAAAGTCAAATAAGAATAAATAAACACTATTAATGACCACTATCCTTGTTGCATAGCGAAGTTTATTGTAGGTTCTAGAACGCTCCTCTGCTTGAAGTAGTGAGAACAGGTATTGTAAAAAATGCCTTTATTATTGAACATGATTAAAATGCTAATTCAATTGTTTGTTTACAAGCTGACAAACTTTGAAATTGCGAATTTACTGCAGATTGAACAAATTAAACCTAAAATTGCAATTTAACCATCGTCCTGCTGAATTCTTCGTACTATTTTTAATTAATTTGAAGTTAAAATTGCAAACGCTTTTTCCAGATTCAAACGACAAAAAATAGTTATTTATTTGATTTCAAACTTGATAAAAAAATACATACAGGCCCAGGAGGAAAAGTGTTAAGAGTTCAGTCATAATACCCCTCCTTAGGGTCCTTAGGGTTGAACTATGTATGTGTCACCTTGTGTTGTAAAGCGATAGATCCTTTCCTTTAACCCTTTAAGCCCTCACGATGCATTAAAGCATCATTTTACATCCCCGAAAAAACATTTAATTTTCCTACAACAAAGGGTTTTAGAACGAAAATGTCCATGAAACTGGTTTACCAATACATGGCAATTTTCTTTAATTTTTAAACCACATCAAGTCATCTTCATCCACTACAAGTCGAGAATTGCGACAGCAATTCGTGGCTTGTAGTGGATGAAGATGACAATGGTAAACACAGGCCTGAAAGGGTTAACCCTTACAACCCTGAAATAGTTTTGTATAAACCATGGAGACTAAATTTTATATCATCATAAATGTCTTAGTCAGCTCTTTCCGCTTCATTCAAATACCTATGTTATGGGTTTACGGCAGGATAATTTTAAAACTCTTTTCGTGGGGGGATTTACTTTAGATATCAGAATCTGACGTCTGTAATTCTGACGTCTATAGTCCGTCCCTTTGGATGTGAAAGGGTGTATCTGCCGCTTTGTCAAGTGGAAGTTACACCCTTTCAGATCCAATGAGACGAGTCAATCCCCGCGTCAGTCAAAGAGTTATACCTACCTGCTGGTGACGCCTGTACGCATCGTCAAACATTAACCCTTTCGCTGCTAATAACGACTAAAGTGAATTTAAAAAAAAATGTCTGTTTAAACATCAAGATTTACAAAAGTTTGCTCTCAAATTAAACAAGAATTCACTCGACGATATCTCGCCACGGCCATTACTGAACTTAACGACATTACTAAAATTAACGACATAAATGTGATAAATCGCAATAAATCTGCCATATTGTGCGATAAATTGGTCATGTTGAAAGAAATGTTAACGCTGAAGCTGACGTCGACAACGCCAAACTTCAATTGCAATAGCCCACCTTCTTTTTAAATTAAAAGGCGGGCTAATAAATATGAGTAATTCCCCCCCCCCCTTGAAGTTGTGGGTCGCAGTAGCGAAACAGAACATCAGGTATGTTCAAATTTAAATTTTAGAATGAATAGCTCTAGGGGTTATATAATCTAAGTTCAATATAAAATGCCATCAGAGATCATTTACATGAATGATCTCTGATGCTATTACATATTCAAATCAGGACTTTCACAAATTCAATTTGAAATAATACACTGGGAATTGTGTTAGTAATTCACATATCAAGGTGGAGGAACATTATAAAAAAAATAGACGGTTAACCCTCACATCGCTGAAACATTTCTGCATAAACAATTTTCACCATAAATGACTTAGTTAGCTCTTTCCACTTCATTAGAATACGTATGTTATGGGTCTGAACCCATTATAAATAGTTTTACTCTTTCAGTGCAGGGACAATCTTTAGACCTCAAAATCTGACATCTAAAGACATCAGATTCTGACGTCTAAAATTGGTCCACGTGCTGAAAGGGTTAATATAATATGAACTACCCTGGTAGCTTATTAGACTTTATTTGTGTTAACCCTTGTGCTGCTTGAACTGTATATATTCAAGCATGTTTTAAATGAATAGAAATAGCACTAAATTTGATCAAATAATCTTCGGTAAATCCAATAATTCAATATTGTGCTAGCAATTCCAACTTAGAATGAATGAAAAATAGAAGCAAACAATTCAGCAACATCTTAGAAATCTGTATTAAATCGAATAAAGGGCAAACATATGAATACATTTATTAGACAGAAAGTGAAACATTTCAACAATCAGACCACCATCAACACTAATACAGACATGGTAGCCGTATCAGTGATCATTGACTATCACTTAGACTGGATGTCTAACAAACAACTTTGTACTTTGCCCAACATGTATTATAATTGTGTATGGATTATTAGATTTATCTAATAGCTCTTCAATAGAGATTAATCAATGGAGTTTTCATTGATACATGTATAGACCTACATGAATCAGCTTGTACATTACTCTGATCAGGGACTTAGCCAGAGACCCGTCCAGCCAATTTTTTGCCTGGACGTAGAAAAATAGCGCCATATTCCACCAAATTGCATTGTCCAAGGACACCAGACCCAGTCCTGGCCCATCAATAGTTATTTTGGACTCCATTTTATCATTTCCTCGACTCTGACCAACAAATTTTCCAAAGGAATGTGCAAAAAAACTTGTATCTGTAACTTTCAATAAAAGGACAGCTGGCCAACATAATCCCTGCCCCTGCCAGCATCAACAACAGTCACATGATGTTGTGTATCTCTGTAGCGAGACACAACATCATGTTACTGAAAATTTACATTGAGAAGCTCTGAGCTCTAGGTCTTAAAAACAAACATATGGCTCAATATACTAACTTTGCAGATATTAATTATTTCCAGTCCTTTGACTTTAATGTTAAACCATGTTTTGTACTTCCACTACCGATGGAATGTTTGTGTGTATAATAATAATCACAATATCAAAATGATAGTCATACTGTCTACAAATGAAAGAGCGGCCATATTTTATAAATGTCAAATCGACTATGACAAGCTTGATAACTGATTTCAGACATAGAAATCATCGAGATAAGTAAGATAAAACATATGTGTGATATCAGTGTGGACCTCTGCATATATCATAAGTAAGATAACTCATACATACATGTGCTAATGGTGCAGGCCTGACATATATCAATGAATTTGCTGCAGACAATATGAAGTATTTCTGAATTTGAAAATTGACCATTCTTTATACTTACACTCGAGTCAATTTCCCAGTAAATTTGTTTACTGAAGGGATTTTGACAATCTTTCTAATGTTTCATCTACATTGTGATCGAATCGAAACAGAATAGATGTACATGATATATATATATCACTGTAACTTTTTTCAATCATACTTACCGTAAATGGTTCTGCTTGAATTCAAATAGATAACTTACCTTCTATACCCTGTAATATAAAGGCTTTTGTCTTTTTCACAATTTTGAAGAGCTTAAATTGCATTGCATCCTAGCAGATCATACTTGCCTAGTTTGCCATCAACCCACATTATATTGATAAATTAAACAAGATGTGACTGTTTTCGGCAAGAAAACATTAAAAGCATCCCCGTTAGATAGGCCTATTTACTAGAGGCAAGCCAGCCCTCTCACTCGGCTTAAGGACTGAAAAGGTTAGGGTCTCCAGCATGGGTTTGGTAGAAGGGGAATTCCCACTGACCTGGTTTTTGACCAATGTATTATTATCCAAGCTAGAGACGAAGGTTAGCAGTGTCTACACATGGGCAGGTGACACTGCTGAAGGAGGGTAGATATTTCCAGGTCAGGCCATGACCACTCCAGTATATATAAGAAAAATAATGACCACCACCCCCCCCCCCCCAATTATTTGCTCAAATGGCTACAGCAGCCATTTTGTTTTTAATGGATCCATCCCAAAAAGTTCAGATCATCAGAAATACATAGAGAACCATCCTGTCAAAATATCAACCAATCAAAACAACGGCTCATAAGTTATTGTGCCCACAAGCTTTTTGGGTGGCCATCTTGGAATCATATGGTCTTATGTAGAAAATAAATGTGTAAAAAAATGCATTTGTTAAAAAAAATTAACTCCCCCACACCTCCCCCCCCCCCTAAACTTGGAGAGACTACTCCCGTTATAAAACTAAATAAAATTTTAAAAAATGAGAAAAAAATGACCCCCACCCTCACCATGTCAACTTTTTTTTTAAATGGCTGCGGCAGCCATTTTTTTTTTATGGATTTATCTCAAAAGTTAACCAGATCATCAGAAATACCTAAAGAACAACCCTACCAAATTTGAAAGCAATCCAACCAACGGTTCATAAGTTATCGTGCCCACAAGCTTTTTGGGCGGCCATCTTGGAAAATGGCAGTTTTTGGCTCGGTGCCAAAAAAATATATGGGAAGAATTGCCCTGTGACATAAGTCATATATGTGAAAACTAAACAAAATCTACCAGTTAACTTTTTAGTTAAAGCTAAATTGAAGATACGTGGCGGGGATGGCGGCAGAGACGGGAAAATGCTTAACACTATAAGCATCCCGATATTATCGGGAATGCTTAATGAATTCCAGAAATGTTTTGTATACAGGCTACAACATTCTGTAAGTCATTTTGCTGCCACATGTAAAATACATGACATCACAAGAGAGTGTTGCCAAAATACACTATTTTAAAATTAAGTGTTACATGGTTATATATATATTCTGATAAAGTACTAATTATGTAATGCTTTGACTTGCAACTTAAAAGAGTTAAGGGTCACCCAAGAGGTGCCATTGGAATTTTATTTGTTGATTATTGAATTTTTTTTACAGAAAATAATGAATAGTTAAATGAAGCATTGCAGAAATCCCTTCTTTGGTGTTGATTAAAAAATAACATGAAACTGAAATGAATGATGCATAACAAGACACATCATTGAGATCGAGGGGGGGGGGGGTACTTTATTCATGGTTTGATAGTAAGAAATATTTTAATGCAAAAGCTAATTGCACAATGTCAGAAAAAACAGGGCGAGGTAAATATCTTAGATCTGAATGATTTAATATTGCAGGACTAATCTCTGTGGGTAGAAGGACATCTAGTGATGTGAAGTATTACTGATTGTCCTGTCAATTGATTGATTAATTAATTAGCTATATGTCTGTGAACAAATTGGTCTATTGTGATAATACATGTACCAAGATCTGGTCCAATCTATTACAGTATCTTATGTTCAGGCAGTCTAGTGATTTACATTCAGTTGTGGTATTGTATCCCTATTCAATAAATATAAATTTTAGGATATTATTCAAATTTAAATTTACAGGAAAGAGGAACACTTTTACTTTTTGCCGGGAGATAACTTAACCTTTCTGCTGCTGGAATGGTATATATACAGTTTCAAGAAAGTTTCAAAATGACAATGAAATCCGTAAAATAGTTTGTGATGCTCAGTTAATCAAATAACTGAATTTTTGCACATAATTTTTTTTGATAAATAGACATATTTTCGTCATTTAAAGTTGCATTAGCAATTCCAGCTTTAAATGAATGAAAAATAGAGCCTTATAACTGTCTTTAAGGGCATGTCAAGAATATAGCCTAATAACTGCTATTAAGGGCATGTCAGGAGTACAGCTTTATAACTGTCATAAAGCAAAAAAAAATAAACTGAGGTTAATGGTTCTTTGGAAAATCAACTGTGAACTCAAGCAAGGTTGGGAATGTTTAACCTGCTTAGATGATGTTGGTGTAGTGATGCAAACTAGATTGTCACAGCTGAGAGTGCCAGACGGATGATGGGACAAGACAGCTGGATGGACATGTTGTCTGACATCAATAACTTTCGCTCCAAATTTGACAGAAAGATCAAAATGACTAGGCTTACCTTTGTCTGTAGTAAGTTATCCCCACTGGCATATTCTATAAGAACACTTGTGATGGGTGACAAGAATCTGCCTAGCTCCTGACAAAAATATAAAATACACTGTACTAGCAAAATTAAAGTAAATTTATATTAGACCTACTTCCTATCAAAAATACAAAATATAAAATACTAGCAAAATTAGACAGAGTAAATATAAAATACCGGTACTAGCTAAACTAAAGTAAATTTATATTTGACAAGTAAATTAGCCAGAGCTAATTTTCTCATTTTTCACTCAAAATGAATAACAGTCCATGCTAGAGAAGTTCTATCAAGACAAAATTATAGTCTGACTGACAAAAGCTAACCTTTTCAGTGCGGACACCGTCTTAAGACGTCAGAATCTGACGACTATAGACGATCCCCGCATTGAAAAAGCGCCAAATTTATAATGGCTGTAGACCCTTAACATCTGTACATGTATTCAAATAAAGCCAAAATAATTAACTAAGATATTTGTTTTTGATTTCAAATTCATAAAAAAACCTATGGTTTCCAAGTTTAATACAATATATATCAGTGCTGTAAGGGTTTATACCTCAGGACAAGTTGTGACAGCCTCTTTACATAGATTGTGCAGCAGGTCACAAGCAAGGCAGGTAATATCAGTTTCATAGCCGGGTTGACATAAACTAAAAAAAAATGAATATACCCGGTAATATAATATTTGATGTAAGATTGAATTAAAGTAGCAATATTCCATAAAAACATCACTAAAACAAGCATACCTAGATTTGTCTACAGCGCGGATTGTATGAAGTAGCATGAATGTGATATCACGGAGTACAAATGCCCAGCTCCCGCCCAGCTGCTGGTGAAATTCTTGTAGAAGAAGATTAACAAATAATGTATAGGCCTGTAGAATCCTACAACACTCATGTGGGCGATGTTCCTGTCTCAGGCGAGTCGCCAAAGACAGTAATACTTTCTGAATCCCATCCTACAGGAAAAATATATTTACTATAAAAAACAACCTTATGGGAAGTCAAAAAATAACATTACAATATTAAAATACTGAGTATTTGACACACATTCAAATAAATATATCAGGCTTAAATAATGTTGTTGAAAACTAAGTCGAAAGGATTTTCATTTTATTGATTGCCAACGTACCACATTGCCAGGGTACCAGCAGTATTTTGTGAATATGGACCACATTTGTTAATTTTGGAGTATTAATACAAAGCTCATAACGACTACTGTATATAAGTTGAGCAGATGAGTCTTGTATTACATAACTAGTGCATTTTTTCACTCTTACTTATAGCAAACACTTTCTTATAGTAAACGTGTCCTAATTAAAAAAAGAACAGTAGGCCTACAAACTATATTTACCTGTGTTTTTGCCAGAAGGGACACCAAAGATTTGGCTTTTGTCCCGTGACCTTTAGTTAGGTACTCTAGAGTGGCAGTGATACTATTTGAATCCAACCAAGGTGGATTTGGCTCCGGGTCAAATGGCCTGAGGAGAAAAATCAGCAAACATAACACAGATGTGTAATGGTCTATCCAATTATACGTTCATTTATAAATCTAGCACACAGTAAACATTACCTTTAGTGTAAAGACGGTCCCCACACTTATAAAATTAAAAAAATCATAAAGGCTGTAAACCCATAACATAGGTATTCAAATAAAGCGGAAATAGCTAACTAAGACATTTATGAATTGAAAAAAACTTTCAGAGTTGTAAGGGTAAACATTGTGCTGAACCACCATCTGTGAAACCAGCTCAGCATTTATATCAAGGAAACTTATTGCTGATTTAGAAATTTTTTATTCATTTTAGGTGGTGATATTGAAATATCAGTCATCTATTATTATTTCTCACCGAACATACGAATTTTCATGTTTTCCCCCAGCATCCACTCTATCATGAAGAAGAAGTAAGACGTTCACTACAACTTCATCCAAATGATCAACTATATATCTCTCAATACTCTGAAAGTATAACAACATCTTGATAACTGTTATAATAAAGTAACTGAAATGTGTCCGAAAAAGTGCACAAATGCATCACTCAAATATATGTAGGAACAATAGAGTGGGAATCTTTGTGAGAATAGCAAATGTTGGTGACAAGTGTGGATCATTTCACTCATAACAAAAATATCAGAATTAACCATTTCCCAACACTAAAATTGACTTGTCCATTCGAGCAAGTCAATTGCCCAACTTGTCCAAATTATGATTTTACTTGCCCCGGACAATGGATAAGCCTTAATGTCGAGCTCTGCACATCTTAAAGACTCCTTTTATCTGACAACATTTTTGTCCTAATTCAACCAAATACAAGTTCAGTGAAAGTGAAGGTTCTCTATTTAAAGTAAGCAAATAAAAAATTCCACACAATATATTTTCCCCAGTATTTACCTCTTGCCTGACGACTGATACCAGTTTGCTGGTGTTAGGATGGATATGTCTCTTCTGTACAGTAAATTCATCATTATCCAGGTTGCCGTTTGCAGCGTAATAAGGGAGAACGTAGCACAGTATTCTGGGTATACTGCTGTCTATCAACTCGTCTCGCTCCATGTGAAGCCGCTCGGCAAGCTGCTGGACGTCCTCCGACTTGTTGTGGATTATCAGATTTGGTACAATAACTTTGTAGTTATCTCTGTGAAAAAAAGTTACATATTACAAAAATCTGTAACTTAACCCTTATCCTGCTGATCATGATTATTGTCGATTTTACCCGGTTTTATTAGTTGATCAAATCACTGTTATTGGGAAAGAAATGAGTGTTTAAACATCAAGATTTGTAAAAGTTTGGTCTCAAATTAAACAAATACAAGTAATTTTCAACCACTTAAGGTTGTGTATCGCAGTAGCGAGACACAACCTCAAGTGGTTGAAAATTTGAATTAATTAACGTAGCAGGATAAGGGTTAGGTAGTATCTCCTATTGCTTCCTTTTTACTCATTTTATGTTCGTCTTTTCTATTCATATCAGTTGTACATTTACACAGTAATGTACAAACACGTCCAGACCTACCTCTGTTTTACCTGACATGTCCGGTCGGTCCGATGCTATTGGGAAAGACTGATTTTTATGTTTTGTTAGAAATTCAAGACATGTTGAAGCTGCAAGCAAAACTCCAGCATGATACAAATAACTACATGTATTAAAAATTACCTTATTTATTTCAGTTAACATATTCCACATAGTTCATATGTGTGACATGGTTTATATTATGTATACCGTGATGGCGAACTACTACAAACCTGAGGAAATCCACTTGTTTGTCATATCCCATGAGCCGGTGAGGGAAATCAGCCATAACATAATCATTATCGAGCCACTGACTCAGCAAATAACAGATATGACAGGACATCAGACACTTTAAATCTGTATACTTGAGTTCAGCAGCAACCTCCGTCAAAGACTGAAAACAAATGAACACATCTTCCTCTGCATATTTCAAGGTTATCAACGCAAAGTACACCATGTACCTACAGGACGACTGGGTTGATTATGTCATACATGAGAATACCTATAACGCTCTAAGCATGACTGAGGTTCCTCTCTATACTAGTATACTATTAACCCTTACAATGCTGAAATATTTTTGTATAAACCATGGAGACCAAAGGGATTTTTCAATTTAAAATCATCATATAATTATGTCTTCGTTAGCTCTTTCCACTTTATTTGAATACCAATGTTATTGGTCTATGGCCAACATAATATCTTAATTCTTTCAGTGTGGGCACCAACTTAATACGTCAAAATCTGATGTCTGTATACCTCAGAATGAGACGTCGACACACGGCAAAAAGATGGTCACCGCACAGAAATGGCTAAACGCTGAATGAGGTTGCACTAAGTGGCTAACCCGTTTAATAAGAAATACATGCAACTATTTATTTGCATACAAATCCAAAATATAAAAAAAACAAAATAAAAAAATAATAACAATAACAATAAGTGAAACATTATCACCTTATGTAGGCAACTAATGATTCTAATGAGAAAACAAACTAACCAGACAAAAAAATAATTATACAAGAAAAGGGAGGAAATAACATTGTTTACTAAGCAGATTTTTTTTAATTGAAGTATCCACAAAACATAAATCAAAGCTGTAAAGATTAAACAATCATTAAACTCACCTTGAGGACTAGAGCTGGGTCAAAATTATGTTCTTTTTGCATTTGACAGCATCCAAATATGGCTTTCTTTTCACATACAGCACTGTAGCTTGCAATAGACGTCATGGTGTGTAGGCAAGTGCAGGTTCTATTCTGAATCTCATCTTGTTGCTCATCTGGACTATAGCGACCCTAGCGAGACATAACAAATTAATAGCAATAGATTTATAGTTTGTTGCCATTTCAGTGCACATTGTACACATTGTCATCTCTGTGGGGCAAAACATTGAGATGTGATGTGGGCTGGAAATGACAATGTGAATGATAACATCGCAAGCCTCACACACTGTGTAGAGATAACCCGCAAACGCAAAGAGGCGAGAAACATGCTACACCCCTGACAAACAAACCGCACATCAATTAATTAATAAAAAATATTTGTTCAAATTCCTATTTAAATCATTGATTAAAGGTCTATTAGTATAGCAGCATCCCCCGCAATAAATTTGAGTTTTTGCCCAACAAAAAATTATGGAGCTGCTCCATGGCAGCAATTTTGAATTTCAGTAAATCATCGGCATATTGTGGAGAATGTGAATGTAAAAAGGATGCCTGACATTTAATTTTTTAATTATCTAGATAAGATAAACTTTATTTTAAATCAGCATGGTACAGGTAAACAATAAAAACATTAGTCTGGGGCTATTCCACCGATCTATGGTATTAAAATTCAACAAAGTGTGGGGACCATCTTTAGACATAAATGTCAGATATAGACGCCAACGTCTATGGACGGTCCCCGCACTGAAAGGGCTAAATTATCATAAAAGTCTAAAGTCTAAAGCTGCACCTAACATATTACATGGAAAGGATAATTTCCTATCATCAAAACACTTGACAATTCATTGGTACATTGTAAAGACTATTAAAGTGAGAAATATCTCACTTGGAAATTGATGGTTTCTTGTAGTATGTTGTATACATTATCAAACATCAAATCTTGTTCCTCTCTATTGTATGGCAGGGTGCTGGGTGTGAACAATCTGTAAAAAGCCCAATGATTAAAAAGATTAGAATGGAAGCTCTAAATACAAAAAATAACTTGAATCAGTTGGGTAGAAGGCACATTCTAACAATGAGATAATTTTAATTGAAACATTGCACAATATGTTGCAAACTTATGGAAAGGATCTAGAGATTTCACTGTTTGCACTAAAACACATAAAAGCACATTTATATTGCATTGAGATTCACTAAAGTTTCTATAACAATATCAAAATGAAATATATTAACACAGTATAAGAACGAAAACTGTTGTGGTTGTACTAAACAACATGAAAGATTGTCACTGAAGATAAAAATATCACCCGTCCACAAGTTTTATATAAAATGCAATATTGAAAAAGAAAAACAATTATTTATTTTTAAGACATTAAAATATACATGTAGTTGGTTGGGTGAAACTTTTACAGTTATTAAATTGGTGCATCAATGGCACGAATATAAGAGCGATTGTTTCAAAGTTGTTGTTTCAGCTATCTTGCAAGGTTTGCCAGATCTCAGTAATATTAAAATAAATAAAGCTATTTTTGCCGAGAGAGGTCGTTCAAAAAGTAGATCAATGGTCATGACCTCCACAAAAGACACATCACCAACACCTAAGGATTGTGATATGCTCCGGTAATGAAAATGAGGACAGACGTGGAGACACCATAACTCCGGGGGAAAAAATGGGCATCATATTTTAAAATGCTCACTGTTCTCTAATGGGGGTAGGGGAAAGAATGATGATTTTCTGATGAATTCAGACACTGTTTGTAGGTGTTTAACCCCTAAAGCAGTGATGTCGACTAGAGTAGATATTCTGTGTTTTTATTGGCACCTGTATAACTGCTGATAACGAGTTACTAAAATTAAAATATGCCTTCAATCTCGAAAAACTGATATATGTTGGGACTAAAGTTCCACGAATTTTCAGTCACTTAAATTTGTGTATCGTGGTAGCGAGACACAACTTGAAGTGACTGGAAATCAAAATTGAAAACGTCAGAGATCTAGGTGTTAAACCCTTTCAGTGTGGGACCGTCTTTATACGTGAGAATCGGTCTTTAGACGGCAGATTCTGACGTATAAAGACAGCCCCCGCACTGAAAGAATTAAAATATTTCTAATGGTCGAAGGCCCATAACATTGGTATTCAAATGAATCAGAATGAGCTAACATTTATAATGATTTCAAATTGAAAAAATTCTTCGGTCTCCATGGTTGATACAAAATAATTCAGTGAGTTAAGCTCTTACATTTTGAGCTGGTCTGTCACTCCCATTCTGATGCTGTGATGAGGATCCTTCAGGAGGTTAGGATATTCTTCTATTAATCTTTGATTCTCATCACTCTCATCTGAAGGCCAGTGTGTCCATTTCCTTTCAGGGTCATTCTTTAGAAAGAGAGTGAAAAAAGCTTAGACATTATGTAGAAAAAGAACGCCGCTAAACAAATGAATGAACTGACACTGTAGCGCATCCTTATAATTGTGTATTTGATTTGAACTTCGTGAAAATGGATATAGCTCAGAGTGAAAAACACTTATAGAGACATTATATAGAAACAGAACGCCACTAAACAAATAAATTAAAGTGTAAATGACACTGTAGCTCATCCTTCTAATTGTGTAGTTGATTTGAAAATGCATCTGGCAGCCCTTTAACCATATCTGTGACAGGTGGCGCCTCCCGGAACACACCCTGTATTCACATCGGAGCATTGTATATGAATTCTAGTTAAATTGTGAGAAGTATAACTTGGAAACTTAAAATGACAGTGAAATCAGAAATATGGCAGGAGTACACCATATATACACCTCTACCTGGTGAACATTGTACAAAGATTCGAGTGAAAACTACACAAGACTCTCAGAAGGAAAAGCCGTTTCCGCGAATTGTGATGGACAATTGTGGATAGACAGACGACAGACACAGCACAATGACAAAAGCTCATCTGGCCTTTGTCCACATGAGCTAAGAATAGAGCACCTAAAATGCTTAATTCTCTAATATACAAATACCTTAATAAATTCTTTCATACAGATTCCAACAACACTTCTGGTCTCAGCAGAATATTGATTATCCTGGGTTAATTTCCTATAAAAAGATAAACTGCGAGATTTATCATGAGATCAGTACAAACAAAAATATGTAACATAAAGGAAATGCTATGATATATGATAAATTTAGTATTGAGTTGTTGAAAAAATGATATTTGATAAAACAATTATTTACCACTAATAAACCTGAAATTTCCCAAATTCCAGAGACTTAAAAAGGTTCATAAATTTAACAATCTGTTTTTTAAGTTACCAGAACACTCTAAGTAAATGTAGAGCTAGATCTCTTGTATCTTCCAGAGCAGAAGAGGTTGTGTTAGCAGCCATTTGTGGAATAAGAGTCATCAGATCATGAAGCTGTGCCATACACACCACCTGATCTTTTCTGTGGTTGCTACAGACTGTCCTAAAACATAAAAGTTAACACTTACAACACTGAAATATTTTATATAAACAATGGGGACTAAAGGGTTTTTTCATCTTAAAATCATCATTTATGTCTTAGTTAGTTTTTACTGCTTCATCTGAATGCCTATGATATGGGTTAACGGCCATTAGAAATATTTTACCGTATGACCGTATTTATAGGTCAGAATCTGCGTCTACAGACGTCAGATTCTGACACATAAAGACAGTCCCGGTGCTAAAAAAATTAGCAGAAGCACAATACATGTAGTAAAGTAGTAATATGGAATACATTTGCAAGTGAAGTTAACCTGATTCTTCGCATCTATATATTGCCACATTTCATCTAAAACTTAAAGAGTTAAAATGCTAAAAATTAATTACCCATATTGAAACAAAACATCAGTAAAGACTAAAAGTAATATATAACTTGATAGTGATAGACATGACAGCTGGGAAAAATTATATGTTTTAATGATATAATTGCTGAATTATAAAATGTAAATTTCAGACCCAAAAAAAATTAATTGTATACTTGTCATACTATAGGATACAGCATGGAGGAATTTGGAAAATTATGAGAACTCCACATCGATATATAGTCTATATATCTAGCCGTGTCTTATATACACACTCTGTTAGCCAGCGACCCGTGCACCATTCTTTTGGACGGGTATAAATTGTGCAAATTACACTATCAAAGAGGAAAATGCACGGGCAGTTATACAAAAATTAGAAAAAAAAGACGGGCAGTTGTCTAATCTAAGCTGAGACTGTGTTTAAACATGCAAGAAATGGTAAAAAAGGGCACATAATTTGTAGCCAGACAGCTGTTACTGGAGAGAATACTGTATTTTTACACGCACAATTTGATATTGAATGGTTATAAAAAATGTGTCATACTTTACTGTGTCAACAGCTACTTTAATGTATTCATCTTCAACGTGATCATGTTTCACCAACATCTCTTCTATTAGCTGATGCAACTGAAAGATATGTCAATAAAATACACTAGATGTAAGATGGATTTACCTGAACCAAAAGCAAGATATACAATTTAATACAGAGCTTGAAGCCATTCCACAATCAAATACATTTTTGAGATATTTAATTATATTTTAAAATATTGTAGAATAAACTGAGAAACAATGATGCAGCCAAAGGGAATGTGTGTTAGCAGCCATCTTAAATACACAAATTGGCCATTTTTTGTAACTAAAGCAGTGTAAGTAATCAGAGAATAGTCTCATAATGTTCTATGTGAATCAGATAAATGTTGGAAAATAAAGGGGCTTTGTCGAAAGTGTTGAAAAAGAAAACTAAAACAATAAGTCTCCACCACAATGTGGGTGGAGAATTCACATTTTACATCACTAAGCTCGACTAATCATTATTTATTTGTTTTATTACCAGTTTAAATTACTGTTATTGGGAATGGAATGTGTGTTTACAGATCACAATTTGCTTATGTTTCATCTCAAATTAATCAAATATGAGTAATTTTAACCCACTTGAAGTTGTGGGTTTATTGTAGCGCCTTAACCCTTTCAGCGTGGGAACGGTCTATAGACATCTGTAGACAAAAAAACTGTCCCCATACTGAAAGAATTAAAAAATTATGATGGCCGTAGAGTCTTAATATAGGTATTCAAATGAAGCAGAAAGAGCTGACTAAGACATTTACGATGACTTCAAATTGAAAACAAACTTTGGTCTCTGTGGTTCATACCAAAATATTTCAGAGTTGTAAGGGTTAATAACTCACCAAGTGAATATCAAAGGTTTTGTTCACATCCCATTCAGCTTCATCACCAAGTAAACCAAATAATTTCCTTTTAACTCGTTTTATATCATCTTTCTGTGTCTTCTTGGAAGAGTCTATGCCATTGCCTATGTCAGAGTCATTGGTTTTGCCGAATAAACAATAGTGACAGAGAAACTTAACAGCTTCAAGTGAGAATTTCTCATCTTCTGATAAATGTTTAAATGAGAGTAATCCATCACTGTCTGAAAATATTATATATTGGTTGTTGATACATAGAATAGCTGTGGGACACTTTTTGCAAGGGATTTCAAAATAAAAAGAATTCACATCAAGATAAAAAATCTGTCATAGCAAAGAAAACGTATAGAAGTACATAACAAAACTCTCCAAAAAAAAAAAAAAAAAAAAAAAAATAGTCACCAGCATCACTTGAAATAGAAAAGTCATCAATTTTGTCATTATCATCAACATCATCAAATCCTAAATCTGTGTCCATGGTGTCCATGGGGTCATCAAATCCCAAGTCATCAAAACCCATGTCAAACTTTTCCCTTTCATTGTTTCTATTTGACTTCATTCCCGCAGCTTTACTTGTAGAGAGAGCAGAAGCATGTCTACTTTGAGCCTGGAAAAAAATATTTACTAATTTTAAAATTAGTTATTAGTTAATGTAATCTAACGGTTCTCAAACATGATAAACAATATTTTGAAGTTTTTTTGAATATTTTTAAGTTTTTTTAAAAATCATTCTTTCTTTAACCCCCTTATAGAAAACATAAAATAATCACAAGGGACATGAAATTATTTTAATTGGACATATTGAAGGATAATAGAAATGAACAATATATATGTGTGAATAATTCACAAGACAAAAGATATTTAGTTTATTTCTTAAAATTATTTACAAAAATTATGTAAATAAAGACCTTTTCCACCAGATAATCAATCAGATGTCTGACTAGTTCTCTTGGGATTAAGCTGCTGCAAAATATCTGTAGTTGTCTAGATGTGGTGTCAGGCAGTGGCGTGCCTTCCCATTTCAATATCTCATCAAGTAGTGAAATAACATTGCCAATACATGACAATGATTTCTTCTTGAAATTATCTATCATCAAGAGAGTCAACCTTTTCAGCATTGTCTAAAACAAGAATGATTATCTCAGTTTAAAATCAATGTTATTATTGATGCACATGGACTAACTTATTTTTTTATTAAACTTGATTCTTCTATATTTATTGTTAAAATCAAAGTTTTATCTCTTTGATGCATGTATAAATGTATTCTTAAAATTAGTAAATTGTTTTTTTATCTATCACCTAAGGATTGAACAAAGAATGGTTCAAAGGATGGTAGGGTAAGAAAAATCAGTAATAGTTTAGCCTTTACAACACTGAATTATTTTATATAAACCAGAGACCAAAGGGGTTCTTTTCAAATTTGAGATCATCATAAACGTCCTAGTTAGCTCTTTTCAATTCATTTGAATAACTATGTTATGGGTCTACGGCCATTAGAAATATGTTGATACTTTTAGTGCGGGGACTGTCTTTATATGTCAGAACCTGACGTCTACAGACGTCAGCTTCTGACCTATAAAAGGTAAAAAATACATTATACCTGCAGAGCATTATTTAATTTTGTAGATTGAAGGTCATTCAATGTGGCCACATTATATACTAGTCTGCTCCTGAGTATACCAGCAATAAGCACACAATGCCAAGCGATCACTTCTATGTCCTGCACCTGAAAATATAAATATCATAAAAACAAAATATTTAAAAATATGAGTAGTGTCAATTTTACTCATAATTTCAAATGATCGGACAAAATAATGATTTATTGTCTGTCCAAAGCGCAGACTAAAAAAAAATGAGTAGTGTCAATTTCGTTCATAATTTCCAAAGGTAAAAATGATTAGACAAGATATTGATTTCTTGTCAGACTAAAAGTGCAGACTAAAGTGGAACATGTAGATAACATTGACAAATTTAATTAAATGTCAAATCAAAATATATAAGTCAAAATGGTAAAAACTGAAGTTTTACAATTACCGAGAGATTAAGGGTTGTTGTGATGCAAGGCTAACAAATCACAACATATTAACTAATTTGAGTCACATTGAACAACTGAAGGTGTCATGCCCAACAAGCAATTACTAAAAATAAAGATAGACCATCATCAGTTCTAGGTGTTGCTTGCTGGGAAAGACGCTTGAATATGTTAAATAAATCTCCAAATTACTTCTGGTTTTAAGGTGAAAATTTAAAGTAAACTACCCACTTGATCTTTAACCCTTTGAGTGCGGGCGACGCTTTTAAGCGCATTCATACTGTTTTTCCACAACTAAAATTTGACAGAAATTGAACAAATATGCATGTATAAATCTTGAGTAAAGCCCCCATTGTGAAATTTAGCAGGTTTAATTTTTAAGTGAGGAGGTATTTTCCTTTCATTTGAAGTTGGCAATTGCGTGAGCAATGCCAACTTCAAATGAAAGGAAAATGTTAAGTAGTAATGAAGCACTTAAAGAGTCAATTTAGATATTTAAATTGAATAAATACATACATCAGGATCGCTTGTATCCATCAGATTTTGACTTGTGCTGCAGAGCATTTCATCCAGAAATTCAGTCACATAATGTATCACACTGATCTGCTTTGTAATATCCCTGTTGGTATTGTCAAATGACAAGTCAGGTATTCTGGCAATATTAAATTTTGTTCTCAAAAATACATCTGCACAAAATTTCAGATCGGGAGACATTTGTTTCCCCGAACATTGTTTGTCCAATTCGTAATCAATATTATCACAGTGTCTGAATGTCAGTCGTGCAAGTAGATCTGCCATTAAGATTGGGTCTAAAGACAGAATGTGACTTGATTCAGTGCTAGTCAGTTGATCCTTATGTGGGAAAGCCCATGTGAGCAGTTGATGTCTTAGGGGATATCCACTGTACATACCAGTCTCTAATGTAACAATCACATTACACTTGTAGTTTTCTGGAATCAAGAGGTACCTCAAACATGAAATCAAGAAGTGTACAGCCTGATCAGAGAGGGGACTATGTGTCGGCAGAAACAAGTTCCATACTTCATTATCAGGCGTGACCAAATGTTCCTTTAACAAGTCAGACAATAGTTGAAATCCTTCTGCCTCAGCATGATGGAGGCTGACTAACCTGCAGAGAAAAAAAAAAGATTTTATATATCTAATATGTACCACAAATATCTTAATTCTAGCTGTATCACTAATACAAGCCACTCTCCAAAATGTTGTCTAGAATCAAAATCATATTTAAAATTCCCTTAAAAGGAGAATGTCAGTGTGATTGATCAAAGTTATCACAGATACAACAGGGAACATGCCATGAGCCAAGACAGCCACACAAGCTTTTATGTTATTTAAATTTTACAATACATACTTTTAAGTAAAGTAAAGTTTTTGCAATGATAACCCTATTACAATTTTTTGGCTTCAAATTTGTTCAAAAAAATTGTTCAACTTAAACATATCTATTTATACATATTAGAAGGTCCATTGTAGAATATAAGCGGAGATGCCAGTGGGCCATGGGCAAAAATCCGGATTTACTTTTTGGAAGTTGAAAAAGGCCATTTTAAGCCATATCTTACTGGATAATTGCGGATGATGGAAATATTTGAAGGTCCATATGACATGAAAAATTCCTTAGTAAGAGGCCTACATTATACAACATGTAGACTAACATCTATGTACATGCTAAATAAGTATAAGTACTAACCTCAGTGACACTTTCCAAACCTTCTGCCATATAATTTCAATTGCATCTACTGTAAAATCAGTGATATTCTTTTTCATCTGTTTATATCCTTTTACAAACGTACACAGACACCTCAGCAAGTATCGTGTGATGTCAAGCTTTCTAGAATCAGCACAGGTTTGCTGGATTATAGTTAGAAGAGGAACAAGTTCTGATTCAGGAATAGCACTGGGATATTTTTGTGTCATGTTTGTGACAAGTTGAACCCTGAACAAATAATACACCATTTTATATTTTAAAGTATACTGATTTTTCAACTTAAATTTCAACAACTAGCAAGTGATATATTGGTTTAAATGCATTTCAGATGAAGCTGTAATTATACCATTAAATTGTGATCAACACAAAATATATCTATATTATCCCCTGTGCTGCTGAATTGTTTGCTTCCATTGTTCATTTTTCCAGCTTCAAATGACGAAAAACATTTATATTTATGAAAAAATAGACATCTCCAATATTTGAATTATTGGATTAGCTAAGCATCTACCAAAATTATTTTATCAAATTTAGTGATATTTCTTTTGATCTAAAACAAGCTTGAAACGTACAGAAGAACAATTAGTAAAACATAGAATTTCAGATATGATAATGATCTAGTGAAGCCTAGTAAGAACATTGTATACCACTGTATTGCCTCGTGTAAGATTCACATAATACACAAACTGACCATGGAATGACAGTGAAACAGAGAGCTTGAGCCTGTATTTTTTCTCTCACAATCTCCCACCCTGTTTCCAGCCTACGTTTCTTGCATGGACCACTCGGCTGAGTACCATTCTGCATGAAAGATGCCTGGGTGATTTCCACAACAGATGAAGTATCTTCAAAAATCTAAAATTGAGAAAATCTCAGTTGAGAATGAGAAATATAACTTGTAGTTGCTTTCTGTTTTCAAAGATTTAATCCGGTTATATTTAAAGGTGGAGATACAACCACCATCTTAGCTGGCATGATCATTAGCTGGGCATGATATGCATGCCCAAATCTCAACAATGATACAAAACAGTAATTTTAATAATTATTATAATGTTATAACAGATCATATAGTAAAGTTAACCCCTTTCCCCCTAAGTTATCTAATTTAAATTTTAACGCACTTGAATTTGAGTCTTCACACAGTGACTCACAACTTCAAGTGGGTGAAAATTACCCAATTTCTTTAATTTGAGACCAAAGATTTGCAAAATCTTGATGTTTAAACACTCATTTAATACCCAATATCAGTGATTTTATCGGCTAATTAAACTACATTTGTGCTTAGCAGTCAAGCAGACTTCTAAAAGTAAAATATCTGAAATGTGGGCAATATACATGTACCTGATGACAAACATCAGCAGCGAGAGAGATAAAATTGTCCTTCAACACACTGTGTACAATCTCCCTGCCTCTGTAACATAATAGGAACATCTAGTCTTTCACTTGAGTCAATATGCAGAATATACAAAATACAGTAAGCAGCCAGACTTTGGAAAAAATAAGTTTAAAGTGCTAATTTAAGCTTTTATATTCAACCTTCAAACAAGAAAATTTACCCTTTGAAGCCTGAATTTACTATTGTCATTTTCATCCACTACAGGCCGCGAATGGCTGTCGCAATTCTCGACTTGTAGTGGATGAAGACAAATTGAAGTGGGTGATAATGAAAAAATATACTGTTTTTTTTAAAACAGTTCCATGAAAATTTCCGTTCTAAAACCACTAGGTTTCAGGAAATTAAGTCATTCTTCAGAGATGCGAAATGATGCTTTAATGCATCGTGAGGGTTTAAAGGGTTGAAGGAGAAATGAGCATTACAAATGTTAGATTGGCAAATGTTTTAATTCGAATTGTGCAAATATGAGTCATTAATACCCAGTTGAAGTTGGGGGTGCGAGACACAACTTCAAGTGGGTCAAAATTTTAATTCTATAATTTAGCACATTAACCCTTTAAACCCTCACGATGCATTAAAGTATGATTTTGCATCTCTGAAGAATGACTTCCTGAAACCTGGTGGTTTTAGAACGAAAATTATTATGAAACTGTTTTAAAAATAACAGTATATTTTTTCATTGTTTCCCACTTCAATTGATCTTCATCCACTACAAGTCGAGAATTGCGACAGCAATTCGCGGCTTGTAGTGGATGAAGATGACAATGGTAAATTCAGGCTTGAAAGGGTTAAGGGATAAGAAAATATTGTTCAGCAAGCTGAGTACATTTTTTCCAATTCACAGATAAAACAAGTAATCAATTCAAGACATTTCTCACCCTGAAGAAAATTTGCTCCGATTACCAAGCTCTTCTAAGTCGCAATAAATAGCTTCATATATTTTTCTCAAATTGCTCTGCAAAATAGAAAGTTATGCACTATTAATAAATAATATACAATGATACAGCATAAAAACACAACCTATAATGTATAAAACTCGGAAACAAAAAAAACAAACTTCAGGATAAAACCTCTGAAGTGGCTGGACTGTCATGTCATATATCTGGAGCAACAAGAAGCTAAATCAAAAATCAGTCAAACATCAGTTTCAAATGTTGCAAACAATGAACTGACAACTCAGAAAGACACGGTATAATCAGTATTGTGAGTAAGCATGTTTCGCCCAGGAAAATAGAATGAAAACAGCAATTTAGCCAGTTGTTGTCTGCAATAATTACTTTAATACAGAAAATTCAATACTTTTGATTGGTGTAAATTAGACTCTTATTTCTTATAACATTGAATACCATCAGTGTAAATCCATACGGCTCATGATGCCAATTGCATCTGCTCTCGATTTCAATTTTTTAGTTTCTAAGACTAGATTTTTGAATGACAATCTGCCTTGTCTATTTGATCAGATTTCTTTGAGGTGCAAGCCTGATCGGCAGTCCTCATTCAATCTCTGGCCTTACAGCCTTATAGGCTATTCATGTTCTATGATTCCGAGCCTTACCCCAGTCGAATCACTATATCAGCTTTTTATCAGTCTTATTCCATCACCTCAAGATTGGTGAGCACAGCCACGGCCTCCCAATCAGGAGGTTAGAATCACAGAGTAACAACATTGTCAGTGGCATACTTGTTGGATCTTTTCCGAAATACAGCATCACGGTTCGTCCTAACCCCTAAAGTGCAGATATATCATATATAAACCATAGAGACCAAAGGGTTGTTTTAATTTGAAATCATCAATGTCGTAGTTAGTTTTTTCGGCTTCTTTTAAATACCTATGTTATGGGTTTGCCGTCATTTTTCTAATTCTTTCTGTGTAGGGTTCGACTCAGAAGTTAAAATCTGACATCTATAGATGTCAAAATCACGCCAGAATCTGACGACTAAAGTCGATCCCGACACTGAAAGGGTTAATATATCACATCAAGACAGGCCTCCCTATCAGGAGAACAACCACCCTTCTGCTAAGCGATGTGGACTTATTGGACTAGGGCAAAATTCTCTTTTAATCCTCATCCTTTATTTAAATTTTCAACCACTTGAAGTTGTGGGTCGCGAACTTCAAGTGGCTAAAAATAACTCATATCTGTTCAATTTGAGCACAACTATTTGCAAATTTCCATGTTTAGACACACATTTCATTCCCAATAACAGGTATTTGGTCAACTAATGAAATAGGGTAAAAAAGACAATAGTCGTGATCAGCAGGATAAGGGTTAAGATGCCTTCATATTATTATAAAGCATGAAATGAAAAACATAAACCTTCCACATATCCCAGTTCACAGCAAATGCACCTTCCCCAGTAGTCTTAGTTCCATTAGGATGATGTGCTGCCATCTGCAGCTGTAATAATTGTACCAACTGTTCCTAAAAAAAATACATTCGATTCAAAAGTTTTGTTTGTTTCATATTATTCAGTATATACTGATAATGCTGTTGCACTTAACTAATTTTTAAAGTTTTAAAAAAAATTGAAATCGTGGAAAAATCACCTTTAAAGATTCAGAAGGTCTTTTATTACTCCAGATATAGAGCAGAGGGATTGTAATTTGTTCACCAAGTCTGCAAATCTGAAAGCGGCTGTCAACAGCTATGTGGAGGCAAAGAAGATTCAGTGTTGACACCATGTGCTCAATGACAGCCATGCTGTTTTCTTGTCTGCATAAAAATAATACATGAACCTCTTCATGTACACACATTCAAAAATATATTCCTTTATTTATTGCAATAAATGTACTCCAATAACATATTATTGGTTATAGTACTTGATTTCGCTGAATCTACTGAGGAGCAAAATTTACATATAATTTTTTTTCTTGAATAAGAAATAATTATTTAAGTCAAGCATTTATTTATTACATAAATTTACCATAACAATGTGGGACTGTATTTTTAAATCACAATTATATTATCTTGAAAAATGTCAACCTATCATGAACCATAGGTTTCTGAACATACTTTATTTTGCTGAAATATTCCTGCAACAAGGGAAGGATCTTCCTCCCTTTGATATCACATTGTCTAACTGCAGCCTGCATAGCCATGTGAGTCACTCGTGCAAAAACTAAACGATCAGTATTGTTGGAGACTTTGACAAGCTGATGCAAATATAAATGAATCAAATCTGAAATTATATAAAAGGAGAATATTAATCAGCTACAATTCTAAGTGATTGCATAGGTTCAATTTTGCTAAAAAACCATTGGAGCATTTACAGGTGGTATTCAAAGATATTACAAAATCGTGGGAAATCACTAAATTATTACAAAAACATCCATTGGTCAGAAAAGCACACAATATTACTTCTGCCAAAAGAGTTATGTTTTTGATAGTGTTTGTTTGCTTGGCAGTCCATCAGAACAATTACTTACGAAGTAATAACCTGATTTGCATAAAACTATTACTAGAGGTGCGTCTCGGGCCAAGCAACAATCCATTAAATTTAGGGGATGATCCAGATTACGATCCGGATCCATTACACAATCATTTGCACTTTGTAAGATATCCATATATATTACACTGTAAACTTTATTCAATAGGGTATATTTTCAAGCAATTAAAATGCATACCATGCCAGATTTTACTTGATAGCTCACACTGGTGCTTGTAATTACTAAGAATATCTTTCAGAAGAATACTTGTCAGGTCCATCCCAAATATACTCCGAGTAAACTCATCTTTCATCACATCCAGAATATGACTGACAACAACAATGCTTTTCAATCGTTTTCCACCTGCCAATATAAAATATTAAAGTACATTATCATAGAAAAGTGTTTATATTGATTTTCTTAACTTCCAGAGCGGCAACTGTGCACACATATTTGCAAATTTTGATTATCACAATGTAAATGACACTATAAATCTATTTTATCTTGAAATGCATAGATCAAATGTAATTTCTGATATGTCAATAATTTTATTTGAAACCATTCATTGGATCAGAAATATTTACAGTACTTACGCTTGTCTGCCTGCCTCACGATCAGCTTGAGCAGTGCACATACTTCCTGCTTCTTTTTTTGACTTGTGGCTGAGCAAACATCCTTAGCCTTTTTCAAAGCAGCATCTTCTCTCCATATCAGGTTACAGGCAATCTGCAATAACGTCATTTTTCAATTGATTATTAACAATTGTTCATACGCTAGAAAAGTTCTTTGGTGAAAACAAAGCATCCACCATGGCATTAGCATAATAGCAGTGTCATTATGATCTGCTAAGAAGGCGATAATGGTAGCACACATATTTCAAACAGTTCCTGTTTTCAGAAATACATCAAAACTGACTAATGAAAGGACCGAACCCAGCTTCAATTTCAGCCTAAAGAAAAATGATTATGGCAGACAGTTCAATCTGGCAACTAATTTTTAGCAGCCTCCAGTCAGTGAGAAATATCACATTTTAAAACAAATTTTAAGAGCAAATATATGACTTTTTTTTAAATATGCCATTCTCAAAAAATCTACATTTAACACATTTTAAGGCCTGATAGTTAGAAAAGCAATAACTAAATGCATAACCATCAGTAGTGATAAAATAAATTGTATTTCTTACTAAATATGTATAAAGAAGAAAGAAGTGATCACATCTATTCTAAGGCCAGATTTTTTTTTAATATATGTTTTACGGGCCCACCGACATTTATTAACCAAAATAAAATAAAAATAAAATTGTCCTTTTTTTTTCAATTTTTTTTCAATACGCCAACATGCTATTCCTTATAATGTATTTTTTGCCTTGTGAAAACTATCTGATTTCATCATGTTTCTTTTGAAAACTCTTTGATTTCACCATGTTTTGCAGTGACACACAAAACTATCTCTGGCCTATAAAGCCGTCACGCATGTTTACCAGATGCTGAGGTCCTCCCCACAAACCACTCTTATATTTATCTGATCCACCACCTCCAAAGAGTTACACCTTTCAATACATTTTGCATTTGCAAGATTCCTTTTTGAGATATATCTGAATTTTAATTTAATTTTTATTCCGGATCTCGACATTGCATCCTGGCAATTTCCGCCCGTAAAGCATATAATAAAAAAGTCTGGTGTAAACCTCAATTAAATACTTATTTAAAAAAATGTATTTTGCATGTCTATTCTATTTCGCATTTCAATCATTATCAATCAGATTAAATAAATGTTATTACTTTATTGATGTTAACCTTTTAAGTGCTAAGCACAACATTAATTGTTTTCAATCTATTTTAAGAGCAGACTATATCACTGTTATTGGGAATAAATATGTGTGTTTCGACATCAATATTTGCAAATTTTTGGTCTCAAATTAAACATATAAGAGTAATTTTTCACTCACGTTAAGTCGTGGGTAAAAATATGAATAAGATAACGTCAAAGGGTTAAGTGTGGGTCATATTATATTGATTTATTATTCTTTTTTCATATTATATAGACAGTATATAAAAGTTAAAATACTTTGTAGGCCATTGTACATTGAGCAGTGGATGTCAATTTAAGGGAATTTTATCGTCAAAAACATCAAGGAACTTGTAAGGCCACAGTTTTTTAATTTCCTGTTTTACGGACCCGCCAACCCTAATTTTCGCAATTTTAGAATAAAATTAAAATTCTAAAATAACATTTTTTTCATTTCCGCCGACCTAACCCATCTTGTATTTAAATAAAAAAAAATTAATAACCTAATTTCCCAAAGAAAACAAATAAAATAAATTTGGGGTGTTCAATACAGTCCGCGGGATTGCGCCATTAGCGCACAATTTTCCCAATTGCGGCACTGTGAGAAATCCCATTGAGCCACAGTGGCGCTTAGCTGTAAACATCATCTTTTTGGAAGTTTTTGTTTGTGATAGCCAGCCCTGGAAGCAGACACCTGGGCCTTTCGATCATCGATGGCCAAGTATCAGACCTATGTGATCGCATATTCTAGAATTTGTCGTTGTGTTCACATGGCTGCCCCATGTGACCTACACGGGCCAATCGGGAACCAGCTTACTTCTGGATGATTCTGGGAGCCAATCACATGCACTGTATTAAGTGTATGTGAATGATCAATAAATTAAAGATTGGTTGCTGCTCGTTTGGACCATGTTCTGTTATGTTATGATAGTCAGAAGTCATCCAGTGGAGTATCAGGCTGAAGGTGTGCTGCTGCTTGGAAGGATACTTCAAGCAGGCAGACCTGTGTGTTTTGAAGGCAGGCAGGCCTACTGAGCTAATGGGCCTTCGCTGACAGTTTATTACATACCTGTACTGATCTACAGTATAAATTAGCAATAATTAGAATATTCATTCAGCTTTTATACAATGTGACTATAAAATGCTGTTTTTAATGGTGCCCATGCAGATAGCAGATGTTATTCATCCTTGGCCATGCCATACGTTTTTGGTAGACTGTTCTTATAACTTTGATTTAATGGCAAATGTAGCAGGGGGTAGATCAATTTATTGGTCAACATTAAAAATGTCCCAGCATTCATTATTGTTGATAGTTGAATATGTGATATAGGCCTAGGTTTACCGCTTAATAGTAAATCTTATATATTAAGCCTTTATCTATAAAAGTTTTCTGATATTCCACTTCTGCATCAAACTTCCAACACTTCTGCAACAAAAAAACTTCTCACAGCTTTGGAATTTGAAAAAATGAGAGGGGGTACTTGCACCCTCAACCGGCTTCCCAAGGAGTGTCTAGCACCTAAGTGCATATTTGGGTTAAGTGTTTCAAACTGGGGCTACCACAATTTCAATACTGGTAGTCCGCCAGGCACTATTTTTTTAATCATTTGACGAGCCCATAATTTTTGGCCCCATTTTTTAACACTGTATGGGCCACATGGCTGCCTCTTTTTTCATTATCTAAAACTTACTATTTATGACCTTTCTTTCTCTGCATGCTGTATGCATGACGTCGTCTGATTGGCTAAGCCCAATCCCTCATGAGTGGGGATTTTTAATTGGTCTACATACCATACTGTCATTGTTGAAGAAATTGGCGTCGTAACCTAATTTAAAATTATTTTTTTTGTCTTCCGACCCTATTTTTTTGATGAAAAAATAAACAAGAGCACACTCGATAATAGCCCGCCGCCGAATTATGATAAAGAAAGTAAAGACGAATGTCATCACGTAAATAACAACCCAAGATATAAATGGTATGTTAAACCAGCCGCATTTCAAGTTATCGCGCCCACAAGGTCAAATTATGGACGTAAAATAAATGTCGACCATTTTGATTTTTTTACCGGCCATTATTGGGCTTGTCCAAGAACTGCTTATTAGTAACATGCATAACAAACTTGAAGAGGATACTTGTGAAAATGTTGAAGTTATGGCGCCTACAAGGTCAAATTATTGATGTAAAGTGAGAAAAATCGCAATAAATCGGCCATTATGAATTTTTTTTCAGCCATTATTGAACATGTCCAAGAACTACTTATTAGTAACATGCATAACAAATTTGAAGAGGATATGTGAAAAACTTTTCAAGTTATCGCGCCCACAAGGTCAAATTATTGACGTAAAATGAGAAAAATCACAATAAATCGGCCATTTTTTTTTTTTCTTCAGCCATTATTGAACTTGTCCAAGAACTACTTATAAGTAGCATACATAACAAATTTGAAGAAAATATGTGGAAAACTTTTCAAGTTATCGCGCCCACAGGGTCAAATTATTGACCTAAAATGAGAAAAATCGCAATAAATCGGCCTTTTTTTTTTTTTTCGGCCATCATTGAACTTCTCTAAGAACTACTTATTAGTAATATGCATAACCAGTTTGAAGAGGATATGTGAAAAACTTTTCAAGTTTTCGCGCCCACAAGGTCAAATTATTGACGTAAAATGTGAAAAATCGCAATAAATCGGCCATTTTTTTTTTTCGGCCATTATTGAACTTGTCCAAGAACTACTTATTAGTAACATGCATAACCAATTTGAAGAGGATATGTGAAAAACTTTTCAACTTATCGCGGCCACAAGGTCAAATTATTGACGTAAAATGTGAAAAAACGCAATAAATCGGCCATTTTCTTTTTTTTTTCGGCCATTATTGAACTTGTCCGAGAACTGGTCATTAGTAACATGCATAACAAATTTGAAAAGGATATGTGAAAAACTTTTCAAGTTATCGCGCCCACAAGGTCAAATTATTGACGTAAAATGTGAAAAATCGCAATAAATCGGCCATTTTTATTTTTTTTTCGGCCATTATTGAACTTGTCCGAGAACTGGTCATTAGTAACATGCATAACAAATTTGAAGAAGATACGTGAAAAACTTTTCAAGTTATCGCGCCCACAAGGTCAAATTATTGACGTAAAATGTGAAAAATCGCAATAAGTCGGCCATTTTGAATTTTTTTTCAGCCATTATTGAACTTGTCCGAGAAGTGGTCATTAGTAACATGCAAAACAAATTTGGGAAGGAAACATGAAAAACTTTTCAAGTTATCGCGCCCACAAGTAAATGTTAACGCCGACACCGACGCCGACGACGCCGAACTTCAATTGCAATAGCCCACCTTTTTTAATTAAAATTAAAAGGCAGGCTAAAAAGTACACAACTCCTAAATTTTTTTTTTTTTTTATTTCGTCCTCCAACAGTCTAATCTGGACAAAAAAATCCGTAAAACAGAAAATTAAAAAACTGTGACCTGAATTCATCAAGAATGTCAAACATTAGCTCTAGTGAGCATGTCAGTATTTAAATGACTTAACCTATAAAAAATGCTCCAATAATTGTAGTGGTGAAAGTCACATAAGTTACCTTGAACAAACTATGCCACGAGAAACTCTTCTTGCCATGTTGATCAGAGTTGATGTCCAGAGCATGTATAACATTAGGCTTTATAACTAGCCGACTCAGCTTCTCTATCTGCTTCTGCAAAAAGCAAACAACATGAATTAACCCGTACAACGCTCAAATATTTTTTGTACCATGGAGACCAAAGGGTTTTTTCAATTGGAAATTGTCATAAATGTCTTACTTAGAGCGCTCTCTCTTTTCGACTTCTTATGTTATGGGTCTTATTATATTTTTTATTCTTCAACTGTCTTTAGTCTAAAGATGGTCCCCACGCGGAAAGGGTTCAACAAAATACCTCATTGCCAAGGCAGTATCCCTTAAACTGATTTTAATTTACCATGAGATGCGAATTGGTACTGCAATTGCAACCAGAGTGAATGAAAAAAACTGATTTCATAAGATACCCAAGTGTAATATATACATTAAAAATTCAGATTTTTTATTTTTTCTGTTGAATTAATTCCAATCCCAATCACATGGTGCATAAATGCGACAAGGGACGGGTGTTTAAAAGGTCAAATTACAAAATAAATCAAGGATTGTAAGCATTTATATACCTTTCTTTCTGTAATTTTATCTGTATCTGCTGCTCTGCACACAGACACTAATTCTACCAATGCGTCCATTACATCTGACTTGTTCGATAAGCACTGGTGCTCACTACCAGCTTCAATTGAAGAAACTGGAAAAAAAATGTGACATCAACAACATAATCTTACACAATGTGTTTCTACATATAGCCTACTGATGCACAAATAAATCTGGTACATGGATAAAGATCATTCGAACACTTTTTGAAGTCTTGAGTTCATATATATGATTTATCATGCGCTAACCGTAACCCGGGTTACGTCGTGATGTCACCCGAGCTACGTTGTGACAGCAGAATTACAGTCTAGGACACAATTATCTGTAGCGCATGTTTTTCGTTGATTTATCCATCAATTTTCAACCGATTCTCATGTACAGGCCATTTCCAAGTCATGTCCTAACATTGGTAAAAAAGTTATATGCAGTGTTTTGAAAGTTACACCATTTGACATCAAGTAAATTGAAAATATGACGTCCCTCTATGAACCCATTACACTAATTCTGGAATTTTATTAAATGTCTAATGGTCTAACTTTTGAATTATTAAATATAATTTCGCGAAGTTTTCACCAATGTTAGGACATGACTTGGAAATGGCCTGTGCAAAATTGCAAGGAAATCGGATCAGAATTGACGAAAAACCTGCGCTAGAGATAATTGTGTCCCAGACTATAATCTGTAACCTTCAGGGTTCGAAATTAAGAGTAGTCCGCTAGTCCGAACACTAGTAAAAATAGCTGGGGACTAGTAAACATATATGTTTACTAGTACCACCGGTCCAGTAAAAAACGGCGCCTCAGTGATTCCATTTATCCTTAGAGGGGGAGACGTAATTGATCGTGCAGTAGGCCTAGCGGTATTAAGACAGCGGCCGTTGTCTCAGCATACGCTTGTACCCCAACAAACACAAGCTGTTGACCCAACGTTGATTAGATATTGGGCCAGCGTCGTAGAGGGTGGACCAATATCAAATCAACGTTGGGTCTTGTGTTCACTGGCGTGTTGGGGGAGGGGGTTTTATCAATACTGACAACGACGTCGTGTCAGTGTTGAGGCGATAAAAGAGAAGGTGGCCCAGCACTGGCACGGCTCCGGGCCGTAGTCACATGCACAGTTAATCCCCAGCCAACACAGGGAACATCATGACATGATGATGGTTTAATTAATGTTGGTCCAAAGTCTGCCACGCTGTCACAAACTTAAAACAATAATGGGTAAATATCAGCATTAAAACACCAGTGGGTGAATATGTTAACTTAGCTGTATGTACCACTGGCCTTACCTGCATGCACTGTCTGTCAGACTGGCCTTCAACCAGCACTAATTGACCGTGCATTCCCACCAAACACGGGACATTCACTCAATGCTGTTTCAATGTTGGGCCAGCGTGTCAGTAAAGTTTGTGGCGGGATTCACGTTACACGACTTGGCCTTCTGGAATTTGAGGCTCCGTAATCATGAATTGTCACAACTGAACTTTTCATTTTATTTCAAATTAAGCGTATATATATATATGTTTACATGTGGTGATCGAGCTAACATTGTCAAAGCTTTATTGCTGCGCCTATTTCCTTTCAACGTCGTAATAAAATATTCCTATGTATTTTAATCTCTCCCCACCCCCCTCAGTGTCCCCACTGTTTCACAGCCTAGAAATGAATGCTGCTCACGGACTGATCTATTTAGAGCCTTACCATGTCTAGTTTCTGGTGTGACACACACGCTTCATTCCTCACGACAAACTTGTAATTAATTTTTAGTAGAAAACGATTCCAAAGCTCAAGGCTATAATAAGATCATGCTTTGCTATTTGACTAAGGCTATGGCCCCGAAACGCCCAGAAAAGCTTGATAGAAAATAAATGATTAAGAACAAGAGAGAGAGGGGCCGTATTTACGATAAAACGAAGAGAAGTAACATAATGTCAAATTTACATTAAATGTATATTTCAGGACTAGTAAAACATCTACCGGAGTAGTAAAATTTAGGTTTTAATAGTCCTGCTCACTAGTAAAAACAAGGCTCGTTGGGGACGGAAAAAGGCCTCAGCCTCTAATCATCGTTTAAAGTGAAAATCATTTGAAACAAGAGCACATTCGACAATAGCAAAACATAATAAAAAAATGTTGAGTGGATCATGTTAATAAGAAAAGTTGATGATAGGAGGTGGCTGCAGGTCGGCCATTTTTAATTTTATCATGTTGGAATTTTTCATGGTATATCCCTACCTGGAACTGCACATTTTGTTCTATAGTAATGGTCTAGCTATCTGGTCCGGTTTTCCAGATATTACGCATATTAAAAAAATAATGGCCGATAATCGGCCATTTTGGGCGCCATGACCTAGTTTCTGTCCAAATCTTGCCCAATTTAGAACTCATCCTAGTTATTAGTAAAATCAGAAATAGATAAAGAGACAAGAAATATGCAACTCTTAAGCGTCATATTCATCTAAAAACGTCCGTTTTGTATCTGCCGTAAGTTGAAAACTATAAGTCTGACAGTCATGTGTAATATATCGTTGGAAAGAGAAGAATCTAGCGGTTCCACATATTGTAAAATTAGTGTCAAATGGCTATAAACACATCCGCTAGAGAGAGCAACATCTACCCAACATTTCCGCCTATTTATCTAAATTACAACTCCTGGTGAAGACAGTGTACCGCCCCGTTAGTGCAGCGATCCTCCTTAGAGTGGCGCTGTGCATACTGCTGGGCTATTTTTAGATCTGTTGTTGTTTGAACCACTTGCGCGTTGAGCTGCCCCATGTACTGCATGCCTGAGGATGCTGCTAGACATACTGATCTGCTTATCTATATAGGCATACACCTACATACACAACGGCGACTCTAACAACCATTATATTCTCTATATCTCTGCTAACAACACCTATCCACTCCAAAGTAAACTTAACCAAGGAAAATAGAATCAAATTCTAATAGAATCAAATTATATTTTTCTTGACTTAACATATGTAATATCCACTCCTAGAGTAGGCCCCTACGACCATTATTATTATTATTATTATTATTATTATTATTATTATTATTATTATTATTATTATTGCATTTATATTGCGCCTTATCTCAATTGATTCTAAGGCGCAGAGTAACTTAGCAAGGCCTGTTATCATTCAAATTCCAACTCAGTCGCCTGGGAGATATACAGCTGAGCTGCCATTGAGGCGCATCAAGCTATTTTCATTCCAAGCAAATTCGCCTTATGTGCCAAGTACTCACACATTGTGGATTTTCTGGGGTCTCGCCGGATGGAAACTGCGCCTACGTCCATTGAGGTTCTTTTACGTCTAACTCTAGGTCAGTCAGACGAGCCATCTGATTTACGTGGTTTTCTGAGCCCCACAAGTGTATAGAGCACTTGGCAGTCCCTGTGGCAAACCTTCCTGATACCCCAGGCGGTCACCCATCCAATTATGAACCGGGCGCGACGTTGCCTAACTTCAGTGATAGAGCCAACACCGATGAGCTGACGCCGTATTCCGTATATAGACCATGTCATAAATCTATTAAATGTACGTGCCTTCCCAGATCATACCAAGGAGGTTATAGGTTCATATAACCTCCTTGATCATATGAACGGGCCATTTCACGTTCTACTTCACACTGATCACGTTGATATAGGCCTAACATTGCTATTATAACTTCACAAAACGATATAATTTATCGTTGTATCTGTTTATTTCTCAGTATCAGTTTTAATATTAGTTTCACTCTGTAGTGTATGTAAATCTTGACGATGGAAAACCCAAGGACACAAACAGAACATGCAGTTTCGTCCGACGACAGTGGCTGCACTATATTGTCTCACGAAGATGGAATGGTCAAGTTTTCTGTTTCTGCCAAGACCCTATCTGCTCGACAAACGTGCACATTGTGAACAATGGCCAGCGTAGATACATAAAGGCTGGATGATATTTTACAGAAACTGAGTGAATGTTACACATTTTGCAACGGTGTCTGCAAAGACGAGTTCAGACGTGTGTGCTCAGGTATCAGATATCAGACCAAATCACTGATAGAACGGACGTACCCACGTCTCTGTCATGAGTTGAGTTCAAGAAATGTCAACTTTGGTAGGGCCTACAAACGGACAGAAGCCACAAAAGCTGAAAGAGTAGATGTGTTGAAAGGGACTAATAGATGTAGCGGTTGTATTACAGCCTACAGGAACGTCCGTAAAGCTAGCAAGCTAAACTTGCAGGTTTAATTTTTTACTTAATGATGAATTAAGAAATAAACGCTTGATTCATAACTCCATCTACACTATAATACTCCTCAGCTTAAGAGCAAAAAAATAGAATACAAAACAAAAGAAAAAACATATCAGCAGATCAAGAGCAAGGTTTGCAAATAACAGAATTTCGTGGAAATCAAATTCAGTGAAACCTCGCTATAGCCGAATTTCGTAATATTTGCGTGTTTTGTCTCCACCCTCTGCCTCATCTCAGCGCAGTGTCTGTATTTTTTTGTCTTTTTTAATACAGCCATGTGGTCCCATGCTTTAGCGTTGAGCGGCATTTCGCGAGTCGCCTGTCAACAAACTCGATATATTCCCACACTGCTGCGCCAATCATGTCCCAGCGTCGTAGACGGTGGACCAACATTAGCTCAGCATTGAGCCAATGTTTTGTGTTTGTTAGGACGGTTATGTATGCTTATTCTTATGTATGCTTTTACAGGCTCGATTACGTCTTGTAGGCTCTATGTATACATAATGCGTTTTTTTCGGAACTCTGTTTGCAATGCTTAAATTAAAGCACTACGACATGTAAGTGAACAAAAAATTATAATTGAATTACAGCAATGTAAAAGTATTTTTTTATTAATAAAATAAACATCCTTATGTCTCATAGACAGCTGACTTTATCTTCATAATTAAAATAACTTTGTTTTTTTAAATATCTGAATATAGTATGTCTATGTAAAACGAGAGGAACTAAATATTTTCATTCAGGCAATTTTTTTTATAAATAGGCCTACACTGTCAAGTCAACTCTCTCTCCTAAATTTTAATATAAAAGGCATCACCATTAACGTAATAGGCCTATTTGCTTTAAACTTTAAAGCTATGACGTAAAAAGTCCTCGCAATTATTGTAGTGATCAAAGCGCAATGGTGTAGGCCTACTTGTTGATATCATGACTCTGACCTTTAATCAATAAGCCTTGAACACAGTTGCTTTTGTGGTATTTCGAATTGTGCTGAAAAACAGATCTAGGGGTAGTGACAAAATTCATGATCAAAGACAAAGTGCTGGTGACAAAGTTCATGATCAAAGGCTGTAAGTCACCATTCTTCATACCAACTTCCACCAGCTACTGAAAGAGAAGCTAGGGATGTACATGTACATGCTCATCTCAGCTTGGTCCTTCATCCGGAATAGTTATGAGGCAAATGAGTGTCCGTCAATGGAGGCCAAGATACGATTAATACCGATGCTTTTTGATTCATGTCCATTAACAGATGGTGTAACTCCAGTTGCGATGTTCCATATAGAGAGGTCTTAGAAGAACTCCTTTGACATAGATAAAGTAGCACTTCCTGTGTGTTTTTGCATCCCCTGAAAGTCTTGCATGAGTGGCTTATTTGTGTTGCTTACATGTGCTGTGCGTCACATTAGTAAGTAAGGGAGAATCCATCGAATGACGTCATGGTAGGCTCACGTGATGCGTGTTGACCGCTCCCAGAGCGGTGAATACGCGAGCCCAAAACGAATACGCATCACGCATGACGTACATGTGGAGTCGCACTTTCTATTTTAATAATACATTTTCAACCAATCGGTGGTTATACTTACTTGGCTGCTTCCCCAAGATCGGTCTGCGACCTCGAGAAGCCTAGCCTTGTTGTAGGGAGGATTGATATAATGGTCATTTGATAATCTGCACACGTTTTTGATGTTCATTTAGCACTATAATCTAAGGTGCTTTAATTTGCTTGGTATTTCGAAAAGCGCAGTTATAATAATTGCAAATATGTAAAAAAAACGGCGGCCATCTTGGATTTTAAGGTCAAATATACGTCACAGGATTCAAAGACATCAGAAATAAATTTCTCGACTCATAAAGAAACCATAAATTGTGCATTTCTGTGCCATAAACCATCTAAAAATGAGGTTTTATTTATATTGTGGCGGCCATTTTGTTTTTTGTTAATTTGAAGGTGAAGAACACAAGCTAGATAGTGTCATCCGGGAGATTCGAATTCAGCACACCCAAACTATGTAAAAACAAGTGAATAGCAAATTCTTTTCAAAAATGCCGAGCATGTTTAGATATTTCGAAAAGCAGCCCTGACTATTAGAGGGAGTGACCATTTCGTGTTGTGTTCACACAACTAACATGACTAACGAGATGCGTTCCCCTGATGTTGGCTAAATGTTAGATCACTGTATGCGACGCTGGTCTAGCATTAAACCAACACTTGTTCAACGCCTTCCGTTTGATGTGGAGCTCCTGATGTGTGTACAAAGGTCACTGGTCCCCATGCGAGTCACGGTTTACAAATAATTTGGTCAGTATTGAAACAATTTCATCTATAATCTTATAATAGTTACCAGTTTGTTAAAGACGCCTGTTTTACTTTTAGTCTGATATTTATTTAATTTCAAACCGCAAAAGCCTTTATTGGAGACCTATGGTAACATATCAGCGTTATTTATATTTTCACATGTTTTACACATAAACCCCATTTTTATAATTCCGGGCTCATAAATTATCTTGTATTATATGTCTTCTATATAATGCTCAGATACACAAGTTGATAACAGTTTTGCAGTTCATGCCTAATAATATCTCAAGCTGCTTCTTTGAGTCACATTGAGGCTGAGCGCTTTGTAGTTGCCATGACCAGCCGAGATAACCCTGCAGTGCTCTATTGATGTGTTTGGCGTTTTGTAGCAGTTCAGGTACCGGGATAGATTACAGCCTCCAAGCCTACTACCGAAATATTGTACAAACAAGCCTGTGTCGGTATCATATTGACGGTCACCAGGTCACATACAGATATCTACGACTGGCTAGTAAGTTAGTGATGCAGATGGGGAGAGAGCAGGGGTAGATTCAGAGCTCTAAAAATAGCATCACGTGTAGAGCACGAGCCAAGGAACATGCCTCAGAGTGTCAACAAAGCCTCAGCCAATCAGAGGCGGCGTGCATGCCAGCCGTTTTCCCCACGTCTAACAGGCCGGGCGACACTGTTCCCCAAGCGTGTGTTGGTGGCTCAAAATTGAGAAAGCTATGTATATGTGGTACCACCTAGCGAGCGGGTTTACAGTCGTTATATTTGGATATTGCCGTGACTGCAAACGTGAGATTCGTCTCTTTCCAACGATATATTACACATGACTGTCAGTCTTATAGTTCTCAACTTATGGCAGATTCAAAACGGACGTTTTTAGATGAATATGACGCTTTGGAGTTGCATATTTCTTCTCTCTTTATCTATTTCTGGTAAAATGGATATCTGGTATTAATTTTGGAGCAAAACATAAAAAAATGTTGAGTGAATCGCGTTAACGAGAAAATTTGGTGATCGGAGGTGGCCGCAGGTCGGCCATTTTTTAAAGTTCTTTCATGTTGAAATTTTTCGTGGTAGGCCTATATCCCTACCTGAAACTGCACATTTTGTTCTATAGTAATGGTCTAGCTATCTGGTCCGGTTTTCCAAATATTATGCATATTAAAAAAATAATGGCCGATAATCAGCCATTTTGCCGGCCATGACCTAGTTTCTGTCCGAATCTTGCCCAATTTCAAACTCATCCGAGCTATTAGTGAAATGGATATCTGGTATAAATTTTTGGAGCGAAACATAAAAAATTGTTGAGTGAATATGCCTTGGGGAGAATTTCCCCTGTCTTGAAAATGGTTTTATTTTAGGGCTAGTATAATAAAAAAAGGGCAGGGTAGATTTTTGGGGGTAAAATAAGGTGAATTAAAGGTAAATTTGAACACGGGCATATTCCGGTAGTATATATAAGAGCGACGTCTCTAATAATACCATCATATCTTTCTAATATTAATTAATTAATTATAGCACGGGCATATTCCGGTAGGATATATAAGAGCGACGTCTAATAATAATACCATAATATCCTTCTAAATATGCCTTGGGGAGGATTTCCCCTGTCATAAAAAGGGTTTTATTTTGGGGCTAGCATAATAAAAAAGGGGCAGGGTAAATTTTTGGGGGTAAAATGAGGTGAATGAAAGGTGAATTTGACCACGGGCATATTTCGGTAGTATATATAAGAGCGACGTCTCTAATACAACCATCATATATTAGCCTAATTAATTAATTTTAACACGGGCATATTCCGGTAGTATATATAAGAGCGACGTCTAATAATAATACCATAATATCCTTCTAAATATGCCTTGGGGAGGATTTCCCCTGTCTTAAATAGGGTTTTTGTGGGGCTAGTATAATAAAAAAGGGGCAGGGTAAATTTTTGGGGGTAAAATGAGGTGAATTGAAAGTAAATTTTAACACGGGCATATTCCGGTATCATATATATATAGTAACGAATATTCCCGTACAGCAGATGTTAAAGGGTTAATTGACTGCATTCCTCAAATTCCTACCAAATGACAGGTAGGAAATGAAATGCGTGATCTTCAATGTGCAAGCGCTAATACAGCATTGGTTCAGCGTCTCGTGTCTGCTAGATATAACTATGGTCTGTCAACCAATACACTAAATGACGGTGAATACACTAAATTGCATTGATTGTAATCATGGCCATAATGAATTATTACGATTTACCATTTTATAATTTGTATGTAATGCTGGCATGATGTTGGTCTATCATTTACGTTGTTGGCCCATCATTCAGCCAACATTGGCTTAATGTCTCGTGTTTTCTTAGATAGAACATGGTCACAAAGAACTTGGAATAATATTTGCCGAGTCTCGTACAGGAAGTTGTAGGATTTGGGTGTTGTTAAAGTTGGAGCTGTGTCGAACATGGTGTGCCAGCATTAATAAAACATTCTAACATTATACGAAGATTTAACCTATTTCTTCCAGTTCCACAACTCCAACGGGACACGGTAAGATTCCGTGATTGAACTGAACTGAAACGTCTGAGGCGGGTGTATCGTTATATACCCGTACGGGCATATTCCGGTATAATGCCAATTCTGCTTTATTCCCCCCTCTACTACTCTTCTCTCAAGTTAAAAAGTCAAACTCAAACTCTTTTAAGTCAAAGTTCAAAGCCTGGGCATGGCGGTGAGCGATATTATGTGACTAACACCTGCACATAGAATTTCACTTGAAAAAAACCATTGTCATTCGTATTTATAACTCGAAAATGAAATATATATACAGTTAGTTTTATTTTCTATACAAAAGTACCAAAAATAGTTTTTTATTTTGGAGTATTTACTTGAAAAACATCAGATTATATGACTAAACTGAGGTAGCGCGCCATTGCAGAGATATTGAGGTATCCCAACACAAAATATACAAAAAGTGGAGGCCTAGGTTAGAGCTACACATGTATGTTTCGCAACATAGTCACTTTGCCCAATAGTTAGTGAGACCAAGCGATAACTTTTACTGAATCTGGGGAAACAGGCCTTCAGATTTGGCGTGAGTGATTGCTCATGCACACCAAAACTCACGCAAGTGTAAAGTCAGGTGAGCAAAATACAGCTCACCTCAGTGTTGTCAATTTTTTTTAATTTAAAATTTATAGGTGTTTTTTTTCAATTTTCATCAAACAGTTAGCCATTGCATTTACCTATGGTTTCTCGAGGGATCAGGACGTCTTATAGAACATAAATTCAGTTGCAACCTTTCATTGCCACAAAATATATGGCAACTATTTACTGTTTAAACCATATGTTACTTCAGAATTGTTTATTAGACTCAACAACACAATAATTATTGCAGAATACAACAGATGAAAAATATCAATTTTTAGATATCCTATTAATTTATACCCTTTCCAGAGTGGGTTTTTTCTAGTATTTGAGTGGCCAGCATTCAATCTCCAGGAGTGGGTGCTAGAGTTTTTGTCTCTGACAAATTATTTATTTCAACCCGGCTCGAAAGTGCGTTGAAAATTTCAAATTTATTACATGTTTAAATAGTACAGATCTTGACGTGAATATTTTTTTCAAAAAAAATTCCGGCCCCTCTTCTGGAAATTTATTGGTGGCCCCCTTATAGTAATAGCAGTTATTTTATCTTTGTTTTTGGTGCGAGAAATATATCATGTAAGAATATTATAACATGTCTATTTCTTTCAATTATTTTAAAGCATTTATTGCTTGTATATCATTTATCAATAAAGGTCATTCTTATGTAAGCATTTATACGCCTTGCATGCCAGTCGTCATAACATCAAATATAAAAAGATTTTGAATCTGTGTAAGTATATATATGTGACCTGCCACACGGAAAGGCTCTATGATATTTTTGTCGTTGAGTATAGCCTACAGTAGCTAGAACCTGCTATGAGCAGCCACCCTTGTAACACAGAAAAATTGGCCTTTTAGGGCAGGTAGCTGCTCACAGGATCGACTCATTTATATAGGAAATGCCATTTTGGGGAATGGCCAAGTGGCCTCCCATAGGAGGTTGGCTTCTCATAAGAGTGGCTGCTTATAGCAGGTTCTACTGTAGTTATGTAATCATTAAATTAAATTTTAAATGACGTTATAAATAACTATAACTAAGCCGCAGAGATGTAAGCCTATCTTGTTTCAAGGCGGGTCACGTTATGTTACCCACGTTGACAATCTATCTGGCTGATTATTTTAAAATAAATAGTCACTGTGGAATAATCGGCGGATCAAATCTAAATATATTTAACAATTTCTAGCCTTGTGTAATCACACGAGGCTAGAACTACTGAGGTTAAATTATCAAAACAAGGCAAAATTCTCACATTACACAACGGACCTATACAATTCAAAAATTTTGACAGGACGAGGGCGTCATTGTGGCAGAAATCGAGCTAGAACTGAGGGTGCACATGGGTAAAAAACGAGTCAAACGAACAGCGAATCGCCTGTTCCTTGGGTCCGAACATCAAACATTTCAGCAAATAGTGTGCAAAACTAATCTAAAAATTTATATCTATTTTTATTTATATTTTTATCATTTTTCCCTTATAAAAAGCGAACAGAGAGGTCAAAAAATGGGTAAAAAGTGAACTGGGAACAATCCATAATTTCTAGGACCCATGTGCACCCTCAGAACTGCCACATATACGTGGGGCAAATATATGTGAACTACATGAACAGGCTATTAATAAACTCTAGAACAACCTCTAGAAAATTTAGCTCAAAAATTAAATTAGACAGCATGTCTAAATGCTGACGACATACTTTCCGACCACCGCCAGAGCTGGGCCTAGCTATAGCAGGCTATACATACAGTAAACAACATATGGTTTGCCACTGCTTTGTCGTAAAATGCAAAAAATCACAATAAATCAGCCATTTTGATTCTTTTAAACCGTTATTGAACTGATCCGAGAACTGGTGATTAGTAACATGCATACCAAATTTGAGCGGGCTAGTCAAAAACTTATGACCACACCCACAAGATAAAATTATAGACATGAAATGCGGAAAATCGCAAATAATCGGCCATTTTGAATTGTTTTCAGCCATTATTAAACTTGTCCAAAAACTGGTCATTAGTAACATGCATAACACATTTGAGCAGAATACATGAAAAACTTTTCAAGTTATCGTGCCCACAATAAATGTTAACGCAGACGCTGATGCCATTAAACTTTTGCAACAGCCCACCTAATTTTGATTAAAAGGCAGTCTAAAAATCAATCATTGGCCTACAAAATAGAAACCAGAGCCAAAGGCATCAGGTGTTTGGGGCCAGACTGTGCTATAAATAGCACAGTCATGTGGTCGCTGACAGCAGACAAGAAGCAAGTATATCTATCACTGTCAACCCCTCCGAAAACTCGGATGCAGTTATGAAGTGAAGGTGGGAGTGGGGCGGGGGCATTTAAATGGAGGAACTGAATCATGCAAGTTGTCTGCTTGTCATTGTTACACACACAAAAATTGTCTTGACATCACTGACATAATTGACATCACAGACATCACTTGACATCACTGACATAATTAACATTTCAATGGAAACTAGTAAATTTCCTCATGTAAGACCACTACTTAAAAAAACATCTCTTCCTAAAAACGAACTAAAAAATTGCAGGCCTGTATCCAACTTGAGTTTCATTTCCAAAATCTTAGAAAAGGTGGCAGCCAACCGGCTGCAAACTCATATAAAAAATAACTTAATCTAATCTAATCCATTACAATCAGCCTACAGGAAACATCATTCCACAGAATAGGCTCTACTGAGAGTACATAACGATGTCTTTATTAGTATGGACAAGGGTGAAGTTACGGCTCTGATCTTGCTTGACTTGTCGACAGCTTTCGACACCATTGACAATGCTACATTAACAGATAGACTTTCTGATTGGTATGGAATATCTGGCCAGGCTCAAATTTGGTTTTCTTCTCAAAATAGGCAACAATCCTTAAAAATTTAAGACACTGTCAAATAAGTCACACTCTCATATGAAGTTCCACGTACAGGGCTCTGTGCTGGGACCAGTGCTTCTTACATTATACACTACACCACTCAGCGCTATTCTACTATCTAGTTTTGACATAAACCATCTTTATGGCGATGATACTCAAATTCACATGTCTCTATCAGTTTCAAACGCAAAGGAATCTCTTGAGAAGTTGCAACATTGTTTAATGGGTATGTCGGCCTGGATGACAGGGTCCAAGCAGAAGCTTAAAGAACTAGTCAACTGTTTAAACTTGCAAGACATGGGTCCCCCAGAATGCAATAGTGCCCGTGGGTAGCTGCCTAGGCCCTATATCATAATAAAACTAAAATATGTATTTCATAATGAACGTCGCATTAAGAAAAAGTTCCTAAATCATAGCAAGTCCATATACTTAAAGGGACTGGCCCAGGCTAAAATCATCAAAAAATCGGTGATTTTATTTCGGGTTCTTAATATGACCATATGATGTAAACATGTACATAGACTAGAACTGCAAATTTTTATAATTTTTGTGCTGCGCATTCATCAGTTAGACTAGATATAGAGACGAAATTCCCGCATTTCCTATTTTTGACATGGTTGTCAATAATTACAAATCAGGAATTTCGTCTCTATATCTAGCCTAACTAGTGAATGCGCGGCACAAAAATTATAAAAAATTGCAGTTTTAGTTTATGTACATGCTTACATCATATAGTCATATTAAGAACCCGAAATAAAATCACCGATTTTTTGATGATTTTAGCCTGGGCCAGTCCCTTTAAGCGACATCTATGAGTTAAGCTTAAAGCTCTTAGCCCTGGCTCTTAGTTGGGCGTTGGGTTTGCGAGCTAACTGACTTTATTACTTTATTACAAAACAGCTGACCCAGGAAGATGCTCTAATTTGAAAGGACACTGAAGCATGTTGTAGGATGTTAAGAATGAAATAAACATGTCTACAAGTATATTGAATGGAGTGACGTCACGTTAGTGCATAAGCTGCCGAAATAGACTGCGGTATTAAAATGTTTGGAGCTTCGGCCCAACCACAAAAACAAGGGATATCAAATGAGAATAAATCACTGCACACTAGCTAGGCTGCTTCGCTATAGCAAACAACACCATACACAATTTTACATTAATTAATTTATTCACGTTCAATAGTTTAAAAAACTGGTACAAAAGTTCTTTCCTACATTTCGACAATTCTTGAAAAAAAAAGCTGTGAATATTAAAATAACAAACCAACCCCCACCCCACACACCATCTTATTTTACTTAAAATAAAATGTTCCTAGAACTAATAATTACATGATAATAAAATAGCCATACATCAAAACCTTGTAAATAGTGAGTTAAAGTTAGAATCCCGATTGATATTCGCCATCAAGGCTAATAACATGGCTAATTATATTTAAAACATAACAATCTTAAATATTTTCAATTGCCCTTGTATGCATGTAGTTATTTGCTATTGAGGCACAAAAAAGCAGTCTGTGAAGAGCTATGGTGAACACAATATATTGTAATCGGGAGATCAGCTTTAATATACTATAAAGTTTTATGGATAACATCTTATATTATGTAAAACTATGACGGTGATTTGGCAACCAGCTATATTTGTTTACCATTCTAAATGTGAGGAAACATCATTTATGTTCTCTGCATTTTCAAACCAAATATATATATATAACAACAAAATAACAAAGATGTTGACTTCACATTCTCGTACACAATTTACTCGATATATTGAATATGTACATGACAAACACTAGCTGGGTCATAGCACTAGCACAACTGGCACCCACTCAAGAATAGGGAAAAACTTAACTCTGTAAATTGCTACATCAATGTACTGCAATAATTTACTAAAGTTTGTACCTAGTTCAAATTGGGGTGACGAGAACCGGCCCCTGATAACTTTGTAGTGCTAGATACCTTTCCCATAGCTGTAAACAAAATAGCACACACAAATACAAAGAAATATTTGTATGGTATACTCGTTAGTCGTGTGTCCTATGCTCAAAAATAGGAAAATTAGGTTGACGATAAGCTAATTGACTTTGGGAAAAATAAAATTGATGAAAATGATTTACCACTATTTACGAAATTTGATTAAAGTCACATTCGTCTCTGCACTTTTAAAGAATTTTCACTAAGTTTATCATTCATCTAACAAATCTTCGGACAAATTTATTTTATTGCTAAGATGCCACTTATAGATTTTCACATTACTAAATAAAAACACATTTTTTCTTAAATAAAATACGAAAAACATTTGTTGTACTTTTACAACCCAACTAATCAGACAAAACAAATACTTGTATGTTCACAACTGGAGCCATTTGTGCCATGGGAAAAGCAAAACATTATTTTTAGAGTCTGTACACCATTGTCATAATGTAGAAAGCTAGTTCTCTGCAGCCTGTTCTTCAGTCTGTGGTTCAAATTGTGCTACCTACAAAATAAATAATTCACACATTAAATTTAAATCTGAAAGCAAAGTGCTTGTCAAATATTTTGACTCTGCCATAAAGGTCATAAAAAACCCAAGCACCAACACCCTGAAAAAGAAATAGTTCAAGCAGTCCATGTAGAATGTAGAACTAATTTGTCTGAACAGATGCTATCCATCAACCAGACTACATAATGCCTCCAGTCGAAGGCTAGCATAAACATGAAAAAATATTATTTCAAAATGTGCCATAAATTTACAAACACTACCATGATAATAAAGATTAATTTTATTTTCCCATTTTATTGCTATAGATTCATAAATTTGATAATATGAAACCTAAGCTTTAAAATCAGTGTTCCCCATCGATAAGTTGATCCCAGTAAATATGTTTCCCTGGAAATCAATGTACATAGCCTTGCAGGAGAAACTACCTCTAGTGCTATAAAAAAGTTGCCTTTCAAAACAGATGGTCTGTAATAAAAGATTTCTTTGCCAGGAATATGTAATTTATTATAATGAAACACGAAATTCATGCTTGAAACATTATTTATGTCAGCTGTCACTAGTTTTTTTACAAATAGTCAATTGTATTTTCAAAATATTATTTTACTATTAAATAATAGTATAATATCTTTACCTTCTGTTTGAGTTCTGTATTTTCCTCTGTCAGTTGGTCAACCTTCTGTCGTAAATCTGTGACTTCTAGTTTCAGTGCTTCAACATCAGCAGCTTCGGGACCATTGGCTCCTAAGTGTTGCTTCAAGAAGCTGTACGCTTAAGTTAAAGAAAAATAGCTTGCAAGCAATGTACACATTTGAATTAGGATGCCGAGATGCACTACTGACATATTACAGCCTTACAAACACTGAAATCTGCTAAAATTAAAAAATTATGAAGTAATATTTCCATTTCATTTTCCCCTGTCTTTTCTCCAAAAAAATCTGTAAACCACAATGTGTGCGGCCTTTCTGTCACAATTATCACAAAAATAACATAACTCAACAACAAATTTAATCCTGATATACTAACTTTAAAGGTACATACTTCGAAGTAACCAGACTATGAAATCGGTTATGAGGCCTGATTTTTATATTATCGATGTTTATTTTGACAAATATCACCACCAAAACGACTTTGAAATGCAGTTAATATTTTCATTCAACAATTACAATGCCCACACTATCTGTGGGTAACCGCGTTTGGTCAAAGACAACACAGCAATGAGTGACGTCATTAGCAATATATCATGTGATCTCAGTATGCGTGGCTTTTTTCTGACAGTTCCATAATTATCAACAAACATATCAACAAACCAAGGGCTCAGGCATGACATAATTTTTCCAGCCGATTAGGCCTAGTGTATCATGTCTAACTTGGTTTAAGAGTCATGAGTAGTGATAGTTTCTGACTAAGAATCAGAAAGTTGCTAGCAGAATGTCTGCACGGGCCCTGGTCTGAGTCTGGTCTGAACGAGGCTAAGGCGAGGTCATTTTAACGGTGGATGTACTGACTGCTGCTAGTTTCCCACTTAGAGCGCCACGCCGTCTGCCGCACATGCTGATAGAAAACATCACTAGATCAGCACAAACGCGTGTATGAACACACACCACAAGCATGTGTTGGCGTGCCATCTATCTATGCACTGGTCACGAATACTGTTTCCACAGTCACAAATATTAAGACTATGAATATTTTGTAGTTGTCAACAGGTCAATATATTATCAATTATGCACTCTAGGGCCTAGAGAACGAGTGATCGGAACTTTATGAGGTGCATAGTAAACCTAATCAAGAAGATGTTCAGTAGGCTCAAAGACAGTGCTTTTGACATAATCACGTGCTTAAACTCACCCAGACATGCAAATGAGCTGCCTGACTGGTTTGCTCACGAAAAGGCCGCTGTGGACCAGTGTGCAATTGAAAATAGTACCCGATTTTCATATAATTTTCATATCACTATCGTTTTATCATAATTTACTGTTCACCACATTATGTTCTAGATACCTTATTTATTATTTGTACCAAATATACATTTCTTAGTCCCATGTGCCCAACAACTCATAACAGAAAATACCTTGTTCTTGTAAGCGTAATACATGTACTCGTAACTCCCATCTGATGCAACCAGGGGTTTATGTATTGTGTTTATGCATATGGCTAGGTTTAGATGCAGATGGGCTGATCTCAGCACTTGCCATATACCTGCTGTATGCCGGTAACAGCATGTTGACTTATGAAGAGATCCCACCTGACACTCGCAATTGTGTCAAATTTGTGTTGTGATTCGCTTAGGACTTGAGTATTCCTTGTTCACGTGACTATCCAATTAGCATAAGGATTGTTTATCATTGAACACAAATGGCGACCTTTCGAAAATCACCCAGCATAAAAACATTATGTAATGAGAGCCCTCACTGCGATGCATTCAGGCCATAAATACGCGACATTTTGTGTCATGATTAAAAGCAAAGGCATGTTTTGAAAACGTGCATGTTAATATGACTTCGAAGTGTGTATCTGTAAAAGGATACTCTAGTGCATTATTAGGTTTTTCTGGTTCCTCGTACAGACCAACAAGAACTGCAAAAAAAATTTCAACATATTATGTTTAAAACATTAATTGAGCAAAATATAATTAACGTTAATTTAACCCTTATCCTGCCAAGTTAATTTATACAAATTTTCACCCACTTGAAGTCTACCACAAGCCTCATTTTCAAAGTGGCTGAAAATAACTGCCATTTGTTTAATTTAAAAACAAATATTGATGTTTAGACACACATATCATTCCCAATATCAGTGATTTGGTCGAATAATAAAACAGATTATAAACGACAATAGTCATGATAGACAGCAGGATAACGGTTAAAAGTAAGCTGCAGCAGAAGTATGCTAGCACTAAACAGGATACACCATTGCGAATTTTATTTCTGTCCACGGGTTTAGCCAGCATATACAAAATAAAAAAATGAATTAGTTTGATCTCTGACTGTGTGACAATTTGTGAGCTTACTTGCTGTTTTTGTTATACGATTGCTATACTAGATTGCCTGAATGAAAAAAAGCTTACAAAAATCAGATTATAATATAATACAGGTATTAAAAAAGATCTAGTAGGTTAAATAGGTTTTATTTAAAAAAAGATGTATCATAACTATATCAAGGAGAACATCTTATATTCCAAACCACAATAGCATTAAATGTTCAAATCTTCAATCACATAGGCTACGTATGTATAAAATTTTCAAATAATTTTCAAATTTGTAATCTTGAATGAATTAATAACAGAAAAACAAACAGAAAACATTACCCTTTGTTAGAGCATCTAGAACACCAGCCTTCTCGAGGTACTTTCTGAATTCCTCTCTCTTTGAGTCTGCTGGCTACAAAATAGAAAAAATAGTTATGTGACAAAAATAGTCAGGGTAGTCTCCGCATTGAATCACTGGAAAAACTTGCCTGTGAAATTTCTCAAAAAAAAAAATCAGCAAAAAACATTTCCCAGTAAACACAAATTCAATGTTGGACATTAATCCAATGTTGAATAAATCGCTGCACTATTTTATTGGGCGACTTTCGCAATCAGGGACAAATTTGTTCAGTATCGTTTTGCAAAATGCTATGCAATTTTTCCCATTTGCTAATCAAATTTGTAATTGATTAGCAAAATATGTATACATCAAAGAGAAAATTGCTAATCAATAATTTTCGAACAAAGTTGTCCCTGGCGACCTATCAGTGGCGGATCCAGGAATTGAGTGTGATTTGCACTACACACGATCTAAGACTATATACAGTCTGTCTGACGGTGGAGGATGGTCCAAAATGAATGTTAGCTTTTCGGTATCTACTAAGAAAGGTATGCCCAAATATTTATAATTCAAATTTCCTAACACATTCCATTATACAGTTACCATATTTAAACACAGCATGACACATTCTACCAGTTTTGTTAAACACCATTACTTTTGATTTTGTAACATTCACTTTCAATTTCCACGTGTTACCATTTACCATCCGTTACACTTACAGCCTTTGTAGGTCAAGAGACCTGTTGACCGTTTTCGTCAGATAGCTCTTCATTGTCTTGAGCTGTAGGCTCGTCTGTATCTCCAGTATGTGTGTGAGTGTGCGGAGGATTCTCCAAATTATAATTAAAATGCCCCCAGTATCTATCCAGTCTATTTTTAAAAGTGTTTAGAGTTGGAGTTATTTCTTGTCTCTGCTGAACACTGCTTAGGGGAAAGAATACTCATAAATGGATTTTCAGCCTAAATCGCAAATCCGTAACTTCCGTAGTACAGTAGACCTAGACTACTCATGTAATTTATTTAACGTTAGGCTGTTTTGTAAACCATTCTCAGATACATAGACCCCTATCATGCCTATGCCTAGGCTATGACTATGACTCATATGAGGCTATGGAAACAATAATCATATCATCAGCATACATAATCATAACTTAATAAGTGCATTAATAGAACATTTTTCAATAGTAATACTAGTACTAATACTGCGTTTTTGATTATTTTAGCCTGATAGTGTCACTTTATTCTTTGAATAAGTTTATTTTACATAATTTCAATAAATTTCGATACATTTCGATGTATAGCGTGACCGGCCGGCGACATCGGCACGGCACCAGGGCACAGCCTCTGGCCAGTCTCACTCTTAGTACTGTCTCAGCGTCTGGGCATGGCCCATGCCATGGGCATGAAGTGGCTATTCATACGGGGAAGTCAATGGGAGCCTCTGCCTTCATTTTATTTCCATGATTTGTTTTCAACCGGCGGCGCTGGCGGTGCGCAAGACACGCAGCAAATTTCAACGCCGTCTACTCTTAACTTAGACTTTATTAGCCTACATAACTTACCTTGTAAGTGGTCATTTTGTGAGTGGTTTTGAATGAAGAAAATGTTATAAACGTGTAGAAATGTGCATGTACAACAACCCAAGACCGCTCGTGATCAAATAACGCAGAAAACTACTTGCAACGACAAGAGCGAAGACAGGAAAAAGGAAGTGTGGATGTTGCTATGCGCTGTTTTGATGGTCTCACTCCACAATAAAACGAAACCCAGTTGCCAACATAAACACCGTCAGTGGTATGCGGTGGCTCCACGGTTTGCTGTGGCACATGAATATTAACTGATACATTTTGTATGATGACGTCTTTCAAACGCGTAATTAGCTTCATTAAAGCGGGGTAACGCTGTGTTAAAGTGTAATACCGCCTTTTAAGGTGTAGGCCTACCTACTAACAACGCCGAAATCAATTGGCCATAATTAATTTGCTATCACAGCGATGTCATCATATATTATCACTATATAATATAACGTTATATATAGGGCCTAATTAATTAAATTTTGTATTATTTACTTATCTCAAGAAATGCAACATGGCTGGACCATGAATATAAAACGAAATGTTATGTCTCACACAAGGATAACCCATGACAAATTTCACACTAAAAAATCCAAAATGGCTGCCAGTCGGCCATTTTTTTTTTCACTATCTCGGGAATCTTGCATAATTTTCTGTTTCCTCATACTTCACATAGCCATCATATACCACCGGGGGATTTTTTGTGACATTTTGATTCCCATATAATCAACCCTTTAATTACTAGGGCCACTAACAAGAAATACTACCGCTAGCGCGTTTCAGGAAAAAGTTTCCAGCTGATCTTCTTCTTATTTGGCAAATATACACAGCAATGTCAGCCAATGACTTGATTAACTTTTGGGAGCAAACAATTTTAAAATAGTGGTCGAGCGATAACGGAGCTAGGCTGCTTTCGTGTTCGTTTCCGAACAACTCTTTTTAGTTGAATTCATTATCACACCCTAGACAGTACTAGTTGCTGTATATAAATGTATGTAGGTTACCCATAGTCTTGTGCTCAGCTATCTGTATAACTCTTCATGCAGATATCTAGAATACACAACTACTCCACTATCGAACACAATTGCTCACAAAAATTGGGTAAATTCAAACGTTATTTCACGCTTAACGTTTAGACGAGTGTAACTAAACAGACGTTCAAATAATTTATAAACCATATTCACAAAAGCAGTTTTGCTCCAGTTTAATTAAACTTCGGAAACGGCAGTTTTTATAGTTTGATCTGACGTTCATGCACACAAATCTTTCATGATGGTTAGCCACATACAAAATGCATACAATTTGTGTAGACGGCATACGTAATAGAATACCGTACTCTGGTTGAAAGCGCGTTTAAGGAGATGTTGGTTAAGAGTCGGACCCATTTTGCAGACAGCAGTAGGCTACATCATTAAACCAACAGTGGGCCAAGGTCTATCGTTTACTGGGTTTCAACTTTTAATGCAATATTACATAGGCGTACATATGTCTCTTTCTGTCACAGTTCAATTATACATGTTACTCAGAATTCAAATATCCGTTGGATAAAATAATAAAAATAACTCTCTTATAATAATCCTTGCTGATCCGAAAGGGCGGGGGACCTGGTTCAGTGGTTAAAGCTGCCTATTTGAAAAGTCGGAGATTGCGGGTTCGAGCCCCACTCTGGCATTCAATTTTTACCAAGAGGTAGCGTGCTCAGCCTCAGACCGCCAGGGCTCGAATTTTGAATCCTGTGTCTGTAGGGCAGTGTCATTATATATCATCATATTGTTCACTCCATTTCATATTAAACCAGTGCTTAAACTACCCCCTGCGCAGGTTCAACTTTTGGTCGATAAACTGCCCGGCTTAAACCAGTGTTTGGCCTAAACTCCCTTTGTGCATTGTGGTTTGGTTAAACTACTTTTAAACTTGCATTGTGAATATGGCCGTGAAAACTATAAATTATTTTAAGACGAAACTTCCAACCTTCTGTAGACCAGACAATGTTTAATTTATTTGGTTTGGACACAAAATTTAAGATAATAGCTTTTTTCTTTCCAGACAAAGGTTCCTGAACCCTCTGACCCCGATCGCCATTTGAAACCTATATGTTCTTGTCATTGTATGTGTTGTAGCCTGTGAGAGCGCTTTGTCACTAAACTGTTGGTCATTATATGTACCTAGGCCCCTTGTGAAACCAGCGTAATACTTCACTACTGATTTCACAAAATTACTGTAGCCTATAATGCTGAAAGGGTAAAACCCTCAACATTCTCAAAAATCCCCAGAAATATCTGCAGGTTCCCCCCACAACTGAAACCGTTTTTAACATGCACCCTGTTGGCAAGCTACTCATTTTCTTTAGTTTCTCTTTGTTCGTAGCTTTCCCCACCAAACGTTCATGAACCTACTCACACCCCAGGATTAATTAAAACTATTTACCACCAGCTCTATACCCTGCAAACAATTTTACGTTGTAATAACGTCCCCACAACGTACAGCATTTGTACTTAGGACGTTATATTACGTACAGTGTTTGCAGGGTAGGCACAAAAACTAGCTTTAGCTAAAATTGTTAGCACACACCTTCACCCAGAGTAACTAGCCTTCTGTTTTGAAGTTATATTCTGTCATACAAAAAATAAGAAAGAAGACAAGAAAGAGCCAGGTCAAAACCAGAGCTTAATCTGAGTACACGTGAGGCAAATTTGAAATATACAAACCTAATTATTATAAAGGAGAGTTACTACTAGCACACCTGCTCGTCTATCAGAGGGTTCGGTTGTATGCCCCCCTCCCCTCCAAAGAAACATCATTGTAATATGATTATCTAGCCAAAAGTATAGTATTGCACGATATTTATCTATTGACTAATGGCAGATGTTATTTGGTAATCGATAAATATGGTGAGCGTTTGATAGTAGCCTAGACTTAAATGCCGCTGTCAACAGTGGATAATGCATTTTAATTGTGTTTTTTCTCTAAACGTCAATATTTTATTAATTCGAAGAAACCTATCAGAAATAATCACATTATTATTTCCCATATACAATGTATATGGAATCGTGACTTCATCGTTCAAGGTCTAGCTGTTGATTATGTTCATGTATAGATCTTTACCCCATAACTAAACAAATGTGACCCGCCACGGAAAAAGGGCCTTTAAGTCAATTTTTTCAAAATTGTTTTTTATAGTTGATATGATAGCCGTGTCCTTTCTGTTTCGATAGCTGAACGAATTTTTGAAAAAAATAATAACTTTTTGTTTTATGAGACTTTTAATATTTTAAAATTAGTTATGTAATCATTAAATTCAAATTTTAAATGACGTCATAAATAATTTTACAAAAGCCGCAGGGAGGTAGCTTTTCGCATGGCGGATCACAAATAGTCCACCATCTACGTTATCTTATACTTCATTCACTGTACCGGTATCAACAGACTGCACTGAATAACGACAGAACAGTAACATAAAGCATTATTTTAAAGTAATTATTACTACATTACAACTTTATGTACATATATATATATATATACACCGCCCTCTAAAAATATGGATCTGTGGGGTTAGCGTCTCACCATTCAGGACTGCTCGGCTTCCCTGACCACTGACGAGTGGCCAGGGACCCCCAAGCCTTGTTCTGATCAGCCCATGCCGCGAATCGAGCGCCCCTTTAGCCAAGCGCGCCACCAGTCATCTCATTGCCACTGAAGCAGACGGACGTCCCGTCATGAGCTCAGGGGCCTAGCCGCATGGCACCGATCGCCACGCTCCGCTTGGGAACTGTGTGCACGGTGTGAATGTCTAGACTTCAATAAAGTGAGAAATACCTGAAGAATGATTTAATAAGAGTTGTTTAATCCTGACGGAGGAGTTGATGGAAGGTGGTGGAACGTAACACTTCAACATATTCATGTCAGCAACATGATCGATCCACTCCCCCCCCCCCATATTGGTGACCCGTCGTTGAAACGTAATCGCAGCTTCATTCAAGCATATTGTTTTCACAAAGCAACCGAAGGACATTGCAAAACCATTGGTGTCGAGCCAGCAAAGATAGTTTTAAAATTAGGTGTTTTTTTCAAAAAATGACACACCTCTTTCAGCAAGGTACGTGGTGATTGTAGGTCAAAATAATAATATACCAGTGAGGTTAGTTAGAAAGGTTATCTGAACAGAGGTTTTCGCGTTTTGGTTAGAACAGCGAAAAAACGATAGATTTTTCTAGAAACCCACGTGGTTTCGAGAATTTTCAAGATGGCGGATTTTGCAGAAATCCAGTCTAGACAAATTTATGTTGGACGCAATAGTCTACTATCATAAATTATAACGGATTTCAATGTTATTTTCTCAATTACGCCACTGCCGGCGACTAAGAGAATAATATTTTGAAATTTTTGTCTGGTAAACCGTTTTAATTGACACCTCATTCAGGTGACGCGGTTTTCACGAGAATACCCGCCATATTTTTTGTGCTATACGCCAAATATTTTTACGGATCGACATTATGCCTCGACTCAGACAGCTTTTAAATAGGATTAGAGCCGCCTAAAACTGTTCGCCTGAAATATATGTGAATAAAAGGTCTTATTTGGTCTACAAATGTATTTTAATGTAAAAAAAATATAAAGTTATGTCAATTTCTAAAGCACATTGTCATATGAAATTTGAGTATTATGTAGACGGTCAGCCACTAACAAGGGTTGATTCCATGATTGACTTAGGAGTCACATTGACTACCAGTATGACTTCTAAAAATCACATTTTAAAAATGGTCTTAAAGGCTCAATGTATGTCAGGTTTGGTCAAACGTACTTTAGGATTTAATGCCCCTGTGGCAATAAAATTGCAGTTGTATCTTTCTCATGTTAGAAGCTTACTTGAATATTGTACACCTTTGTGGTTTCCGTACCAGGTAAATGAAATTATGAACATTGAAAGGGTTCAACGTCATGTTACAAAATGTATTTTAAATGAATATTCATCTGATGTCTCATACAGAGATGGATGTCTAACTTTAGGTATACTGCCACTGTGTGACCGCAGAGAAATTCTCGATCTGTGTTTCCTATTTAAATGTCTACATGGTGAAATTGATATTACCAATAATACATACCTACAATTTGTACAATCAAATACCAGCAGACGGTCTGCCAACAAAGGAACATTATTTTATTTAAACATGACAAAAACTGTACAAGCGAATATATGAACTTTAACAGATTAGCTCGTCTATGGAACAAGCTTCCACAACATATTCGCATGTCAGATAGTTTAGGCTCATTTAAAAGACAGTTGGGTGTTTTGTATAAGTCACATTTAATTGATTTCGATATCAACAATCGTTGTACATGGGGTATAATCTGCTGCTGCTCTGGGTGTGATGTACGATAATACTTAGTCTGAGAAACATATGCTCTACATTGATATTACCGCAACCTTTACTGTCTGAGTTGATGGGGGAAAGCTTTTCGCTACGCTTCCAAAAACTAGACAGCGAGGCTGGCGGATGGTTCTGATGTCCATACTTAGATGTTGGCAGTCGACGAGCCACCGTGTCCGACTTTTTCCAAAGACTCGACAGCGTGGTCGACGGATGTTTCTGATGCTAACGTAGGTGTTGGCAGTTGACGAACGAACACTGTGTCCGACTTTTATTGGTATATGTATACATTGTGATTCGGTAGCCCAACGGCTTTACGAGCTGACGCCAGCCGATTGTTTTTAGACTAATCGTAATAATTTTATGTAGGTATGTATATGTTAACAGCATGACAATTATTATAACTTGCTTATTTCGATTATAAAAATATTCTACTTGTATTTATTTTATAGGTTTTTACACTTTCCAGAGTGTGTTTTTTGTTACTATTTATAATAATATGTAGTTATTTTATCTCTGGTTTTGGCGCGGGAAATCATATTATTATGTATATTATTTTTTTATACTTTTATGCTTATACTTTTTGTACATATATGAATATAAATATAGTTGCTGCCTAGCTTGCAGAGGCTTCTATAAGCCTGTTCTAGCGCAGCACGACCAATGTTGTATATAATATTTTTATGATATAATGTGTATATATTTTTTTTGTATCTGTTTTTAAATATATATATGTATTGGTCAAAAGCTAAATAAAATAAAAAGTGGCAGCAGAGTTATTTTAATGTGAATTGGTAAGAGGCCGCCATCTTGGCATCCGGTCACCCTAAACTTTAGCTCAATTGGCATTTCATTTTTTAAACTAATTTCAATAAACCAACATTTCAAAATGGCCGCGAAAGGAGACAGTGAAGGTTTCGTGTCATCACCCCTCGACGGACAAGGGGCTCGTCATAAAGATTCGTACTATCCTATGAGTGATGAGAATGCAGCAGAACTAAGAGACACGGATGCAGAGTTCAGACGGTTAAAGCTGATTTTCTGCGGATTGCACGCCACAGACATCGGAGAGGTTTGTCACAGAGTGATTCATCAACAAGCCCTTTGCCGGTCAGACGTCAGCCCCAACGACGTTCAGCCAATCTGCCGAAATTCGAGATAGCAACCTCTTACTCAACAGATGTGGATTTATGGTTTAATCAAATCAAAACACAATTTGATTTACAACAGATAACAGACGATGACGAACGTTACAGATTGACATGTGCTGCTCTCTCTGGCGAAGTTGCATTTGATGTTAGAGATGTATTATTACAGCCGTTTCTCACTCATAAGTACGAAAATTTGAAAGCGATCTTAATCGAACGACGAGGCTTAATGACACTGGGATCCGACATACCGTCTAGATTTCTTAGGCGGTTGCAGAAGACAGCTGGTTTTGGAACAAAAGCGGTTGTAGGCAAGGCAGTTATCCGCCAAGCTTTCATTCGACAAATGTCGCCTTCAGTACATGCTCATTTAGCTGCACAACCAGATAGTGCGTCGCTAGAAAATTTGGCCATGTTGGCCAACCGTGCTGTCGCCGCCGAGAAGGACGTTGATAAAGCTAAGCCGGGGGTTGCTGAGATAAACGTCAGTGAGAGCGGAAAGTTTTTTGTACTGTTGGAAGACCTGTCTTGCAGGCTCAAACAACTAGAGACAGTCACAGCCAAGGCAATAGAGAAGAAGACATACGGACGCTCACAAGCAAACGAGAACCGTGCCGCTAAGACACAGTTCGTTCTGAATGTGCAAGCCAAAGCGTTTGTACCCAATAATCAAGCTGTTGCTAGGCAAGATGTATCAAATAATAACAAAAAAGATAGTCATCCTAACGCACCGCTGCTGCAAACACAGCAATATAACGTTGCTCAATTGACCGACACAGTCACTGCACAGTTGCTACAACCACCTAACTTTCGGTGAAAAGGCGCGTTTGTGCAGTGAACCCTGTTCGTACTATAAAACGATAGGTCAGCGCGAAGTAGCGAATATTGCGTCATATCTGTCTAAGTTATTATACGTCGCAGACAAACACAACAAGTGTAACTATTTAATCGACACGGGCGCAGCAGTCAGCGTGTTACTAAAGTCTTACGCTAACAGGACTTCAGACGCTGCCTGTCTCCCCCTAGTTGCAGCTAATAATACTACTCTATACACTTACGGTAATTGTAGACGCGTCGTCAAAGTTGGTCTTAAACGAGATCACGCGTGGACATTCATAGTAGCGAACGTCAACCAACCAATCATAGGAGCTGATTTTCTCATACAGTACAGCTTACTGGGAGACTTTAAAAGTCGTTGTCTGAGAGACATGTGAACCGGTTTAGCTATACCAGCTACTTTATCGTTAAACCGTTATCACTGAACACCGTTCAAAACGACTACACGAAATTGTTAGGTCCGGAACTGACTCGTCCTACAATGAAGGGCGAATCGGTTAAACACGGTATTACATACAAAATAGTGACCAAAGGTCACCCAGTATTTGCGCGCCCACGACGTTTAGCACCTGATAATCTAGTCACTGCGAAACGCGAGTTCGATGACATGATAAAGTTGGGCGTTATCGAACCCAGCGACAGTGAGTGGTCGTCAGCACTTAATATAGTGCCTAAGAAAAACTGAGACTGGAGACGGTGTGGAGATTATAGAAGTTTGAACGCTCAGACAGTACCGGATCGATATCCGATTCCCCATATACAAGACTTCACCCAACGTTTAGCAGGGTCGAAAGTTTTTTTTCAAAAATAGACTTGGTACGGGCATACTACCAGATACCGGTTGAACCGTCCGACGTACATAAAACAGCAGTTACAACACCTTTCGGCTTGTTCAATTTCACTAGGACACCGTTTGTGGCCAAACCTTCCAACGTTTTATAGATCACGTTACGCGCGGACTAGATTTCGTGTTGGTGGATTTGGACGATTTGTTAGTCACAAGCCCCGATCATCGTACGCATAAGAAACATTTGAAAATTCTTTTTACTCGCTTAGCAGAATATGGGATAATCATAGGACCAGATAAATGTCAGTTCGGCACTACCGAATTCAGTTTTCTAGGACGACATGTTAGTGCAGCAGGCATTTCACCGCTACCCAGTGCTGTAGACGTGATAGTCAATTCCGTTAGGCCCAAAAAGCAAAGAGCTTTACGTCGATATTTGGGAATGATAAACTATTACCATAGATTTGTTCCACATTGTGCTGATAAGTTGACACCGTTAAATCAATTACTCACTGCCGCTAATGAAGGTCATACAAGATTGTCACCTAAGTCAAATTTCGACTTGAAGTGGAATGAAAGTGCAGATTCTGCATTTATCGAGTCTAAGCAAATATTTGCTAATGCTACCCCTTTGGTACACCCGGACCACTCTGCACTGTTGAATATCACGTGCGACGCCAGTGATTTCGCCGTAGGTGACGTTTTGCAACAGTACATCGATAATGTCTGGCAGCCGCTTTTATTTTTTAGTAAAAAACTAACTCCCGCAAAGGCATGCTACAGTGCGCTCGATCGCGAACTTTTAGCAGTGTACGCTACTATTAGACATTTCAGGCACAACTTAGAAGGCCATTATTTTTTCGTGAACACCGATCATAAACCTTTAACTTTTGTAATGTCATCAGTCACTGAACGCCCGTCACTGCGACAAACAAGGCAGTTGGCTTTTATCGCCGAGTTCACAACAGACATAAGATATGTGAAAGGACAGACAAATGTCGTCGCCGACGCTTTGTCACGACCGACCGTGTCCTTCATAGACAATACATCTACCATAAATTATAAAGATTTAAGTGCAGATCAAGCTTCGGACACAGAATTCAAGCGGCTGCGACTTTCAAAGTCATCTACCATGAATTTTAAATTACTCTAATCATTTGATAACAATTTGATTTAGTGTGATGTATCAACAGGACTCATTCGGCGGTACGTTACAACAAAATTTCGAAAACAGGTTTTCTCGAACTCACACGGATTAGGTCATCCATCGCATAGGGCTACAAAGCCGTTGCTCAATACAAGATTTGTCTGGCACGGAATGAATATAGATATTGCTAAATGGTGCCGTTCTTGCAAAGGTTGCCAGACCGCTAAAATATCTCGCCATAATAAACCAGTTTTCGGCAAATTCGACGAACCTACTGAGAGATTTGACCACACACATATAGATATAGTCTGACCCCTACCGTATGCCGACGGTTTCAGATACCTACTGACTTGTGTAGATCGTTTCACACACTGGCCAGAAGCCATACCGCTAGTGGATATCAGAGCTGAAACGGTCGCCGATGCCTTCTTTAGCGGGTGGATAGCACGGTTTGGGACTCCCGCCACTATCACCACGGATAGAGGCACCCAGTTCGAATAAAAATTATGGGATGGTTTATGTAACCAGTTCGGGATAGTATGAAACCGCAAAACGAGCTACCACCCCCAATCGAACGGCATGGTCGAACGTTTCCACCGTCAGCTCAAAGCAGCCATTATGGCACACGAATCACCGAATCCATGGACCACAACACTACCTGCTGTATTACTAGGCGCACGTTCCGCCGTTAAAGAGTTATTGGGTAGGTCAGCCGCCGAAATCGTTTACGGAACGACACTCAGACTACATAATTACATTGTTGACGCACATACAGACTTAGATAACTATTCTGATAAGCTCCGCGTAGCCATGTCACGTCTCTGTCTTTGCCCACCGCGCGACTCACCTCAGAACAACATTTTCCAATATAAGGGAATCGACACATGCTCACATGTATTTTTGCGACGAATCCCAATTGCACTGCCTCTGACCGCCCCTTACGACGGCCCATATAAGGTCATCGTGAGGAGCGGCAGAGTCATGAAAATCCTAATTAAAAGCAAGGTAGAAACGGTCTCCCTTGATCGAGTTAAACCTGCACACTTAGACAGCGAGCCCGAAACAGGTACAGAGAAACAGCGTAAAACGCAAAATAATACAAAGAATTCGAAAAATACTGCGACAGTTCGAAGGGCACCGGCTCTCAAACAGAATTCCGAAAGGAAGAGAGCTGAACCGAAAGCGAATAAACAGACACGGTCTGTGGTGGTTCAAAATGGTACGAATTTGGCCACTACTTCACAGCATCATGCTAATAGAGTAAATTTGCCTAAACAATTCACCCCTTATGTAGCGCCGCTTTTAAGAATCCCGCCGTTTCCCGCGCTAACGGGAGCGGCGGCGGTTTGCGAACATATTCACGTGTAACTTTACACTTACGGGTTAAAACCCCTAATTCAAGTGAAACAATCAAACCACTGAATGTTAAAAACAATTCGAATATCGCCAACGGCGACAAAATTGTACAAAACGCAACCGCAAAACAAACAAGAGTTGGACAAAAAATCCACATTCCCGCACGTTTCGTACAGATGGTCCACGTTTTAGTAGCGCCTAACGACATCTACTGTGGGACCAACTGCACGAGCCGTAACAATCATGCTTTGTAAATATAAAGTTTGCCAGGCCTGGTGTGATCAAAATAATAATATGAAATGTTACTTAATTAAGTTACTTATAGAAGTAATTTTACTATTAACTACAAATGTAATAATTAGATTTATAAAGGTTGGCCGTTACCCGTAGCGCAGCAGCATAATTCGTAAGCATGGAACAATGGTGTTAAGAGGATTGGAACAATGGTGTTAAGAGGATTGGAACAATGGTGTGAAGAGGATTGGAACATTGGTGTTAAGAGGATGGGAACTTTGATATAATTACTATATATTAATTAGTTATGCTGCACCTGCGATGTTACCAACCACCAACCCTGTATTTTCACAACTGACTGTTTTTCTGTTTGATTACTGTATTTTGGTTTTGTGCATTTCCCAGACGGAGCGACGAACCGACGCTACCACCACAAGTTGGCTTGGTTCATACGTTTACACTCCACCCCGGAGTAATGTGGCGTCTCACCATTCAGGACTGCTCGGCTTTCCTGAACACCGACGAGTGGCCAGGGACCGCCAAGCCTCATTCTGATCAGCCCATGCCGCGAATCGAGCGCCCCTTCAGCCAAGCGCACCGCCAGTCATCTCATTGCCACTAAAGCAGACAGATGCCCGTCGTCAGCTCAGGGGCCTAGCCGCATGGCACCGATCGCCACGCTCCGCTTGGAAACTGTATGCACTGTGTGAATGTCTAGACTTTAATAAAGTGAGAAATACCTGAAGAATGATTTAATAGGAGTTGTTTTATCCCGTCGTCCCGACGGAGAAGTTGATGGAAGGTGGTGGAACGTAACACTTCAACATAGTCATGTCAGCAACCCGATCGATCCACCGCCCCCCCCCCCGCCAGATCCACCTCGGCAGTGAAATCGATGTAGTGTGCTTCTGATACTTTTTGACAGTAATTTCATAGATGGTCACTCATTTAAAAAAAAGTGTTTTCTGTATTGCAGATCTATTAAGCTTTTAGAAAGTATATTTTTTTGTCATTCTGTCCATAATTATCATGGCTTGAATCCATACGTTTCTAGACCATAGTGAAAAGAAGTGATTATACACATGTGTTGGTAGAATTGAAAAAAAATCATCGATGTTCAACACTGGCCGAATATTAAGAATATACATCAAATAAGGGCACATTGTACCATGTGTTCATCGGGTTTGTTCACTTTTCTCAACGACTACTGTGTGTACAACACCGCCAGATATGAGGCACAATTAAGTCAGAAGCCATGGGGAGTGGACGTGACTTGTCCAGTGCAAAAAGGGCACAAGTTGTAGCCTTAGCTAATGCCGGTTGTAGTCAAAGACATATCGGAAGAGTCATCGGCTGCAGCAGAGGTGCTGTACAAAAAGCTATTAACCGATACAGAGAAACGGGATCTTTGAAAGATAAACCTGTTAGAGGGCGCCCCCGTGTCACAAATGCACGTGAGGACCGCATCATGGTACGTGAGGTTCGTTCCCGTCCACAAACTACTGCACGAGAAGTCCAGACAACTATATGCGTAGGGATCATGGCATCACCATCAGTCTTTCAACGGCCAGGCTGAGGTTAGATTTTCAGCTTTGTTTTTTTGTATTTTGTAATTTACAGAATTTTAGCACAACGAAAAAGAAGTGTAAGTAAGCATTTGCTATAAAAAAAAACATTTAAACCTTTGACCAATGTAGCCTACTAAGCCCTACTACAGTCTTGGCTTCGTTTCAGATTACACAGAGCCGGGCTATATGGCAAAACAGCTAAACAGAAGCCAATGACAAACATTGCCACCAGAAGAACCAGAATCAGGTGGGCCAGGGTTGTCCAGCACTGGACAGCCCAGGATCATTGGCGGTTTGTACTGTATTCGTTCGAGACAAGGATCAGACTGAAAAGTTGTGATGGTCGGATGTCTGTTTGGCGCGAGAAGAACAAGAGATATTCATCAGAACACGTCCATTGCCAGGCGCCAAATCGGCAGCAGTCTCTCATGTTTTGGGGATGTGTTGGGCCATATGGTCAGCTTGTGGAAGTGCCTGGGCGAATGAACAGCCGTGTGTATGTGGATCTGCTCGAGGAAAACCTCAGACAATCAGTAGAGAATATCTATGGAGATGTCAACTATCCATCGTGTTGCAACAGGACAATGCACCACCTCACAGAGCAGGAATTACAACACAGTGGTTTGAAGACCAGGGGATCCAGGTGATGCAGTGGCCTCCAAGTAGTCCAGAAATGAATCTCAATAGAGTCTATCTGGGCTCATGTGATGAGAAAACTCAGTCACAACCCTCCACTAACTTTGCAAGAGCTAAGAGTGAGGGTCCATCATAGCTAGAATGAAATCCCAGAAGATTCCCTGGCAGGACTGTATGATGGAATGACCCGTCGTGTCGAGGCCTTGATCAGAGCAAGTGGATATCCAACCAAGTATTAAATCGTAGTAAATAATCTGATAGGGCCTACTCAGAGACATATGTGGGAGTAATTAGGATATTTTTGTCAGTGCACAACTTATTTTTGCAGGAAATCGTGAAAACAAATTGATGATAATGAAGTATCATAAACGTTTTGTTGCCTTTTTTGTTTTGTCAATTTTAGTCAGAAGGATATTTTTATTAGTTTCACATATTACTTCTACATTTCCACCACGATGCCATGTCTAGAGAGTTTTCTAAAAATTGATTAAAATATTCTCTTTGTACTAGCATTTTTTCGCTGACCTATTTTTTTGAAAAAAATACTACTTTTTACATATTTGGTTGTACACCTTGTTGACGAATACCAGTCACATGTTGTAGCCAAATTTCGGGCGAATTATTCCATAATTCAAGGTAAATTAAAATTGATCACGGGCTATTTGGAACCGCAGTGTGCATAATGCGTGTGGTGGATCCATATTTTTAGAGGGTGGTGTATACTGCAGTAAACAATCACTTAATTACAAACGCTAAAACTGCAAACTGTAATATAACATGACCTCTGTCGCGAATCTCATAAACCCCAAATCAAACTCACTTTTAAAAATAATATTATGTTGATGGAAATCAAGTAAATATGATCAAGAATTAATTAAATAAAAACGTACAATCAATATATAAAATGCAGGTCATTTTTCTTACATCATAATATATCTTACATAATATATCTTCCTTTAGGGCTTTCATTGTTTTTAGTTTGTTATTGGAAATATATAGGGGCTATAGCTGTTTTTCAGAATTATCAATTAAAAAACTGCACCTCAGACAGGTCGATATCTCTGGACATCCATTCAATAGCATACATTATGACAACTAGACAAATGTATCAGATTAGCCTATATTAAATAAATCAATGTATTATAATGTTTTGATGAATTTTGCCATTTTTATTAGAATGCTGGTGGAGTGTAACTCAGAATGCAGGTTTAAACTTTCGAACTGTAATGCCCCAGTCACACTGTCGCGACTCCACTGGCGATCCAGTACGAATGCTGGCGATATGTGCAATACGGATGTGAGTGCGAATCATGGAGAATAAAAAGGCTCCTGAGGTGGATAATTTATTGAACAACGAATCAATCAATACGGTTCAAATTGCGAAAGACGGAGGACCAAGTAAAACTAAGAATAATGAACTAGAACCAATACAAATCAGAACGGGTTGACACGAACTAATACGAAAGGTTGTACGAATCAATACGATCTAATGCGAATAAGCCTGCGAATTGATACGAACCAATATGACTCAAGTAGAATGCAACTCGGAGCAGTGCGAACTGATAGGACCTGGAACGGACCAGTACGAGCTGATACGACCTGGAACGGACCAGTGCGATTCAATAGGGATGAGCTGTTGGCTACAAAATGTCGCGCTCATCCGTGTCTTATCGCCAGTCTTCTTTGTCCATCAAATTAACATCATCTTCGCCCAATTTTGGTGCTGTGTTATATTATTAAAAATTATATTACTATCATTCGAAGTTGATCTTTTCAAATTTATTCAATTAAAATTTTGTTATAACATTTGTAAAAGACCGAATTTATATTAGAATCAGTGCTCAAAAATAGATCAATAACGGTATCCCATAAGAAAAAATGGTGTCACAGAAGATGCTATATAAAGATAGATGATTTTTAACCAAAGAAGGAAGTAGAATACAAAAAAAGTAAACGTAACAGAGAGGGGTACGTAGTAGAAGGCAAGAATGAGCTGTGGTGAAAAAAGTAATGATTGCAACCACAGTATGGGAAATCAAAGGAAAACAGTACAGGGAAATAAATTGTAACAACACTAACAAGGATGGTGAGATGATTGAAATGACACTGTCCTCCAGACACAGGATTCGAAATTCGAGCCCTGGCGGTCTGAGGCCGAGCACACTACCTACCAATACTGACTTTCACACGTGGATGGGGAAGAAACATTTTTTGTTTTTACAAACCGCCGAGACCGGGAACCGAGCCCCGAACTCTGGCGTGAAAGGAAGCGATGTAAACCACTACCCTAGGGCCCCCGCCCAAGACCGGTACGACGAAAAGGAGGAGGGATAGAAAAAAAGGGAAAAGGAGGGCAAAGGTGGAGAAAGAAGTCGTAAACTATAGGACTCGCTCTCTTTCTTCCTCTCTATTCTCCTTCGATCTTCTCCTCTCACTCCTCTTCATATTCGGATTCTCCCCCTCTTCCTTCGACACAGTAGACCTATTCCCTACTCAAAAACTAAATAATTAATTTGCTGAATGCCCAGGGTATGGGCGTGATGTATTTACTTATACATAAATGTTAAACCGGAATATCAAATGGCACCTCATTACATCATTATTTTGATGAATAATAAATTCCCCTTGTATTAATTTTTAAATTAACCCTTGTAACGCGGATTGTAATAAACCTTGGAGACAAAGGTTTTTTTTTCAATTTGAAATCATCATAAATCTTTTAGTAAGCTTTTCGGATAGATTTGAATACCTATATTATGGGTCTACTACGGCCATTATAAATATTTTGATTCTTCCAGTGTCGGGATCAATCGGTTAAACTTCGTAAGGCCCCATTTTTGTACAGAAAGGTACACTTTGGCTACCCAGAGTATCATCCTCTAGATACAACTATGGAGAATGCCACATGAATAACTATACACTGAGCCAAATAAGTCTGGCTAATGGAGCCTCTCTCCACTACAGCTACCTCCATGTAAAAGAGAAAAACGCAACAACAAACCAATAATTGTATTTACAAATATTATTTTCCTTGACATAATATGCATAGATATGCAAAAATAATAAAAAAGTTTTTCACACAATTGACCTAATGCAAGGCAACAGAGGGTTTGCAGTTTTCCAACAGCTCCCTTCACTGCTGCTCCGAAAGTATACGCTTATACCACAAGTATAAACTGACCACCTTGGCTAACTCCAGGACAAATATTTTTTTTGCATCATGTAGGAGTTCAACGAACCATGCCAAAATCGTATTTTTTATGTTACCAGACTGATGATACTTCATTTACTGGATGATACTAAAGTTGATTTTTACTTCAATACAATAGAAAATGAGAAAAATATGCCCTTTTACATCATACATTGTATGACACAACTGTATGGAGTGATCGTTAGCAGTGATTTGATTTTTTATTATGCAGCAGATGTCACCTGTACAGTAGCTGTTGGGGGCACCTTCTGGAGTGATGATTCATAATATTTAGGGCAGAATATAATACAATATATTACATGGTAGTATTTACAATTTTTACAACAATAATTATTATAAGAACATGTCCTCTGTCTTGTGTTACACTACATCAGTCAAAGACGAGGGGATATGATTGCCTATGAGAATGTAATTCTTTATTGATGGCCAGTGGATAATATTGCTACCAACTTTATCAGACACAAAATATACTAAAATGAAAAATTACGCATCCGTCAACTAGTACTCAAAGTCAATTGACAATCACACACATCATTAGAAAACATAGTAAGAATGCAATACAAAACAGATAAATAAATTGCGCTTCATAATGCAACCACTGTGTTACATGTTAAAAGCCTGATAAAATCATTTACAATGTATTATATTTCGCTTTCGCCCACAGAATTTTGACATTTGACTACATTTCACATCTGAAATATAAAGCTCTAATTTGTCCAGTTGGCTTATAACCAATATAACTCAAACATAAAGAAATGATTTGCAAGATGTGAAGTCTACAGTGCACATATTTATAAAAGAGAACCCTGTTAAATAGAGGGATATGACACAAAAAATTCGCCTGCATGTAGGATTCCTAGACTGGTATAATTACAAAGAAATTCTCTTTCAGATCTCTCAGCTAATCTGTATGATTGGCACAGTTTGTTACTATTGTATTTTTTATCTGTAATTCAGCATGAGAGGGTGAAACATCTTTATTGTTGAAACAAACAACAATAAAAGTGTAAAACATGGCATCTGTACACTCGAGCTAATACATTGATATCAACAATACAGTTTCCACAAAAAATCCATCTGAATTGTTCTGTTATTTGTCATCTATTTGAAGCTGCAATTAACACCATTTTCAGCTTCAAATAGATAAAAATAATTACACAAAAAACCCCAGAAAAATTGTACATGTTGAATTTTTGAATGTTTTCACTGTATTTTAACAATTTCAAAGTACATGTATTTAGTTTGTCTTTACACCTATTCAATTACTATATAATTGTCCCCACACTGAAGGAGTCAATAATGTATACCTTATGTGGTTTGTATGTGTAATTCGTTACAACTACTGATCATCTTGCAGAGTACAGTGTTGGTCCATAATTACACAATTTATATCCTGAAGCTGGGTAGATAAATGTACCCTTATCAGAATATGCAATGTTCCAATCCAACAGTGAAGTCACCATCAGCGTTTGAAATAAGGTTTTTCTGGTTATCAACTAACTTCCACTAGTTTTTTTTTCACATTAAATGAATTTAGGGAAATTTTGAAGTTAGTGACTGTCAGGTTTGACAATTTTCATTACAATGCTGATCTTCTGCTGCATTGGTTAGCTAAAGCTACCTGAAAGGTGTGGAAACTTGGGAATATCCACATATTATTTACAGACAATCTGAAATTGATGGACAACCCGAAATTCCAACCTGATTGTCCGCTGGACAACTTTATTTTGAACCCTTATTTCGACCACTGATGCTTAACACTAATTGTCACAACCTCTGATTATGGTATATCCAGCTATGCTTAAGACTTCCGTAATGTGAATTTATTACAACATTTATGTAATTATCCCTTATGACTTCTCTAAGTCTAATTTCTTGAAAGATTCGTAAATAGTAACAGGTGTGCAATTACAAATCATCATAAATGTTTGGATTGCTGCTTGAAGATTTAATCAGTGCATTTTATAATGTTGCCCGTGACTAGCATAGCAGTATCGTTAAAATTAACGATTTTAGGGTACATGGGTACCACATTTCATAACCGCTATTGATAATAAAAACATGAAGTGATATGGTTGTGTAACCCACAAGCATGAACAAAACCCAAAAAAGGAATAAAATTTGTGTCTAAACATCAAGATTTTCAAATATTTGTGCTCAAATTAAACAAATCTGAGAAATTTTCAGCCACTTAGAAGTTGTGGGTTACAGTAGCGAGACACAACTTCCAAGTGACTAAAAATGTTAATAAATTAACTTGGCAGGATAGGAGGTTGAAGCAAACTCCACTGCAAAAACAGTAAATATACGACCAATACGGACCCAATGCTCTCTCAATGTGGCACAGTGTAAGAGATGCTGTCTTAAGACTGAGATGTGAGAGAAAAGATCCATGTAAGGGGCCATCACATAAGTTCGTAATGTTCCAAGATATGAAAATAGTTTGTATTGGTAGGTGGGTGGTTCACTGCCCCTTTCATATTGTGCACTTTTTGTGTTCTGATATATACAAAAAATGTAGGTTTTTAAATTTAGGGAAACGACAGAGACATGTACATAGGTTTCCAATTAACTATCAGAAAAGCAATGGGTTTGCTTCCAAATTCTCATGTCCCGTCCTTTCGTATTAGAGGGGGGTGAGTTGTTTGGTCAAATTCAATATAAATTGTGTTCGTATTTTGGAACATTGCAAACTTTAGCGACAGTCCCTTAGCTGTAGCACGATACAGACGGTTCACAGCAATACCACACGGTTATTACATAAAAAAAACTATTGTTAAGTATATGCCACAGATCTTTGTACATAATAGCACAACCAAAAGCTCTCTCATACATCAAAGTTATCTGAAATCCACTACTAGTCCTACATCAAATTGAGATTCTATCAGCGATAATCAGAGTTATTGGTTAATTTAGATCAGAAATGTGACATGATTTTTACTATTTAATCCAAATAATGATTCAATAAACTTTGTAAATGAACTGTAATTTTCAGGGCACATTAATACAGTAGTCACAAGATAGATAATAAAATAAAACACTACATAGGGCAGACCAACTGAACTAAATCATCATCAGGGAAATATAGATAAAATTAAAAAACATGGCATGATTAATTACGATTGAGTAACAAATTTTCAAACAATGTGATTGCAATTTTTATTCCCAATGAAAAAAATGAATATTGTGCTCTCAATACACATCTTGTTTGGAAATAAAATTGAGATATCTTCTATAACTTTAAACAGCAACTGTTCATTAAGGCAATTCACAATCATCAAGTGGGACTTGTCATCAGTCATTTTACTCCCCTTCATTCCTCACAAAGTGTTATATATCTGACACAATAGTTTTGATGTCTCCATGATCAAAATATTATCATATCCTACTATCATGAATCATCTGAACTGCTATGTTTCTGTCAAGTCTAAAATGATTGTAGTTTTTGAATGGGGGTTTAACATACTATAGTGGTTGTATTTGCAGAAATTTAACAAGTGACTCTGAATAAAAAAGTTCTACATACAACACTGTTTAATTACAATGATGAATGGCAGCATGCAAGTTTCTACCACTTGGAATTTGTGTATCACTACAGCATCCAAAATTTCAAGCGGATGAAAATTAATTTAAGTTCAAAAAGTGAACATTAGCTGGAAAGTAATTACTTGAAATGTTTAAATAAATTATGCATGTATTTCAACCTTTGAACTTGTCCCGCTACTGCTAGGCACAGCTTCACTTGTTGAACCCTTGAGATGCCAATTACCAGATAGTCTTTGAATTTATTAAATATAACGGCATATACTGTGCCTTGGGAATTAAAGGATCATATCTGCATATGTGGCAGCATTGAATCTTTAATTCCCAAGGAATGATATATGCCCAATAAATTATCCTTATGTTGTGTTTAAAAACAAAAACGACATTTTATAAGTTGAGGAGTTAATATTAAACTTTTTTTATAATTTGAGTGGAAATTTTTTTTGAGTTGACTTTGGACAAAATAAACTGCAAAAATAGAAACAAAATGACTAAAAGTGAGGTACAGTACTAAAGGGTCATTTAATTCTAGGTTTATCATGGTTGAATTGAAGATCAAAACATCCCGTTATCACCAGCATTGAAAGCTTATGCTTCGACCAGCTTGCACCACAATTAAACAGTGTTGTTTGTATGCCGTCACATCCCCTCAGTCAACAATCATGAGACTCATTCACAGAGAGGACCCTATAGTACGGATTACGCCATGTAGATAAACATATTGATATTGTCCTCATCTCTCTTCATGTATTTGTGTTCTATTAACCACTCTATTTGCTCTTTGATCATCTTTTTAGATGGCAAGAACATGTTCTTAAGGATTTCAACCAGTTCTGTTTGGAGGGCAGCATTTGTAATGCGTTTTCTCATTTTCATGATTTTCACTATGGCCTCCTGCAAAACAAAGATAAAAGTGAGTTTGCGATGAGAAGTCATTTATCGCTGTGATCATATAAGATGATAATCAACATGATAATCATTGTGGAGCTCACAAAAGAGCTTATAAACCCCCTGGTACCAAGCTATTTAGTTTAATTTTAATTCACCTACAAGCTATGAATTGCTACTGCAATTCACACCTCAAGGTGAATAAAAATGTCTTAACCCTTGTCCTGCTGAATTGTTTCTATTGTATTTTTCATTTATTTGAAGCTGGAATGGCTAACGCAATTTCCAGCTTCAAATGACGAAATATATTTCGATTTTTTTTAATTATACATTTTCTAAATTGAATTAGTTTGACTAACTGAGCATCTACCACAAACTACATTATCTATTTTAGGGAGATATTTTCTATTTAAAATCTGCTTGAAACCTATACAGTAGAACCTGCTATGAGCCACTATTATGAGCAGTCAACCTCCTATAGGAGGCCACTCGGCTATTCCCCAAAACGAACCTCCTATGAGCAGCCACCTGCCTTAAAAGGCCACTTTTCCTGTGTCACAAAGGTGGCTGCTCATAGCAGGTTCTACTGTATATGTACAGGCCTAGCAGCACAAGGGCTAATTCCCAAATATAATATCTCAAATGAAAAGCGCAGAACCTCCTTATTGTGATGGATTATACCATTTTTCACTAGGTGAATTTTATTCAAAATATGCCATTTGGGGCATAAATACGACAAGGGTATTAAAGTGTTAACACTTGAACAGATAAGCGCAACTATAGTCGTTTTTAATCCGTTTTATTCAGCTGTTTAAATCACAGTTATTGGGAACGAATTGTGAGTTTAAAAATCAAGATATGCAAATGTTTGGTCTCAATTTAAACAAATATTAGTAATTTTCACCCTCTTGAAGTTGTGGATCGTGGTAGCGAGACACAACTTCCAAGTGGGTGAAAATTTGAATTATTTAATTTAGCAGGTTAAGGGTTAATTATGTTTTTGACCATCACAACAAATGCTGAAGAAACAAATTGATAGAATGGAGGACCACAATGAATATCAATTTTCATCCAATTTTTAGTCTCACTGTTATGCTATGTTTATCAGCCTCACCACAAGTGCTGAAGAAAAAAATTGATAGAATAGAGGACCACAAGCGAATATTATTTTCATCCAATTTCTTAGCCTTACCTGTACTCTAAGGATCCTGAGCTGAATAATACCCTCGTTATCCTCTTCTTTACTTCTTTCTGTTGATAGCTGTAAGCGGCCCACTAAGCTAATCTTTCCTCTCTTTTGAACTTTACCATTTTTACTACAACACAGAAATAACAAATTGGCAATGAATTACTGATTTACACCAAACAGTGAAACATAACTCAAAATAAAAGTATTATCATATAAGTTTTGAAAAACAATACACATCTAAGTTTTTGTCTTGCCAAACAATATTAATCTGCTGGCAAGTTATTTTGCACTTTAAATTTTGCACAAATTAGCTTTGTTATCTAATCTTTTCCAGTACAAACAATTTCTTTAAATAAAATTATACCTAAAAAATATAAACAAGGCTTACATTAAACCAAATTCTTGGTTTATCCAGAAGAGTGATTTGTCTAACTCTTTGGGCATCTTTACTTCCGGATCACACATGAGAACTTGACGTTTTATCTTGGGGAACGCTATAAGGGACTGCACAAAAAAAACAAGTAATTCAGCAATGAATTCAGCAGAAATATTAATGCCACTGACAAAAAAAAAAATGCATTATAATTTGTTTATATTTTTAAAACAATTTTTACCAGAATTAATATCAGAAAAAGTCATACCCATAACGTCCGTCTTAATTCAGCATCTGGAAGTTCTGTTGCCAATCTGAGACTTTCATAACTTAACCTATCCTTCTGCCTTTGATTCCATGCATATAATACTGCCATTTGAAATGTTGTCACTTCTAAATCATATTTGCCAACATCATTGTTGAAAGTTATCTGAAAGAACAACCAATCTCTACTGAAACTAGATTTGCCTGAGGGGCAAAGCTTGCATCTCCACCCACCCAACATAGATTTAGCAACCAAAATACATTAATTATAGACAAATACATTACTGTCACCAATTTTTTATGTAAACCACATAAAAATGTGATGTCAGAATCACACCAAAAGTTGATCAACATATGTCCGGGGTAAGTTGCTTCCTTTGGAACAAATCTGTGAAGCAGTTCAAGCTCTTGAGAGTAACATGTGATTCGTTGGCCATCTTGAATTTTTGTAAAAAAAAATGAAAAAAGAAAAACAATTCTCCTGACAAATTTCTCAGGGCCAGTGAGCATACCCGAAAGATAACAGTTGAGTTCTATAACTATATTACCAAATTTTGATAACAGCCAAAATGAGCAAAACTGAAATATCAGCTAAAATCCTAAAACGTAAAAAATATAAGTTTTTATTATCATAATCACACCAAAAACTAATCAGCACATGATCAGGGTATGGTTCTTCCTTTGAACCCTTTGAACCACAAAACAAATCCATAACAGTTCAAGCTCTAGAGAGTGACATAGGATTTTGGTGGCCATCTTAAATTTCCGGGCAAATTTTATAGGGCCAATATGCATACTGCAAATATAAAAAAAAAATCCAGGCAGAGATGTATAGCTATATTACCAAATCTGGATGATAGCCAAAATGAAATATACGCTAAAATTCTGAAACTTTCAAAAGCTCTAGAGAGCGACAAAAGGATTTTGGCGGCCATCTTGGACCTTGGATTTTGTTGAAAAAGCTGAAAAAACAAGACTACATAAGTCCAGGAGCTCCCGCGACAAATTAGAATTTGATTTAAGCAATTTTGTGTAGGGTTTTTAATGTAGTCCTAGGCTAGGTCAAAAATAAAGACGCAAGACAACTAGGTCTAAGAAGCTCAGTCTAAGAGTAATCTTCAACTACACAGTCTGTCAGAGATTGCAAACCTCCATTGAAATTAATGATCCTAATCAGTATCCCAGTAATGGTCTACCTATCTGGCATGGTTTACCCGATATCAGGCCAATCGAGGTAACTAATAGCTGATTTACGGTCATTTTGAATTCGATATAAACTAGTTAAAAACTTAGGGTGCATCCTCCCCCAAACCTCAAATTTTGTTTTATAGTAATGGACTAACATCTAACACAGTTTGCAAAATATTGGGCATGTGAAAGTAAATAATGGCCGATAGGGGGCCATTTTGAATTTGATCGAGTCAGAATTTTTCAAGATGCATCCTCAGCTGAAATCTCGCATTTCATTCTATAGTAATCGTCTAGCTATCTAGCACGGTTTACCAAATATCGGCCATGTGAAAGTGAATAATGGCCTAAAGGCGGCCATTTTGAATTTGATCAAGTCGAAATTTTCCAAGATGCATCCTCAGCTGAAATCTCACATTTCATTCTATAGTAATGGTCTAGCCATCTAGCACGGTTTACCAAATATCGCCTATGTGAAAGTGAATAATAGCCGATAGGAGGCCATTTTGAATTTGATCAAGGCAAAATTTTTCAAGATGCATCCTCTCCTGAAATCTCACAATTTGTTTTATAGTAATGGTCTAGCCATCTAGTACAGTTACCAAATAACAGCTATGTGAAAGTGAATAATGGCCGATAGGCGGCCATTTTGAATTTGATTGAGTCAATTTTTTTCAAGATGCATCCTCTCTTGTAATCTCACATTTTGTTTTATAGTAATGGTCCAGCTATCTAACACGGTTTACCAAATATCAGCGATGTGAAAGTAAATAGTGGCCGATAGGCAGCCATTTTGAATTTGATTGAGTCGAAAGTTTTTAAAAGGCATCCTCTCCCGAAACGTCACATTTTGTTTTATAGTAATGGTCTAGCTATCTAGCACGGTTTACCTGATATCAGGCCTATCGAGGTAAATAATGCTGATTGTCGGCCATTTTGAATTCTTAGGGTAAAAATTTTCAGGGTGCATCCTCCCCGGAAAACTCACACTTTGTTTTATAGTATTCAGGTAATGGTCTAGCCATCTAGCACGGTTTACCAAATATCAGTCATGTGAAAATGAATAATGGCCGAAAAGACGGCCATTTTGAATTTAATCAAGTCAAATTTTTTCAAGATGCATCCTTGTCTGAAATCTCACATTTCGTTTTATAGTAATGGTCTAGCCATCTAGCATGGTTGACCAAATATCGGCCATGTGAAAGTGAATAATGGCTGATAAGCGGCCATTTTGAATTTTATCGAGTAGAATTTTTTCAAGATGCATCCTCTCCTGAAATCACACATTTTGTTTTATAGTAATGGTCTAGCCATCTAGCACGGTTTACCAAATAACGGCCATGTGAAAGTGAATAATGGCCGATTGGCGGCCATTTTGAACTTGGACGAGTTGATTTTTTTCAAAATGCATCCTCTCCTGAAACTTTACAATTTGTTTTATAGTAGATAAGTAGATATCTTGAGCGGTTTTTATGATATTCCACAATATCAGGCCTGTCGAGGTGAATAATGGCCGATAGGCGGCCATTTTGAATTTTATCAACTTGAAATTTTTCAAGATGCATCCTCTCCTGAAACCTTACAATTTATTTGATATTAATGGTGTAGCTATCTTGAGCGGTTTTCATGATATTCCGCAATATCAGGCCTGTCGAGGTGAATAATGGCCGATAGGCGCCCATTTTTAATTTTATCAACTTGAAATTTTTCAAAATGCATCCTCTCCTGAAACCTCACAATTTGTTTTATAGTAATGGTGTAGCTATCTTGAGCGGTTTTCATGATATTCCGCAAAATCTTTCAGTCGGATTTACCGATGTTATAAATTAGGTCAAAGTGCTGGGTCAACTGCAAGGTCAAGGTAAAAAAACCTGAAAAAGCACAGCTAGGGACCTTAGAGAACATGTATGTGCAATATGACTGTCATCGGTCCAGTACTTTTCGAGATCTGCTCCGGAAACGAAGTGCGCGTCAAAACGTCTAAATAGGTCATAGTTCAGAGCCAGAAGTAGGTCAAAGTTCAAATACCCCAAAAGGCACAACTAGACCTCCTAGGGGTGTTGTGTGTAAAATTTGAAGACAATCGGACAAGTACTTTCAGAGATATGCTCCGGAAACGAATTGTTTACGGACGGCCCAACGGCCCAACGCCGTAACATCATCATTTTCTCCTTTGCGACCTTGCGTATTGAATTCAGATTAAAAATAATTTAACCTGTCTATTATCCACCTGGAAGTAGCCCACATACCAAAAATTGTTATCCTAGCTTATTTTCTTACAAAGTTATAGGCAAAAGAAGAGGCAAAAAAAACGGAGGTAGAATCCATAGCTCCCTCCGTCTCACCTACGGTGACGGCGGGAGCTAAAAATTTACAGGGCAAATTTCCCGGGGCCAATATGCATACTGGAGATATTTAGAAATAATCCGAGTAGGGGTGTATGGCCATATTACCAAATTTTGATGATGGCCAAAATGAGCAAAACTGAAATACTGCTAAAATTATGAAACGTAAAACAATCAAAGTTTTTATTATCAGAATCACACCCAAAAGCTTTTCAGCACACGTCCAGGGTAAGGTCTTTCCTTTAACATGAAACAAATCCATGAAGCGGTTCAAGCTCTAGAGAGTGACATAGGATTTTGGCGGCCATCTTCGATTTTGTTGAAGAAACTAAAAAACACACAAAAAAAATTTACGAGGCAAATTTCCCAGGGCCAATATGCATACTGCAAAAATTTAAAAATAATCTGAGCAGGGGTTTTTGAGTGAGAGCAGAAACAAAATGTGGCAGCGGTGGGCGGACTCAGCAAAAACATGTCTCCACCACCACATAGTGGGTGGAGACTTAAAAAAATGCTAAATGATTACTATTTCAATCAGATCAAAGTTACGACATAAGTATGATCAAGTCTTTATATGTGACCAAAATCTTGAAAAAGTTCATGACAAATACTGATAATAGTTGATTTAGTCAAAAATGCACCACACACTAGACCAATACAGACGATACATCTTGCACCTCAAACATTACCATCCTAATCAAATGGCAGGGAAAGAAATAATGTGGTCAACTAGACAAAGGGCATTGTGGTATTGAAACATAACATTCCACGCAAACTATTTGGCACACAAGTCAGTCAAGAATGCACACAATTTGAAGAAATTTAAAGTTTGCTGTATACTAAATTGATAACAACATATTAAGAATCAAATAATTGTATTTATTCTACTTAACACCCTGGGCATTAATTAAAATACCGCCTGAGGCTACAGCAATTCTGACCATTTGATAATCAAATTTGCAATGATAACGATGTCTGGCAAGTTACAACTTGAAGATGATAATTTTATGAAAACAATTTTTTCCCTGGACTGTGACTTTGAGTAGATACTGTTGACGTTGTTAATAGCTAACATACATGTTACTAAAAATCTGCAAGTATCCTGGCATTCTAGCTACTGTCACAACAAGCAGCTCAATAAAATTACCATTACACACGGGGCTGATCAAAACAAATATTGAAATTGACAGAAAAGAGGGTACAAGACTTCAAACTATACTTACAATACCATTGGACATGAGATGATGCCATTGTAACTTGCGTCCACTGTGCTTTGTTCTGTAAAATTCTTCTACTTGAGGGATGTAATCTTCTAGTTCTGTCGGTAAAGTAACTGCTACTCTATCGCTGCTCCGCGCCCAAGCACCAGCATTCAAAATCTTAATATTTATTGAATCTGGGAAAAAATAAATGTGACATGATTAGCAATTTATATTAAAAATAAATGTGACATGATTAGCAATTTCATAGTCTATTCATATAAACTATACCATCACAAAAACAAAATGTTTAATTTCAAAAACAAAATAATGTTTATTATTTTTAGTTTGACAGACAGAAATATATACTGATACTTTTACTCTACTACTATGAGGCTCCCAGTCCACTTTTATATCGCTTTAAATAAAATAGACATATGTCAGCAAAAAATTTGTATACATATAGTTTGCATCAAACCTGCAATGCCTTCATTATTATTTCTGTGCGCTTCTTTAAACTCTTGGTTGAGATCTTCACTGACTTTGATATCTTGGAACATTCTTGCCAATTTGTTGACATAATCTGCAGGCATACCTACTTCCTAAAAATAGTTTGGCTTGGAATTAACAAATAACATATCTTAACGACAGATTCCATATAATATACGAGTAACATTATTATCTTGTCAATACTCCACAGATTTTATAAGAAATGAGAGAATAATGTAGGCTGATAGATATTGCCCTATTGTCCATACCAAGAAATTATTGTTAAGTGTAACCATTGTCCTGTTAATTGTCTGGTTGTATTATTCATTCATTCAAAAGAAAATATTTATATTTATGAAAAATAGACATCTCCAGTATTGAATTATTTAATGAAATTTCCATTAAACAAAACATGCTTGAAACCATATATAGCAGGACAAGGGTTAAGGTTGATAGAATAGAGAATGTGGTGAAAAAGTCTGAAAGATGTATATCACTTCAAAGACTACACCTGTACTTCTCATTATAAAATATGAAGAACGGAGCATCATTTTGCACTGGCCATATATATGAAATCTATTTTTTTTCTCAAATATTTTTTCAATTGAAGAATGATGTGCCTTGCTACATCAACCCACAACTTCAAGTGGGAAAAAATTACTTAAAAATGATAGGAAAATGTGAGTTGATAGATATTGTACTATTCTCCATACTAAGAGTTTATTGTCAAGTTTAACCCTTACAGCACCGGAACAGACTTTAGTCGTCAGAATCTGACGTCTGCAGACGTCAGATTCTGATGACTGAAGTCGGTCCCGGCACCATAAGAGTGAAAATATTTATAATTGCTGTAGACCCATAACATAGGTATTCAAATGAATCGGAAAATGCTAACCAGGACATTTATGATGATTTTAAGTAAAAAAAACCCTTTGGTCTCCAAGGTTTTCATAAAAAAATTCAGCGCTTCAAGGGTTAACCCCTGTCCTGCTGAATTGTGTGCTTTTTTTATTCATTCATTCGAAGCTGGAACTTCTAATACAACTCCCAGCTTCAAGTGAATCAAAACAATGTCAATCTGTCAAATTTAATGTTCATTTCTCCTTCAAATTTTCCTGTTTGAAGGACAAATAAAAAGCCTGATAATAGCTATAGATGTGATTGATAAAGTTTGAATTACCCTGAGCCATTCCACCATATTTTCTTCTTTCTCATTATCAGCCGATGTGTCTAGAATCAGTCGTCGCGTCAGATGAGCTTTGTGATATCTCATGAAAACATCTTTGTTTTGTATATATTTGAGTACAAGAAGCTGTTGGGAACAAATAAATAACCACTAAGTTCGTGATGCACTTTAACCCTTTCAGTGCGGAGACCGACTTTAGATGTCAGAATCTGACGCCTGTAGACGTCAGATTCCGATGTCAAAAGTTGATCCCCAAACTAATAGAGTAAAATATTCATAACAGCCGTAAAAAACATAACATAGGTATTAAAATGAAGAAGAAAGAGCTGACTAAGACATTTATGATGTAAGGAATATTTTGAATAGAGCAAATTTAGCAGAAAACCCTGCAACCTATTACAATGAGGACATTTTTCAGAGGTCTGTCACTTTATATAATATCACACTTTATCATATAACAAAATTTGCTAATTTTCATTTACTTTTTGGCAGCACAATCGCAATTCACAGCTCTCATTGCATTAAAATTTCAAGGAATACCTGGTAATTAAACTTAAGTTACCCACAAATAGCTGAGTTTTTTACTACAGTTAAATACATCTACAAAATCAGGTTGTGCTATTATCTTTAATGTACATGGATTCATAAGACTGGTCATACCACATCTTTAAGTTTCTTCTCAACTTCTTCTGAGGTTAGTTTTTTACTAAGAGGGGTCTTCCTGAGGAGCATATCACAGTAGTTTGCTAGAAGTTCGGGACATTTTGATTCTGGTTGTGTTTTGGCAGCAACACTAAGGCAGAAAAACAACAGAAGGATTGCAATATTGGGTTAAAAATATGCATCAACAAAAAATTATGCTCTTAACCTGTTTAGCCCATGGGGATACACTTTAGTCAGATTCTAACATCTAAAGTTGATCCCCGCACTGTAAGAATTAAATATATGTTATGGTCATAGACCCATAACATAGGTATTCAAATAAGTTCTGAAAATAATATAGATAAAAAGATGAGCCTTACCCTTTATTTTTTGCTGGTAAATCTAATCTAAATATAGACGTATCATTCACCACATATTTGTAAGCCTGCAATAAAAAGTTAGTTCAAAATAACAGGAGCAATAAATACGAATATTTGCAGATTGAATGATATTTACTTATATGTACTACTACATCAACATAATTATGACAGAATGTCAGAAATAATACAACACATATTCAATAAATTGATAAAGGAATGATTTGACAATATATAAAAGCAATTAGGAATGTCAACATATATAATTAAAAATAAAATAAACATATGTTTTCAAAACTTACTTTATCTCTAGATGTCAAAAAGCGAGGATCATCACAAAAAGCTTCACGGACTAGAAGACTAAATCTGTTGAATAGCTCAAGTAGCTTTTCAACATACTGCTCAGAATCCTGTTAAAGAAATTAAACACAAACCATTTAATAACCCTTTCAGCTTGGGGACAGATTTTAGAAAGAGTAAAGCATTAATAATGGCTGAAGCCCGATAACATAAGTAATCAAATGATGCAGAAATAGCTAACTAAGGCATTAATGATGATTTCAAATTGAAAAAAATATTGGGTCTCCATGGTTTATACAAAAATATTTCAGCGCTACCAGGGTTAAAAAATAACCTTCAATAAACAGTAAAGCATCAAAGCCTCACTAAACCTTAATCTTGGTTTGTCTCATATCTGTAATGTGGCACCTGACGAATAAAGTGTGCAAGGAATGAGATGCACATTAAAGAGAAAGCACTAATGAAATATCACTGTATACTTTTTAGAAATATTATGCATTTGCATGACAAATTATGCATTAGAGATAAAATAATATAATATAATAATAAACAATATTAAACTGTATTAATTTGAAAACTTACTAATGTGATTGTATCTGCTGCTGCAATCATATCTGCTAAGCCTTGACTAATGATGTGTTCTTCTATGTCTTGTAACATTGGTGTGATTCCATCAGGCACTCTATCCATCAGACTAAACATCAATCTTAACCCTACAATAAACATAGTTAAAATAAATATTGACCAAGCCTGCATTGTGATCATTGACTGCTATCAAGGTGGTAATTCTTAAATTCTAGTTCATATTTTTCATTAATGTCCAAGCTTATAAAAAAGGACAAGAGCCATACTGCCATTATGAAATTAAAAACCTTTTTATGTTTTTGTTCAAAAATGGGGAAGTTTCATCAATGTCCGAAATATCTATGTCAAATCATGTATAAATGTACAATTATCCGGGATAATTGTACATTTATACATTACAAAAGTTTTGGGTCAACATGGTCAAGGGGGGGGGGGGGGGAACTACTAACATATGTACAGTTTCAATCCAAACATATGCCAATCTGGACAATTTAAAGGTCATTTCTCCTTTATTAATTCAAGGACAAATATGAAGCGTGAAAATCTTTATCATGATATTGTAATTATTAATGGGTGTTCGCACCTCAGAATTAGACACACATTTGTAATGGTGGAGAAACTTGTAACAGGGGCTAATAGGCGAGTACATCTCCAAATAAATGTTCCTTAATAGTTTGTCATACATGTGTATGTTTTTGTGAAACAAGATTCTGGAAATCAAAACAATTTCAAACTCTAACTAATATACCTAGATCTACCCTGTAAAATAGAGATCAGAGACTATAACTTACTTTCTGTTTCGTTGTGTTTAATCATCAGAGCACATTCAGCCAATATAGTTTCTTTAAATGCTGTGACAAGAACATTCACACAGCATTCTGTCAGCTGAAAAGATAATGCACACGTTTCTTTAAATTTCTATCACTTTTAATAACAAAGGAGATCACAAATTGAGCTGATATGCACTTAAAATACACTTAAAATACACATATAAAATGCACTGTCCTTACAAATTGATGAAATATAAATGTCAGTTTTGAAGTTTAATCATGCACTTTAGTTGTATAATCAAAATCTGCACAAGATTAGTAGGACCAGATTATCAAACAAAATTAATATTAGAGAACTCAAATCGAAAAAAAATTTCAAAAATAAATGAGCCATTCTGAAATAATACAAAATGAAATTTCCGCCTAAAATTTCCATTCTAATTGACTCACAGCAGCAACAGAATTGCATCCTTTCCTTGTTTCCAGATATCTCATAGCTCTTTGTTCCTCTTCCTTGAGTTTTGAGTCTGCATATTTCATATAGTTTTGAACACCATTTGAAGCTAAATATTCAGGAGCTTTAGCTTTGTAGAAAGACTCTGTGGCATCTAAGTAGGCAGCCTCAAAATTTTCTCTGTAGATCTTTAGCTTGTCATCAGCATCACTGCTTAAATTAACTGTAACAATATTTCAATATCTCTTCAGTTTATTGATTCTAAATTACAAATTAATAAATATGATTTTAGCAACATCTATAAACATGATAAACAGAAATTCTAAACCAGAACAGAAAGAGGGATGATATACAAGGATAATTATATTACCATAGTGTCACATCATTTCTAAGATGATGGATAAGAGCCCATATCCCATGGACCAAAATTTGAGGGGACACTACATGCATCTCTAAAAATTGGCGAAAAATACAATTGAAGAATTACATTTAAATTATTTACAACTTTGATGCTACTCTGAAACAACTACATGAACTAAGCAAATTGCAAAATTAAAATTTACAAACACCATGAATAATCAGTATAAATTATATTGTGAGCACTTAGGCTGTAAGTTACACAACTAAAATACAAAACAATGTATACAACCTCAAGCCTACATCACATTTGATTAATGCCAGAGATGTGGCCGTACAAATGTTGACATGTCACAGCATTAACAAAAACAAAATCTGTCCGGTCAACAAACCTCTTCCTCCATCATTTTATCCACTATAGGCCTTCCATGGGTGCAGCTAGCTTTTGCCAAATATTATTTGTGATGTGAAAATAGTCTAATGTATTAATTTAACGCAAGATGATCCACAAATACTGACCATACGATTCTCTGACACCAATAACAAGTTGAGAGTCGAAGGCTTCCCCATTTCTCTCTGCATGGACTAGTTTCATTGCACTGTCTTGTAAACGCTGTTTTATGTTGGAGAAGATACTCTGGTTCCAGCTGTCAAGCATCAGCTGTTCAAACAAAAAACTTTTTGTATATTTTCGAGATATATTCAACTATATTAAAGATCTACCACTATTCAGTTCACAATAATATATCACATTTTCAATATTAAAATATATGTACAAACAGAGTGACAATCCTTGAAATTAATTTGACAAATTCATACATTCTAATCAAAAATTTGTGTACATCTGTTGCATGTGATACAGTTATCTTCATATGCATTGTTGCAATTATTAATCAAATGGTAAATAGCTATTCCATATAGGACTAAATTCAGTCGAGGCTGACTACATGTAACATTACCTAGAATAAAAAACTATTTTCCTAGTTGACATTTACAGAAAGTTATGCATGTTTTATAAACATGCTGACATGAATAACCATTTGAAAAGTGTTCATTGCACTCCACCCTTAGTCCATTACTATCTATTTTTCAAGAAGCCATTGATGTGGTGGATGTTTGATTTGAAATAAATAAAATATAAAAGATGTAAAGTAATTCTGAGAATACATATTACAAATTAAATATAGATTTTAAAAAGAATCATACCTTCCTGACAATAGTATCTTCTCCTTGTGATTTCTTTTGCATTGAACTATGGGCTTTACCAACTAGTGTTGTCTCTAATTGTTGAAAAGGTTTGGGAAGGTAATTGCACTGCGTGAAAAACTTCCCCCATTCTGCGATGTAGGCCTTGAGAAGAGCAGAATCTTCTTCATGAGAAAGAACTCTCTACAATCATAAAATTGATAATTACCAACTGCAAGAGATTATTGAAACTTCAAGTATTACTTTGGTAAAAATGATAAAGAATCTCAATCAAATATTTATGCAATGCTATACAACTCTTTTAAAGACCCTCTTCAAGCCTGAATTTACCATTGCCATCTTCATCCACTATAAGCCGCAAATTACTGTCGTAATTCTCAACTTGTAGTGGACGAAGATGACTTGAAGTGGGTGACAAATGAAGAAAAAGATATCGTTATTATTAAAACAGTTTCATGAAAAATTTTATTCTAAACCCCCCTAGGTGTGGGAAGCGAAGTGATTCTTCAGAGATGCAAAATGATACTTTGAGTATCGTTAGGGCTTAAAGGGTTAAACAAAAAGGGATCTGTTCTCATTTTTATTCACTTAGAAATACTTAAAGGTAATGAAAATGATGTAATTGTATTACATGTAACATTCGAAGTGTGGGGTTTATGTTATGTTTCAAATGTTGACAATTTATCATTCAATAGAAAAAAAGGACAATGAAATGAATGAAGCCTATCTTTCTAATTGTTTTTTATGGCAGTGTTTTTCAGCTTCTTTTAAGCTGGAAATGCTGTATTTGGAACAGGATATTGCCTCAGGATCTTGAAACAGTTGAGCAGCACTAGGTCTTAGATCTAAATACCATCTGGAGTGTAATATATATAAAAAAAAATCAGAATGTTCTTATTTGAGAGGTTATACCATCTTGTCTAGAAGTAATTTATTGAGAATAAAATACATCATGTGGTGATTAAATGGGACAGAGATACGTCCACAGCTGTTTTCTACCTTTTTACTTGTCCATCAAACCAGACAATTTGATGGAGAAATAAGCATTGTACATTAGCTATATTGTCATCTGCTTTGATCCAAATTGTACACATAATTTTTTGTCCTAGTAGTGAGACACAACTTCAAGTGCGTAAAAATTAAAATTCTATAATTTAGCGCTCTGGGAACAATCCAAATACTTACGGCTTGTGCTTGCTTAATGAAGTCCAGTATATCATCCTGTAAGTTCTGGTGCACCTTACTTGCACCTTTCTCATCCCAGATACACACAGAGTGTACAGACCTGAAACAATATGTTACAGGTTTTTATACATGTGCTACAACTATTTAGAAATTTATTGCATTGATATTTAAAAAAATAATTCTAATTATTCTTCAATTGCAAAAAATATTTAAACTGGACAGTTTTAAAAAAATCTTGAGTTGTTCAAATATAAATTAGCATCGAAGTTCTGAAATATCTATGCATGTGACTATATACAAATCTGACACATATTAAATCTATGTCCCTAAATTATGTACCGGGTATAAACAATTTTATTTTGTCATCACACACACACACATAATTATATTTTTATTTGAAAAAAATAGCTTCTGTATGTTACATTTACTTAAAGGTGCAAGTAAGTAAACGTAGCAATCTGTAATAAAAGTTTCTTAACACACTTTGCAAATATCTTGTCCAACAACAGAAAATTTGATTGCGAATTACAAAACAGGATCTAAAAAAACATACCTTTTTGTGCCAGAATAGCTCATTGGCAGTTTAGGTGATGCAGAGACAGGGTTACTGAGTTAGAATCTTTATGTTAATTATAAATGCCTGAACAAAATAGCATATTTTTTTACTCAATGTGAAATGTGCCTGGGAGCATACATGTATGAGTATCAAAATAAAACAAAAATAACTACATACCAAAAAAGATTTTGCCATTCCCCTCTGCTAACTGGCTCCTGTCTCAAAAGTCTCAACACAGTTGGTCGCATAGAAGGCCATTTATCTTCAAATTGAAGTTGTTGCTGTAGAAAATAAAATAAAAATACAATCCATATGCTTTTAAAAATGAAAAAGAATTATTACATCACCAGTTGCACTCATTTAAAATTGAGATCACCTATTTTCAGATTATTGGTGAAAAATAAGAGAGTAACAGGCAAGAGTGATAATAAAAGACATACTAGTAATGTACAGCATACATAAGGGGTTCAGATACATACAAAAACTCGTAGACATGTAACTTGTAGACATGTGGACCCCTTGGATGCTAATTTTGGTAGCCCACACCTAGCTCCAGGAGCACACTTTATTGTATCAGTTTTGATTAAGAAAAACTTGCTACTATAAATGACAGTGTATGATGCATACAGCCAAATAGTAATCATGAAAACATTGTAATAGGGTGAGATCATTAATTGTCGTAAATTGTGACGGACGGAATTCAGAGACAAATCCCTAGGTACAGTTTGCAAAAAAGTTTTTATGATTTTTTAAAAATCCATTTGAAATACTTGAGAGAGAACAAAGCTAATTACATAACTTTTTATATGTTGGCACATATGTGTTGCTTAGCAACTGATAAAGTATTAGCGTGACGGACGGAATCACAAAATGTGCCTTTAACTGACCCCCCTTATGTATGCTAAAAATTCTCTGATTATTATACACATGCATCATATTGAATACCTGTTTTGAAAAGTCTTAGCTAGATGCTATTTAGTGCTTATATATTTTTTTTTATACCTCATGTCATACATTCAGGATGAGTAAAAACCCCGAGTAAAGTCAGTGTGACGGACGGAAAGTGATGGACGGAAAACTTGTTTTTATAATGTGGCTTCCATCCTCCCCTAAATCCACACAATTTATCTGATCCAGAAATTATTATAACTAGATCGTACATTTGCATAGCAAATATTAAAGTCTCCACCTTCCACAATGAAAAGTTTTATTGCCAATACAGTAACGATGAGGCCTTATAACATAAGTGACATGGCGGCCATCTTGGATATGCAAATTAGCTGATTTTCGAACTCAACCAGGGAAATCCATCAGAGGGTGTTCAGAAGAAATCTGGTGAAGATCGACGAATATTGGCGACTAGAGAGTGTTTACATCGATCTTGGATATGCAAAATAGCCCATGGCGGCCATGTTGAATATGCAAATTAGCTGATTTTCAAACTCGACCAAAATAATTCTTTCGTCAATCTTGGATATATGTGCAAATTAGCTCAGCATAATATGCAAAATAGCTGATTTTCGAACTCAAACAGGATAGTGAATCAGAGGGTGTTCAGAAGAAATTTCGCAAAGATCGGATGAATATTAGACTAAGAGACCGGAGAGCGTTTAATCTATCTTGGATATGCAAATTAGCCCATGGCGGCCATTTTGAATATGCAGATTAGCTTATTTTCAAAATAAACCAGATTAATCCTTTAGAGGGTATTCAGAAAGATATCGGATGAATATTTGCGACTAGCGAGCGTTTACATCGATCTTGGATATGCAAATTAGCCCATGGTGATCATGTTGAATATATGCAAATTAGCTGTTTTTCAAACTCGACCAGAATAATGATAATCCTTTCGTGATCTTGGATATGCAAATTAGCTCAGCATAATATGCAAAACATCTGATTTTCAAACTCAAACAGGATAATCCATCAGAGGGTACGGTACGTGTTCAGAAGAAATTTCGCAAAGATAGGATAAATATTGGAGACTGGAGAGCGTTTATATCGATCTTGAATATGCAAATTAGCCCATGACTGCCATTTTGAATATGCAAATTAGCTTATTTTCGAAATAAACCAGATAATCCTTTAGAGGGTATTCAGAAAGATATCGGATAATTATTTGCGACTAGAGAGCGTTTACGTCGATCTTGGATATGCAAATTAGCCCATGATGGTCATGTTGAATATCAAATTAAACTGATTTTCGAACTTAACCAGAATAATCCTTTAGTCTATCCTGGATATGCAAATTACCCCGACATAATATGCAATATAGCCAATTTCTAACTCAACCAGAATAATCCATCAGTCAGAGGGTGCGCGTTCAGAAGAAATTTCGCGCAGATGGGACGAATATTGGCGACTGGAGAGCGTTTACATCGATCTTGGATATGCAAACTAGACCATGCCGACCATGTTGAATATATGCATATTAGCTGATTTTCATACTCAACCAGAATAATCCTTTAAAGGGTATTCAGAAAAGTATTCGCAAAGATCGGATGAATATTGGCGACTGGAGAGCGTTTACTTCTACCTTGGATAATGGATATATGCAAATTAGCACATGACGGCCATGTTGGATATGCAAATTAGCTGATTTTCGAACTCAAACAAGATAATCCATTAGAGAGTGTTCAAAAAAAAATTCCTGAAGATCGGGTGAATATTGGCGACTGGAGAGTGTTTACGTAGTCAAATTGTTGCAGAATAATAATAATAATAACTGAAGTAGACACTAAAACAGTAAGTCTCCAACCACATACAACGCTAAATTATTGAATTGGAATTTGTACTCCCTTAAAGTTGTGTCATGCTAAGTGTACTGCAATCCACAACTTCAAGTGGGTAAAAAACACTTATTTCTGTATGATTTGAATCAAAACATATATATGCGAGCCAATCTAGCAAATTTAATTTTAATGCTCATTTCTCACTCAAAATGATCAATGTCACTCATCTTCGAACCACAGCTGTATTTTCCTGAGGTGCATTAAAATACCAAATGCTAATTCAAACTATCCAAAAGATATGACGCATCAAAGGAGTTTTAGCTATTATATGCTGTGACTTTGGTCATAAAAATAGGTCAAGCTCAGTCATTTTTAGACTCGACCGGTAGTTTCCTCAGATGCACTTCGTCTTGGGTTTCAAATAGGGAACTTCCATCTTAAAAAATCAAAATTTGTGTTTATGAAACTAATTGTGATTGACAAACTGGACAGTGGTGTGACCTTGACCCTTAAAATAGGTAAAGGTCACTGATCTTCAAACTCGAACTGTAATTTCCTAAGATGCATCTGTATACCAAATGAAGACTACTTTAAACGATTCAAAAGATATAGCACATCAAAGGAATTTTAGTCCAGATATGCTGACAGCTGTGACCTTGATATTGACCCAAGGTCAATCGGGGTCAATGGAATAAAAAACCAAAGGCACATGGTATACAAGTTTGAAATATAAAGTCAATACAATAAGTCATGTTGACAGGGGAGCTATTCGAAAATGATGCCCCAGCCGACAAACACGGACGGAAGACGCACAGTGCTAAGGGATGACAATATCGCTAAAAAACTAAAAAGCCAATTACATAAAATTCCCATTTCACGTCCCGACTCTCCCCCCCCCCCCATGATTCCCCCCCTAGCCCCAAACCCTACCCTCCCCCCCCCCCGAATATGTCCCAGAAACTACAGACAGCACATTATTGACTGCATAATGTGCTGTCTGAGATGCATTTAAAAACCTGCTGGTAATACTTGGCTTTGCATTTGCCTCTTGTTTTTCCCATGCCATGAGTCAAGTGAAGAAAGAAAATTTCATTTAAAAAAAGTTCATTTATTAGTCATATTAACATTACGTAAACAAATTATGGTACTTATGGTAATTACTTCATTTTAGGCTGGTACAATTGAAAATAAATTAGCAGCCTCATCTTACATGTAGACCAATTCTGAAATCGTCATTGGGTCTGTCAAATTCGCATGAAACTTGCTTCGGGTAAACAAAAAAACACATTTCCGTCCGTAACACCAGCAAATTCCGTCCGTCACGGCAATTTTTTCGCAAGGTTTTTCTTTAATATATTTTGTACTGGCACATCAATGTAAATGATCATCTTTTCTACTAATTAGTGTTAGGGAGCAGTAAGAGAAAACAGAAAGTTTCACTAAATAAATTTATTATACGTGGCAGCACAATAATTAAAAGACTTCAAAACGTGACGGACGGAAATTTCATTAAACAACCCCTTAAAAACACTAACTGCCACGATTTTTTTTTTTTTTTTTTTTCAAATGCACAATATAGACATACACTATCAGAAGACATATCTACATCGAACATTATTAACTCTCTGAACTAGATAGACAGCTTTTTTATTTTCCGTCCGTCACGGCTCAAAAAGACATTTCAGCTATTAATGTGTTGCCAGGGCCACATAATTTTGAAAAAAAAAAAAAAAATTAGAGAATCTAATCCGCTCAGATGTTTTTTTCAAATTAGAATCTTGATTTAGATAAGAATTGTGCAATAAAATTCTGGCCATTCGGTTGACACATTAATGATCTGACCCAATAATGGTCCCAAATTGAATAGGAAAGTATCATTTAAACATGATAAAAGCATACTGATAAAGCTGTGATTGTGAAGTGTATTTGGACATTTTTTTCTGAATTGAATTATGTTAAACTACACAACCACATCTATAGCCAGGTTGAGAGGAGAAAAAAAGAAAGGTCATTTGAACCCTTTGTCACAATATATGCAGACTTGTATTTTTCATTTTTTTTCAACAAATTTGGCATAGATTTAATTACTATTTTCATTGAGCCATACAGAAATAGGTTAAACGTAAATATTAGTAACTTATTGCATACAATTTAACCATTGTCTTTAAGAATAAACAATATATATATTTAGTATAAAAAACTATTTAGTATTTAAATGATTGATTGACCAACAAAAATATAAAATAAACTGCAATCTCCGGGGGGGGGGGGGGGGTTGAGAATTATTTTTGAAATAAATATTTTAAGACTGAATTTTCATGAAATAAATTGTCTGAAAGACATGCTGTAAATATATAATTATATTTAATGGCCCTCGAAAGAAACTTGCCTCCTTTCGCTCAGGATTTTTAATACCATCAATACCAAGGTCTAAGCCTTGGTTGGAATCCAACTTTGAAAACAGAAAAAATAAATAAATTCTAAGAAAGCGAAATGAATATTTTGCTTAACCCTAAGGCAGAGTGTGAAATAAATAAAACACGACCGGAGTTTACCATCATTCAGCCGGGTATTGATAGCAATGACGACTGGAATTCCGTATTTATGTTTTATCGTCCAAACTGAATGATACTGATAGTCTAGCTATTTAATACTAATAGGCAACTCTATCTCCGCCGACTATGGTTCAGCTGCCTTTTCCTAAAGAAAATAGGCAGTGGCTAATCGTACGTGATTCTTTATAATGTAACTCTATGGGTGGCCTCGTTTACTAAATAACGGGCCCCCATTGACTCCCATTAATTATGATTGTAAATTTCCTGTACGAATAACTGAATAGCCACATCGAAAAAAATATTGCAGACAGGTGAAATAAATTATTTGTCCTCAGTTCAAATACTCCATTCACCCCCTCCCCCTTAGTAATTGAATTGTGGGCCCTAAGATGCTTCAGGCCTAACCGTTAGATCTCGAACAAAAAACATCAAAATCAAAACGAACAAAGAACAGAACACTCCAGCTCGAAAAGTGTCATGACAGGAGAATTTATTTGTGAATGTGATGCATGATTTTTTCATGTGTGAAAAAAACGGTGTTCTAATCGTGATTGTGCTTTAATTTCACATATGTACAGTTTATTTTGAATGTCAAAATACTTATAGATATCACTTATATCTAGTTTTCTTCTCTATTATAAAAATATAATGGTAATACAATGTAATTATCTAATATTACGACCCGATTACCTTTAACATCGACATCTTTCTCTCTCACTTCGGCTTCCCGTGCAAACCTCGACTGTTTCCGGAGTGCGATATTTCATCGAGAGTTGCTGAGAAACAGAAAACACGATGTCGGGTGACCAAGTGCCAAGCGATGTTGAAAAAAAGACTTCTTCGGGAATTCCGAAAGCAGAATTTGTGGTATAGACTAAATATTTAATTGTGCAAAATGACGTGAAGATTAAAAAAATGCGAGATAATGTACAATAAATAATTTAAAAAATCATGATAATGGAAGGATTGTTTGAGTGAGCGATAATACAATGTTTTATCGCGAAACTCTTGCTTCTGTAACGTTAACTGGGGTGGGGTGGGTCGAAGTGCTGTCCTGTCATGTCTTGTCTTCTTCTGGTATGTACTGTCTCACAATCTAATCTGTAATTAAACCCGACCTGAGATCATTTGTCAGGTCTTATGCTATGGATAGTACCCCGTTAAAGCATGCGAGATGAACAAAACTTAAAGAGTCAACAAATCAAAAGACAACAGCAAATTAAGATATTAGAAAATTTCAGTGTAATTTTTATGTAATTAAAACTTGACCTGGGATCGCTTGACAGGTTTTATGACTGTACAAATATGAGAGCAAAACAACAGAGTCAATCTTCTGAGCAGCTGGAAAACAGAATCAATCAAATGAGATACAACAGGATGCACAAAGATTTAAATGAGTTGTGGAAGGATGGTTTCGCCGAGGGGAAGGCGGGGGGCGTGGTGGCTGTGCTCCATCCTATTCTGTGGATAGCTGCTTCAGGGATAGACACTAACACTGGCCCGCTGGCCCAAGGCCAGTAAAAATCACTAAGGGCCAGTAAATTACCTGAGATACTGGCCCTGAGGGTCTATGAAAAAATCACACCCCTTCGATACAGTGTACACTAAGGACTAGAAAGACGAGGCTGAGGGCCAGTAATTATCTGAAGTTAGTGTCCCTTTGAGCTACTACCTGAAATCAGTTAGTGTCGATCCCTGTGCTTGCAGTGGTCTAATGGGGTGTGGTGGGTCGAAGTGCTGTCCTATCATGTCTTCTTGTCTTCTTCTGGTATGTACTGTCTCACAATCTCATCTGAATGATTATCAACATTTTGCCGACTTGGGGACCGTGATAGTCTGGTGCGGATTGGACGGGGGGGGGGGGGGGGTGGCGGTCACTCTGTGGGTCGTCTTTTTCTCAAGTTCGCTTAACACTCCCTGTTGCGGTTAGCCCTGAACCAGTCCCTGACACTTTCAGGTGGCTTTAGCCAGGCAACGGCTCTGCTAGCAATAGCAGCTGCTGATTACGATAATTTAAAAAAAAAAATATTCTGAATGTTCTGGGAAACTTAACGGGGGGGGGGGGGGGGCAACATAACACCTCCACTTTTTAATAAGCAGATGTTGCCCTTACTTCACGTAGGCCCACTTAATATATTCTGATTCACATTGACCGGTGGGGCATAATTTTCCCTTATTTCTCAGTCAATTCTTAACCAATTGATTGAATTGTTCAGAAATTGATTAGCCCCAGTCACCAGTGGTTGAAACAGGTTTCAGCCACAGATTTACCGCGTACAAAATCGTGGGACATTTCTTTGGCCTGTCATATATCGGAAAATATCGGGGAGTAATCAGGTCAGACATAGTTTTTTAGAATCAGTAACATTTCAGTTCCATGCCCGCATGCTCAGCTCAGAGGTCGCACAGTCATTTAAAAGTTATGGACATTTTTCGGACCTTGGGGTCGGGATCGCTCTCAGTCACCGCCATGTTAGATTTTTCGGATAAAGCAAATACATCCATCCACGGCCTCGGAGAGAACGACACGGCAAAAAATTGATCATCTGGGCCTAAACTAAACTAAAGCATGTAGGTCTACAAGGGTTAAGCCTAAGAGTACACAATGCTAAAACCATCTGGCTACAGAGTGGTCTCGATCACTTGGCAGTTTCTAGGCTGTCACCAGTAATCATGAGACGTTGGCCCAAGATCAACAACATCAACTCAACAGTGGGCAAATGTGAAGTGTTAACTGAATATGAATTGTTTATTGTGGACACATGCTGTATATATGCACAGTAACAAAAAATATGTGATATTTACAAAAATTATACAATAATATTCAAATTTTCCAAATAGCATGGCCTATTACCAGCCATTGATCATGTTGACATCAGAATTGTTTTATACTAGACAATAGGGCAGGCAAACTGTGATTTTTGTCTGCCCTGGTGACTTTTAACTAGACCGGGAAGTTGTACGTAGGGCTTAAACTATGAAAACTTTACCCGACCACCGGGCGGCTGAAGTGGACAGTTTATCCGACCTGGGCCTTTTCAACCTAGCTGCCTCGGGCTGCCGGTCGGACGTGAATGTCAATGGCTGTACTACCCATGTCATGCATCCAACAGCATACAGCAGCTCTAGTCTACTTAAAAACTAGACTTCAACCACACAATGCGATTTATGGACCTGACCCTCACAGTGAGTCAGTCATAGCCCCAGGTTGGTCCCAGAGTGGACGACTTTAGACATCAGAATCTGAAGTCTATGGGCATCAGATTGTAAAGTCGCCCTCCGCACTGAAAGAGTTAAGTTATTTATAATCAGGGGCGAATCCAGGATTTGAAAAAGGAGGGAGCGCATGGGGTTCGGGGACTCGACCCCCCAAGATTTTTTTAGCCAATTTAGTACTTTTTTAAGAATTTGGCACCAAAAGGGGTGGGCGTGCGCCCCCCTCCCTCTGGATCCGCGCCTGATAATGGTCGTAGACCTGTACTGATATTCAAATGAAGTGGAAAGAGCTGGCTGAGACATTTTTGATGATTTCAGATTTCAGCGTTGTTAGGGTTTAAAGGTATGTGTCACCAATGCACTTTTCTGGGTGTATACTTGTGTCTTCTTATAGGCCCCTTTGTCTCTAGATAGAGCCCCCTGGAATTTCAATTGATGTCATTACTCCTTGTTACTAGGATGATGTTGAGGTCTTCATGAAGCTTGAGGAGAACAAATCTGCTGAAGCTGTACTACACAGACTGGAAGAACAGCATCAGAAATATAAATTTATGGATTACAACCTTGTCACCAAAAAAAACAGGTTACTATTCAATTATCACTATTTTTAAAAATGTATTGCTCTGGGTCTGTCAACAATTATATAATAACTAGAGGGGGGGTGAAGGGATGCGTTATGGACTGCAGTAAAAGCAATGGTAAAAAGCGTTTGAGGTGGAGGGGGGGGGGGGCAGTGAAAGATCAACATTCAGTTAAGTCATTGTTGAACAGCCCCTCTCATTATTAATTGTGTCCTTGTATTTAATAATGTAAAAATATTGTCAGCATTTAGGAGGGGTAAAATGAAACTTTGAGGCCATGCTATTCCCCAGGTCTTGTAAATTATGGAAACTGACATTTTTTTATTAAAATAAATCACCTTTGTACCTGGATAGCGCTTGATTTTGCCATTTCATCAGAGTTTTGCCATTCCAGAATCAGAATCATTTATTGACACAAACAACAAAACCTACACATTTTTGCCAATATCGAACTGGAGGAGTGGCAGTATTTTGAGGCAGTTTGGTACCAGTATATATTAATTTTAAAAATAATTTTCAAATATGAGTAATTGGCTGCCTAGGTGCCAGCTTATAATTAAAGTGAGAATTGCTGTATGGTCTCATAATGATGTAATATAAATAATTTACAAATATAAAACCCTAATATTAGATCAAGATACAACATGTTAACTTCTGTATTTTTTTCCAGGTTAAAGAGTCAAGTTCCTGACATAAGAACATCCCTAAATATAGTGAAGCATATGCAAACTAAAAAGGTAATTTCATAGTGACATTTTTTTTAGAATTTCACAGGGCTAGACACTAACTGATTGGACCGTCGGCATTAATGCCCTAATTTAGATCTTCATGGACTGCCTGGTGCAATATCTGTCGACCCGACTGTCATTGTCAGCATAATCTCAAGTTGCCACTTTCAACTTCTGAGAACTTGCTTGTTCTGACAACACAACAATATGTACTAACCACAGTAAATAATGTTTGTAAACAGTACATGTATCTCGAGGTTTAAACAATATCTGGGGTTTTTTTGTATTTTCTACAATTTTTTTAAATTTATTTCTTGAAAATGATTTCTTTGGGTTAATTTATGTTATGACAATGTAGGCACTATGAGTCCTGATGTGGTGATATTTTGCCCATATGTCCTGCCATAGTGAAGTAATGTTAATATTTCTATGTTTTTCTCCTCAGCTATCATGGTTTTAAATGTTGTAAATATACTGCTCAGTTTTATTCTTTTTTAAGGTGAGTACCACAGAAATATTGCTATTTTTATGCTGATATATGTTATATTGAATGCTGTGTTTACAGAATTCAACAGACCCAATGCAGACACATTTTCAGTTAGCAGACAATCTATATGTCAGAGCTAAAGTACCTCCTAGTGAAAAAGTGTCCTTGTGGTTAGGGGTGAGCTAGCTTACTAATTTTAATATTCAATGTTTTGGAAAGCAGAGAAATATAAATACTATAACCGATCACAGTGACAGTTCAGTGGAATCACAGTATATTCTATACTGCTCCATAGTGAGTTTAGTGACTCACAAGTTTTAGGCCTCAACCTAAATTTGGCTGAGAACCTATTATTGTCACATGTTCTGTCCATCTGGCTGACCACCTTTCTGGCTAACACTATTAGTGTTATAAATTTATTCACTTTGTTTAATTTATTGTTAGTACAAATCACTAAACTTTATCAAAAAACATTGTTGCATTTTTTCTCTGCAGTCATTTCTAAAATTGGATGAAAATAAGGTCAAATTAAAAAAGCTTATTTTTACATTTTATTTATCCTCTAAACAAACCTAAAAATAGCTGTATTATTAAATAAGGGTGGCCCAACACAATTCACTCACATTTTTTTAAGGATTCCTCTAAAATGTATACCACATGTGTATTTACACAGATAGATCAGATAATTTTCAGCCATTTTTACTTTAAAACTGTGTTCATATTGTAAACTATAACTGTATAATGTGGACTGTATTTTTTCACTTATAATAATTACTCAGTGTTATTTATAAAACTCACAGAATGAAAGCACGAGTGATAACACCTGTGCCTGCAATAATCACATGTTTTCAGATCTTCATATGAAGTGTTGACATTTGTGTAAATATGTGATGGAGGCTGTGCCCTATTTCTGTTAATGAGAGGCTTAGTTGAAGTATTCATTAATTAATGCATATTTCACTAAAGAGATTTAATATTTGTTATTGCCAACATAATTGAATATATTATGATTCATAATATTTTAAAACTGGTTGAACATATGTCTATCATCTCTACCACGATGACTCACAAACATGTACTTTTCCTTTTAATCTCTCCACTTTGAAATGTTTTATTACTTGTAATCTCCGCTTCAACAGGCTAATGTCATGTTGGAGTATACTTTGGATGATGCTCAAGGTGTGCTTCAGAAGAACCTAGAAGTAGCGGAAAGCAGTCTGGAAAAAGTAGAGAATGATTTAGGTTTTATTAGAGATCAAACTACTACAATAGAAGTCAGTATCCTTTCTGATTAGGATGAAGTGTTTTATTCTCTATTTCACAATTATGTTTTAAATCCTTTCAGGGCAGGGACCATTGTTAGACTTCAGAATTTGATGTCTGTAGATGTCATATTCTAACTCTAAAGATGATCCCCGCCCTGGAAAAATTCAAATGTTTATAATGGTCGAATTGCTCCCACATCCACTCAAGCATTGCTCCCACATCCACTCAAGACATTGTTCCAACCTTTACTCAAGACATTGCTTGTACATCTACTCAAGACAATGCTCCAACATCCACTCAAGACATTTCTCCCACATCCACTCAAGACATTGCTCCCACATCCACTCAAGACATTGTTCCAACCTTTACTCAAGACATTGCTTGTACATCTACTCAAGACAATGCTCCAACATCCACTCAAGACATTTCTCCCACATCCACTCAAGACATTGCTCCCACATCCACTCAAGACATTGTTCCAACCTTTACTCAAGACATTGCTTGTACATCTACTCAAGACAATGCTCCAACATCCACTCAAGACATTTCTCCCACATCCACTCAAGACATTGCTCCCACATCCACTTAAGATATTGTTTCCAGATCCACTCAAGACATTGCTTCCACATCCTTTAAAGCATTGCTCCCACATGCACTCAAGACATTGCTTCCACATCCAATGAAGACATTGCTCCCAAATCCACTCAAGACATTGCTTCCACATCCACTCAAGACATTGCTACCACATCCGCTCAGGACAGTGCTTCCACATCCACTCAAGACATTGCTTCCACATCCACTCAAGACATTTCTCTCACATCCACTGAAGACATCACTCCCACATCCACTGAAGACATTGCTTCCACATCCACTCAAGACATTGCTTCCACATCCACTCAAGACATTGCTCCCCATCCACTCGATACATTGCTACCACATCCGCTCAGGACATTGCTACCACATCCACTCAAGACATCGCTTCCACATCCACTGAAGACATTGCTCCCACATCCACTCAAGACATTGCTTCCACATCCACTCAAGACATTGCCATCACATCCGCTCAGGACATTGCTTTCACATCCACTGAAGACATTGCTCCCACATCCACTCAAGACATTGCTTCCACATCCACTCAAGACATTGCTACCACATCCGCTCAGGACATTGCTCCCACATCCACTGAAGACATTGCTCCCACGTCCACTCAAGACATTGCTTCCACATCCACTCAATACATTGCTACCACATCCGCTCAGGACATTGCTCCCACATCTACTCAAGACAATGCTCCCACATCCAATCAAGACATTGCTCCCACATCCACTCAAGACATTGCTCCCCATCCACTCAAGAAATTGATGCCACATCCACACGAGACATTTCTCCCACATCCACTCAAGACATTTCTCCCACATCCACTCAAGACATTGCCCCCACATCCACTCAAGACATTTCTCCCACATCCACTCAAGACATTGCTCCCACATCCACTCAAGACATTGCCCCCACATCCACTCAAGACATTGCTCCCATATCCGCTCAAGACATTGCTCCCACATCCGCTCAAGACATTGCTCCCACATGCACTCAAGACATTGCCCCCACATCCACTCAAGACATTGCCCCCACATCCACTCAAGACATTGCTCCCATATCCGCTCAAGACATTGCTCCCACATCCGCTCAAGACATTGCTCCCACATCCACTCAAGACAATTCTCCCACATCCACTCAAGACATTATTCGGACCTTTACTGAAGACATTGCTTGTACATCCACTTAAGACAATGCTCCCACATCCGCTCAAGCCATTTCTCCCACATCCACTCGAGACATTGCTCCCACATCCACTCAAGACATTGGTCCAACCTTTACTCAAGACATTGCTTGTACATCCACTCAAGACAATGCTCCAACATCCAGTCAAGACATTTCTCTCACATCCACTCAAGCATTGCTCCCACATCCACTCAAGACATTGTTCCAACCTTTACTCAAGATATTGCTTGTACATCCACTCAAGACAATGCTCCAACATCCACTCAAGACATTTCTCCCACATCCACTCAAGACATTGCTCCCACATCCACTCAAGACATTGTTCAAACCTGCACTCAAGACATTGCTTGTACATCCACTCAAGACAATGCTCCAACATCCAATCAAGACATTGCTTCCACATCCACTCAAGACATCGCTCCCACATCCACTCAAGACATTTCTCCCACATCCACTCAAGACATTGCTTCCACATCCACTCAAGACATTGCTCCCACATCCACTAAAGTCATTGCTCCCACATCTAATCAAGACAATGCTCCACCACCCACTGAAGACAGTGCTCCCACATCCACTCAAGACATTGTTCCAACCTTTCCTCAAGACATTACTTGTACATCCACTCAAGACAATGCTCCAACATCCACTCAAAACATTGCTTCCATTTCCACTCAAGACATTGCTTCCACATCCACTCAAGACATTGCTTCCACATCCGCTCAGGACATTTCTCCTACATCCACTCAAGACATTGCTTCCACATCCACTCAAGACATTGCTCCCACATCCACTGAAGTTATTGCTCCCACATCCACTCAAGACAATGCTCCACCACCCAATGAAGACAGTGCTCCCACATCCACTCAAGACATCGCTTCCACATCCACTCAAGACATTGCTCCCACATCTACTCAAGACATTGCTCCCACATCCATTGAAGACATTGCTCCCACATCCACTGAAGACATTGCTCCCACATCCACTCAAGACATTGCTCCCACATCCATTGAAGACATTGCTCCCACATCCATTGAAGACATTGCTCCCACATCCACTGAAGACATTGCTGCCACATCCACTCTAGAAATTGCTTCCACATCCACTGAAAACATTGCTCCCACATCCACTCAAGACAATGCTCCACCACCCACTGAAGACATTGCTCCCACATCCACTCAAGACATTTCTTCCACCTTCATTTAAGACAATGCTCCACCACCCACTGAAGACATTGCTTCCACATCCACTCAAGACATTGCTCTCACATCCACTGAAGACATTGCTCCCACCTTCATTTAAGACAATGCTCCACCTCCCACTGAAGACATTGCTTCCACATCCGCTCAGGACATTGCTCCCACATCCACTGAAGACATTGCTCCCACGTCCACTCAAGACATTGCTTCCACATCCACTCAAGACATTGCTTCCACATCCACTGAAGACAATGCTCCCACATCCACTCAAGACATTGCTCCCACATCCACTCAAGACATTGCTCTCACATCCACTCAAGACATTGCTTCCATATTATGCACTCGAGACAATGCTCCAACATCCACTCAAGACATTGCTCCCACATCCACTCAAGACATTGCTTTCACATCCACTGAAGACATTGCTCCCACATCCACTCAAGACATTGCTCCCACTTCCACTCAAGACATTGCCCTCACATCCATTGTAGACATTGCTTCCACATCCACTCAAGACATTGCTCCCACATCCACTCAAGACATTGCTCCCACATCCACTCAAGACATTTCTTCTACATCCACTCAAGTCATTTCTCCCACATCCACTTAAGACATTGCTCGTACATCCACTCAAGACATTGCTCCCACATCCACCCAAGACATTGCTCCCACATCCACTCAAGTCATTTCTCCCACATCCACTCAAGACATTGCTCCCACATCCACTCAAGACATTGCTCCCACATCCACTGAAGACATTTCTCCCACATCCACTCAAGACATTGCTTCTATTTCCACTCAAGACATTTCTCCCACATCCACTCGGGACATTTCTCTCACATCCACTCAAGACATTGCTCCCACATCCGCTTGAGACATTTCTCCCACATCCACTCAAGACATTGTTCCCACATCCGCTCGAGATATTTCTGCCACACAAAAATTTCAATCAAGACTGAAATTAGTAATAAATGAGAACAAGTGAGTTTATCATAGCACTGTGTATATTTTGTTGATAGTTCGAATATTGGTTTTAAATATATATAAGTAATTTCATACTAATACATGTTATTTTCAATTATTCCTTTCGATGTATAATGAGTATCCTTTTATTTCAAAAAAAGAATTCTTAACTGTGCATCAGACATGGCCAGGGTCTATAACTGGGACGTGAAACGAAGACAGGCAATGCAGCCAGCAGCTGTGGCACAGTCGTGATCATGTCTTCCATATTTATTACCTGATTTATTGAATGAACTATTTCAATAATATATTTTTTTCAATCCAAACAACTGCTTGTCTTTTTTATGTCATTTGTATCATGCATTATACATAATCATGGTTTAGTTATGTTATTCATGTCAATGTCTGACTCTGACAAGTTTTTCATGGTCGTAATCTCAGAAAACTAAAAAAAGCACAAGTGGACTGTAATCAAAATGATTAGTAGGGCTTAGATCATTTCTTTTTTTGTTAATTTTAACCCATGCTGTTGTATTGTTTTATTGTGTGCTTACTAAAATACATCTCTCAAACTATGATTTTGTGTTGTCATTTTAAAAGCACCCCGATACTATTGGGGTGCTTATAGTGTTTAGAATTTTTCCGTGTCCTCTGCTGCCGCGGGCGTGTCAGGAATTTAGCTCTCACTAAGAAGCCAACTGATGAATTTTGTTTATTTATCATCTTTTTCAAATATTTTTCGGCACTGAGCCATAAACAGCCATTTTTCAAGATGGCCATCCAAAAAACTTATGGGCTCGCTTATCTGATGAACTGTTGCATGGATTGCATTCAAATTTTAAAGTATGGTTCTCTGAGTATTTCTGATGATCTGATTAAATTTGGGAAGAATTCAATAAAACAAGATAGGTGACTGAGAACATTTCGATAAAATGGCCGCCTAAAAAGATTGTGGACGCAATATCTTATGAACCTTTGGTTGGATCACATTCAAATGTGATGTGGTGGTTCTCCGAATATTTCTGATGATATGATTAGTTTCGGGAATCCATTAAAAAAAAATGGCTGACTAAAAAATAGCCACCCAAAAAGGTGCAATATCTTATGGACTGTTGGTTGAATAGCATTCAAATTTGATGTGGTAGTCCTCTAACTTTTCCCTGTCAATGTTTATATTTTCCATATGTTAGTTACTAATAGGGACATCACCCAATGCCTTTATTCACAACATCGTAAGCTAATGTAGAGGTATACATGCAAAGATTGGGGGACTAAGAACGATTAAAACTTTCAAATGCGTAAATATTGTCAACAACTTTTTGTGGTTTTGTAATAGCATTCTCAGTCACGACATTTTCTGCAACAACAAAAGTTAGTCCCACCAGATAAAATCGTATAATTCTCTGCAGGGTAAATTTTAAACAATTATCCTTGTCCGTGGGTACCCAGTCTGTAGGTATATTTATGCCGCCGTGGAGCGAACAAAGAAGGCATTATGTGGAAACTACACGATATGCAGATTTAGACACTCAGCTATATTTAATAACCATGCAGGTCCTCAGTACTATAATATTTTTTATAGAATGTCAGGTTTCAATACATAGACATTGTGATTTGTCAAAAAATATATGAGATTTTTTTTCGCATTCGCCATATAGAAATACTCACATAAAATAATGAAAAAATTGCCTAATGGTATTTTTCCAGTATGTTTTAAGTGATTTCGTTGCATTCGTTGACTCAGAAATCATAAGTGTAAACACTAGAATTGTGATCATATGTCAACTAGAACACGATATATTGGACCAGGTAAATGTCCAATTTAGGATATGAATACGTATTTCTGGACAACAACTGCATAATATGCAAGGTCAGAGATACGAAGCTATCTTTTATAACCATACCTAACCTTATTACTAGGCCCCTATATATATATATATTATTTATATACAATGCTAGCAAATTGAATTCCATTTTCAAGATATAGACATTGTGATTTGTCAGAAAATGTTTTTTGCCGGCGGCCATCTTGGATTTTTCTAGTTTGCCACTTAGGAATGACCCTATATTATTATAAGTTCGTTTCATTCTATTCTTTTACCCTGAAAACATAGAGGTAGACATCAAAGTTATGATTCTATGTCAATTAGAACTGGAGATATTGTCCAAATTAGGTTTTCATGGCGGCCATTTTGAAAAATTGCCGAAACCCATATTTAGTCTTCTGGAAACGGCGCTAATATCATTCCCAGGAATCCCCTGAACAAAATGGTACCACCCTTGGAGAGAAGTAGTGGTGGGGGGGGGGGGGGGGGCTGCACTGTGATCAATTCTGGACCATGGACTATCTGTACCCACTCACGTTCACAGCATCTCATAAATTAGTGATTTCCGAGTCGATGGTCAAATACATTTACGTATCATTAAGTTTTTCAAGTGTATGTATACAAATATAAAGAATGTTTTGTCTATGTGGTCGATTTACAGCAAACGGTAGTGGGTCACCTGTGTCCAACAGTTTGAATTTTATATATGTTATAAAAATAATATTGGTAAGTTAGACGTGCCTCACCTTCCTCCACACTCTGTGAAGCAAATAACTGTTACATTGTCATCATCGGGCCATGAATGATTTAGCCGATATCGTAGAAGGCGATATTTATTTCACACATTTTAATTGATAAGCACACACATTTTTGTGAAAAGCACACATTTTAAAGACATTTTGAATTTTGTTTTCTGTGAATAATTTTTAAACGTGTTTCTTTGTATGTTTATGTTATGTACCCAGAGTAGGGCTGCGTTTAATAAACTATTACTATAAGCACGTATATGTGTCCTTCCCATATGATATTGCTCAACATACAATACATTTACTACGCTAGTTAACTTTAGATATAATAAACAACATATCTATTTTTCAAATAATATTATGCATTTACAAACGGGAAAGTCAGACAGTGATCATGGCGCTATTATATCACGCAATTTTTGACATATCACTTGTTTTTTCTAGCTTGTATATGTTGTTTGTAAAAAAATATCGTTTGTTGAGAGAAAGGTCTTCCAATGCCAAGTAAAATCACATTGTGTTTTTCAACATAAAAGAGATTCGTAACCCTACGAATACACGTAGTGGTTAAATGTTTCAGAAACTAGATGTGCCTAAATTATTATTTCCACTATTTGTAAATATACAAAAGAATAAAAAATGGGATACATGTATATTGTTTAATATGATTCATAACAAAGTATATTACCAACACATTGTATTGATACTTGAATTGCTATCATAAAAACATACATCAATATATTTTACACAAACATTAATTTAGCCTGGTGAGTTTTACACAGGTCTTATAAATGCTCACTATGATTATGACTTTATTATTGGCCCGTTTTTATTATTATCAGTTTGTACGCATGCGTCTCCTGAAGCTTTGAAATTGGTTCAAACGTCGGTCATCCGACCATCTTCTGCCACAATGTCATTATCATTTGTGTTTTCATATATAGGCCTACAGGTGGGGTAGTTTTCATAAGAATTTTCCTCCTTAACATCGAAGTTTTCTTCGTTGTCCAGGCCGAGATTCGATGTCCCCATGTGGCTTCTTCCTTTGTCCAATGCATCTCTAATGCATTCATGAATAAACATGTATTGATCCTGCGTAAAATAAGCAATTAACACGTTACAAGACATCAGTTTGCAAATAAAATACAATGAAAGGGGAATAATTCTAAATATTCTTCAAAAGTGTTTAAACTCATTGATTTGAATGTGTGAAATGGAGTTATGATATTTTTCTGCATTCAAATAGACGAGAAATGTGTAAATTAATCAGAATAGATTTACGTCAATTTAGATGTGAGTAAAACAAGATGGATCTATTCAATAAAACTTTTCTGACTGACATATGTGTTTAACCCTCACAATGCTGAAATATTTTTGTATAAACCATGGAGACCACATGGGTTTTTTCAAATCATAATAAATGTCTTAGCTCTTTCCGCTTAATTTGAATACCTATGTATGTTATGGTTCCATTATATATTTTTAATTCTTTCAGTGCGGGGATCGACTTTAGACGTCAGAATCTGACGTCTACAGACGTCTGATTCTAAAGTCGGTCCCCGCAATGAAAGGGTTAAAAAGCATAGACCAGGCAATTGTGTGCTGTGGAATCATTCCCCACACATAGATGTCGCTCAGGTCAACCCCCGCTCTCCGAGGTCAGAATGCTGTGGAATAAAACCTCAGGGCCCGTATTCTCGTACAAGTTACGATATATCGTAGGCTTCTGATTGGTCGAGATGGCCATCTCGACCAATCAGAAGCCTACGATATATCGTAACTTGTACGAGAATACGGGCTCTGGGCCGTCTAAACCATATCGGGTCTATATACTACTAAATCATTATACATGATATACTGAAAAGATGCAACCAATCGAAGAGAGAGCTTATTGTTCGTACAACCAATCGTAGAGATAGGTTATAGGTCATACAACCAATCGCATAACTTATTTGAAGAAATAATTGAATGTGTTTCGCTCAAAAATTCTTTCACGTACTTTCCTGCAGCCTCAATATTATTTTCACAAAAATAAAATAAATTTTAAATTAACTGAGCATACCACAATCCACAATATTATGTTTGATTTTAAAAGTAAACCCTTAAAGCGCTGAAATAATAAAAAAAGAGAACAAATCAACGGGGTTTTTTCAAATTGACATTATCATAAATGTGTTAGTAATCTCTTTCCGCTTCATGTGAATACCTATGTTATGGGTCTCTTGTAATTAGAAAGATTTTACTCTTTTAGTGCGGGGATCGACTTTAGACGTCAGAATTTGACGTCTATTGACGTCAGATTCTGACGTCTAAAGTCGATCCCCACGTTGATCGTTAATTGTGTACTTCCATTTGCTTATCGGTAAATAAAAAATATGTGCATGCTCGCATACCTCTGTTTGCACCATAAATGCTCTTTGCTGCCTCATCTCTAGTACTGTGGCCATAACGTCCACCTCGTCCTTCACACGTATTTCCTGTAGTAGACGATCCACAGCAATATATATACCTGTTTCTCCAACACCAGCACTGAAAAATGTGAGGTGATTCAGCTCTACGAATGTAGGGTGATTATTGTATAGTAGAAGGCATGCAAGAATTCTCCTTGAAAATAATTTTGGTGTATATTTTTCCATTTTATATTTTGCTTATCTTGTTCTTTATGGAAATACGTTTCAGATGTGAGTGAGGCTAGCATGTGTTACATCTTTAAGAAGCATTTCAATCAAAACTTTTGGCTGTAACTCTAGTAGAATACTAGATCGATTTTCAAAAAATTTGTAACAAAATGATCAGGACTTGAACAATTCCTGGCACAGAAGTGGATTTTGATTAAGTTGCTACATCCCAGCAAACACGACCCGTTGAACCAACGTAGGGGTAGTGTTGGCCCACCGTCTGCGACGTTGGCCCAACCTTACTCCAACGTTGGTTCAACGTCCTGTGTTTGCTGGGGTGCGGTGATGTCCAGTACATACCTGCAGTGAACTAATATAGGTGCTCTGGTGTCAGGTTTGATTTGAGCACGTACTAAAGTGACAAAATTTAGAAACATTTCTGTATTAGCGGGACAGCCACCAGGCCAGCTCGTGTAGTGGTACTGTGTTATAGTGCGCTGTGTTTCACCCTATATGTACAATAGAGCGATACACATAAAAATTAAAACCCCCTGTAAGATTAATTATAATTTAATGTAATTAAAGGAACTAACAAGAAAATATCTCTTCGAAAGTTATTATCATCTTATGTAATATAGCTGTTATATACCATGATTATTCTACAAGTTTGATACTGACTGACTGTCATGTTAGCCTATATATTTGAAAAACTTACCGACGAAACATCAAACATTCTGATGCCATAGTTGTTCAGCTGTGATTCTGATCTGATGTGTACCTGAATTTCTCCAAAATAAACAGGAGCTCTGTCTTGTGGCCAATAGTGTGAGCATTTGCTCTGAAGAAAATATTACTCGAAAGTTATACAGTCATCTGATTGATAATTACATAATAGTAAGTCAGTTTATCTCGCTATTCCAGCTGAATGATTGGTGCTTATGATTGATTGATTGATATTTTAAAGGGTGTTTCTTAGTGTTTGATCCATCCCAGGAAACACGAGATGTTGGCCCAATGTTGGGTTAATGCTGGCCCATTGTCTTCAACGCTTGCCCGACATTAACCCAGCATTGGGCCAACACCTCGTGTTTGCTGGGATGTGCGTAGGCCTAAAGAATAATTGATAATCTAAAGCCCAATGTCTTCGACGCTGGTCAAACATTGTATAAGTGTTATACAAATGTGTTAGACAACTGTTTACTGGGTTGTTAAAAGCGACCAAATCAGGCCAAAATCTTCAAAAAATCTGTATTTTTATTTTAACTTCTTTATATGACCATATGAAGTAAACATGTCCATAGACTAGAACTGCAAAAGTTTTTTAATTTTTGTGCTGCGCATTCACCATTAAGGAGATATAAAGACGAAATTCACGTATTTTTTCTTTTGGATATGCATGTTCGAAATAAGGAATCGGGAATTTCGTCTTTATCTCTCGCTTAGCTGGTAAATGCGCAGCACAAAAAATTAAAGAACTTGGTCATATTAAGAAGCCAAAATAGAAATACAGATTTGTTTATGATTTTAGACTGACTGTGTCGCTTCTCTCACCCTGCCCTTCTCAGTCAGCCGAGTGAGCATGACAACTGTGGAGACTTCCTGTTCCCAGATCATGCGCCAGAAATCATCAATGGTACAAGTTAGCGGACCCTGGGCTGCAATAAACTCACAGCTGGAATTGAATCCCTACAAATAGAAAAAACATATGTTACTTATATATGTATAGGCCTATGTATAAAGTCTGAATTGCGATGTTCATTTTTCTCTCAATTTCAAGAGATGACAAACGAGGTTTATTCAGGAGGAACTTATATGAGGCGGTATGGTTGGAATAAACACACTTTAGAGCCTTCTCTTCAATATTTCCATATAGTAAACATTTGGTGTAGTACAGTGATACCAGACGGCTGAGGAGTAATGAAAGTGGCTGAGGATGAACGCTTTGAAAAGAGCCAGCAATTAGCCTTGCTGCTAAGACAATCTTCTCAGAGCGCTCAGCTGTCTGCCAGCTTTCTCAAAAATGTCTTCCGTGCTTTCCATATTTTGCCAATGGTGCTTCATACTCAAATGCTTTCCATATTTTGCCAATCGTTCAACAAAAGATCACAGAGATAGAAGAGGAACTTCCAAGGAACGCACCAACAGATATATGGAGGGTTAGAGTTTTTGTTGGTTGCAATATTTTTTTACCTCTTCGAAAATGTTTGTTACCCTTTGCTAGCTTATTCAGGTCAACATTTTTTCTGTCCCCATTTTCAACAAACGTTTTTTCGACTTTCGTGGCGACAAACTTTTTTTTCATATTTCTTTAAGGCCACCTCTCACCCCCTAGGTATCTGATGTTGCGTCCCTAAATCCATATCTTCGAATAGTGCACAGGGGCACAATTACAATAAAATTTTACCCTCAATTATGCTTACAATTGTGACCACAATTTTAATGCCCACAATTATGCCCACAATTGTGACCACAATTATGCCCACAATTGTGACCACAAATATGACCACAACAATGATCAGTTGTGAACAGACAGATTATAAAGGTAGCCTACTGACCTTCATATAGCTAGCGTTGATATAATCGGCTCCAGGATCACCTTCCATTGGCTGCAACTTCACTCGACTGTTATCAACTGACAAATACACACTATAAGCACCATAGGGCCTATATAAATATGTACATACACTTTCTTTACCATTTTTTAGCGCGAGGTGGTGTTTGATCCATCACAACAAACAGGGAACGTTGGCCCAATAGATAAGATTTCAGAATCTGACATCTATACAGACGTCAGAATCTGACGTCTGAAGTCGATCACTGCACAGAAGAAATATACTGTAGATCTGATAATTTTCGCGTTTTTAAATGTTCGCGAATTTCTGATTTTGATACTTTTCACGAAGTATGGACTTCGCGATTTTTCATTTTTTCTTTTTTTTAGCGCTATTATAATAATAATATTTGCGAGATTCTTGAATTGGTGAATTTGTCTTCATCGCGAAATTCGCGAAAATTAAAACCTCGCGATTATTACCAGATCTTCCTTCATTAGATATCTACAGTATCTAACGACCGTAGACCCTTAATATAGGTACATATAGGCTATTCACATAGAAGCGCAAAGAGCTAACTAAGACAATTATGATTATTCAAATTGAAAAAAACCTCTCTGATCTTCATGGTTTCTACAATAATATTTAAGCGTTTCAAGGGTTAACCCCTTACCACCCACGTCTTTCTTATTGTCATTCACATAAACTCTTTTCCCGCTAAGTTATCTTATTTAATTTTCACACACAGCTTCCAGTGGGTTAAAATTATTCATATTAGTTGAATTTTAGACAAACTATTTGTAATCTTGATGTTTAAATACACTTTCCCCCCTCCCAATAACAGTGATTTAATCGCCTAAAAAATAGATTGAAAACGAATATAGCCGTGCGCAGCGCTTAAAGGGTCAATAAGTATCTTTATATATACTATGTATGTAGGCTATATGTATGAAGCCATGACGATAATTATGAGATCATTAAGTAACTTTACTATGTGAGTATATATAAATCCATGATGTCTAATATTAGGTAAATGAAATGAAATGAATCGGGCTTTAGGCCACCTTTGTGCACATATAGGCTAAACTGGGCCAGGAGAACCTCCTGCAGATGGTGGGATAATTGAGATGACACTGTCCTCCAGACACATGATTCGAAATTCGAGCCCTGGCGGTCTGAGGCCGAGCACGCTACCTCTCGGTCACAGAGGCTCCCCACAATACTGACTTTCACACGTGGATGGGGAAGAAACATTTTTTGTTTCTTTCTAACCGCCGAAACCGGGAACCGAGCCCCGAATTCTGGCGTGAGAGGCAGCGGTGCTAACCACTACCCTAGGGCCCCCGCCCCTAATAATAGGTAGGACCATTATAAGATCAAATAGTGTCTAATAATAAGATCATAGATAACATACAATGGATGAAATTACTAAAGGATTAAAATGGAGTGGAACGAACGAAAGTAATAACATACATGCCTAATTAACATAGGCCCTATTACAATTAATTAGGCATACTTGATACATTTTGTTATCCATTTTGTTATAGTTACAAAGCTTCATTCGTTATTGGCATACTTCATGACATAGGCCTACTTAAATAAAAAGTTTTTAGAATGAAAAGTTACGGCGTTCTCTTGATAAAAAAATGATTGACTATAAAAAATATTTCATTAAAATTGTTGCAAAAAATTACATCACTTACAAGGTAGAATGTTGATATATCTATTTTTAAGGCGATTTTGTTCAGTCAGTGCCGCTGTTGCTGCAAACTTTGGGCTGACACTTTTAAGGACCTGTTACAGGATCATAATAAATATACATGTATATCTGAAAATAGTCACAAACAATTATTACGAGGCACATGCTATGTACTACAACTTTTTGAAGGGGTTGGTCGATCGCTATTTCCACCCAGCAAACACAAAAACATTGTAATGTTATTTAGAAAATGTAGGACTAAATGTTTTTTAAATATTAAAACGTCGGGTCAACAGAATATTATAACGCATTCATTAAAAATACTCTGCAAAAACATAATTTAAAAACATTTCTATAATATTGATATATTATGTTGAAAAAATGCATTTAAAAAATGTTATAAAAACGTTTGAAAAACGTTTTTTATTTAATGTTTTAAAATATTCTGTTGACTCGACGTTTTAATATTGTAGAAAAATTCACATGACCTTTTAAAAATGTTTGAAAAATGATTTGTGTTTGCTGGGTATGCATGTCTTAGACATCATAACAATAGTATGTTGTTAATATGTTGTTCACCTCAGTCAATTAAAGTCCTAAAGCTAATCATTCCAACAGCCAGCACATAGCATTCGGCGAGAGGTCCAAGCAGTTTAACAAGAGTAAACACAGATGTGAGGAGGTCAATTGGTTGAAAAATACATTTATAACCTACAAAATATTTAATAGGATTTTTCACCCACTCGAAGTTGTGATATCGGGTTGTGGCGACTGTTGTACTAAACAATAGACCAGGCTTAACCCTTACAACGCTGAAATATGTTTGTATAAACATTGGATACCAAAGGGTTTTTCCAATTTGAAATGATTATAAATGGCTTAGTTAGCTCTTTCCGCTTACTTTGTACAGGCCTACCTATGTTATGGATCTACGGCCATTCTCAATTATTTCCGTTCGGGTAATCGACTTTAGACGTCAGCATCTGACATCAGAAGTGGATCTTAAACTGAATTGAATCCTCGCACTGAAATAATAAAAACAATATTATGGCCGTAGACATATGTATTCAAATGAAGCGAAAAGAGCTAACCAAGACATTAATGATAATTTCAAATTAATAGAAAACTTGGGTTCCCATGCTTTATAAAAAATATTTCAGCGTTGTAAGGGTTGACCAGTGCATCCGGTTTCGTTTTCGTGTAGCGTGCATGTAAGCACATTTATAAAATTCTAAATGTAGCTACAGTATTTATGATGGCACCGTACCTTAAATTCTTCAGATAAGTTAAGACCCATGCATCTGTCCATGTTATGTATGTAATCGACAAATCGGGCGACTTTTTTAGGATGACTGAAATCAAAATGAGTAACATCTGGGGCCCACCCGGTAAAAGGCTACCGGGTGGGCCCCAGATAAAATTAACGAACGAAGATTTAGCCCTTTTTAAAGGTTATATATATCTAGTTTTTTCTACATTCTGTAATTAAATTTTTTATCCACTCTAATTGAGTAAAAATGATTTACATGTGTGCAATCTGGGTTGAGAACATAATTATACCAATCTAGTCAATTAATGCTCTTTTCTCTTTAAAATGCTCCCGTTTGAAGATTAGATGTTCACACGGACTGAGAATCGCTGTGGACATGATTATAGTCTGATTCACAATAACCGGGGTGAATGATTTTCGCTGATTTCTCAGTCAATTCTCAACCAATTGTCAGGAAAGTTTACAAGCACTATTTTCCATTCACTACTACCATGAAAATATCATTGAAAAATATTATATGGTTTAAAAGTTAGTCTATTTAACATGTAGTAAAAAATAAGAATGTCGCCTTCTATAAGCCCATTAGCTTCAACATTTCATTACATTTCAAATGATATAACTTCTGACATTCTTTCACCCTGGTTGATGAATTTAATGTGAATCTGACTACAGCACCTTAAAAGTTAATTTCACTAATTCAAAGATCCAGCGAATTAAGACAGAATAATACAAGAGAACGGTTCATATCTTTCAAGCATACGTTATGTTAGCTACCCACTGGTCGCACGACGTTGTTACGACGTTGAATCAACGTTAGTGACGTTGATTCAACGAGACAACAACGTCGTGTACCCAGTGGGTATGGGACGTTGATTGAACGTCGCAACAACGTCGTGGGCCCAGTGGGTATAGGACGTTAATTCAACGTCGCAACAACGTCGTGTACCCAGTGGGTATGGGACGTTGATTGAACATCGCAACAACGTCGTGGGCCCAGTGGGTATAGGACGTTAATTCAACGTCGCAACAACGTCGTGTACCCAGTGGTTACGGGATGTTGATTCAACGTCGCAACAACGTTGTGTGCCCAGTAGGTATAGGACATTGATTCAACGTCGCAACAACGTCGTGTGCCCAATGGGTATGGGACGTTAATTCAACGTCGCAACAACGTCGTGTGCCCAATGGGTATGGGACGTTAATTCAACGTCGCAACAACGTTGTGTGCCCAGTAGGTATAGGACATTGATTCAACGTCGCAACAACGTCGTGTGCCCAATGGGTATGGGACGTTAATTCAACGTCGCAACAACGTCGTGTGCCCAATGGGTATGGGACGTTAATTCAACGTCGCAACAACGTTGTGTGCCCATTACGTATTAATACAGAAGGATGATCCTACCTTCTCTCTGGCTCGGGAATCATCTCCAGATATATACCTACTGTGTCATCTCTACCACCAGCAGTGCCAGCGCCAGGGGAACCACTAGAATCACGTATTGCGAATGGTCTGGTAAAACACAACAAAAACAAAAACAATGAAAAATGAACATTTATATGTTGTGAATTCATCAATAAATTTGGTGGGGTTGGCAAATTTCAACAAGTCTCATTGGTCAAATGGCGTATCGGCCTCGCGTACTTTGTTATTCCCAATTCTCAAAATTATTTCAGTTACTAATTATATGTCGAACACCCTTTGATAATGTAAATGAAAAGGTTTGACAAACCTGATTTTGTCATATTTTTTTTTATGTGAACACTGCAATCAATAATTTTCTATGGTTTGTTTCATAGCATATATTAGATGCTAGAATTTATAGTTTAAAGATTGAGAATGTCATATACTGTTAAGCAAGGACAGGAAATACACACTGATTCTATGTGATTATGTAAGCAAGCCTGAACCATGCATTTGTCAATTACACGTATATTATACCAATCCATCTTGCAGATCTCTTGTATTTAATATGTAAAATCAAAGATTGATAAAAACCCTCAAAACTAATTTTATTCTTTGACTTTTCTGTCCCACCATATGTAATTCATACTGTAAATCATGTTACTGTGCAAATAACAGACTTATAAAGACAGCGACAGTGAAAAGTTTTGATAAGTATGCGTATGGGTAACGATGATTGCTCCACCTTCTCTGAGGCTCAGGAAATTTTTCCATAACTGTTTCTTCTTCACCACCACCATCGGATCCACTGGAATCACACAGTGTGAATGGCCTGACAAAATACAAATTATTATTGTTAATTTAAATGCGATAATTCATTCGTTTGGGCTGAGGATTTGCAACTTGGAATTCCAATGCCGATTAGTGTTGTGTAGAATTAGATTTTGATCAATTGTAGCGTTTTTTAAATATTTTTATTCAAATTAGGCAGCACGACTAAACTTTTAGGAAAAGAACACGAGACCAGTCCTCTATTACCACAGTCAGCCATTTTGGATTTTTTTAATGATGCGTATTAACATAAATAAAGATCTGCTGGAAACTGTTCCCTCAAACAATCGTTTCCACGGTTAGTCACCCTAGAAATCAACGGCTTGATTATAATGCGAATTAAAATGTTATCAAATATGTCATCCAATTCGCCAGTGGTATGATTATAATGAAACGTGAAGTATAAACGAGCAGGCAGCTAACTTGTAAATTTGTTGCTATCTAGAAACCAAATCACTGCGGAGGTGGAGCCGAACAGTGTGGAATACAATAAACTGCGCGCATCTGGCGATGGATGCTTAATTATGCGACATTGTAGTTAAAGTGTTAAGTGACTTTAGGTGGATTTAAATCATTTTTATACCATTCATAATATCGACCCTCACATCACTGAGATTAAACTCACCATAAATGGTATCTGTGGAGATAAACAAACACAAGCCCAGTGAAGATAAGTAAAACCAAAATGGCAAGAGTGGTACCAACTATACCCCAAACATTAGAGCCCGTGTCTGAAACAAACGCGCATTTAGAACAGACATAGAAGATAACATACTTTACAATGTCGCTCTTACACCACTACTGTGTAGGCCTACATCGTACATCGTACCCCAGCAGACACAAGACGTTGAATCAATGTTGGTTTACAGCGCGGGGGTTGACTTAAAACGTCAGAATCTGACGTCTGTAGACGTCAAATTCTGACGTCTTAAGTCAATTCCCGCACTGTAAGAGTAAAAATATTTCTAATGGCCGTAGACCCATAACATAGGTATTCAAATGAATCAGAAAGAGTTAACTAAGACATTTATGATGATTTCAATTTGTAAAAACCCTTTGGTCTCCATGGTTTATATGAAATTATTTCAGCGTTATAAGGGTTAACGTATGTTGAAACAACATTGATTCAACATGTTGTGTCTGCTGGTATTGTACTTATGGATACACAAATTTACACAAATATTTGTCATTCTAATGCATGTTTTATTATACTTGATTGTGCTGGAGTAACTGCACATGGGTCATTTAGTGTTTATCTTGACTTAATAGCTTTGATTGATATGAATTTAATTAACTTACTCGACGTGATGAAAATGATAATTGAGTAAGATGTTGCCACAGTACCACCCGCTGTGCTGGTAAACACACTGATCCTTCAAATAAAAAGCAATGTATATGTTATATGTATCTATATACACAAAGTGGACAAAAGTTTGCTCACCCCCAAAGCAGGCGTAATGTCTATTTAACCCTTTAACCGCCTGTGTCGCACATATTCGGGTTTTCATTTTTTATTAGCACATTAAGTACCACCTTTTAAACATGTGACAAAGATAAAATGTGACATCAATCAGCACTATTTGAAAACAGTTGACCTCCATTTTGCCAAATCTGAATAATTTTCACTCACTTGAAGCTGTGAATCGCGTCAGCGAGACACAACTTCAAGTGGGTGAAAATTCAGATTGAATAATTTGGCGGTTAAAGGGTTAAACGTTGCTGAACATTGTATTGCATTGTATCGCAGCATATACTCAAAACCCGAATACTTTATTTCAGTTTACTTACAGAAAATGAGCAAATATAGCCTATAGACATGATGGAGTATAAAATATCATGCCAAATAACCAACCAACGCTAGTTTTTGTATTAAAATGTAAAAAATTGGTCAAAATGACAGCCTACTCATAGATGAGCGCCAAAATGCATGTTGTTATCTTCAATTTTTACCTTTTGCCGTACATTTTGCGGCCATCTTGGATTTGGTAGCGTTTTTTTATTGTTTTCTGTTGATTTTTCTGGGGTTTTTACTGTACACCATTGGCTCTGACATATGAAAACAACTTGCATTCAATTTTATATTATAATTAGAGTCCTTGGGTTGAAAGAACCTGTTAACGTAAATTTGGCGGCCATCTTAGAATAAAATATTCAAGTTTTCATATTTTAAGTAGGGGTTTACCACAATTCTAACGTAATCATTTTACTCAAATTAGTCGAAAATAATGTATTATATTAAATCATAGGCCTACACTTTATTATGTCACGTTAAAATTAAAAAATGGGCACTGATTATGGTTTTGACCTCCAGAAAACCCTGAAGCGTAAAGTAACAATTCCATTGCAATCAGCGTCTTCACAGTAGTTTGAAATAAAGTACTGATTTAAATTCTAGACGTATTATTTCTGAATATACAACTTAACAATAGTTGCTTTTAAAAATGAATGATTTTCATGTCGGACATTGTCAGCCATCTTGGTTTTCACCTCTAGATGACCTTCAAATAAATTAGTCAGACATGAGGTATTAGGCCTACATTAGATTATAGGCCTCTTATTCCAAAAAAATAAATTATGAAGATGGCCACAGATTTTGGTTTTGACCTCTACATGACCTCTCTAGATGACATTGAAACGTAAAATAACAATTCCATTGCAATATCTTCAAAGTAGTTTAAAATTAATTAAATTATAGACCTCATATTTCAGCATAGGGCCTATACAAAATGATAATGACCGCAAGTAAAAAATGGATGATTTTCGTGTCGAACATCTTGGGTTATTATATCAAAAATTTAAAAATAAATGACAACATACATTTGTACGGCCGTCTAGGATTTGGCGGCCGTTTTAAATTATTTTTTATGATTTTCCGTTTTGTTACCGGATACCATTCGATCCGGCATATAAAAAACCTATACAAAGAATAGTCCAGTGTGCTGATCTGTGCAGGACGAATTCTACACAAGCTTTAGAATATTGCTACCTATACAGTTATTGCGTGGTTGTGTGGTTACTTTTCTGTCGGGATATGTTGATTTACTAATTACATATATATTCCAGATTTGCAACATAGGCCTACTTATATTCTCCTCCAGTGTTCACATATCCATTGCAGTGATCCCCGTCAAAATCTTTACACTCTTCTTCAATTCCGATGACTTCTTCATAAACTTCAGGATTTGCAGCTCGCTTTTCACGACCTTGAGTGCAGTTCAGATCAACTACGAAAATAATGGCCTATGTTAGACTAAAAATTAAAGAGTTAGTGACAAAATATCACATGAGCAAATAAACACAGGAAGACATATGTTTTGTGGTTGTAGTATAAAATATTTAATTTCACCTGGCCAGTTTAGACCTGTCGCTCTATATGGTCGCAAGACCTTATCATCTTGAACCTCATGCCATGACAGAACTTCAGATATGTCGTCTACGATCCATGCTGTATAAGGATCGTCAACACCATTGATTTCTGAATAAAAAGATAGGCCCACTCATTCGGTTGGAAATAGAAATGGATTCAATCAGTATAAGTACAAGAAAAAGATAAAACTACAATTGCTGTCCTTCACTAGATTTCCTAATAGTTATGGGAATTGAAAAGTTGACAGCTGATCGCTTCGGTTAGTGTCCATGTTCATGAAGCTATTTTACCATTACATTACCATGATGTTATATTACCATGGTGTTACATTATCATGATGTTACAAAAGTTGAAACTTAAATTATTTTGTGATTTTACATTTTTAATCCATTTACCACGTCCAAGCTTAGATTAGGAAATCTTGACAACTACAAATATGGGTGAAATATGGCTGAAACAATTGTACCGTACTTACTTCTAGGACATCTAACACCTGATGTATATTTTTCATCAATAGTAAAAAGTTTTTTTGTCATTTGAAGACAGAAATTGCGTCAGCAATTCCAGCTTTAAATGATTAAAAAATATTAGCTGACAATTCAGATAACACAGCTGATAAATACAGGTCAAAGAATAACAAATAAATAATTAATGGCCTACTTACTTCCATCATCTAACTGAGCCACTATTATACCCCTCTCTAGTATAGCTCCATTAGAATCATCACATAGATATGCTTTATCGACTTGGATTACAAATTGCTTTTTGCTGACCTTACACACATATCCGCGCTCATCACAATCAATCTGAGTGTAGTTTGTGACGTACTGGCCTTCACCTTCGGGTTTGCTTGGTACTGAAATTTTAATTTTGTTTATGTACAAACTCAACACAAATTAGCTACAAAGTCAACACAAGTAGTGTTGAGTTTTCTAGCTAATTGTGTTTTATGTCAAGTATTCAAAATGTACAAATTTTACTCAAAATTCAAGACTATGTTTTATTATTATATATTAGTCAAAACATTTTAATAACTAGCCTCTGATTACACTTATTTTCGCTTTGTTAATTATGACAAATTTGATGGAAATATATAACCTAATCTATTGTAGATATTTGAAGAATAAGCCATTGGAAATTGTTGAATACCTAGTAGATAGATTGACATACAAAGTTTAGGATAATTTATTTATTTCAGTAACTATGAGGTTCTTAATTCTTAGAGAATATAACCTATATTACGAAAATGTTTTTTTTGTTCTTTTAAAATAATTTAAAACAGAGCTCAATCACCTGCACGCCTTGTCACATTTAAAATATATCAGTTGACTACTAAGAGTAGTAAATATTTCAGTGCTAATTGTAGATTCTAGATTAAAACATGAAAAATACTCTGACTCATCTCAAAATTTGATATGTATTTCACATTTGTATAGCCTACTCAATATGTTAACTAGCACAAAACCATTCAACTGTACTGCTAAAAAAAGTTTTAATGATGTTATGCTGTGACATAGGTCATGAAAATTGGTTAAGTTCACGCATCTTTGAAGTTGACCTGTAACTTCCCCAAATGCAATTATGTCGAACATAAAAACATTAAAAAAGATTGTGCATGGAAATAATTGTGATGCCAAAAACATAAAGTGTAACCTAGATATCTACACATGGTCTACTAGGGGTCAATAAATCCATCCAGATATACCTGGTATGCAGGCTTGGGGTCAATGTACTCGGTACTTCGGTACTTTGGTACTCGAGTACCGATTGTGCAGTACTCGTCGGTACTCGATACTCATACTTTCAAAAAGTACTTGTACTCGTACTTGTACTCAAGTACTTTTAAAAATGAAAGTACTTTTAACGAGTACTTACGAGTACTTTACGAGTACTAGTCATCTTAAATTGATTCAAAATAGCTCACATGCAAACCACAAATCAGTTAAGCGGAATATGGAACATTCAGTTAAAGATTTGTTTACCATCCATTTAGCTATTATATTGAAAAATGATTTAATTAATACTTTAAAATTATTTCAAAACTAGTCTAATTACTTACACCAACTTATAACAGAAGTGCACCTTTTTACAATATCATGATGCTAATTTATTGTTCTGCCTTATACATACTAGCATCCTTGTGTAGTTTGCAAGCTAATTAAATAGCTATTCTTGAATAAAAGACAAGAGACGTGTCTTTGGAAAACAGGAATACATGTTGGTATAATATTTACAAGTGACTATACTATACAGTAGGACTAATAATCATTGAAGGGGGGGGTGATTTCAACAATGATGTCGCGCCATTTTAAAATCACACTTACAACTCCTCGTTCTTCGCAGCTAAACCACAGCAAGCACGGGACATTGAACCAATGATGGTATAATGTTGGGCCAGCGTTGAAGACGGTGTACCAAGATTACTATAGGTTCAATTTCTCGTGTTTGTTGGGACGATCAATCGGTATTTGCATAATATTTGCACAATATTGGCCCAATGCGTAGACACTTAGCCAACATTTCCCCAGCACCGGACAAATAATGTCACTTGAGTGAACATGTAGTTTATAACTGTTATCTTATAAAGCAGTTGAGACTCTGTGTGGACTAAGATATCTTAAAACTACCATAGCTCATACAAATCTGTACCAATGTTGTGTGAGTACCAAAAAACACGAGCGCAACAACGCGACGTCTTATCCACAGTGACCTTACAATGCCGGGCCAATGTCCGAGACAATTGGCCAAGAATTAAACAGCATTGTACCGAGAAGTACATAGGATTAACACATGATATAACAGTACTGTTCAAACAAAAATGACCAAGGTAATTAGACGGCAAACATCACCCTTTAACTGCGGGACATCACTATTATTTATATATCATTAGGCCCCTATTACAAATCACTTATAATGCGGTTCATCCAAGAAAAATTGGATCCCAGTATATACTAAAAACAAGAAAAAAATAAAAGTAAACAAAATTATGCACAATTGTTTCAAGACGTCAGGTGTCTAGCGAACTAAACAACCCTAAAACGTACAAAATCCATTGTGTCAGGTCACCAGTAAGCAGCAGGTAAGTCAATTTTTTTATTTGTCTATTTTTTATATCGTGATTATGTAGTTTGTCATTTGAAGATACAAATTGAGTCAGCAATAATAGCTACAAATTAGTGAAAAATATAATTGAACACGTTAGTGTCGCGTAAGGGTTAAAGGTGTGAGGTTACATAATGAGTCAATTGTCTTCCTACGACGGCTTTCTATAACCCTTTCCGTCCCCGAAATGTGATGACGGACCGAGTATAAAAATAAATACAACAGTGAGGTGCTCCTCCTCAAAAAAAATAAATAAACTAATGATAGGCTAATTTCTCAGAGGATGCCCGGGCTGAATCTTGTACGGATATACATGTATTATGGTATTACATTTGATTTGATATCACGGTCTCCAGCAGCTGAAGTGTGCCTGTTATCGTAAAACAATTCTGCCGCTCACAGCCAAAAGACAATTCTGTTTACTTTACAAGTAAGCAGATACTGCCTTTTGGTTTTTCAGGGCAGAATTGTGATCGTGTACCCTTAATAACCTTGATCTTTTCCATGACACAATGTGTGTTCAGGCTCATTGAAGCGTTTATTACAGTGGCGGCCAAATGTTGGCGGCACTGGCCTAAAATTTTACAATCATTAGGACTACGGCAGGGCGGGGGCCCTAGGGTAGTGGTTAGCACCGCTGCCTTTCACGCCAGAGTCCGGGGTTCGGCTCCCGGTCTCGGCGGTTTGAAAGAAACAAAAATGTTTCTTCCCCATCCACGTGTGAAAGTTAGTATTGTGGGGAGCCTCCGTGACCGAGAGGTAGCGTGCTCGGCCTCAGACCGCCAGGGTTCGAATTTCGAATCCTGTGTCTGGAGGACAGTGTCATCTCAATCATCTCACCATCCTCAGGAGGTTCTCCTGGCCCAGTTTAGCCTATATGTGCACAAAGGTGGCCTAAAGCCCGATTCATTTCATTTCATTTAGGACTACGGCAAGTTTTCAAGCTAGCGTGTTTTGCAACGTAAAGCTTTAGACACAGACAATTTATATACTAGTATCAGAAATACATCGGCTAGAATGTACTTATTTATTTATTATGATTCGTCACATAGTAGGCCTACATGTAGCATACAATACCATACTTTGTACACTGAAATACATTATTGCATTAGGAAAATGCTTATTATACTATTGACTGGGACATGGCATCAGATATGCAATATCAATAATAGGCCTGTCCCATAAAATATTATTTTCATCACTAATATTATATATATATATATATGTGACCCGATCTGGTAAAATGTATATATCACACAACTCTGTAGCGTGTGTAGCTATTTTGTGAAAATGGCATTTGAAGTTCAAAAAGGCAATTTGTGCACTTTTGGAAATACCACACAATTGTCTTAAAATAAACTGAATAGAAAAATTTTCATTTCCACCCCATTTTCTCAATAATCGTTTGCCACTTAAGACTCATTTTGCCAGATCGGGTCACATATATCAACATGAAGTAAAATATATTATAATCAATTATTTATTGAATAAATTTAATGTAATTAATTACAGTTTACACCCGGAGTTTACAATCAAAGTACTCGGTACTTGTACTCAAGTACTTTTAAAAGTACTTGTACTTGTACTCAAGTACTTTTGAAAATCCAGTACTTGTACTTGTACTTGTACTCGTCATTTTTTCAAGTACCTGTACTTGTACTCGAGTACTTTTGTCCAGTACTCGCCCCAAGCCTGCTGGTATGTAATACTGCTTTACAATATGGTCAATACAATGTGAGTTGTTGATAGTAGAGTTATTTGTAAAACAAATTGGCCTATAAATACAAGACACATAACGCAGGGGATGACACTACTGTCTAAGGCTGAGTGGTGAAAACATCATACAACAATTATGAAGAAAATTATGCAAAACAAGTAGATCTGAATATCATATATTGGACGTAAGTGAACATATATTATCTCTCAGGAGGGTGTATGTAAACTATTATTAGATCACAATCTTCTTCTAAAAACAATGTTTTCTGATAAATTCAGACACTACATTAAGATTATTACCTCGTATGAAATGTGAAATTTTATATGGACGAGTGTATGTAAAATATAGAATTTGCCAAAGAGAACTCACAACAAACTCCTGAAGAATCTTCATTACCCTCAACTGTTTCTCCGGTACCATTTTGAGAATTTGAAGCTTGAATCTAAAAATATATATATCAAAGTATTCAAGGAGATTAAATTTGCACATTTGTTACCTATTTACATTCATTTAGAAAAGATCATAGCCTAATTAGTGAAACTAGTTAATTACATCGTATTATCAACGAAGGGGTGCCACATATAGCTACGGACAAGAGGAACAAACGATCACATGTACTGATACATTCTTAATTAACTTTTATGAATTAAGGAAATGATCCCAATGATGCTAACACTTATTTCAATTGTTATCCATATTCTAATAATCAATGAACATGGACATTATGCATATAACTATGTTTAAATACATTTAATTACAAACCTCCACTCCATATGTGATGTCATTTGGATCTACATCAATATATCCCGCATTTTCATTATACATAAATGTCCTCACTAGATTTTCTCCTTCATCGGTTGTCTAAAAAAATAACATGAGGTTATATACATTACTAGATGTGACCCTTTTCAATAACATTATAAACATCCCCATTAGATAATTCCTGGTCAGTTCACAAAAAAAATTGTACATCAAAATAACTTCACAAGAATATTCACTGTCTCGAACATCAGGACACATCTGTACCCAGACAACACCACGCTGATAGAAACAACTGGGGTACAACTAAAACCAGAAACATGCATAGAGTGGTCTATAGCTTTAATAGCTGGAAAAATGAAGCATCCCAACATTTGTATTTGAGCAACATCATGATTTCAATGCTGGCAATACTGATGGGATCTGCAAATTCACCCTAGATTTATTAGAAGGGATTTAAGGAGACCTAAACAGGACAGGCAGCTGATGTATGATGACAAAAGCCATCAAGGGTTAGAAGGTGATGATGCAAGACACTTCTGCAAGTTAGGAGTTCTCATGAACACTTCTTGTGGAAAACTGACAAACAATCAATAATCAACATTGACTGTTGAATGGCTAGACAATGGCAAGCCACAATACAGCACAAACACAGACTTCATATAACTTTACTATGCTAAAAATAACAAAAACGTAGAGATCAATGATTTTCACCCTGTGCCACTGTTAGTAGAAATTCAGGTTCATAATATTTGAACACGTAGACCTACATTGATATACAGCACAAGTTTTGTTTTTCCCCTGTGTTGAATCATTATGTCTTTTTTCCTGTGTGAGAAAATTTGCTTACAAAAGACAATTGTATACTGGGTGATATATAAAAAGTTATCCTAACTCTTTCAGTGTATGCATCAATCTCAGCACTGAAAGAATTACAAATTTATAATGGCCGTAACACAGGTATTCACATGAAGCGGAATAAGCTAACTAAGACATTTATGATGATTTCAATTTAAAAAAAACACACATTTGGTCTCCATGGTTATACAAAAATGTTTCATCATTTCAAGGGTTAAAATGATGAATCCTGATTATGGAGTGTTTTGCTTGACGACTTTATACGAGACCACAATCGTGAATGAACATAATAAGATGGGATGAGCTGTGTGGCATTATATGATATGCACAGGGTGTAATTCATATGTATGTGTTTTGTTGTAGGAAAACTGTGAGGCAGTATTATTTTATGTGGACAGGATATTAAATATGTACAAGGCACAATATATGTCTGGCAAGGAAGAGTAGATGAAAGTATATGAGCTTAGAATACAATGACATTTGAAGAACAGATATTTGCTAATAAATAAAATACATACCCATAATAATGCAATACATCTTTTATTATATAAAAATAAATGAAAACCCTATGGTGTTTACCTATGTTTCCTCAGTAATTAGAGGCTAGATATGTCGATGAAATGTAAAAGTGTTTGTAAATCAATGTGTCCTGTCATAGCAGTTCACTTGAAGAGATAGAGGGATCAACTTTATTTAATGTAAAGCCTAGAATCTGACGTCTATAGACGTCAGATTCTGACAACTTAACTCGATCCTCGCACTGTAAGAGTACAAATATTTGTAATGGACGTAGATCCATAACATAGGTATTCAAATCAATCGGAAAGAGCTAACTAAGATACTTATGATGATTTCAAATTGAAAAAAACCCCATCAGTCTCCATGGCTTATACAGCTATATTTCAGCGTTATGAGGGTTATAGGCTCACCAGTGTAACAATATATCCATCAGGAGTGCCATGCCAGTCTCTATCATTAAGTGGTGTCCATTCTACTTTCATATGATAGCACTCATTATGGTCTTGATTATTTGATATCGTCACAGATTCAACTTCACCAGGATCTGAAAAATATGTAGTTAATCTCCTATCTACGAACTGTTTACGGATAATCTAATATAACATTTTGTGATGTCTGACAAAAACTGATTTTATTACGACACAACCAGAGTTGCAATCAATGTGATTTGTAGAATGGTAATAGGAATAAATATGGGGAAAAATTATATATTGTTATGTAACTCACAATCACTTATTAGTTGTACTCGCTCTTCAATGTCGCTTTTGGTGGTACCAATACTTGTAGTCGCATTGACGGTAACAATATAATTCCAAAATGGTGTCATTGTATCATTCGATATCTCACAACTCAAACTGTCATAACCTGACAAAAGTAAAACAATAAAAAATAATCTAGAAAACTGTAGTATAAAATTATTTAAGTTGAAATAAAATAAAATGTTCAGAGTTTTTTTGGCCCTACGTCAAAACATGCAAGTACACCTGTGATACAGCTGGTCAGGTGTTTTAGGGGAGAGGGCCATGCAATCTAGAGAGAGATAGTCATTGTCAGATTGTGATTCATTTGGAGGGGGATTCTCCAAACATCTAAATGTGATGATAAATAAGTTAATTTGGATATGTAGAATTAGTTCATGGGCGATCAATAGCAGTTCAAAGAAATAATGGTCAGCCAATCAGACCGCAAAATGCACAGAAACATAAGTGACGGGCTAGAATAAAAATGCTTGGCCAATAGATTGACCCATGTAGGATTAAGAGATTTCTACCACGATTGACAAAGATCCAGACGAATGATTGGGGTGTCATATGACATTTCATAGGTCTATTCTCCCTGGTTTGGGCGGAGACAAAAATAAGCAGCCATGGTATTTAGGACTAACAGTCACTACTCCTGCATGCAACATTCTATCTAACTTTAGGGACAGAATAAAACAATATATAGCATACATTTGATCCATTTGTTGGGCATATTAGAATATAGATATCTGACCTATTGTGAATGTTTTTTTAACTGACCGATTGTTTCACAATAGTATATAATCCCCGGTGATTGTGAATCTGTTGCTACAGCTGTGTAATTGGTTTGACCAGTGGAGACACCGCCTGCTGACCAGGTTACAAAGATGCTGTGTGATGAGGTAGAATAGGCATCAAGAATGATGGGCGCCGGTGGTACTGTAGAAGGAAAAAAAATACAACTGCGCCAGGTGAAAAAGGAGCTGTATTTGAGTTAATCTGTATAACGTAGAAAGAAGAAAACACTAGCTTCCACAATTATGTGCTGCTCAATTGTCTGTAGATATTTATCATTCATTTGAAGCTGGAATTGCTAGCGCAATTTCCAGCTTCAAATGACAAATAGAGGGATTAACTGAACATCTACCACACTCAATCTGATCAGTTTCAATGGCATATGGTTTTGTTAAACACTTGGATATGCATGTATATAATCAGACCTAGCAGCACAAGTGTTGTATATGCCACTCTAAGAAAAGGGCAGAATCTGTAAATGTAAATCAAAGGGGTGGGGGAAAATAGTGAATAATAAATCAGGAGATTTGTTTTGTTTGTGCCTAGGAGGGATCGGGAAGTGAATTATTCTCTACGATAATAAATCATGCTACGGCTTACATGTTGGCCAGTAAAATCACTACACAATATGATTCAAAGGAATTACTACCGCGACCCACAACTTGAAGGAGGTGGAACTTACTCCTATTTGTTTAATTTGAGACGAAATATTTGCAAATCTTAATATTGAAACACTCTTGCAAATCTTGATGTTTAGCCCTTTCAGGCCTGAATTTACCATTGTCATCTTCATCCACTACAAGCCGTGAATTGCTGTCGCAATTCTCGACTTGTTGTGGATGAAGATGATTTGATGTGGTTTAAAAAATTGAAGAAAATTACTATGTATTGGTAAACGTGTTTAATGGAAATTTCGATCTACAACCCTTCATTGTAGGCAAATTAAGTCTGTTTTCATGGATGTAAAATGATACTTAAATGCATCGTGAGGGCTTAAAGGGTTAAGCACTCAATTCACTCCTAATAACTGTGATTTAACTTAATAACAACAGCTAGTAAAACAGATTAATAATAAGGGTTAAGAATAATTGACAGTGAGCTTATGCAGCAAATATATCTTAGCAATACAAAATGATTAGATGTCTTAACGTACGAGGTTCATTCAGTGTTTCTACCAGACACTCATCCTCTCCACAACCAGGGTTAGTACATGCGTGCACACAGAACTCATAGGTCGCTGAAGCATAGAATCCTGTCTTGTTCCAGAATGTGTCAGTTGTATCCTCACAACCTTGTGTAAGACCAGTGGAATTAAACTCGTCTCCATTTGTTCTATCTTCTATGTTGATATCGTAACAGACATTATAGTTTACAATCACACCATTAGGTTCTGCAGGCTCAGTCCAGCTCAAAGCTATATGATCATGTCCTTTGTCTTGTACAGTGAGATCGTTAACCTTTCCTGGAACTGAAAAATGTTCACATGGTTTGTGTGAAATTAACGTATTCATTGGTATAGTGTTGGCTCAAGTGGACTACCCTTAAACATCCCAGCAAACACGACACATTCACCCGTATGCTGCTTTAACGTTGGGCCAGCGTCGCAGACGGTGGACGAACGTTAAGGCAACATTGGCTCAATGTCTTGTGTTTGCTCAATGTCTTCGTTCTGTTCGCATAAAGGTACATAATATTGGTATCGTTCATTGCAATCCGGTACATGCTTTCTAATTTAATGATGTGCTAATTAAAAGACAGTTTATCATATACCTCAATAAAGTGACTATCCGTAGTAAAATAAAAAAAATACTCTTTTGTACATTTACATTGCACTTATCACAATTTTCAAGTACAATTGTATGCCTATGGTAAAAAAAACAATAACAAGAATTTTCTTGAAATTTTCATTTGCATGCATCTTACCAGGTAGGCATACATGTATAAAAATCACTAAATAAAAGATCAGCTGTGATTTTAAAGTATTGTATCATTCAATGCTCACGATAACCTTCTAGTCTAACTGGGTGTTTAACCCCTCATTTCGAAATCAATGCCTAGACTGGTATACATGTATATGCTTTACTCTTTAAAATAATCATGTATGCTAAAAATGTGAACTATAATTATAACGCAACTATAAATAAAACAAAAATGATTTTAAAAAAATCATCAATTTAATTTTTTTTGAAGCTTTTCTGTTAAGAAAATGCGAGCTCAGTTAAATTAGGTGAGAACTACCAAGCAACAAAATAATACTTGACAAAAGCAGACAGGCTGAAATAACAGCATACGAACCACAAGCATGATATGTAAAGCTATGTGACAAAATAAATCTGTGTGCGTAAATTCAAGCACTTTATGAGTACGTGTACCCTCAAAATAATTTATCATTGTGTACTTTTAATGCCTCACATGGAAGCGGAGAATGAATTCATTCACAAGGACCAATTGAAGTCATGAAAAGACATTCCCGATGCCTTTAGAACTTTGAAGGTACAGTCATGCTTGAGTTCAGTGATATCTGGAAGGAGTTGCTATTTGCACACCGCCTAGCACGGATCAGTTTGACATTGTTCACAACCTGACTTACGACCTTCAAAATTAGCACGAGATCAATTATAACGTTTTTTTGTTTTTGTAATAAATTAGTGTCACTAATGAAAGACAGGACTTTCTGTATATTGGTCGTAAAACTCATTATTTAAATGATTGATTGATGTATTCGAACTGGTGTTTTGAACAATATAGTAAGAGACCTGTCTTAAAAATAACTTTGTAATCGATTGGCAGATTCGACTAAACGAATTTAGCATTTGTACTGACACCTGTTTCTTTTTACAGCATAACGTTTTAATCAATATATTGGTTTGGCAAATAATGTTAATGTCCCATCAATCAACAATTAATACAATATGTAAGTGACATACTAGCTTCCATCGTAGTATCCTCAGTTCCCCCAGAGACACCTGCTCCACCACAAGTCACAGCTCTCATATCAATCACATAATCAGTGTAAGGCGACAAACCAGTAATATTGTAAGAAAAGCCTTCTCCATCTCTCTCATAACCGGCACATTCAGATTGAGAACATGTAAAATCCGTCATCTGGAACAGTATGATAACAAATATTCATTAAATCCAGTTCAACTAGACCTGTTCTGCAAAGATAAACAGCAGTAACTGCTTACTTTAAAAGTAAGCAGTTACAGCTATTTGTCTTTACACTGCAGAGATACAACCTAGAATTCTAGGTCGATTATATTAAACATATTATTATAAATACAGAATGCTCTCAACCCGGAATTTGATTTTTTATCAGTAAAATCGACATCAAAGATTCAAAATGCTTTCAGAATGCTAATTCATATCATGGTTAGACTTTGTAGCATGTCAAGTTCAATTTCAAAATTACTGTCAAATTTATATCCTGATTTTACCTTTCTGTCTAATATTTAAATTGCTGTACATTTTAAAGATCTACATCCACACGAATTCTACAATATAGTATATCAGTGTATAATTACCTGGTGTTAAACATTACAATATTCAATCAGAAATTATGGCATTGCAAAAAAGAGTGGGATGTGTCTCAGTTAATAATATATATATTCATTGAGTCCAGTTTAACTAGATCTGATCTGCAAAGATAAACAGCAGTAACTGCTCACTTGAAAAGTGAGCAGTTACTGCTGTTTGTCTTTACACAGCAAAGATAAAAACTAAATCCAGGTCGACTATAATAAACAAATTATTATAAATGCAGAATGCTCTCAACTCAGGATCTGAATTTTTCTCAGTAAAAAAGATATAAACGATTCAAAATGCTTTCAGAATGCAAATTCATATTGTGGTTAAACTTTTATAGCAGAATGTAAAAATTGATTTCAAAATTACTGTCAAATGTATCTCCTGATCTTAACATATTGTCTAAGATTTATATTGCTGTAGATTTTAAAGATCAACATCCACATCATTTCCACATAGCAGTGTATAATTATCTGGTGTTAAACGTTACACTAATCAGAAATTATACCATTGCAAAAAAGTGGAATGTGTCTCAGTTAAAACAAATATTTATGCTATTCATTTACTTATGCATTGTTAATCTTCATGATCAAGGTATGCAAACAAATATATGTCTATTGTTCAAAGATGTAGAATAACATTATCTCTTGCATGAGTATATGTAGTTAGCCAAATGTTCCTTACAATCAATGAGCAGTAGGCCTAAATGAATATGGCAAAATCATATACCCAGAGAGATGATAGTGTGTGCACGCTGATGAAAATTCAATTACAGTTACTACAAACAAACCATTTGACATTCACACCATCATATTCACCTGTTCACATTCTTCTCCATTTTCATTCAAGATATATTTCGCACAATCATCATCATCTGTATCTTGAGATGTGATATGAAGCTCATACCACACATTGGTATCCTCCCCACACTCGGCAGGTAATTCCCATCTAACCAATATGGAATGAGGACTAGTGGAGCTACTTGATGGATCTAATGCTCCAGGTACTATATATATAAGCCAAGAAAAAAGTGTGTTTTATTAATTAACCAAAGTAGAAGCTCAAAAAGGTATATCTACCTGGCAATGAACAGTCGTTATTTTAATCCCTTAAAATATAAAATGATTGGAATTATGCTTCTTGGATTCTTTTTTCCCTAAGCCTGGATATGGAATCATATGTGTATTGCTATATGTGGCGTATGGTTTAAGCTATGCTTCTTGCACCCGTCGCTGGATGTAAAATACAACTTATATTACTTACATACTTTTTGATCATTTATTGAAAAGATTCATTAAAAATACTTACAAGTACAGGTGCTATCACTCAATGCTTCACCCACTGCGTCATCCAGATGGATCCATTCTGTACTAATTGGTTTAGTGACGGCTTTAGCAGTAACAGTGTGGTCATCTGTACACTCATCAAGACCATCTATAGTGTACTCCTGTGTACCACCTGAATAGTTTTCTATATGAGTCTCATCAGACCAGGTAATCTGATAATGAGTACACTGAGCTTCTGCGGGATCATAATCATAGCTGAAGGAGACAGTCATAGAATCAGTAGTGACAGATGTGATCTCTGTGCTGGTTGGAACCTCTGGTACTGAAAGTACAGGAAAACAGCATACACTCCCAAGTAAAAGACACCAGCAGTGGTTCAGCGTCTCATTTGAATTTACATTAACGTTAACTGTCGACCTGAACAAAGAACATTCAGCAGACTTAAACTACGGCCGGCCAGTGCCCACCCGCCTGTCTCCATGACAGTTAGACAGTGATCACCAGTGCAAGTTCACCACTACCGCCAGTCCATTATTATAACAATGTCGTTTTTCGTGTTTATTTCACCAAGGCGTTGGGCCGGTGCTGGTTTGATGTTTGCCCGCCGTCTACGATGTCGAGCCGGCATTGGGCCAGCATTGGTTCAGCGGCTTGTTTATATTTTGTTTTTATTTGTATTACTGTATGCAGTTCAATAGTTAATTTCAGCTATCTATTGTTCGAATTTGCATTAATGTAAACTGTCGACCTGAACAAAGAACATTCAGCTGACTTAAACTACGGCCGGCCAGTGCCCACCCGCCTGTCTCCATGACAGTTAGACAGTGATCACCAGTGCAAGTTCACCACTACCGCCAGTCCATTATTATAACAATGTCGTTTTTCGTGTTTATTTCACCAAGGCGTTGGGCCGGTGCTGGCTTGATGCTGGCCCGCCGTCTACGATGTCGGGCCGGCATTGGGCCAGCATTGGTTCAGTGTTTTGTTTTTATTTGTATTACTGTTAAAACATGCAGTTTAATAGTTAATTTCAGCTATCATTACTATGTATTGTATCGGAAGGTGTTTTTTTTTCACTCCCTAGCACCATATTAGCTACGATTTCATGACAATTACCATGAAGTCGCTGTCGGATTATTTTGCTCTTCATTACTTAATATATTTGAGGGCGATGTTTTATTCATTTCATTGTGTGGTGGGGCGTTTCATCGGCGACAGACAGTCACAGACCGGCATGATCTACAACGATGGGGGTTGATCTTGGTGTGTACAGAGTTCGGATAGGTCTTTTTAATTCATTCAAATTGAAAACCACAACTTCCTTACTGGCAGTACACGGCGATCATATAAGTATTTTTCTAATTTTATTATTAACTACTATTTTGTTACTTTTAAGTGGCGACAGAGAAGTTAATCCTGGCCCGACAGCTTCATTGTGGCATTGTAATATACGTGGTCTCAACTTCGAAACTCATGCAGACTTATTATCTGATGTGGCCCATAATTTTGACATTTTAGCGTTGACCGAAACTTTTTTAAATACTAATTGTTGTTTTGACCTAAATATAAATGGATATTTACCGATTTTCCGTAAAGACCGCACACTCAGACCTGGTGGGGGTGTGGCCTTATATGTTCGTGACAGTTTATTTGCTGTAAGACGTAGTGAATTTGAGATCCTCGAATTAGAAGCCCTATGGGTTGAGATAAAAAGTTCCAAACTAAATTTAATGTTATGTGTTTGCTACAGACCTCCCAATACTGGTCAAGTATTTTGGGATAATTTTCAAGACTCTTTAGACCGTGTCAAGCAGAGCGGTAATGCTAATGTTATTATCATCGGCGACCTCAATGCAGATCCTGGCTATGCCAATGGACCTAAACTTAAATATTTCTCAGAAAGTAATAATCTAAATATTAATATTACCAGTCCCACTCGAATAACATCTGTTGGTGCCACTATATTGGACCAAATTTTAACGTCTACGTCTGTTAATGTCACGAATTGCAGAGTAGGTGATCCTTTTCATAAAAGCGATCATTGCTCTATTTATTGCAACACATCTCTTTCATGTAATTACCACGATTCTTTTAACCGGAATATTTGGGATTTTAGGAAAGCTGATTGGGCTGGCCTTAAAGATTACTTACATTTTTACGATTGGGACACCTGCTTCTCGTCCGAAGACGTGAACGTGTGGACTGAGCAGTGGACACGCGCTTACTTAGAAATATGTAAACAATTTATACCCTTCAGGTCGGTCACCATAAGGCCCAACGACAAACCGTGGTACTGTAATACACTTAGGGCGCTAAAAAGGAAACGCGATCGTCTATTTCGGAAATTTAAAATGACGAAACTTGAAATTGACTGGGGCGCATATAAAAAATTACGTAACAAATATGCGCATGAATTATCTAAAGCAGTCTCTGACTATAATAAAAAACTTTTTGATTCCTTGAATGACTGTAGTGTTTCAGAGAAAGGCTGGTGGCGAACAATTCGTGTGTTCTTTAGTGGGTCTAAGCAGAAGGTTCCAACTTTGCAATATGCTGATGGCTCTATCTGCACCGATACCAAGGATAAGGCGAATCTGCTCAACAAGATGTTTTCGTCTTATAGCGAAATTAACGATAGTGATAGGCGTCCACCCGACTTAGACTTTAAAACTGGTTCTCGATTAGAGCAAATTTACCTATCCGAATCCGACGTATTAGATATTCTTCAATCTTTAAAAATAAACAAAGCTACTGGTCCCGATGACATAAGTCCAACGTTGCTGAAAAATACAGCAGAAGTGATTTACAAACCTCTATCTCGCTTGTTTAACAAATCTCTTTCATCAAATACTTTTCCGGATTTTTGGAAAATTGCTAATGTTGTTCCAATATATAAAAAAGGGGACAGTCACCTATGTAACAATTATCGCCCAGTGTCTTTACTGAGCGTTCCAGGGAAAATTTTTGAGAAATGCATTTTCAAATACTTGTTCAATTACCTCCGTGACAATAATTTGATACATAAAATGCAGTCTGGTTTTATGCCGAAAGACAGTACGACAAACCAATTGGTATTTTTATACCATACTCTTACTGAAGCTTTAGATAAAAATAAAAAAGTTCGTGTTGTCTTTGGAGACATAAGCAAAGCTTTTGATAGGGTATGGCACGCTGGTCTTTTGGCCAAATTAAATTCCACTGGTGTAACCGGTGATTTAAATAAGTGGTTTTCAAGTTATTTAGCTGGAAGAAAACAGAGGGTAGTTTTAGATAATATAAACTCAGATTTTCTTTTGATTAAGGCCGGGGTTCCCCAAGGATCTGTCCTAGGCCCGCTTCTTTTTTTACTTTATATAAACGATATAGCTGATAACCTGCAATGTGGGATCAGTCTTTTTGCAGACGATAATATTATTTTCACGTCTGCAGACACAATGGAAGACTGTACAAATGCTTTAAACAAGGACTTAATTGAAATGGAAAACTGGGCGGCAGCTTGGCTTGTGACATTCAGTGCAAAAAAAACTCTCGATATGGTGCTTTCATTTCATCCCAAACCAGTGGTACCTCCCCCTCTGCGTTTTATGAATGTTGACATTAAAAACGTTGTTGAGCATATCCATCTTGGCTTAACTTTTACCTCCAATCTTAAATGGTCTTCTCATATAAATAATATATCTACTAAAGCTAATAAAAGATTGACTATTTTGAACAAATTATCATTTAAAATTACTAGGAAAGGTCTAGAACAATTATATTTTGCCTATATCAGATCTTTGTTGGAATATGGTGATGTAGTATTTTCAAATGCAGCCCAAAACGATTTAAATAAACTGGACAAAATTCATAAAAGAGGTGCCAAAATCGTGGCGGGTGGCATACGGGGAGTATCGTCAGCTGTTCTATTTGATGAACTGTCCTGGGATACGTTACCAGAGCGACGAAACAATCGCAAATTATTTATGTTTTCAGACATAGTACATCACCATACACCAACATATCTACATGAACTGTTGCCCAATAGTGTCCACACAAGAAGTGGAAATAGATATAATCTTAGGAACGCTGACCGTTTGGACAACATTTCATGTAGAACAGAATCTTTTAAATCTTCTTTTTTTCCGACCTCAACTGCTTTTTGGAACAATTTGGATGAAAATTTAAAATCAATTGACGATAGAGCAAGCTTTAAAAACAGTATTGTTAAGAAGAAACCCACCAAAAATAAATATTACTTTCTCGGTCCCAGGACCACTAACATTATAATGGCTCGTCTGCGAATGAGATGCAGCGAGCTCAAGGACCACCTTTACAGTCTACACGTTTCAGGTACTAATATATGTATCTGCGGCGAAGTTGAGACCACGGAACATTACTTCATTTCGTGTCCTTTACACACGGAGGCTAGGAATGATCTGATAGTATCAGTACTCCAATTAGGTTTGGTATTTAATTGCAAAACTTTGCTTCACGGCAGTGATATTCAAACCCCTTTTATCAATGAAAATCTGATGGAAGCTATTGCTATCTTTTTAAGATCAAGTGGTAGATTTTCCCTCTTACAATGAGGTTGTCTGCTCAATTTTATTAGCTAAATAAATAATTGTATAATTACAATACCTTTCCCCTTGCTGCCTATTTTGAACTCTGTTACTACCACCTCCACCCACCACCGCCTTATAAAGATCTGTGGCGGTAATAGCTTGTCTGTGTCTGTCTGCCGCTTGTTGAATTGTGCCACTACCCTTGATTGAGATCATTGCCTCTTCGAAAGGAGCCTTGTATTACATTTATATGTATTGTTCCAATTGAAAAATAAATATGTTTAAACCAAGTAAAAGACACACCTTAAAAGTAAGAATTATAGATTAGAGGTTAACAATTATTATTATTGAAGGATCATATTATTATATAAGGCCACACGTATTGGATAATGTGGTTTACAATTTTTTTTGGAGAAAGGTTGGATCAGGAGACAAGAAGAAAATTAAAATAGAAAGAATTTAATACTTTACAATTTTTTTCTACTTTTTAACAGATTTTCCAGCAGGCGTCAGAGAAATAAAAAGTGTTTTTTTTACTACCTTATGAAATATTATTATGATATTATGAAGTATTTTGGTCCCAAAAAATGTATTTTTTGTAATTTTAATTTTGTTCGGGAGTTATTTCTACACAATTAAAACGAAGGGAATAATACAATCTGTGCTTTAAAAAAAAATCAGAAATTGGATAAATTAGTGACGCCGCATCCGCAAACCAATTATTAAAAAGCGTGGCCTGGCAAAGAAAAAAATATCTAAATGATGTTAATTAATTGAGCTTATTTCTAGGATATTTTGAATGATATAAAGGTATATTATGAAAAAAATATATTACAAAATAGAAAATTCCCAAATCCGATATTAGAAGAAGAATCAATATACCAAATGTATTCATAAATTTTAAACAATTCATTATACTAGAATGTAAACCGAGTGGTCCAGTAAGTGATTTCGCGATGATGACCTAATAATTTATAACTGAGCTGTTTATCCAGGCATTCCACCTACCAGTGATGGTATAATTGGTTGTGCCCTCTGATCTCATGTCATGATCATCATGTAGTGTAGTAACTGTGACAGTGTATTCCACACCTGATGTCACATCTCCACACGCAGCTGTGTATGTACCATCTGACTCCTCTACTTTATTTGTGCTTTGATCCACTGCAGCATCACTATTGGCCAAACAATCAACCTCAAACCCGGTGTAGCCTCCTTCAGGAGATTCCCAGCTCACAGTTATAGAGGAAACATCCGGCTCAATGAGGAGGGCATCAGGAGCGTCTAACACTGCAAATTGTGGGTAAAAATAACATAAAGATGTCAACAAACAAACAGTGGGTAAACATAACATAAAGATGCAAACAAACAAACAAACAGTGATTAAACATAGCATAAAGATGTCAACAAACAAACAGTGGGTCAACATAATATAAAGATATACATAAACAAACAGTGGGTAAACATAACATAACGATATCGACAAACAAACAGTGGGTAAACATAGCATAAAAATGTCAACAAACAAACAGTAAGTAAGTAAAATATTTGCTTCACTTCACTTTTCGGCCAGTATGGCCATTTAAGTGAAACTTCCAGGTATTACAATATCCCATATTGTATAGTAAAGTAGTAAAGGAAAGACAAAGCCAATAAAAGCATGATCGTACTAAAATATTCAGTTTAAAGTGTTTGATATGATAAGATGACGATGCTCCTGGCACCTATATGTAACGTGTCTGATGACATGTTGTAGCGCCTGCACTACAACACAGTTTAATGAGTATAAAAATATCAGTATAAATAATGTAAAATATGAAGTCATTATAAAATGAACGACTTATCAAGTCACTATATCTCCATGAAATTGGAGTGATTGTGTAAAAACTACAAGTCTAATAATTAAAACATAGAATATAGGTTACTTTCCCGAAGGAACTGAATAATAAAACCAGCAGGGGTGTCCCTGAATAGCTCAAATAAGGAATTAAATGCAAAATACTTCCTTCCTTCACATAGGTCGCAATTCTCCTCTCAATAAATAGCCGTTTGTGAAATAGGCATGGCCAATTCTGGCCCTGCATAAGACAACGTCATCTCTTCGGCGTTCCATTGGTGTAAAAGATCGCTTAATGATTGGTTGTACCTCGAACAATTTGCTGGTGACATTGATGTTCCATTCACCTTGCAAAATGTCAGCAAGGTAGACAGAGATGTTGTACTTGAAATCAGTATATGGTATATAATAAAACTGTTTCGTCTTATCCAGGGCAGCCTTGGCCAAAACATCAGCCCGTTCATTGCCCTGTATTCCAATATGGCTGGGTACCCAGCAAAAAACAATGTCCTTGTGCCCAGACAAGTAGTGACACATATGCAAAATATTGGAAACAATTGGGTTGTTGAGTTTTTGACTCTTAAGAGCCTGCAATGAAGATAGCGAGTCTACTATCCCAGATGTATTCGATGGCAGCTTCAATAGCTAATACCTCTGCTGTGCAAATTGAAGCCTTTTCGTTGATGCGGCAGCTAAATTCATGATCATCACAGACAAAGGACATAGCTGTCCTCTTGTCTTCCTTTGATCCGTCAGTATACACCTTCCGGTGCCTCGGAAATCTGCAAAATAGCTCTAGCAACATGCTCTGGAAGACAAGGGGACAGGTGTCTCCTTTCCTGAGATCTGAGAGGTTAAAAAGTATATTAGGTTGTTGAAGAAGCCAAGGTGGACACTCTGGTGGGCGCTCAACGCTAATTGCGTCGAGCTCCACCTCCATGTCCTCCAGATGTGGTTGGAGCCTTATACCCAAAGTAGGTATAGTCCCTGGCTTGTTATTAAAGAATCTCTTGTATTCAGGGTTGACAACACACGAGTATGCCGGGTTCTCGGGATTTGCTTTCATTTTCATATAGTATTGCAGGCTCAGCTTTAACCGGCGAGTCTCTAAAGAGGTCTCACCGGTCTCCACCTGAAGACTTTCGATGGGTAATGTTCGAAATGCCCCTGAGCATAATCTCAAACCTTGGTTCGCGATTGGATCAAGTACTGCTAAGTACGATCGTCTCGCTGAACCATAAACAATACAACCATAATCCAGTTTGGATCTGATGTGAGACCGGTAAATCCTCGGTTGTCCGGTCACCACCCCAATCCTTGCTGGATATAACTCGTAGCAATTGTAATGCTTTCCTACACTTATCTTTCATATATTTGATGTGTGGAGTAAAACTGAGCTTCTTGTCGAAAAAAAGACCAAGAAATTTGACCTGCTTTTCAACAAGAAGCTGTTGTCCATATAGTTTGAGATCGGGCTCAGGTTGTAAGCCATTTTTTTTACAAAAATGTACACATAAAGTTTTTGTGGGAGAAAACTTAAAGCCGTTCTCATCCGCACAAGTCACCAACTTATCGAGGCAACCTTGCAGGCGCCGCTCAATTATTGCCATATTGCTTGACTGGCAGTAAACAGCCAGATCATCAACATATAATGATTTTTCAATATCGTCTGGTAAAGCATCAATTATACTGTTTATTTTAACGGTAAATAGAGTTGGTGAAAGGATACTACCTTGTGGGACACCCTCCTCCTGTGGATTTAGTGAAGAGTGGGTGTTGTCCAAGCGGACTTTAAATTTTCTCCCCTTTAAAAAATGTCAATGAATAAGGGTAATCTACCCTTCAGGCCCATTTCATGGAGATCTTTCATGATGCCACCCTTCCATGTGGTATCATAGGCCTTTTCTAAATAAAAAAATACTCCAACTGTATGTTGATTTTTAACAAAACCTTGACGGATATAAGTCTCTAGTCTGACCAAATGGTCTGTGGTTCAACAAAAACAGTGGGTAAACATAACATTATAAAGATGTCAGCAAGCCAACAGTGGGTAAACATAACATTAAGATGTCAACAACTAAACAGTGGGTAAACATAAAATTATAAAGTGCAAATCGCGTCTATAGCCGTTTTCAACATTTCCGTTTTTCATTCAAAACAGAAAACCTGTAAGAGAAATGAGCATCCAATTTTCATGATTGACATAGATTCTGATATAAATTGTATTTATATAACAAATCCCCCCACTCGACGTTGTGGGTCGCGGTAGCGCTTTAAGGGTTAAAGTATTTTTTATGAGTGGATATCTGAAAAATAGCGTATATTTACAAACAAGATTGTAGAGTTTCATAAAGACATCATAAACAAACAGTTAATAAATTGTGGCTGTTCTTGTAGTAGGTAAGATCACATTCTTGTTGTGTGATATCAATGCAACTGGAGTCAGTGTACCATTTTTATTGAGTATATAATATAGTGCAAAATGTATCAGGGTTAAAAACTTTGAAGGAAACTGAGGATTACAATAATAATTTCAGCTTCAAATGAAAGACAGAAAAGGCATCACACGAAGGTTTCTTTTAAAAGTTACTAATCCCTTTCTACTTACACGTGATATCAGACAGTATGGCTTCGTTACTTCTCACACTACCACTAAATGTGTAACCTGTGAAAAGATACTGTGTCCCGGGGACCAAGTCTGTGATCTCAAAGATACACACATTCCCGTCTTCTTCTTCTTCGAAAATTTCTATATCTTCATATTGTAGAATACATCCATTTACAACATAGTCATAAGCAATGATGGCAGAGTGAACAACCATAGAGTCTTTTGTTATATCATCAGCAGACAGTTCAGGTTGAGGGGGAACTGTAAATAGAGATAATCTGTTATTGTGCCAGCCTTAATTAATTATTTAAAAATACAGATTGATTCAAGCAAATGTTTATAAAAAGTATTACCTTTAAAATAAACAGAGCAAAAACGAAACAGTAAATAAACCTGACTTCCTAATGTATCATCCACAATATAATGTAAACTTCCTTGCTTAGCACAAATAAGTAAAAAAAAGAAGATAATGCCAACTTCACTAATGTGTCAGCGAAGGAAGGCCTTGTTGAATAGAGGGCCAGAATTAATAATTGGTTTGGAGGATAACACATTGTCTACATTGTATCCTACAGCTGCAATATTATACATGATTGATTGGGAAATGTACACATTCCGCTGAAGTGGAATTATGTGGTTAACAAAAACAATTGAAAATTGACTATTTTGCTAAAAGCATATTTTATTAATTTTGAGAAATTAGTTAGTAATCAAATCTGATGGACTTGTTGTAAAAGATAAACAGAAATGCCAAACAATGTGAATCATCAACTCTATTTTTGCGGAAAAATCATATAATCCACTTGTGAGAACATGTTTCTCCAGATCTTACTTGTTGTACTGTTCACTGTACTCGGCTCCGATACAGCTGCATCGTCATTAAATGTTTCCACTTCAACTGTATAATTAGCTCCAGATGTTAAATTTTTACATGTGAATGAGTACATTGTTGACTCATCGTCACTCTTTTCCACATCACCAGAATAATCAGAATAGTCTCCATCTGGTTCACATCGCACTTCAAATCTAGTAAAGTCAACATCTGGTGTTTCCCAGGAAACTGTAAGGTCATGTTCGTTTACTTCTGTCACTGTCAAATTCAACGGTTCTGAAACAGAAAATAACCAGTGATGTTTGATCACTTTACCTAAATTTACAAAACTTAAATACAATGATGGTAATTTTTATCATTTGTAATCACACCTGTTTTTTTATAGCATAACGTTCTAATCAATGTATGGTTTGGCAAAGAATTATAATGTATCATCAATCAACAATTAATACGATATGTAAGTGACATACTTGCTTCCATTGTAGTATCCTCAGTTCCCCCAGGGGCACCTGCTCCACCACAAGTAACAGCTCTCATATCAATCACATAATCAGTGTAGGGCGACAAACCAGTAATATTGTAAGAAAAGCCTTCTCCATCACTCTCATAACTGGCACATTCAGATGGAGAACATGTAGAATCCGTCATCTGTAACAGTATAATAACAAATATCCAATGAGTCCAGTTTAACTAGATCTGTTCTGCAAAGGCAAACAGCAGTAACTGATTACTTGAAAAATAAGCAGTTACTGCTGTTTGCCTTCGCACGGTCGTCAATATGCCAGTATTCGATGGCAGAAGAGAATCTTGCAATGCAAAGACAAACAGCAGTAACTGCTTACTTGAAAAGTAAGCAGTTACTGCTGTTTACCTTTACACAACAGAGAATAAAACCTAGAAACCCAGGTCGACTATATTAAACATATTATTATAAATACAGAATGCTCTCAACTTAGAAGTTGAATATTTATCAGTGAAATCGATATCACAAATTTAATATGCACAGAATGCTAATTCATATTATAGGGAAACTTCTGTAGCAGAATGTCAAGTTCGATTTAAAAATTACTGTAAAATGTATATGCTGATTTTACCATTTTGTCTATTAGTTATATTGCTGTACATTTTAAAGATCAACATCCAGAAATTCTACAATAGAGCGTATAAGTATGTATATATATCAGTGTATAAGTATCTGCTGTTAAACCTTGCACTATTTAATCAGAAATTATGGTATTGTAAAAAGAGTGGACTGTGTCTCAGTTAAACAAATTCACCCAATACCAGTTTCTTAAATATTTGTGTTATACATTTACTAATGCATTGCAAATTTTCATGATTAAGACATGCAAACAAATCTATATATCCATTGTTCAAGGGTGCTGAATAACATCATCTACCTCTTGCCATGCGTATATGTAGTTGACCAAATGTTCATTAAAATCAATGAGCAGTAGGCCTACATGAAAATGTCAAAATAATATACACAGAGAGATGATAGTATGTGCACACTGCTGAAAATTCAATTACATTTACTACAAACAAACCATTTGACATTCACACCACCATATTCACCTGTTCACATTCTGTTCCATTCTCATTCAAGACATATTCCGCACAATAATCATCATCTGTATCTTGAGATGTGATATGAAGCTCATACCACACATTGGTATCATCCTCACACTCGGTAGGTAATTCCCATGTAACCAATATGGAATGAGGACTGGTGGAGCTGCTTGTTGGTTCCACTGCTCCAGGTAGTATATATATATATAGAAAAAAAGTATAGAAAAAAGTGTGTTTTAGAAATTAACCAAAGTAGATAGTGAAATAAGTATATCCTCCTGGTAATGAACAGACGCTATATTAAACCCCTAAAATACAAAATGGTTGGAATTTTGCTTCTTCGATCCTTTTCTTCCTAAGTCTGGTTATATAATAACATTTGTATTGTTAAATTTGGCGCATGGCTGAAAATATGCACCCCTGCTCCTGTGGCTGGATGTAGAATAAAATGTTTATTACAATAATCATATCCTTATAATTGTATCTCTAAATTATTGTAGATTTCCATTTACAAAACTCACAAGTACAGCTGCTATCACTCAATGCTTCACCCACTGCGTCTTCCAGATGGCTCCAATCATCACTAATTGGTTTAGTAACGGCCGTAACAGTAACAGTGTAGTCATCTGTACACTCATCAAGACCATATATAGTGTCCTCCTGTGTACCACCTGTATATTCTAATTCACGAGTCTCATCAGACCAGGTAATCTGATAATGAGTACACTGAGCCTCAGCGGGATCATAATCATAGCTGAAGGAGACAGTCATAGAAGTATTTCTGATAGATGTGATCTCCGTTCTGGTCGGTATATGTGGTACTACAAATAAATGAAAACAGCTGTAAATTAACCAATAATGTACTTGACTTAGTGAAAGGCACACCTTAAAAGGTAAGAATTATAGATAAAGTATTGTTATTGAAAGATCATATTATTATATAAAGCCACACGTATTTGATAATGTGATTTACAGACTTGCGGGCGGCAGAGGAAAAAAAATAAAAATAATACTTTATAATTTTTTTTGAACTTTTCAGCAGATTTCAGAGCAGTCGTCAGGTAAATAAAGCAATATTTTTATCTTAGGAAATGGTACTTTAGTCCTTGAAAAAAGGTAGTCATTATCGTTTTTATTTTGTTGATGGTGTATTATCTTTTTCAGTTATTGGCCAAATTAGGGACGTCACATTCGTAAACCAAGTTATAAAAAAAGCGTGGCCTAATAAAAGAAAAAATATCCGAAAGATGTTAATCGATTAAGCTTTTATCTAGGATATTTTCAATCATATATCAGGCATATTATGAAAAAATACATTACAAACAGAAAACTCCCATATCCGACCTTAAAAGAGGAATCAATATACCGAATATATTCATAAACATTAAATAAATTATTATTTTAGAACATAAACTGTGTGCTCCAGTGAGTCTTTTCTTAGATGATGACCAAACAATTTATAATTGAGGTGTTTATCCAGGTGTTACACTCCACCTACCAGTGATTGTATAATCAGTTGTCCCCTCTGATCTCATGTCATGATCATCATGTAGTGTAGTAACTGTGACTGTGTATTCCACGCCTGCTGTTACACCCTCACACTCAGCTGTGTATGTACCTCCTGACTCCTCTACTTCATTTGTACTCTGATTCACTGCATCATCATTATTTGCCAAACAATCAACTTCAAACCCAGTGTAGCCTCCTTCTGGAGATTCCCAGCTCACAGTTATAGAGGAAACATCCGGCTCAATGAGGATGGCATCAGGAGCGTCTAACACTTGAAACAGTGGGTAAACATAACATAAAGATGTGAACACACAAACAAAGGGTAAACATAACATAAAAATGTCAACAAACAAACAGTGGGCAAACATAACATAAATATTTCAACAAACAAACAGTAGGTAAACATAGCATATGTCACAGCTATGGAGGAGACATCCGGCTCAATATGGATGGTCTCAGGAGCGTCTAACACATTCAAACATAGCATAAATATGTCAGCAAACAAAAGTTGTGCACAAAAAAGCAACTTTCTGTTGTGTGATATTAATGCAACTGGCGTCAGTATACGACTTTGTGTATATTATGATATAGTGTACAGTGTATCAGGGTTAAAACATTACAGGAAACTGAAAATCTCTATAGTAATTCTACCTTAAAATGGATGACAGAAAATGCGTCACATGAAGGTTTATTTTAAAACAGACTAGTCCCCTTCTACTTACACGTGACTTCAGACAGTGTGGCTTCTTTACTTCTCACACTACCACTAAATGTGTATCCTGTGAAATCATATTGTGTCCCGGGGACCAAGTCTGTGATCTCAAAGACACAAACATTCCCGTCTTCTTCTTCGAAAAGTTCTATATCTTCATATTGCAGAATACATCCATCTATAACATAGTCATCATCAGGGATGGTCGAGTGAACAACCATAGAGTATTTTGCTATATCATTAGCAGACAGTTCAGGTTGAGGAGGAGCTGTAAAAAGAGAGAATCTGTTATTGTAACAAGCTTAATTAATTATTTAAAATATACAGATTGTTTGAAGACAATTAAATAAAAATTATAACCTTCAAGAATGAAAAAAGCTCATAACATAATTTTAACGCATTTGTTTAACACAATCAAGAATAAAAAAACTAATTTTTTAAAACTTTTTTTCAATTATGCAAGCATTCGCAAATGTGTCAGCAAAGTTTATATAAAAAGACCAGGGGTTGAACAGAGAGCCGGAGTTATTTCTTTGTTTGGAGGATAACACATTGTTTACATTCTAGCTTCAATATTATACATGATTTATTGGGAAATTCACCATCTCCACACATTCCTTTGAAGTGAAATTATGCGGTTCAAAAGAAAACAATCGAAAAATGACTTTTTGTTAAAAGCATCAGAAATTAACAATCACATCAGAACTTGTTGTAAAAGAGAAACAGAAATGGCAAACAATGTGAATTGGCAACTCTATTTTTACTCAATATAATATAATCCACTTGTGAGAACATGCTACTCAAGATCTTACTTGTTGTACTGGTCACAATACCAGGCTCCAGTACAGATTCATTGTCATTAAATGTTTCCACTTTAACTGTGTAGAAAGCTCCAGAAGTTAATTCTTTACATGTGAATGAGTACACTGATGACTCGTCACTTTCAACTTGACCAAAATCGTCAGAATAATCTCCATCTGCTTCACATCGCACTTCAAATCTGGTAAAGTCAACATCTGGTGTTTCCCAGGAAACTGTAAGGTCATGTTCGTTTACTTCTGTCACTGTCAAATTCAATGGTTCTGAAACAGAAATTACAGTGAGGTTTTATCACTTTATTGGATCACGTGTTTAAATGTTCACGATTTTGCGACATTGACACTTTTAAACAAAATAACTACATAACGCCAAGGCGTCATGTACACTATGCTAATTATGGGTTCACGCTTGCTATACGACCAATATCAAGGTCGCCAGGTCATGGAAACAAAAGCGCGATAACTTCTTAATAAACGCTTAGCCACATATGAACTATTCAATTTCGATACTTGGTGATCTTAACCTAATTTCAAGGTCATGGAAACAGACAGGACTTTTCAATTGTTTATGTTGATGGACAGAACCCACTGCCATCAATTGATGGCTATTTTCAATCAATTCATTTTGATGTTTACTATCTCAACATAATACTATCTCGACATAATAATGTTTCTGTGAAAATTTTAAATCAGGGGGTCCTAATCCCAGGGTCCTGATAAAAATATCATGCCAATGCTGTTTAACTGTAGGTTATTTTAAATAGTTCTGATGCATATTTTATTTAACCTGTGCTTGTTTTAGTATATAATGTCGTTTGATTTTAACATGTTTAAGTTAACTTAGCATGCATATTTTACCGAACTAATCCTGTTGTATATAGTCATTGTACATTTTTAATGACGCATAAGTCTGCATAGACTTACCGTCGTCAATAAATATATATCTATCCAAACCTGAATGAGGTGTGTTTGTAGGGAACTAGAATTAACCCTTAGGCCTACAACGATGAAATATTATTGTATAAACCATGGAAAAGAAAGAGTTTTTCATTTTTTCAATTCATATAAAATGTCTTAGTTAGCTCTTTCTGCTTCATTCGAATACCTATAATATGGTCTACGGCCATTATACATTTTTAATTCTTTCAGTGCGGGGATCGACTATAAAGACAGTCCACGCGCTATAAGGTTACCACCACCTGGCGTCAAGAACTAAACACTTGGAACGAGCAGTAAAACAGCTATCATCGATTATTTATATCAAAAAGGTGATAACAATAGCAATAATTTTGTAAAAAAAGAATAATAAATTAAAACGAAATGAATTGATAAAAAAGTGTTTTAATGTAAAAATATGAGCTAGGTACAATGGATTCTATTTTGTATTGTCTGCACATAACAGCTCGTTAAATAATATATA
>OZ024907.1:14068479-14172008 GCA_964017125.1 Flabesymbios commensalis
CCTTTCAGGGCGGGGATCGACTTTAGACTTCAGATTCTGACGTCTAAAGTCGATCCCCGCCCTGAAAGAATTAAAATATTTATAATGGCCGTAGACCCATAATATAGGTATTCAAATAAAGCAGAACGAGCTAACTAAAACATTAATGATGACTTCAAATTGAAGAAAAAAGTTTCATTACCTTAGTTTATATTAAGATATTTCAGCACTTTAATGGTTAAAATGAACAGTGACTTAAGGTCGTTATAATGTGTCATATCGATAAAGAACTACATGTGAAATTTACATTATGTAATACAAAATTTGTAAACACTGGATAAATCCGTCCAGCGGTTGAAGTGAGCATTTGAGGTAACTAATTAAAATATGTTTTTGCAAATTGAATATTACCATATCTTCCCCTGGATATGAAAGGGTGTATCTGCCACTTATCCGCAGATACAGCCTTTTATATCCAAAGGGAACACATTATTTATTTTGTTTGTTTGATATTGTCAATTTAATTTTGCTAAAGTAAAGTGTTTAAAAGTGTTTTAAAAGTGTTTAAAAAGGCGGAATGGCGAATGAGCGGACATTAGCCTTAAGCCAACTAAACACCAATAACAAAATTAATGTACAATACCTGCTGGAAGAAAGCTGTGATAAAGAGTAGTGCATAAAATGATTCTGGCATGTTCTCCATCTACATCAATCAAATTTCAATGTAGTTCAGGAATCATTTCATTCTTCTGACTAAAATGTAACAAATAAATTGTGAAAGGATGAAAAAAGATTATGACGCCAAGAAATGAAATAGAGATAAGATGATTTCCATTGCGTATGTTCGTAATAATATACATTATTATGCATGAGAAGTGGAGATGCTTCAAATATTGTCGGCCTAATTAAATCTAAATGCACATCAATTCGGATGTTATCTTCGTTATTTCTCGATTTTTTGTAATAATTGTGTAACGATCTCAAACTATAGTGTGACAGTCAGCATGCAAATTTGTAAGGCAGACAGACATGGATAATGTCTATCTGTCTGTCTGTCTGTCTGCCTGTCCGTCTGTCCCCGCCCTGTCATTCTGTCTGTCTGTCTGCCTGTCCGTCTGTCCCCGCCCTGTCATTCTGTCTGTCATTCTGTCTGTCTGTCTGTCTGTCTGTCTGCCTGTCTGTCTGCCTGTCTGCCTGCCTGCCTGCCTGCCTGCCTGCCTGCCTGCCTGCCAGCCAGCCAGCCTGCCTGCCTGCCTGCCTGCCTGCCTGCCTGCCTGCCTGCCTGCCTGCCTGCCTGCCTGCCTGCCTGCCTGCCTGCCTGCCTGCCTGCCTGCCTGCCTGCCTGCCTGCCTGCCTGCCTGCCTGCCTGCCTGCCTGCCTGCCTGCCTGCCTGCCTGCCTGCCTGCCTGCCTGCCTGCCTGCCTGCCTGCCTGCCTGCCTGCCTGCCTGCCTGCCTGCCTGCCTGCCTGCCTGCCTGCCTGCCTGCCTGCCCGCCTGAATCATTTGATACGTCTGTAGGCCTTTTCCAAACTTTAATAATATTTGTTTAATTTGAGATTAAAAAAATATTTAAACACTCCTTTAATAAGCACACTGATTTATTCCCAATAAATGTGATTTAACCTGCTAATAAAACATAATAAACGGTTATACTGGTGCTTAAATGGTTAACTGGATCACTGACTAAATTCTTCAGTATGTTGACGAATCGGTTCGCCAATTCGAGCTTAATTCATAAACTCTTTATTAAAAGTTAGGTTATTTCTTATCCAGATAAGATATTAAAATGACGCGGAGAGAGCTAACTAAGACATCTATTGTGTTTTCAAATTGAAAAAAGATCCTTTGATCTGCATGTATGGTCTATACAAACATATTTCAGCGTTGTAGGGGTTAAGCTACGGCCCCACCAAACGCTGCCATGAAAAGTGCCATGTAATTAGGGAATGAATGAATGAATGAATGAATGAATGAATGAATGAATGAATGAATGAATGAATGAATGAATGAATGAATGGGATTTTAGGCCAACTTTGCGCACACATAAATTAAACTGAGCAAGGAGAACCTCCTGAGTATGGTGGAATAAATCTGATGAAACTGCCCTCCAGATACAGGATAAGAAATTCTGAGCAGGATATTCCTCTCCATATTACTCAATCTTTACGAGTCAGCGGGGAAGAATCATTTTGTTTGAAACCTGAATGCCAGAGCGAGGGACGAACCTGCGAGCCCCGACTTTCGAGGCATGCAGCTTTAACCAGGACCGTATCCACGGGAGGTTTTTGGGTGTCTGTAACACCCCCCCCCCCTCCATATCCCCAAAGTGCGTTGTACTGTAGGGTAGACCAAAACATGAGTGAAAATTGCGATTAAAACAAGTTAATTTTACCTCTAGATTGTACTATTTAGAGCCTTGTATCTCAAGATTTCCTGGGGGATGAGGGGACATGCGCTCTGACGCCGCGCCTCGCGCCTATTACCGGATGTTCGTCATGCACCCCCTTTGTTTTAGTCTGGATACGGCCCTGTTAATACATCACGGCCCCCGTATGTAGCCTATCCTTAATTTTCTCACCGACATAAGTTGTAACTCGTGGAAGCAAGACGCAGCCCCAAACTGGTGCATATTAACGATTTCAAGTGTATGCCTACAACTAATGTGCCAATTACATAGTTTCAGCCATAAATTAGATTACTAAGCTTGAGCGTTAATAATTGCCACATGGCATTGCTGGCACATACCTTTTAGCATGAAGTGGGCGGGGGCCCTAGGGTAGTGGTTAGCACCGCTGCCTTTCACGCCAGAGTCCGGGGTTCGGTTCCCGGTCTCGGCGGTTTGAAAGAAACAAAATTGCTTCTTCCCCATCCACGTGTGAAAGTTAGTATTGTGACAGCTAGTGTTGTTGCCGTACACCCCGCCGGCCCCATGAACTGACTGTCACCATTGACTGCCACTGTCACTGTATCTAGACCGTCGTGTTTATGTATATAGGAATGTCATTAAAATGTTTTATATGTTTATTATTATTGTGCATTTTATTACTATTTAATATGTTTTATTTGATTTGCATGTTAATCATTTATAATCTATTGCGAGACGTTTTATCGTTTTTAATAGGTTTGTCTCGTGTCTTGATGGCAGCGGCCATCTTGTTTGTTTACATCTTTTGCCAGTATGTCTGGTGACTACCTCACTTTCGAGCCAAATTATAATACTTTCTTCCCTCTGATCATATATACCTATGATGCTATAATGATCATCGGGAACTAAGCTAAAATTACATATGTTTTATCACCGCTTACTTTTAGGCGTTATTAGTGTATTTTGCGTGACTTTGTAAGAATATAATGTAAAAGTACAAGTCCCGCGAGATCCCGTTTTATCTCATTTGTTTATATGCAGCTATTATTACTATTACTGATTTAATGTTTTGTTCAAGATTATGATAGGTACAGTATTATTATAGGAAGGTAACTGGAAGATGTATGGTAAATATATAGCGTTATTTGGGCTAAAAGGGAGCTTTAGCGTGACGTCATTCAGCTCACTTCCGGTCCGGTCCTATAAATAAGAGGCTCTTTCTGCCCCAGATCACTCCTGGTTCAAACAGACTCCCAGTGCACTCCTGGTCCCAACTGGCTCCCAGCTCACTCCTGGTCTCAACCGACTCCCAGTTCACTCCTAGTCTTACAACAGCCTTACTACAGCCTTACATCCAGCCTCTATTCAGAGCCCATTAAGCGAAGTTTACAAGCCCCTGCCCTGTGCAGACTGACCCACAGAGAAAGCAACAGAGAGAAGTAGGTCACAGCCATAGTCTATAGCCATATAAAGGTCCCACGTTTTAATGTGATGATTGAAAGTAGGTCATGTCGTGTCCTGACCTGCTGACCTAGTATTCCTAATCCGCCACGGGTTTTCCTGATATATATAGTGTGTGTGATAGGTCACTGTGGTAGTGCTTAAAAATAGGAATTAGGTCAACAGTGTAGCAGAGGTTCTCGACCCCTCATTATCTAGTATTCCAATATATATGGTGTGTGTGAGAGGATACATTTAATGCAGGGTGACCTGGATTAGTAAATTATAACATAGGGGAGTGTCTTAGACTGACCTACATTCTTGTCCACATATCAGAAGGGAATGACCCAGATTAAATCTAGTTTAAAGCATTGATAGGTCAATGCTAGTAATCATACAAACCAGTGATGTTTACAAGCCAGTGATGTCTTACAAACCAGTGATGTTTACAAGCCAGTGATGTTTACAAGCCAGTGATGTTTACAAGCCAGTGATGTTTACAAGCCAGTGATGTCTTACAAGCCAGTGATGTTTACAAGCCAGTGATGTCTTACAAGCCAGTGATGTCAACAGATTTAGTTCATAATATATTTTACACTTCAGCTTAGTTACTAATTCACATACACCTCCCAGATAGGTCCCAGAACTAGGGTTGGGAAATAACATAGTTGAGGATTATATATTGTCCCGTGTATTATTTCAAGTATTATTTTATATATAGTATTTCTAGTGAAATACTATATATGCTGTTAGTGCAGTACAGCACTAGCACAAGGCTATTGCTATTATAGCTGATTGTCCATTTGGAAATATCTAAATGGTGCGTGTCTGACACTTGACATACAAGTGCCAGATAAGAGTATATATATTATACAGATATATTTTTATTGTCAAGATCTACCTATTGGTAGATAGTGATAACCTGATAGAGAGAGAGAGATTATAACCTGATAACCTGTACATTATACTTACTGTCTTTGTAAATAAATATATGTGCCTATGTTAAACTTGTGTCCATAAACTTTTATACTGATAGCTTTATCAGCGATTGATTTTGGATTAGATTGGACAAATCTTTCGTTAAGATTTGAGTATTTAAATTAAGCGTTGGATTAACTATTAGATAGAATATTTCTTTCTTTGAAAATCCCGCGATTATTATACTTGATAGCAGGAAGCTAAGATTAATTATTTATTTAATTATTCTTTGCTCCAAGCTCATCAGTCAGATTCCCATCTGCCTGTTGAGTGTTATCCTATTTGGTATCTTATGGTACCTGGTGTCAGAAACTGATTATTTAAGGAAAGTGAGATATCCTGACATGTTCTTTTTGTGTTGAATTAAATAGCGCTAAAAGATAATATCTCACACGTCGTAAGTGAGGATTTTACAAAACCCGCTCGGAATCCCGCGACAGTATTGTGGGGAGCCTCCGTGACCGAGAGGTAGCGTGCTCGGCCTCAGACCGCCAGGGCTCGAATTTCGAATCCTGTGTCTGGAGGACAGTGTCATCTCAATCATCTCACCATCCTCAGGAGGTTCTCCTGGCCCAGTTTAGCCTATATGTGCACAAAGGTGGCCTAAAGCCCGATTCATTTTTTTTAGCATGAAGTCGGTAGAACCACACATGTAAACACTAGATATGTTGTAATAGATAATGGTTATTGAAGTGTACTACCAATGCTGTATAGCTTTTTATTGATATAATAACTATACCTATATGTTCTAATGATTCCAATGTATAACTCCATACATGATAACAGCTGTCAAATACGTGATGTTGTAAGTTGACGGCTTGTAACATAGGCCTACTGATAACTCAGATCACAACATTATTGTTGATATGTCACACAGACTTCAAAGTCTATTTAAGCCACAGCATAGGTTTTTTAATCGGGTTTTTTTCATAAAAATATAAATTTTTATAGGTTTATTTTATATGATATTACAGGTTTTTATAGGTCTTCCAGATAAAAATCACATACCTGTCATGTGAAAATGCTTACTTTCTTTACCTGTCCTAAGTCATCAGATCAGCTGTAAGGACGTTATGGTATGGTATATCTTTGTATAGTCTTACATACACAACATAAGGGACCGTCCACCATAACCACGTGCATGCTGATAATAAGACTGGGAAACTCAAAAAGAAAATGATTTGGCACAAACACATTCCTGAATGTAAAATATGCTTCCAACAGGGAAATATTTCACGCAAAAAATCACACAAAATATTATGTAAAGTTGATTGTGTAAACAGACGTGTCTGCCCAGAGCCCCCACCCTGGATCCGTCCTTCGCGTCATAATAGGTGGGGGGAAATACCTAATCCGTTATCCGTTATTTGGGCCTTTTTTAAAGCTGTAAATTGTAATTAGCTGTGATCTGTGATTTGGGCAATTACCTGTTACTCTGATTTGATCCCTAAATATACCTGTGAACTGTGATCAGAGATGAGTTTTTTCTGATAACTGTGATTGCATGAATTTTCCGTTATATAAAAATGTTTTTCATAAAAAATAAAATTATAATGGATTTACAATTCAAGATAGCCCCCCTATAGATTTTCCAATAGAGTCGCAGTATAAATATGGTTAATTACCTGTGACTGTGATCGCACATCTGGACATACCTGTGATCGTGAAATGGGGGTAAATAAATATATGTGAATTGTGATCGGGGGGGGGGGGGGTATTTCCCCCCTCATAATAACAGGAGCTACGTCGTACCAGGAAATAAATTTAAAATTAAACATTGACAATTATTGTGATGGAACACATTTCTCAACTCCAAGAATCGTTGATGAAGATTGGAAACTATAGTCGCCAATGGTTGAGTTCGTGTTTTTTTGAAATCTTTAAGGTGATCTATCACCCCTTTTATAGTATGAATAAATTTGTGACAAATAAATCAAAGTTGCCACGAGATGGGGCACAAGTTTTTCCTTATATGGGGTGATTGGCTATCATGTGACCCTCTTAGAGAGTCACATGATAGCCAATCACCCCATATGAGGACATAATTATTCATACCATATAAGGGGTGATAGATCACCTTTAAGTAGGCTAAGTGTGCATGGCATTATCCAGAGTAAATAATATCGATCACAAGAGAACGTGGAAACCTAACGATTAACCCTTGTCTTGCTGTATTGTTTCTATTATATTTTTTATCATTTGAAGCTGGAATTACACAATTTCCAGTTTCAGATGATGATTTTTTTTTAATTAACATAGATAGATATGTATTGACGACGGGAAGTCTGAGTAGACTTATGCGTCATGAACTCTTTATCTCTAGTAACTTACATCTTCTCAATTGAATTATTTGACTAACTGCGCATCTAACTATAACTGAACTATATTATCTACTTCAGTGACATATTATTTGGTGTAATATCTGCACAAATTTATATATATGGGCGTACGTAGCAGGACAAGGGTTTCTTAATCTTATTGCCAGAAAATTTGAATAATTAACTCAATTTCGATCATAGGTAAATACACCCGTCTTATTTCTCTACGAATCTTGTCTCCAATTGTGTGGAACCCTAGCACCCGAACTTGTAGTGAAAGATGTCTGGTTGGAAAAGGAGAACAGGAACTTGGAAAGATTTTAAGTTTTCGCCCTGGGCGTCTAAGAGTCGCGAGGCGTAAGAAGAGGTGTTGAAACAAACCATTGCTAGCCTCGTATCTCCGATCGCACTCACTAGATTCCTCAATTAAAAAGGCCATTAAAATGAATTTTGCAGCTGTTTTAGACCTTCATTCATTATAAATGCCTAACAAGAGGACTGAAGTCCTATATCATCCCCGCCATAAATTAGGTTAGTCCAATAGTTTTGGCGGTCACAAATATTTAAAAAGTCGACTTGTGGTGGTCATTTTAAATTTCAGTAAAATCACCTGCACATTACTCCTGACTTCAATTTTTGAGTTTTTGCGCCCACAAAAAATTAAAAAGTTCATGCATGGCGGCCATTTTGAATTTCCGTAAAACCTTGAAAAATCACATGCACATCTCCATATCGTGGGGAATATGATTGTAAAATTGACAAATTTACGACTAATTTTTTGAGTTTTTGCGACCTCAAAAAAATTGAAGTTGATCCGTGGCGGCCATTTTGAATTTCAGTAAAACCCATCTCCATATGGTGGGGAATGTGAGAGTAAAATTTGAATAATTTCTGACTAAGTTTTAAAGTTTTTTGCGCCCACAAAAAATTATGAAGTTGACTTGAATTTTGGTAGCATCTTAAGAAAATCAATTGCACATCCACATGTTCCTAGGAATGTGATGTTAATTTTTTTTTTAAATTGACCAAACTAATTTTTCAGGTTTTTGAGACCACCAAAAAATTTAAGTTGATCCGTGGCGGCCATTTTGAATTTCAGTAAAACCATGAAAAAGTCACCTGCAAATCTGCGTATGGTGGGGAAAATTTGAATAATTTCTGACTAAGTTTTTGGGACCACAAAATTTTTGGAGCTGTTCTCTGGCGGCCATTTTGAATATTGCACTTGCACAGCCCCATGTTGCTAGGAATGTCAAGTCAAAATTTCAAAAAAAATTGACAAGTAGTTTTTACGCCCACAAGAAAACGTGACGCCGGACAGAGTCCTGGCGCAACTAAAATCCTTCTTCCCCTATGGGCGGGGATAAAAATCGCTTGACGTGAAAAAGAGCTAATTGCACGACGATTTAACAATTTACCAATTAAATCTACACTGTGTCATGGGCATCACTAGACAGTAGAGTACACATGTCACGTTGTCAGATTTTTTCAATTGAATTTTGTGCCCGCTTCTGACAAAGTAAAATGTACTTTATAGAGATACAATAACTTGATAGCCTGGTGGAATCAACGCCATACAAAACAGGGTCATTTTGAATTCTAGGATTTGACATTAGAAACATACATCTCACCTTGACAAATGACAAAGCAGATAGACCCATGCTCAGATTCAGGGTATTACGTTTATAAAGCGACATGAACAGCATAAAATATGATAGCCGGCCATTATTATTATTTTTTATTCGGTATAAACATATATCATTAAAAAGGTCATGGTCGTATTTGAAAAGGGTTGTATTTCTGACAGCAACAACAATAACAACTAAAATTCAAGCACTTTTATTTGTGCAAACGCTTGCATATGTAACTTTATACACAAAATTGTAAGTAAATTGTCAAAAGAGAGCATTCTTGACAAAACAATCATCAGATAATCACATTGATCGGAGGCTCGCGACTCAACATTACTACATACATCATCATAGACGTAAAGACAGGTTTGGGTTAATGTTGGACACCAACATAGACATATTGGGGAATAAATTTTACCTGCAAGCAGAAACAGTTCTGATATTCTTGACCCTCGGAGCACAATACAGGAAGGAGAGTTTATTGTAAAGGCTCTTCCAGAAAGATATACTGCACTGTGACTGGCCAAAAGGCGGTATCTGCTTACTTGTGAAGTTAGCAGATACTGCCTTTTGGCTTTGCACTGTGGGCATATTGTATGAGATATTTATATGAGGTTGTAACTGACAGACTCATGCACATAATCTCAAAGGTGAGTTTGGAGAGGTCCTCATAGAGCATGCTAAAACCCTTTAAGTGAGAGGGCTCTGCCTGTTTTTAAAACTTTTTTATTGTACATGTATAAAATACCAGATTCTGTGAGATAATTGATGTTCAAATGTTTGATCTCAAATTAGACAAATGTGAATAATTTACATCTACTTGAAGTTGTTGGTCGCATTATCGAGACAACTTCAAGTGGATGAAAATTTAAATAAGACGACTTAAAGGGAAAAGGGATATGTTGTGTACTTCAAGTTACCATGTTTTACATGTCACATTATAATCACCAGATGTCAATAGAAAACCCCAGAAAACACAAGAAAATAATTTTATTTCATTTGAATTTTGGTCCTTTAGTCTGCGATATTGGTCCAACATTCAAACGAGATGTTGACATCTCGTGTTTGCTGGGAAAGATAAATGAAGTGTATTTTAAAATCGAGAATAGGCTAAACCCTCCACACACTCAAGTATTTCTTCTTATTTTCATCCACATGAAATATTAATCATTCGTAAAATTCTCAACTTAAATGACAAAATACCCACAAGTGATATATCAAAAATGCTTAAAACATCCCTCTTTACGTGCAATGTACACTTGTTATTCAATAACATTATTCTAATTTTTTAAGTTGTGAAAAAAACCCAAGGAAGCTTGGGATTAAAACAAGACAATCTATTGCTCCTCCAAATGCTCCTATCATCAAGTACATTATAAAATGTACTTATTTAAGATTTAATACCCACATATTTAATTTTCACTGCAAATCATGGTATTCGTCTAAGCTATTATTAGAGTAATAGCTGTGTATATCTCAACATACATGTATATCTAATAAGTGCATAACTCATAACAATATGAACTCCACCAGACACTCTTAACAACATCTGACAAACATGCAAGTCCCGTCTTGAACATAAAAGTGATCTCCAGCAAAAACAAGATGATGAATCAATGCTGCCTGTTGGTTCAGCGTCGTATATGGTGGGCCAACATTAAGGCATCATTGATTCAACAAACAGACATTGAGCCAATGTTGATTTATTGTTGGGCCAGCATTGTAGTTGATGGGCCAACATTAAACTGATATTGGCTCAAAGTATTGTTGTGTGGTAGATAGGACAACCTTAACTCTCACAGGACCATTTATTTACAACAATTCACAAGCAAACTTTCATATATTCACATATATACAACTGGTTACTGCAGACTATTTGAACCGGATTATTTGGCAGAAAACAACATAATATAACAAGGGTATGAACTTTCAGTTTGTGAGAAATTCTCAGTACATGTCACAAAATCAAGATTTCCGATAACCTTGGAAAATATACAATCCATTAATTGATTTACAATGATTTTTACATCTCTGGGATGAATGGAGTACTCTAAACTAGGAAATATTGGCAGATTTAATACTTGTCGATTTGCGAAGTGAAAAATATTAGCCAAGATTAATATTGGTGGGTTTACTCTGTTGTGTAAATATTATACAATACATAAAGGAACACTCTTTTTGGTACAGAAAAGCTTTGATGTTTTTTAAAAAACCACCAATATAAAAGGGGTGGCAATATTTAGATATAGCAGTAAAATTTTAAACCTGTTAATTACAATCTCAACCGTAATAAAAAATGCAGATAAGTTTAATTTGTATTTGTCAGCCTACAAATATAAGAATAAAAACAATCATCTTTTTTTTCATATTTACAACTATTCATTTGTGCATTACAGAACCTTAATAACTCAATAACTCAAGTATAACAACAACTAGGAATCTAAAGCTATCACTGGGATAACAGATGAATGTCGCACACCTGTTGGACTTGAATGGCGTCCCTTAGATATGATAGGGTGTATTTGCAACTTTGTGAAGTGGCAGATACACCTTTTCATATCCAAGAGGGTGACATAAAAGTGACTTGAATATCGTCCCTTAGGGATGAAAAGGTGTATCTGCCACTTTGTGAAGTGGCAGATACGCCTTTTCATACCCAAGTGGCGACATAAAAGTGACTTGAATATCGTCCCTTAGGTATGGAAGGGTGTATCTGCCACTTTGTGAAGTGGCGGATACAGCTTTTCATACCAAGGAGGCGACACAAAAGTAGACCACAAATTTAACGATTAGCTTCAGTAGATAAATCTAAATATTTTCTCCCACTTTAAGTTCTGGGTCGCTTGGGAGAGACATAGCTCCAAGTGGGTGAAACAGTAAACAGATAACATGGCAATTAAAGGGTTATATAGCCTTAACATACCATTAGCAACAAGCGGCAGATTTCACCTTCTGGTACCAAGGCAGACGCAATCAAATCAAGGAGGTTATTTGGGTCTGACCAAATTATCTGAAATGGCTAGCTGAGCGGAGCCAAGGCAATAGGTTGCACCCCACCACCATGAATATTGCTATTTATTTTAGTGGGATGTCCTTTGATGAAAAAATTAAAAATGCAAAAAAAATCAGAAAATTCACATGCCTGTTACATGTGTAGCATGTTGAGTCAATTTTAACATGTTTGTTACATGTTGAGTCAATTTTAACATGTTAAGTCAATTTTACAAAGCCCAGCAAAACTTTCATTTAATTTCGCAGTATAGCTGGGCTTTGTAAAATTGACATAACATGTGTGATAATGTCTGTAAAAGAAAACATCTTTTTTTTTAAGGTTGGGAACTTTAGTTGCAAGATCTAAAGAAAATAGTCTGTGAAACGCAGTGACGTCACTCGGTGAAAACAAGGTTATATAAGAACCCTCCCCCATACGTCATTGTATTAGCCAGCTCGGTGAAAAAAAAGGAGGTCGAGGTCATTGAGTTTCACAGAATAGGACAAATATTAACATATGACAAGCAAATGAAATGACAAGCAAGCAAGCAGTCCAACCAATCGCAGCATGTTCTAGTAGATATACTATAGTTCAAATAAGCATTATGGGGACAACTGATCACCTTCAAAATTAAAAGGTAGTATCTGACTGTTATTTTACAAAATAAGACCCTTCAATGTCAAGGTGCAAAAAAAAATTAACTGGGAATAGTTGGGATAGCTTAGTACATTAAATATGACTACAGAACGTGAACTTAACTAAAATGGATGATACCCTTTTCTGGACATAAAAGGTCATATCTTCAACTTACAATACACAATTGCGCCTTACAATTTCAAAAGCAACTATATTTATCTATGTACTTTTGTGATTATGTACAATTTATTCACATTAGAAATTTACAAATAAAATACAAGAACATATTTTTGATTATAGAAAATGCCCTCTCTATTAAGATACATGTGCATTTTATCTATAATCATCTAACATTTACATTATGTTTTGAAAAACTTTGTAGGGGAACAACATTTACATTTTCAAGCAATTTATGCTCTTCACAGGTGAATTTTTCACACACCTTTTAAATATGTATTCCTTCAAAAAAAATTGTCCCGAATTATTTTAATATATGGTATAGATATTTACAGTTGATTTAATATTGAAACACCTTTCAGTCTATAGCTTGTGTCAGCTAGGTATAATTTTCCATAATTTCTACAACTTTTCCACAGAGAAAAAAGTTCCCAGAATTACAGCATGATTATACCGCTAATGTCTCACTATAAAATGAGTCAGAAACAAAACAAGTCCTCTTGTAATTGTCAGTATAATTGTTTATAGCTGTTTTGAAAAGTGATGACCATGTAGTTATTACATTGTCATTACTAGACAGCTGAAGTACATAACTTTTTATATCACCCATTGTAATTATTTTGTTTTTACATTATATCACATGATGTGAATTTAAAATAATAACTGTATATATACAATTGCTAGTTCACTCACACATAGACACTATACATAGATTAGGTACTTCATAGAGAGAAACACTTGCATATACGAATATTAATTGCACAGTTAGGTCATACACACATATACCAATACATATATCAATACACAGATCACCAGGACCACAATGGCTGAATCTGATGGTGGATACTTTTTACGCTCACAGCGTACCCCGATGTACAATGCACTAGAAACATCAGCTACATTCATTGATGAGATTCAAAATCAGAAAACGCCAATGTGTGATGATAGACAACTTGATGATCCTGATTATATTAGGCACAGTCCTAGTGAATTACTGATACCTGGACTCGCAACTAGTCCAGTGAGATTGGAAGATGAACAGAGACATGACATTAGTGAATTGCATAGTCCACTACAAGAATCAGAGACAGATGTCAGATCTGAACAAGACTTACAAAGAGTTCCTGTAACACAGTCACCACACAGTGTATTTATATCCAGGCGGAATGACAGATCATACAGTCTAGCCCCACTGAATACAAGAATAAGAGAGTTTTCATTACCACCTGAAATAGAGAATGCTAGGAAACCAACATATCCTACCAACATTCAGAGAAAATCGTTGTATAAACCAGAGCAAGGACATGTACAACAGTCACCTAATACAGACAATCAAGAATTAGCATCAACAGTAGCCAGTCTACAGACACAAGTGACACAGATGACTACAGGAATGAAAGAGATGTCTAATGGAATGGCTGATACCAGGACAAGCTTAGAAGAGATGATGCATAACACATTAGAAAACATCAATACAATGATGTTGAAAAACATGGCTGATATTCAACAGTCGCAAGACAATACAGTCCAGACACAATCAGCACATAGACATTCTAAGGAACCAATACTTGAAACCATTAGAAAACATAGTGTGAATTACTCAGGTCCCACACAAACTACCTCAAGCACAAGAAAACATGCCCAGAATCCTAATAGATATCAGTACTCACAATTACATACAAATGTAGAGGGTGGACCAGAATTTCACTATGAAGAGAGAAACAGTTTATTTGATCTAGGACAACCCCCTCCACCAGATCATATTCAACACACACTTGTGAAGAGAAGATATCAATCAGGAGTAGGTCCAGTTCACATAAATCCACACAACCAGCACAACCGACAGGAAAGAAATAGTCAAAACAATCGGCCAGCAAGTCAATATCAAACAAATCAGCCTGATACTCCATTTACATTACAGACAAACAGGCATGGAGAAGATAGACCAACTATTTCACATCCACGACAATCACAGTCAAGTATACCACATTCAAATAGACAACGGTCAAGTAGATCACAAGTGACAAGACACAGTAGACAGCCGAGACGCGGTGATGATTCTGATGATGACAGCGACGATCTACCAAGGCGATCAACACATCGTAATGGAGATAGTCATCATAAAAGGCGACCTACAAAGAGATATGAATCATTATCATCTGAAGAAAGTGAACATGGATCAAGTCAACTATTGAGTTATAGTAGCCAGCGCAGTAGAAGAAATACATCCAGCCATCACACAAGACTACCTGCCTTTACAGCACAGGAACCCTGGACTGTTTATTACAACAGATTCAAATCTGTAGCTAAACTAGAGGGATGGACTGATAGAGAGAAGCTGCGTGAATTATTGCCCAGACTTCAAGGAAAAGCAGGCGAATTCGTATACGATCAACTAAGATCAGATGTTAGAGAGGATTTTCGCTCACTTGTGCATGAGCTTAAACATCGCTTTAGAAAGGTAGAAACAGCCAGAACGTATGGTGCACAATTCAGCCATCGCAATCAGCGGTCTGGAGAGACAATAGAAGATTTTGCAGCAGATCTCAAGAGACTTTATGATAAAGCCTATGCAAACCGCGATAGAGACACAAGACGCGAAGATTTACTCAGAAGATTTCTTGATGGTATACAGGATGATGCTACCCGGTTTCAAGTTGAATACAACAAAGAACCCCATGACATAGATGAAGCTGTATTCGATGTTATCAATTGTCAAGAAACAAAGAAACGCACATTTACTGAGGACAAGACGCGTAAACCCGTCAGATCTATTGATGATCAAGATATAGACCAGTTAAATGAAGATTTGGAATGTGAAGAATTGAGAATGGTAAAACATAAGAATAGAGCTGGAATTCATTACAGACCACAATTTCAAAGAGAACCTATGTTACAACAACAACAAACACCACATCAAAATCAGAAATTACAGTCATCAGAGTCCAGAAACAGTGACGATTTGGATGTTCTTATGAAAATTTTGATAGAGAAGCTTTCCAATTCAACTCCTGCACAAACAACAACTAAAAGTGACACCTTAGAACCGGTTCTTTGCTATCGATGCGCACAGCCAGGCCACTTTGCCAGAGAATGCCGTCAAAACGAGAAATCTATTCAATATCCTGGTCAAACAGCAAACAAACCAGTCACTGGCAATCAGCAAAAGTTTACAGTTCCCAGCTATTCTAGGACCACCGATATGTCAACTCACAACTCGCTACATACCAGGTTTCCATCAAACTACCAGGGATCTGTCTAGAAGGCCAACTGATAGGTCCCAATACATTAGGCCACATACCAAATGATGACCAAGGTGAATCTACACAAAGCAGAGATATAGACGACTGTTCTTTGCCAAACCAGAATAATTCCAAGCAGTCAGATAGAAAAATTCCTGAAAATGCACCTGAAACAGAAAAGAAATGTGAAACATTTACAAGTGAATTACCTGAAAAAGATGACAAGATAAATGGTGTAGAAAACCAACCCACATTTACTAACGACCATATTCCATCTTCACAAATGAACGAGCACATTCAAAGTAGCCAGAGTAGCGGATGTTATGTTGAAGGATGGTTTGATAACACTAGAGCCTGGTGTTGTGTAGATACAGGAGCATGCAGCACCATTATGTCCTGTAATTTTTACCACAAATTACCTGAAGATCAACAACCACAGCTAAAACCAGTTCAAGGCTATAGATCAGCAAATGGTAGCCCAGTACAATGTCTAGGAAAAGGAATGTTCAAGTTTAAACTTGGAAAATTAGAACTGAAGAAGGCGCTAGTTGTTGCTGCTATTGTTGACGATGTTCTTCTAGGTGCTGATATATTACAAAATGATCCAAATGGGCGAGCAAGATTATTATTGGATGAAGAAAGAATGATATTACATGGCAATTCTATACCACTTACCCTCCTAAGAAAATCTGAATCCTTTAGAAAAGTCACAGCAGCGAATAATTACATTATTCAAGGAATGGTAGAGATGACAGTAGACGCATACATAGAAGATTTTAGGGATGACAGTAATAACACTGCAGTATTGATTGAGCCTAGCCCACAACTTGGAGAAAATTTACCATTAATCATGGCTCCTTGTCTTGTGAATGCTGTTAAAAACACCACAGTAACTGTCCGATTGATAAATCGATCAATAAATCCTATTTCAATAAACAAAGACACAGTGTTAGGTATAGCATCTGTGTGTACTGAGAAACCATTACCACAGTTCCAAAAAGAAACATCTGATCAAAGTAGATATTTTGAAAAAGATGAAGAAGACACTAACAGAGATACACTTCCAGCTTCAGCTGAAAAAGGCATAATATCAGAAGAAGATCTAGAGATAACATGTGAAAAATGTGAGAACAAGTCTGAGCATATGAGCAGTAGATTATCAATTCATGATGCAGAAAATACCATTAGGCGTGTTCCAGATCACGCTTTAGAACATAAGACAAAAACTTTAATTCTCAAAGACTATACTTCAAGATCTATGAGACAGATCTCAAACATGGTTCAATGGTTGCCAAAAACTACAATAGCCACAATAATCTTCATCTTTGGGATCATTTTCTCATACATTAGCTTAATTGGCACACAAATTTCCAACAAGACCCAGGTTTCAGTTTGGACAGAGGGTCAGACCCATCCAGGCATAATGAGAAATTGCTACAAATTTGAGACAAGAAGTTCCACAAAGACCAAACAAAAAGAAAAAGAGCTAGAACACAAAACTGAGCCACCAAAGCCTCCCCAACAGAAGCCACACAAACATAAGAAATACAAAGACAAGCCAGGTTGGGTTATTAATTACCCACACAGACAAGAAGTTTGTGCATCTAATCCAGCTACCAGACTACAAGTACAAGATCTATATGATGGCAAATCATCTCTTGTAAAATATGAAATAGGCAACCTTGTATGGTATTTAGCATTAAAGAGAAAAATTGGTTAAAACCCTAAGCTATATTCACCATATGAAGGACCATACCTCATTGTAGACAAATTTTCTGACCTTACTTACAACATTCAAATGGACCCAAAGGGAAAAGCAAAAGTAGTAAACCACAACCACAAGTTGAAGAAATATGGCCAAAACAGCAATTGAACGGGCTATAGCACATAACCTACCTATTACACTAATTGATGATTCTGAATCAAGTAGTAGTGAATAAATTATTTCCAAACACTCAAGAAGCAGATGTTCCGGATTATCCGATGCTGTGCTAACAACAAGGTTAAATTCTGTGATGTCAACAAGTTAGAAGCTGAACCACACATAACTATCAACTTTTTATTACCACCACATATGATCAGAAACGGCAACAGAAGTTCTGATTATAACAAACAACCACACATAAAAGCACACATATTTCAACAAATCTGTCTCATTTTCCTATGCGATGTCTAGCAAGATTACAACTACCTTACCCATGTGATGTCTAAAGAATCATTTTTTTTATATAATGCAATATCTGAAATCTCAAATCAGATCAGTGAGTGGAGTCTTTTTCTGTTTTCAGAATGGATTTCTATGAGCAGCTCCTCAATGATTATGAGAATGTTCCCGCCATCAGCTTACACGCAGATGACAGCTTTGATTTCAAAGAGCCTGAAGAATCTGTGAAAACTAAAATTCCAGTGAAAACCTTGAAAAAGCGACCCGCTAATGAAGAGCTGAGCAAGCCATCAAAAAAGACCATCACCCTACCTATGCTGCCAGCAGCCACCACAACAGCAAAGCTACCCGCAGCCATCACAACAGCAAAGCTACCAGCAACCACCACCACAAAGAAGGCCACCACAAAACCAAAGCTACCAGCAACCGCCAACACTGTTAAGCCACCAACAACCAACATCACTTCAATTTCAAAGAAATCTAACATCAAACCAAAGCTGCCAACCACCACAATGACACCAGCAGCTAGCATCAGTAGGCCTACAAGTACAACTACAAAGAAGTCCACCACCAAGCCCAAGCTAACACCAACAGCCACTACTGTCAAACCACCAGCAACTAAAACAAGTACGATTACAAAGAAGATTATCACCCTACCCAAGCTGCCAGCAGCCATCACAACAGCTAATCCAGCAACAACCAGCACCACTTCGAAGCCACCTCCAGCAACCCCTTCAGACAGCCATCCCATATTAGCCGCAACATTAAACCGACCACTCTGGTTCCCGGAATTCCAAGAAAAAATAAAAAAAATTACCACAGCAATGAACAACAACAGCCGAGAAAATCAACTCCTTACAGAATGTATTAACAGCCACAACCTGTCCATGGGACTTGTGGCCAACAAGCTTCAAGTCCTTTGTGGGAATATCGCAACTCTAAACACAACAATAAAGGAACAATCCACCAATCAGACAGACATTTTAACGAAAATTGGGGAAATTTCGGATACCCTTTCAAAAACCTTCAGCGAGTTAAAGCCTACAGAAACCTACAACCGAGGACAGAGTCCAGACAGAGTATTTCGACGACAACTCCTGTCTGGGCTTTCCCACCAACAAAGAGGAAGAAGCCCGACCAGAAGAACAGAGCATTCCCAGAGAAGCCATGCCAGAACTCCCCATGGAACCAGCCTACTGCCCCGTGTGCGGAAATAAACATTTATAGCCGCCCATATATCACATATTTGTGTTAAATTCCCTCACCCTACCACCAGAGACTTGTATATCTTCAGATTCATCCAAGCGAATGCCCATGGTTATTTTTGTGTGTTAAATTGCATAAAACTTCATCCAGCGAAGTGAATATTAGCATTCACGAGGACGTTTTAATGCTGAACAGAGGGTAGTGTGACAGCTAGTGTTGTTGCCGTACACCCCGCCGGCCCCATGAACTGACTGTCACCATTGACTGCCACTGTCACTGTATCTAGACCGTCGTGTTTATGTATATAGGAATGTCATTAAAATGTTTTATATGTTTATTATTATTGTGCATTTTATTACTATTTAATATGTTTTATTTGATTTGCATGTTAATCATTTATAATCTATTGCGAGACGTTTTATCGTTTTTAATAGGTTTGTCTCGTGTCTTGATGGCAGCGGCCATCTTGTTTGTTTACGTCTTTTGCCAGTATGTCTGGTGACTACCTCACTTTCGAGCCAAATTATAATACTTTCTTCCCTCTGATCATATATACCTATGATGCTATAATGATCATCGGGAACTAAGCTAAAATTACATATGTTTTATCACCGCTTACTTTTAGGCGTTATTAGTGTATTTTGCGTGACTTTGTAAGAATATAATGTAAAAGTACAAGTCCCGCGAGATCCCGTTTTATCTCGTTTGTTTATATGCAGCTATTATTACTATTACTGATTTAATGTTTTGTTCAAGATTATGATAGGTACAGTATTATTATAGGAAGGTAACTGGAAGATGTATGGTAAATATATAGCGTTATTTGGGCTAAAAGGGAGCTTTAGCGTGACGTCATTCAGCTCACTTCCGGTCCGGTCCTATAAATAAGAGGCTCTTTCTGCTCCTGGTTCAAACAGACTCCCAGTGCACTCCTGGTCCCAACTGGCTCCCAGCTCACTCCTGGTCTCAACCGACTCCCAGTTCACTCCTAGTCTTACAACAGCCTTACTACAGCCTTACATCCAGCCTCTATTCAGAGCCCATTAAGCGAAGTTTACAAGCCCCTGCCCTGTGCAGACTGACCCACAGAGAAAGCAACAGAGAGAAGTAGGTCACAGCCATAGTCTATAGCCATATAAAGGTCCCACGTTTTAATGTGATGATTGAAAGTAGGTCATGTCGTGTCCTGACCTGCTGACCTAGTATTCCTAATCTGCCACGGGTTTTCCTGATATATATAGTGTGTGTGATAGGTCACTGTGGTAGTGCTTAAAAATAGGAATTAGGTCAACAGTGTAGCAGAGGTTCTCGACCCCTCATTATCTAGTATTCCAATATATATGGTGTGTGTGAGAGGATACATTTAATGCAGGGTGACCTGGATTAGTAAATTATAACATAGGGGAGTGTCTTAGACTGACCTACATTCTTGTCCACATATCAGAAGGGAATGACCCAGATTAAATCTAGTTTAAAGCATTGATAGGTCAATGCTAGTAATCATACAAACCAGTGATGTTTACAAGCCAGTGATGTCTTACAAACCAGTGATGTTTACAAGCCAGTGATGTTTACAAGCCAGTGATGTTTACAAGCCAGTGATGTTTACAAGCCAGTGATGTCTTACAAGCCAGTGATGTTTACAAGCCAGTGATGTCTTACAAGCCAGTGATGTCAACAGATTTAGTTCATAATATATTTTACACTTCAGCTTAGTTACTAATTCACATACACCTCCCAGATAGGTCCCAGAACTAGGGTTGGGAAATAACATAGTTGAGGATTATATATTGTCCCGTGTATTATTTCAAGTATTATTTTATATATAGTATTTCTAGTGAAATACTATATATGCTGTTAGTGCAGTACAGCACTAGCACAAGGCTATTGCTATTATAGCTGATTGTCCATTTGGAAATATCTAAATGGTGCGTGTCTGACACTTGACATACAAGTGCCAGATAAGAGTATATATATTATACAGATATATTTTTATTGTCAAGATCTACCTATTGGTAGATAGTGATAACCTGATAGAGAGAGAGAGATTATAACCTGATAACCTGTACATTATACTTACTGTCTTTGTAAATAAATATATGTGCCTATGTTAAACTTGTGTCCATAAACTTTTATACTGATAGCTTTATCAGCGATTGATTTTGGATTAGATTGGACAAATCTTTCGTTAAGATTTGAGTATTTAAATTAAGCGTTGGATTAACTATTAGATAGAATATTTCTTTCTTTGAAAATCCCGCGATTATTATACTTGATAGCAGGAAGCTAAGATTAATTATTTATTTAATTATTCTTTGCTCCAAGCTCATCAGTCAGATTCCCATCTGCCTGTTGAGTGTTATCCTATTTGGTATCTTATGGTACCTGGTGTCAGAAACTGATTATTTAAGGAAAGTGAGATATCCTGACATGTTCTTTTTGTGTTGAATTAAATAGCGCTAAAAGATAATATCTCACACGTCGTAAGTGAGGATTTTACAAAACCCGCTCGGAATCCCGCGACAGTATTGTGGGGAGCCTCCGTGACCGAGAGGTAGCGTGCTCGGCCTCAGACCGCCAGGGCTCGAATTTCGAATCCTGTGTCTGGAGGACAGTGTCATCTCAATCATCTCACCATCCTCAGGAGGTTCTCCTGGCCCAGTTTAGCCTATATGTGCACAAAGGTGGCCTAAAGCCCGATTCATTTTTTTTAGCATGAAGTCGGTAGAACCACACATGTAAACACTAGATATGTTGTAATAGATAATGGTTATTGAAGTGTACTACCAATGCTGTATAGCTTTTTATTGATATAATAACTATACCTATATGTTCTAATGATTCCAATGTATAACTCCATACATGATAACAGCTGTCAAATACGTGATGTTGTAAGTTGACGGCTTGTAACATAGGCCTACTGATAACTCAGATCACAACATTATTGTTGATATGTCACACAGACTTCAAAGTCTATTTAAGCCACAGCATAGGTTTTTTAATCGGGTTTTTTTCATAAAAATATAAATTTTTATAGGTTTATTTTATATGATATTACAGGTTTTTATAGGTCTTCCAGATAAAAATCACATACCTGTCATGTGAAAATGCTTACTTTCTTTACCTGTCCTAAGTCATCAGATCAGCTGTAAGGACGTTATGGTATGGTATATCTTTGTATAGTCTTACATACACAACATAAGGGACCGTCCACCATAACCACGTGCATGCTGATAATAAGACTGGGAAACTCAAAAAGAAAATGATTTGGCACAAACACATTCCTGAATGTAAAATATGCTTCCAACAGGGAAATATTTCACGCAAAAAATCACACAAAATATTATGTAAAGTTGATTGTGTAAACAGACGTGTCTGCCCAGAGCCCCCACCCTGGATCCGTCCTTCGCGTCATAATAGGTGGGGGGAAATACCTAATCCGTTATCCGTTATTTGGGCCTTTTTTAAAGCTGTAAATTGTAATTAGCTGTGATCTGTGATTTGGGCAATTACCTGTTACTCTGATTTGATCCCTAAATATACCTGTGAACTGTGATCAGAGATGAGTTTTTTCTGATAACTGTGATTGCATGAATTTTCCGTTATATAAAAATGTTTTTCATAAAAAATAAAATTATAATGGATTTACAATTCAAGATAGCCCCCCTATAGATTTTCCAATAGAGTCGCAGTATAAATATGGTTAATTACCTGTGACTGTGATCGCACATCTGGACATACCTGTGATCGTGAAATGGGGGTAAATAAATATATGTGAATTGTGATCGGGGGGGGGGGTATTTCCCCCCTCATAATAACAGGAGCTACGTCGTACCAGGAAATAAATTTAAAATCAAACATTGACAATTATTGTGATGGAACACATTTCTCAACTCCAAGAATCGTTGATGAAGATTGGAAACTATAGTCGCCAATGGTTGAGTTCGTGTTTTTTTGAAATCTTTAAGGTGATCTATCACCCCTTTTATAGTATGAATAAATTTGTGACAAATAAATCAAAGTTGCCACGAGATGGGGCACAAGTTTTTCCTTATATGGGGTGATTGGCTATCATGTGACCCTCTTAGAGAGTCACATGATAGCCAATCACCCCATATGAGGACATAATTATTCATACCATATAAGGGGTGATAGATCACCTTTAAGTAGGCTAAGTGTGCATGGCATTATCCAGAGTAAATAATATCGATCACAAGAGAACGTGGAAACCTAACGATTAACCCTTGTCTTGCTGTATTGTTTCTATTATATTTTTTATCATTTGAAGCTGGAATTACACAATTTCCAGTTTCAGATGATGATTTTTTTTTAATTAACATAGATAGATATGTATTGACGACGGGAAGTCTGAGTAGACTTATGCGTCATGAACTCTTTATCTCTAGTAACTTACATCTTCTCAATTGAATTATTTGACTAACTGCGCATCTAACTATAACTGAACTATATTATCTACTTTAGTGACATATTATTTGGTGTAATATCTGCACAAATTTATATATATGGGCGTACGTAGCAGGACAAGGGTTTCTTAATCTTATTGCCAGAAAATTCGAATAATTAACTCAATTTCGATCATAGGTAAATACACCCGTCTTATTTCTCTACGAATCTTGTCTCCAATTGTGTGGAACCCTAGCACCCGAACTTGTAGTGAAAGATGTCTGGTTGGAAAAGGAGAACAGGAACTTGGAAAGATTTTAAGTTTTCGCCCTGGGCGTCTAAGAGTCGCGAGGCGTAAGAAGAGGTGTTGAAACAAACCATTGCTAGCCTCGTATCTCCGATCGCACTCACTAGATTCCTCAATTAAAAAGGCCATTAAAATGAATTTTGCAGCTGTTTTAGACCTTCATTCATTATAAATGCCTAACAAGAGGACTGAAGTCCTATATCATCCCCGCCATAAATTAGGTTAGTCCAATAGTTTTGGCGGTCACAAATATTTAAAAAGTCGACTTGTGGTGGTCATTTTAAATTTCAGTAAAATCACCTGCACATTACTCCTGACTTCAATTTTTGAGTTTTTGCGCCCACAAAAAATTAAAAAGTTCATGCATGGCGGCCATTTTGAATTTCCGTAAAACCTTGAAAAATCACATGCACATCTCCATATCGTGGGGAATATGATTGTAAAATTGACAAATTTACGACTAATTTTTTGAGTTTTTGCGACCTCAAAAAAATTGAAGTTGATCCGTGGCGGCCATTTTGAATTTCAGTAAAACCCATCTCCATATGGTGGGGAATGTGAGAGTAAAATTTGAATAATTTCTGACTAAGTTTTAAAGTTTTTTGCGCCCACAAAAAATTATGAAGTTGACTTGAATTTTGGTAGCATCTTAAGAAAATCAATTGCACATCCACATGTTCCTAGGAATGTGATGTTAATTTTTTTTTTAAATTGACCAAACTAATTTTTCAGGTTTTTGAGACCACCAAAAAATTTAAGTTGATCCGTGGCGGCCATTTTGAATTTCAGTAAAACCATGAAAAAGTCACCTGCAAATCTGCGTATGGTGGGGAAAATTTGAATAATTTCTGACTAAGTTTTTGGGACCACAAAATTTTTGGAGCTGTTCTCTGGCGGCCATTTTGAATATTGCACTTGCACAGCCCCATGTTGCTAGGAATGTCAAGTCAAAATTTCAAAAAAAATTGACAAGTAGTTTTTACGCCCACAAGAAAACGTGACGCCGGACAGAGTCCTGGCGCAACTAAAATCCTTCTTCCCCTATGGGCGGGGATAAAAATCGCTTGACGTGAAAAAGAGCTAATTGCACGACGATTTAACAATTTACCAATTAAATCTACACTGTGTCATGGGCATCACTAGACAGTAGAGTACACATGTCACGTTGTCAGATTTTTTCAATTGAATTTTGTGCCCGCTTCTGACAAAGTAAAATGTACTTTATAGAGATACAATAACTTGATAGCCTGGTGGAATCAACGCCATACAAAACAGGGTCATTTTGAATTCTAGGATTTGACATTAGAAACATACATCTCACCTTGACAAATGACAAAGCAGATAGACCCATGCTCAGATTCAGGGTATTACGTTTATAAAGCGACATGAACAGCATAAAATATGATAGCCGGCCATTATTATTATTTTTTATTCGGTATAAACATATATCATTAAAAAGGTCATGGTCGTATTTGAAAAGGGTTGTATTTCTGACAGCAACAACAATAACAACTAAAATTCAAGCACTTTTATTTGTGCAAACGCTTGCATATGTAACTTTATACACAAAATTGTAAGTAAATTGTCAAAAGAGAGCATTCTTGACAAAACAATCATCAGATAATCACATTGATCGGAGGCTCGCGACTCAACATTACTACATACATCATCATAGACGTAAAGACAGGTTTGGGTTAATGTTGGACACCAACATAGACATATTGGGGAATAAATTTTACCTGCAAGCAGAAACAGTTCTGATATTCTTGACCCTCGGAGCACAATACAGGAAGGAGAGTTTATTGTAAAGGCTCTTCCAGAAAGATATACTGCACTGTGACTGGCCAAAAGGCGGTATCTGCTTACTTGTGAAGTTAGCAGATACTGCCTTTTGGCTTTGCACTGTGGGCATATTGTATGAGATATTTATATGAGGTTGTAACTGACAGACTCATGCACATAATCTCAAAGGTGAGTTTGGAGAGGTCCTCATAGAGCATGCTAAAACCCTTTAAGTGAGAGGGCTCTGCCTGTTTTTAAAACTTTTTTATTGTACATGTATAAAATACCAGATTCTGTGAGATAATTGATGTTCAAATGTTTGATCTCAAATTAGACAAATGTGAATAATTTACATCTACTTGAAGTTGTTGGTCGCATTATCGAGACAACTTCAAGTGGATGAAAATTTAAATAAGACGACTTAAAGGGAAAAGGGATATGTTGTGTACTTCAAGTTACCATGTTTTACATGTCACATTATAATCACCAGATGTCAATAGAAAACCCCAGAAAACACAAGAAAATAATTTTATTTCATTTGAATTTTGGTCCTTTAGTCTGCGATATTGGTCCAACATTCAAACGAGATGTTGACATCTCGTGTTTGCTGGGAAAGATAAATGAAGTGTATTTTAAAATCGAGAATAGGCTAAACCCTCCACACACTCAAGTATTTCTTCTTATTTTCATCCACATGAAATATTAATCATTCGTAAAATTCTCAACTTAAATGACAAAATACCCACAAGTGATATATCAAAAATGCTTAAAACATCCCTCTTTACGTGCAATGTACACTTGTTATTCAATAACATTATTCTAATTTTTTAAGTTGTGAAAAAAACCCAAGGAAGCTTGGGATTAAAACAAGACAATCTATTGCTCCTCCAAATGCTCCTATCATCAAGTACATTATAAAATGTACTTATTTAAGATTTAATACCCACATATTTAATTTTCACTGCAAATCATGGTATTCGTCTAAGCTATTATTAGAGTAATAGCTGTGTATATCTCAACATACATGTATATCTAATAAGTGCATAACTCATAACAATATGAACTCCACCAGACACTCTTAACAACATCTGACAAACATGCAAGTCCCGTCTTGAACATAAAAGTGATCTCCAGCAAAAACAAGATGATGAATCAATGCTGCCTGTTGGTTCAGCGTCGTATATGGTGGGCCAACATTAAGGCATCATTGATTCAACAAACAGACATTGAGCCAATGTTGATTTATTGTTGGGCCAGCATTGTAGTTGATGGGCCAACATTAAACTGATATTGGCTCAAAGTATTGTTGTGTGGTAGATAGGACAACCTTAACTCTCACAGGACCATTTATTTACAACAATTCACAAGCAAACTTTCATATATTCACATATATACAACTGGTTACTGCAGACTATTTGAACCGGATTATTTGGCAGAAAACAACATAATATAACAAGGGTATGAACTTTCAGTTTGTGAGAAATTCTCAGTACATGTCACAAAATCAAGATTTCCGATAACCTTGGAAAATATACAATCCATTAATTGATTTACAATGATTTTTACATCTCTGGGATGAATGGAGTACTCTAAACTAGGAAATATTGGCAGATTTAATACTTGTCGATTTGCGAAGTGAAAAATATTAGCCAAGATTAATATTGGTGGGTATACTCTGTTGTGTAAATATTATACAATACATAAAGGAACACTCTTTTTGGTACAGAAAAGCTTTGATGTTTTTTAAAAAACCACCAATATAAAAGGGGTGGCAATATTTAGATATAGCAGTAAAATTTTAAACCTGTTAATTACAATCTCAACCGTAATAAAAAATGCAGATAAGTTTAATTTGTATTTGTCAGCCTACAAATATAAGAATAAAAACAATCATCTTTTTTTTCATATTTACAACTATTCATTTGTGCATTACAGAACCTTAATAACTCAATAACTCAAGTATAACAACAACTAGGAATCTAAAGCTATCACTGGGATAACAGATGAATGTCGCACACCTGTTGGACTTGAATGGCGTCCCTTAGATATGATAGGGTGTATTTGCAACTTTGTGAAGTGGCAGATACACCTTTTCATATCCAAGAGGGTGACATAAAAGTGACTTGAATATCGTCCCTTAGGGATGAAAAGGTGTATCTGCCACTTTGTGAAGTGGCAGATACGCCTTTTCATACCCAAGTGGCGACATAAAAGTGACTTGAATATCGTCCCTTAGGTATGGAAGGGTGTATCTGCCACTTTGTGAAGTGGCGGATACAGCTTTTCATACCAAGGAGGCGACACAAAAGTAGACCACAAATTTAACGATTAGCTTCAGTAGATAAATCTAAATATTTTCTCCCACTTTAAGTTCTGGGTCGCTTGGGAGAGACATAGCTCCAAGTGGGTGAAACAGTAAACAGATAACATGGCAATTAAAGGGTTATATAGCCTTAACATACCATTAGCAACAAGCGGCAGATTTCACCTTCTGGTACCAAGGCAGACGCAATCAAATCAAGGAGGTTATTTGGGTCTGACCAAATTATCTGAAATGGCTAGCTGAGCGGAGCCAAGGCAATAGGTTGCACCCCACCACCATGAATATTGCTATTTATTTTAGTGGGATGTCCTTTGATGAAAAAATTAAAAATGCAAAAAAAATCAGAAAATTCACATGCCTGTTACATGTGTAGCATGTTGAGTCAATTTTAACATGTTTGTTACATGTTGAGTCAATTTTAACATGTTAAGTCAATTTTACAAGCCCAGCAAAACTTTCATTTAATTTCGCAGTATAGCTGGGCTTTGTAAAATTGACATAACATGTGTGATAATGTCTGTAAAAGAAAACATCTTTTTTTTTAAGGTTGGGAACTTTAGTTGCAAGATCTAAAGAAAATAGTCTGTGAAACGCAGTGACGTCACTCGGTGAAAACAAGGTTATATAAGAACCCTCCCCCATACGTCATTGTATTAGCCAGCTCGGTGAAAAAAAAGGAGGTCGAGGTCATTGAGTTTCACAGAATAGGACAAATATTAACATATGACAAGCAAATGAAATGACAAGCAAGCAAGCAGTCCAACCAATCGCAGCATGTTCTAGTAGATATACTATAGTTCAAATAAGCATTATGGGGACAACTGATCACCTTCAAAATTAAAAGGTAGTATCTGACTGTTATTTTACAAAATAAGACCCTTCAATGTCAAGGTGCAAAAAAAAATTAACTGGGAATAGTTGGGATAGCTTAGTACATTAAATATGACTACAGAACGTGAACTTAACTAAAATGGATGATACCCTTTTCTGGACATAAAAGGTCATATCTTCAACTTACAATACACAATTGCGCCTTACAATTTCAAAAGCAACTATATTTATCTATGTACTTTTGTGATTATGTACAATTTATTCACATTAGAAATTTACAAATAAAATACAAGAACATATTTTTGATTATAGAAAATGCCCTCTCTATTAAGATACATGTGCATTTTATCTATAATCATCTAACATTTACATTATGTTTTGAAAAACTTTGTAGGGGAACAACATTTACATTTTCAAGCAATTTATGCTCTTCACAGGTGAATTTTTCACACACCTTTTAAATATGTATTCCTTCAAAAAAAATTGTCCCGAATTATTTTAATATATGGTATAGATATTTACAGTTGATTTAATATTGAAACACCTTTCAGTCTATAGCTTGTGTCAGCTAGGTATAATTTTCCATAATTTCTACAACTTTTCCACAGAGAAAAAAGTTCCCAGAATTACAGCATGATTATACCGCTAATGTCTCACTATAAAATGAGTCAGAAACAAAACAAGTCCTCTTGTAATTGTCAGTAATTGGATAGGAATCTCCCCTCATAATTACAATCGTTCAGCACATTATGTACATGAGTATATAAATTATGCACGGAGAGCAAACATGTTATCATAGCAACAACAATAATTAATGTTTCATTATGTGAGGCAAGCATGTGTCGACACATCTTGGCAAAAAGTTTTTTTGTAAAACACGAGAATTTTTTTATAACACTACAGTGCAAGTTTGCATAAGTATAAATTGTGTGATTAATATGCAATGTAAATTGATGTTGGAAAGTTGATACATGTACAACCTATTTTATCACTTACAAGCATGGAGGGATGTTATTTCAATACACTATATAATCTTTTTTTGTTGTCCTTAAACATATACCCTGTTACACCATTATATTAAAGCAGGGACCAATATTTTTGCTGACATGATAATATTATGTCTACAGCACTGTACTTGGTAAAGTAGAAGACTCAACATTTTGGTTTAAAATGGCTTAGATTGCATAGAGTCTATAGCAGTTTTTTAACATTTAAAGTGGAACACAAAACAAGGCCCGTCGGCGACGGAAAAAGGCCTCAGCCTCTAATCATCATTTTAAAGTGAAAATCATTTGAAACAAGAGCACATTCGACAATAGCGAAACATAAAAAAATGTTGAGTGGATCGTGTTAATAAGAAAATTTGACGATAGGAAAAGTGGCCGCAGGTCGGCCATTTTTAATTTTATCATGTTGAAATTTTTCATGGTATATCCCTAACTGGAACTGCACATTTTGTTCTATAGTAATGGTCTAGCTATCTGGTCCGGTTTTCCAGATATTACGCATATTAAAAAAATAATGGCCGATAATCGGCCATTTTGGGCGCCATGACCTAGTTTCTGTCCGAATCTTGCCCAGTTTCGAACTCATCTGAGCTATTAGTAAAATGGATATCTGGTATAAATTTTGGAGAAAACATAAAAAAATGGTGAGTGGATCGCGTTAACGAGAAAATTTGACGATCTGGAGTGGCCGCAGATCAGCCATTTTGAATTTTTTCATGTTGAAATTTTTCATGGTATATCCCTACCTGGAACTGCACATTTTGTTCTATAGTAATGGTCTAGCTATCTGGTCCGGTTTTCAAGATATTACGCATATTTAAAAAAAAATGGCCGATAATCGGCCATTTTGGGCGCCATGACCTAGTTTCTGTCCGAATCTTGCCCAATTTCGAACTCATCTGAGCTATTAGTGAAATGGATATCTGGTATAAATTTTGGAGCGAAACATGGAAAATTGTTAAGTGAATCGCGTTAACAAGAAAAATTGTCGATCGGAAAAAAGTCAAGGTCATAGGGGTCACAGAAAGGTCAAATGTGAAATTAGTCAAGTTTTAGTCATGATTAACCTGTATGTGAAGTTTAATGTGCATTCCAGTTAGGTGAAACAAGTTATAGTTCTAAAAAGTGGCGGACAGACAGACGGATGGACGGATGGACGCGCCTGGTGACGACAATAGGCATCTGCCAAAATTTTGGCTGAGGCCTAAAAACCACAAAATGCTGATTTTAACAAACATTATTTTCACTTGATTTAAGTTGTGGGTTACAGTAGCATTAAACAAGTTCAAGTGGGTGTAAATTATATTATCATGTCCTGCAGACATTAAAGTTGCCAAAATGACAGCAGGTATGAAATTTCAAATAAAGAATTCCCAGTTTCTAAAACCTTCAATGGTGACTGGTTGACGTATTATGGTAAAAATAGACATTAATGTAATTTAAACAAATCTGTCAAATAAGCAACTGATTGAGAACAATGCCCATTCACATATTCTGATTATTTTCCCGTCATGGTATAGGTACATTATGCTTCCAAAACAAACAATAGGTGTGTGAAGTTGCACAGGAGTGTGTTGTGCAAAGATCAGCAGCAGTGACTGATTTCTTTAACCCTTTGACTTCCAGGCCGGGGTGCATGCCAGGATCCAGATATACTGGTGTAGGAGTTCTATTTTTCGTCATTTGAAGCTGGAATTGCTAACGCAATTTCCAGCTTCAAATGACGAAAAATACATAAATGTAGTATATATTTGACGAAAATTTGTGTCATTTTATGGTTACGTTCATTGACGAATGACAACGGAAATTTCCGTCATGTATGGTAGTGAAAAGGTTAAGCCTTTCAGTGTGGGGAGCGACTTTAGACATCAGAATATTAAATGTAATTCTTGAAAATTCCACAGATACTTATGATCAGGTGAATTGTGTAGAAACTTTATACCATATAAATCAATAGTAATGGTTCTTAGCACATAGACCATAATCATGCAAGAATAATGTAAACCAGTGGGTTTCTATTATCTGAAGCTTAAAATATATAACAAAATACTATTTTAATTTGATGAAAAACATAAAAAGCAATAACTAACATGATTTGAAATAGTTTCAGTTATCACAAGGTCAAATTCAATACTGGAACATACTAGAGAAAGATTATTCACTGAAAGACATTAATTTGATGAAAAATGATGGCTTTTAAAAATGACATATTGTATTGTAAAAGACAACAAGTTATTACAACCAACACTAAAGGCTTTATAAACAGATCAACCCTTTCAGCAAGGGCACCGTCTTTAGACGTCAGAATCTGATGTCTACAGACATCTAAAGTCGATTCCTGTACTGAAAGAGCAACATATTTATAATGGCCATAGACCCATAACATGGGTCTTCAAAATAAGCGGAAAGAGCCAACTAAATTATTTATGATGATTTCAAATTGAAACAAGAGGCCAGCCTAAATTGTGAAAACCCTTTGGTTTCTTGGTTTATATACAAACATTTCAGCGTTGTAAGGGCTAAGTAGTCCAGAGACATACCAGCTGGTTATGACGATACCACTGTATGTGAATTATAACTGTTCACTGTGACACTATAGATACATAATTCTTGTTCATTTTGATGTCACAGTAACACGAGGACTAGGAATCACTTCTGCAGTCAGTTTAACATTAGCTCAGGCAGGAGTGTACTCCAAGGGACTTATATACAAATTGTTTTGTTCGCTTGATAAGAATAACCTGTTCACAGCATAACCCTAGAAGCTAGGAGGTGCTGAACAAATACATGTGTTAACTGAATGTTGCTATACTACCACCAGGTGGTAGTCATGTAGTGATCACTTCTGAAGTGGTAGTATACACAGCAAATACAAGACATTGAGCCAATGTTGTTTTAATGTTAGGACAGCATCGTAGATGGTGGGCCAGTGTTAAAACATGGTGGGCCAGTGTTAAAACATCATTTCCTCTATGCCTCGAGTTAGCTGGGTCACTCAGTCCTGTTAGTGAAGTATAAGAATGAGCAGTGTAACACTTCAGTGTAACAGCTGTTTTAGGTGGGTCCGTTATTAAGGCACGGTCGACGAGTTCGGTGAGCTGCTATTGATTCCCATATCCTGCAGAAAATGCCTCCTCTGTAAAACATAGAAACAAGAGTGTATTACAGCCTAGCACTACCCATAGAAAAGAATATTATAATATGTGAGAAGGAAATAAACAGAAAAGGCAGTTAATTTTGTAAGTAGATGTTATATTTGCATGACAAATATCAAAAACTTTGATTTGAAAACTAGTTCATTTTCAGATTAATTAGTCGAAGGTTGTTTTGCGATGATCGTATTGTTTACAACTGCAGAGCGTTATGTTAGATTGTAAAGAAATGTTGAGGTGGCGACATTGGATATGCAGATTAGCCAACTTTCAAACTAAACCAGAATAATCGCTCATAGAATAGCCTGAGAGAATTTGGTGGAGATCTGATACAAATTGGGGACTGTAGAGAATTAAACTTAAATTGTTAGTTAATGCTTCATATCATCCATCACATTACTGTGTTACTTTTAGCAATTTTTCATAATTAATAAATAAATTTGTGAGCTACTGCATATCCAATGCATCTCGCATTATACATAGATATAGAATTTAATACAATTTTCATGCGCTCTAGCGTTAATTCAGCGTGTGTACAACGTCTCGGTAAACGTAGACCAGGCAGCGCTATTGGACTGTAGGCCTATGCAACAGTTTGACTGCGGCTATATAGCTTATCAAGAATCAAACAAAAAAATATGAGAAAAGTTCGATAAATATCGAATACTGTAGTGTTTACAAATTGTTAAAATACATGTAGTAACTGGACATGTGACTAAAAGTCCTCCCTTCAAATACACCAAAATTAGGTCATCAGTCACAGATGTAAATAGCTTTCAGTAATAAAGATTTTTTTATTTATCAAAAAAGAAAGCTGCTCGTCAATTGCACTTAGAAGGAGAAAACTAAAATGTTGAAAAAGTTGTCATTTTTAATCTGACCTGTATTATTTTCGAACTCATCCGGTAAGTTTGTGTTGAGCATATTCCTCACAAAATTTCTATGAAATGCTGAATTACCACAAAAAATACACTTTTTTTAATCAATAATTAAAAAACATTCCACTTACTTGAGATTTAACCTCCTCAAATCTTCACGTGTCACTATGTTTAATACTAGATGGTAGGTATACTGCTCGTTGACAAACTAAAATAAATCATTATAGACAAATATTATTGTTAGCTACATGTTCCTCGTTTTCTTAGAAATATACATATTATTACATACCTATACATATTTGCGCATAAACAGTATATCATGAATGAAAGAAAATCTATGCTCAATAAAATATTTCACAGAAAATTTGGATTCAAACATTACATACAGAAATCCTTGAATTACCATGATTAATAATATCAAATTTATTTTCGAAATTGTATAGATTTAAATTGCTAACAACAACATTTTGTCAAGGAATGTACATCAAAACCACATGTTTGAACCATCTGTTAGTGTCACATGTCAGGCATGATTATTTTTGTATAAACCATGGAGACCCAAGGGTTTTTTTCAATCTGAAATCATCTTAAAATGTCTTAGTTGGCTCTTTCCAGCTCATTTGAATACCTATGTTATGGGTCCACGGCCATTATAAATATGTTTGCTCTTACAGTGCAGGGATCAACTTCAGACATCTACAGACGCCAGATTCTGAAAGTTTATTCCCGCGCTGCAAGCATTAAAGAGCTAAAATGAATAATTAAAATTTACAACCTCTTCAGGTTGTGTCTCGCTACCGTGACCCACAACTTGAAGTGGGTGAAAATTACCCATATTTGTTCAACTTGATAGCAAACATTTGCAAATTTTCATGTTTGAACACCCATTTCTTTCTAAATAATAGTGATTTAATAAGCAAGTAAAATGGATTAAAAATGGCTATAGTCACACTTAGCGGTGTGAGGGTTATCCTTTGTACAGCTAATTACACTGAAATTGACAGAATAATTTGTAATCATAATTACAATGAAATTGATGGAAAAATTTGGGCTAGATGCTCAATCAAACCTTACAAAGCTGAAATAATTGCATTTAAACCATGGAGACCAAAAGGTCTTTTTCAATTTGAAAACATTATAAATGTCTTCTTTAGCTCTTTCATATTAATTTGAATACCTATGCTTTGGGTCTACGGCCATTTAGAAATATTTTAATTCTTTCAGTGCGGAGACCGACTTTAGACGTCCAAATTTGACTTCTTCATATGTCAGATTCTGACGTATAAAGACGGTCCAGCGCTGAAAGGGTAAATATAAAAATAACAATATCCGAGATTTAAATTTTTCATAAATTGTCATATTATCTTGATTTGAAGCGGGAAAGTGCTTAAGCAATTCCAGCTTTAAATGAAAGAAAAATTGAAACAAACAATCAAGCAGCACATGGGGTAAATAATTATGTTATGTCTGCGGGTCACTGACCTTCTCCACAGTTTCCTGATCGGCTCCAACCTGCCGTAACCACTGAACAAGCAGCTGGTCTGCACTTTCTACATCAACTGAAAATGTACAAATACTACTGTTAGCAAACAGTTCATTTTTATGAAATAAATATCCATCACCTCAACCTTGAATAATGCAACGTATATTGCAACAATGTATATTGCAAGGCTTGTTTGTGGAACATGCACAGCCAAGAAAAACATTGCACAATATTTGTTCAAATTTAGATCGATAGTCATTTGGTGCAAAGAATTGTACAAATCAAAGTCATGGAGTGCAAAGAACTGTAAAAATCAACCAATCATCATTGAAAAAGAATAAATCCCATACCTGACTGTGGCAAAATGCTTTGGTTGTTCCTATAGTCACCGGAGCTTCCCGTTACAACAAGCGAAGATGAGGTACCATCAGTAATTGCACTATAAATAAAATATAATGATATCCTGGATAAAAAATATTTTATGAATGGACAGAAAATATAACAAGAATCAGTACAGCTATTATAGTAGTCTTCCCATGGTTTATAGAAACAAAAGCTGATGGAATTCAAGGCTGTTCAAGGTTTTTCAAGGCCAAATATCACCATTTTCAAGGCCTATCACGAACATGAAGTAGGGAGTCATGACAAAAACTTTGACAATTTTTCGTCAAAAAATATTTTCTATATGATTTTCACCTTCATTCTGCTTTGCGAGCAAAACAGTAATAATAACATTATTTTTATCATTTTTTTGAAGACTTTGACAAAAATTAGCCACAATATATTTTAAAAATGAACAACTCAAACCCAAAAGTCAGTTTTCATGGCATTTTGAGATATTTTTTCAAATTCTCGAAAGTCATTTTCTCAAAAAAAAAAAGGGTCACATTTTTTGAGCTAACCACGGTAGAGATGTCGGATATACCATTATCAATGTAATTTTGTGTAGATGAAGTGTATGTTGATATCTCAAATATTTAAATTAGCGACTTACAACTGATTCTGCCAGATCAGGTCACAAATATCAAATGATGTTGTACTCACCGTAAATGTACCATTTGTAGTTGCTTGTCATCTACAGCAGCTTTCAGTAAGTTGTGGTAATCTTTCTGTGACTCCACTAACCGTTCTAGCAGCCTGAAATAACGGAACCAGGAAATGCAATGTTGACAAGAAATCAATTGAAGCAAACTTTATCGGTGTAGTGAGTTATGTAAAATATTCCATGGGAATAATCAGCGAAAAATTAAAGCAAAAAATAATTATTATAATTTTTTGTAAATATTATTTAATTATAAATATTACCAATGCCATATGATACAAATTTCATGCTTGTTTTGATGGTGGTGGAATTTGTGTGATTATGTCTTTAATAAGCATAATGATACATAAATATGATATTTACTATTATTATTAAAATATCCAATCTCAATGAAAACAACTACCCAGCAAAAAACAAAACATTCACATAACATTTGTACAATGTTGGATCAACGTCGAAGACTTTGGGCCGACGTTGTACAAATGTTATACAAATTAATGTTTTGTGTTTTGCTGGGTATACATGTATTCACCAAATAAAAAATATAATTAACCCTTCAGCTGAAAAAGGGACATAACAAACACCACAGAGTAGGCAAAAAAAATTAATGTGAGACTAAACAATATATCTCCATAGTCTTGTGTTTTAACAAATATAAGCAACACAACACAAACACAAAGAAGCAAAATCCGAAATTTTACAATAAAGCTGAAGAATCAGTAAAGGGTGAGAAATAATACAGCATTGCCTTTAATTTTCTTTGATTAATCTTATTAGGGTGTTAAGGTTAATAAGACTCACATTTTATTTTTTTCTTCTAGATCGTTCAGCTGTTGATATAATATTTGGTTTTGAGCCTGTTCTATTAGTGGGGGTTGTATATCCATTGGTCGACCTTTACTACTTGACTCGTACGTAGACACTTCTGAAGCAGACTCCTCATTTTCCTGGTTACTCTCTCCTAACATGTTGGCTCCAAGCTCTACAAATTATAACAGACAGTCATTTCAACCTGAACAAATATGATGCTGAATTGTTTGTCAGTATTTTGAATTCATTTGAAGCTAGAATTGCTAACTCCAAGCTCTACACATTGTAAAAGGTAAACAGACAATTATTTCAAACCCCATAGATATTACCCATCTGCTGCTGAATTGTTTGTCAATATTTTCATTTATTTGAAGCTGGATTTGCTTACGCAATTTCCAGCTTTAAATAAATGAAAAGTAATATTATTTTTGAAAAATAAACATCCTACCAAATTGAGTTATTAAATTAACTGAGCATCAACAACAAGATATGTTACAAATTTTACTGGTAATTTATTTAGTCTGAAATAATATATATGGTCTTGGCAGCACAAGGGTTAAACTTTGCCTTGCTTATTTGTTTGTTAACAATTCTCCATTTATTTATTCTGGAATCACCAGCTGCAAATAATGAGAAAAATTTTTGTTCATGAAAACTAGATATCTCCAAAATGTAATATTATGTTCACCTTAGGATCCATCATAAACTATTTTATCAATGTGCTTGTCACTAATTAATTTGAAACTTGCTTGAAACCATATACTGTAGATCTGGTAATATTCACAAGGGTTTAATTTTCACAAATTTTGTGAGGACAAATTCGCGAATTCAAGAATCTCGTGAAAATTATAATAGCGCTACTGAAAGAAATTGAAAATTCTCGAATTCTATATTTCCTGAAAAGTCTCAAAATCAGAAATTTGAAAAAATTTAAACACACAAAAATTACCAGATCTACAGTATACATGTATACAGATCTAGCACCACTGGTGAATTGAATGACTCCTGTTTATTTCTAACTGTGTAAGAATAAAATGCATACACACTTTACATACCTGGAAATAAGACGCTGATGGCCATCTGAACTGCTCCCCGCAATAATGTATCCAAAGCGAACATCCAATGAGGCTTGATTTTGTGCATTCGTAGACTTGGACTAACCTATTGTAAACATTTAACACTTATAATAGAAGCCAGGTGAACAGAGGTTATTCAGATGGAACACAGTCATATAAATCATTTTACATGCATGTAAATAGCAGAAACAACAATTTATAATGACAATAACGTCACACCAATTGATCAGAAACAATTCTTGTAATTCTTTTAGCGTGGGGACCGTTTTTATATGTCAACAGTATGTTGCTGAATTCTTTGCCAGCGTTTTTCATTCATTTGAAGCTGGAATTGCTAACGCAATTTCCAGCTTCAAATGAATGAAAAATAGGACAGAAAATAAGACAGAAAGACAGCCCCAGCGCTGAAAGGGTTAAAGTAGAGCATGTTTTGACTCACAGCTTCCTGAAAGACACAGAGAGCCAGCTGAATGTCATTCAAAGTTTCCATGTAGAAGTCCACATCTTCTCGTAAGTGCTCTGTAATCAGAGGTATCTAGAATTATTTAGTGTTATTTATGAAGGGACCATATCTTTCACTTAATTTCATGTCTTCAATTTTAGCTTCTAATTTACTAAAAAAAAAAGAAAAAATAGTGGACAAATGTTAGTGAAACTAACACATTAAATTATCTTAATTAAATGATACCTACTGTTACTTGTTGAAAGAAATTATAAAATTATAACTGATTTGGTCTTTAAACTGAAAGTAGAAGGGTCTGAGAAAAAACGATAACTTCCTTAAACATTTATGAACTCTAAGTATTTTATATTTTAAACCTTTAAACCTCATGATGGACCAAAGCATCATTTTGCATCTCTGAAGAATGACTTACTCTTTTATTATTAACAATATCTTTTTTCCATTTGCCAACCACAAGATGACAACGGTAAGTCAGGTTTGAAAGGGTCAATGATATTTTTTCAATCAGGAGATATGATTAGGAAATGATATCTTGATCGACAGTTACAATGCATAGCAGATATTGTTATCATAGTACACATATTTAAAATACAAAAGGAGTGCATACAAGAACAGAAATATTTTACCTATGACAAGAAATATACAATATCATTGTTGGAAATGTAGAAAGTGATTTCCTTGAAAATTCATTCACAGCAAGAAAGATGATTACTGATGTTATTTACCAATGGCCAGTTTAATGGCGGTGACGTTGTTGTTCTCCTTGATGCATTGTCGAATTCCCTTCATCACGCTTTTCAAATGGTCCTGTCAAAGTATGTAATTCTGTGCATTAAATTATGTGTATTAAATAAATCACATTAATTACCTGAGAATGCTTGAAAAATTCTAGGACACAATTTTCTGTTTTTAGCTCAGAGCCAGTGATATTTATGAAAATATGTGAAATTTATACAAAATATTTATTATTGGTTAGTAAAAAGACCTCCCACTTTCCCTGTCAACCCTGACATATTTTTGTATAAACCATGGAGCCCAAAGGTTTTTTCAATTTAAATCATAATAAATGTCTTAGTTAGTTCTTTCTGCTTCATTTGAATACCTATGTTATGTGTCTGAAGCCATTATTCATTTTTTAATTCTTTCCCTTCACTGAAAATTTGTAACCCTTGCTACGCTGAATTAATTTTGAATAAATCATGGAGACCAAAGGGTGTTTTTTTATTTTGAAACTTTCTCTGTCAACCCTGAAATATTTTTGTATAACCATGGAGACCAAAGGTTTTCTTTAATTTTGAATCATCATAAATGCATTTCCGCTTCATTTGACTACATGTACCTATGCTATGGGTCTACAGCCATTATAATTTTGTTTTTCTTTCAGTGCGATCCACAACTTTAAGTGAGTAAAAAATACTTGTATATGTACAATTTAAATAAACCCTTTAAGCCCTCACAATGCATTAAAGCATCATTTAACATCCCTGAAAACAGACTTAATGTTCCTACAACTAAGGGTTTTAGAATGAATATTTCCATGAAACTGGTTAACCAATACATGGCAATATTCTTTAATTTTTAAACCACATCAAATCATCTTCATCCACTACAAGTCTAGAATTGCGACAGCAATTCGCGGCTTGTAGTGGATGAAGATGACAATGGTAAATTCAGGCCTGAGAGGGTTGAAACATATGTTCATCTCGAAAGTTTACGGTTGATTTCTCTTTTAATTTTTTGTTTGAAAGACAATTGAAAAGCCTGAAAGCTGCCATAGACGTGATTAGCACCTTAAGGGTTAATTTCCCATCTAGCGCAGGAAACAAGACATTCACCCAAGGTTGGTACAATGTTGGGCCAGCGTTGTAGACGATGGGCCATCATTGTACCAACATTGGTGAATGTCTGGTGTTTGCTGGAAGCGCTCACCCAAAGCTGATTAAATAAAGTTAAAGAAACCTTTGTGAGTTTGCTGCCAGAAGTACTAATATCCCTGTGAATGTGATCCAACCAGCGTTCACATATCTGGAAACAAAAACAGCAAAGATTAAACTTACACGCTGACATTTTTTGTACAAATCAAGGAGAATGAAGGTTTTTTTCCAATTTGAAATCGTCATAAATGTCTTAGTTAGCTCTTTCCGCTTCCTTTGAATACCTATGTTATGGGTCTACAGCCATTAGAAATATTTTAATTCCTCCAGTGCGGGGATCGTCTTTATATGTCAGAATCTGACAATTCTGACATATAAGGACGGTCCCCACGCCAGAAGGGTTAACAATTGAAGAATGGCAAGCTATAAATTGATGCCCCAACCTCTGTTTCTAGTTGACAGCAATTTTTTTTGGAAAATCAAATAATGTTTTCTTCTGCCAGAGATATATAGATCCGTATATATATGCAAAGGCAGACAGCGGTAACTTCTACTTAAAAAGTAAGCAGTTATTGCTGTTTTCTTGTTTTACACCTTGTAAAATGCCACTGAAATCGTATGGGAGATGCTAAAATAATAATAAAAATTAGAAGATATATATTTGAAAAATATTTTAGTTTATTGAAGCTAAAAAATTGTTAGAAATGCCAGCTTCAAATAAACTATTAGCTATTTAGTCCTTTTTAATCTTTTTTATTAGCAGATTCAATCACAGTTATTGGGAATGAAATGTGAGTTTAACCCTCAAAGCGCTGCATTAATTTGTAACGACCGAAGGGTTTTTTCACTTTGAAATCATTCATTTGAATACCAGTGTTTCATCTAGGATTCAAAAGGGGCATGGCGCCAACTATCATTAGGGGCACCTTATCATGCACGCCGGGCACCTAGTCAGTCGTTTCCAACACCCACCCTCTCCAATTAAGGGTATAAACAGAATCAGTTAAGTATGTAAACATCGCCAGCTATTACCGCTATGTACTCAGGATGTTGTCAGGTATTGCGTCATTAGCCATCCTAGGTGTGAGCGCGCAACATCAGTGACTGGGGTGTTTTTCACAGTCAGATTGGCCTGGGTGGGTTGAATATGGGGTAACAACATTTCAAAGAGGCATTTCACCGTCAGAATATTAGAAGGGCAACATGGCGCACATGAATGGCAACACAACACTCATGAAGGGCAGCATGGCGCCCATAAAGGGCGACATGGCGCTCACAAAAGGCAACATGGCGCTGCGCCATGTTAGAAAGAGCTAGATGAAACACTGAATACCTATGTTATGGGTGTACAACCAATAGAAATAGTTACTCCTTACAATGCGGGGATCGAATTTAGACGTCAAAATCTACAGATTCTGACTTTTGTAAACATCAGATTCTTACAGTGCGGGGATAGACTTCAGTCGTCAGAATCTGACGTCCACAGACGTCAGAATCTGACGTTTACAGATGTCAGATTCTGCCGACTAAAGTCTATCCCCGCGCTGTAAGGATTAAACATTAAGATATGCATATGTTGTTTTAACCCTTTAAGCCCTCACGATGCATTAAAGCATCATTTTAAATCCCTAAAAACAAACTTAATTCTCCTATAACTAGAGGCTTTAGCATGACTATTTCCATGAATCTGGTTTACTAATACATAGCAATTTTCTTTATTTTTTTACCCACTTTAAATCATCTTCATCTTCGAGAATTGCGACAGCAATACGCGGATTGTAGTGCATGAAGATGACAATGGTAAATTCAGGCTTGAAAAGGCTAAACAAATGTGAGTGATTTTCACCAACATGAGGATATGTAGATCACAATAGCAAGTAACAATTTAAAAAAAGTAAAAAAAAGAAAGTTATTTTTTTGTTATAATAATAAAAAAACATCACAAAGCTATGAGATTGTTCAAATTAATTAATTCCAGAGTGATAAAAACCCCTCGTACCACATCTTCATATTCAGTGAGTACTTGGACTAGTGTAGTACGTCTCTCAGAATCTTTTCGCAGCAGGTAGAACCCGTCTTTGTTGCTGCCTTCAGGTCCTGGTGTGTCTGTCTCCGGAGTTGGACTAGCTGTCGGGCTGCCAAAACTATCTCGACCAGAATTGAAAGAATCGGTGCTACAATGTGAAGTTAATTTTCAAATAAAATATAAATAAACGAAAAAAATAGGACAAAAAAAGTAAACACATGCAAAACTTAAAACGAAAAGCTGATTATTTGTTACTATTTTGCAAAGAAATAAAAGTAGTATTTTAAATCATAAAACAGATAAATATTGAGGAATAAAAAGTAAAAATGTACTTAGACCAAAAAGAGCTAATTTATAGAAGGTTTGAATAAAAAAAGCCAAATATAGAACACACTGAAAGCAGGCTTTTTGAAAAAAGTACAACTCTTTCGAAACACAGATATGTAATTACAAAAAGTTAAATTCTAGAAAACACTGTCACATGAAAATAACAACATAAATTAGTGATATCATCAAACTGAAAATAGAACAAGCTAATAAACAAGTACATTATACTACATCTTTGAAGGCATTCAGAAAAATCGCAGCAAAAAAAAAGACAAATACTTGTAGCTGTAAGCTTGGTGGCAAAAGACATAATTGATGGAATGAATCACTGCTCTTGGTTTGTACAACAGTGAAATAAATAAATGAGAATATAATTCACATGTACATTGTCTGACATAATTGTTACTAGAAGCATAACTAAGGTAAAATATCATATTTAAAACATTTGAAGTAAGTTTTAAACACTGTAAGAATTAAAAATTTATAATGGCTGTACATTTTCAAATGAACACTTTGGTCTCCATGGTTTATGCAAAAATATAAAGTAACTACATTTTGCGGCAGTGTGTCGAAATAAAAACAGCCACTGTTACTTAATTTTTATCCAATTTGCACCATCTTCTAGGTTATCTAAGCTATCAGAAAAATACATGAGCCGTACTCTCCAAAATGTTGAATGCATTGTGTTAATGAGGAAAATTGTAGATCAAAAAAAATCATAGAAGTAATAAATGTGAAATCAATCAAGATTTAGTCATTTGATGTACATTACAGTAATTCAAAACTATTTATGGCCCTGATAATGGTCAGAAGGATGGACAGGAGGACGAACGGACACAATACCACCTCAGCAAACAATTTGCTGCAGCCTGAAAACTAATGTTTACAATTTACAAAGGGTGCTATATGATATATCAGCCCGAGCACAATTGATCAATTTGAGAGCAGAATAAGTGTTAGTGAACATGTATATTAGAAAAACCTGTAAGCTTAATCAAGAACAGCTTGTTGATGACAAATAACCTACAATTGGCAATGTTACTGTTAGTATTTTCAGTGCCCTTAAATAACAAGTCAATCTAAAAGCAGTAATTTGAAATTCAGTGAGATTAGAGCAAGCTAATGTTAGAAGTCATTGAACTACCGGTAGATGTGAAAGAAGTTGATAATTTGAAGTGATTACCGGAATAGAGAGTTACAGTGCGCTGCGTAGATATTGTGAAGCCAGCCCTATATATCATGGTGGAAATTACTCTAAATTGCTGTCATTAAGGACAGTATTTTAGTAGACAACTGCATGTGGAAAGTAGTGGGAAATGGGAAATATAGTGTGTTAAGTTTGCAAAAGAGTGTTCCTATCCCTATATCAATGGCTACATTATTACAGACGGGCAAGAGAGAGTGTAGAATAATTTGTAAACCCTGAGACAGGTTAATAGTGATTCTGAAGCAGCTCACAGAGGCTAAACACCAACCTGGACATATATTCTGTATAGACTATTTCAGGCACCATCAAGCTATTGGCAAAAGCAGGGGCGGACACAGGTAACGTGGTCGAAGTCACGTGTCTACAGTGATTCAAATGATGCATTTAACAATAATAATGGATTGGAAAAAATAGACAAAAACAAAAAGTAACACAAAATGTTAACAAAACAGATTACAAATCTCACTCCTCTAAATAAAAAATGTAAACCATCCTCAAACTAAACCATTTAACCTTTTGCATGCTTGAAGGACCCATGTTTTCTCATTTAGCACGCATATCCTCATGTGTTATATGTGTAGACATATTTTGAATAAACTTGAAATAAACGGCATTAAGAATACTATTTTATGAACAAGTAATTTTCTCTTTCTAACATTGTAGATTCTAGCTTTAATGTGGGGGTCATAGGAAGATCACAATGTGAATAGGATGTGGAATACAGGATAGAACAGTTGTAGGGCACTGCTCATCCATGCTCTGACTCTGAGGCCAATGTATATATGTGTATTGTACTTATGTAGCTAGTAAGGTGAATTGTGGAAGCCATATGTACATTACTCAAGGTGAAAGAGGAGAAATAACTGGCTGTAACTCTTGTCCTGCTAGGACCGTATATATACATTTTCAGGTTAATTTCAAATGAGATAAAATGTGACTGAAGCAGATAAACTAGTTAGTGGTGAATTAACTGTTTATCAAATACAGTGAAACCTGAGTTCGACGACACCTGAGATGAACGACTTTTTGTCACCAACGACTTTTATATTTTTCACGGATGATTTTTATGTTGTTACCGACCTGCAACCAACGACTTTCTGTCTAACGCGACTTACGACATTCATAATTTGGCAGGAGGGCATTTTCTAACTGTGCTAAACGACTTCGAATTTTTTTGGTTTTGACTGCTGTCATCGAAAGGTGGCTATAATTTTCAACAAAGTCACTTGCCGCGTTAATGTCGGAATCGCCGCCAGTTTGTAATGAAACAGTGCCACTTGGCACAGTGACTGTCTGCCATACCAGAGGCTGGCAGTGACAGGTTGGCTGCAGCGCTGGGTTTATGTCTGGACTGCTGGTGAACCATCCTACAGTTTTTGGCTATTGCATGAGAGTAACATGCGATTTCCAGATTTGTAGGACATGTTTTTTGGTTTGTGTAAGTAATAGTTTCACTGATGTCCACGGCGCGTCATAACCCTGTTTTGATTTGGGGACTAAAGGGTTACAAATTGTACAATCAAGCTGGCTGATCCCAAATGCTGGCGCCGGCGATCAGTGCACAGAGCACGTATATGCTTGTCTGTCATCACACATCACAGCCACGTGCTGTAACGGCAGGAGAATGCAGGTGACATCATAGACCGGGCCTGGTGTACGTCTCGCTTAACTAGAAGAGGACATTCTGGGGCTTGCACGTTTGAAATTTCGCTTACTATGTGAAATTTATTTATTAATTTTTTTGATACCGGTATTTTCATATTTCACCAACTCATTTCCATCATTCCAATGCATCTAAATACAATGCTCATTTTATATATTGTCGTGCTCACATAAGAACATTCAAAGATGATATGCGTTGGTAAAATATTGCAGGTTAACCTTGGCCTGTGGCAATAAAATGTCACACCCTTAATGACGTAATTACCTGATTACCGTCTGCGGGTGGGGGTTTACAGTTTATGTGTACTGGCTATCCACCGCTAGCTATATAGTTACCACATGGCTGAATGAAAGCCCGTCAGCGAAGTACAGAAAAAACATCGAATGTAGATGGGATATACGACATTAGAAATTCAATCACAATATTCAGTTCAGATATTATATTTATTTATATATTATTGATTAATTGATTTATTAGTACATGCATTGTAAATATAGGCCTACTTTTCTATAATCACACGCCCAGGGGCTCAAATATATTTAATGTGTGCCTGGGAACGCTGGAGCCACACCGCAGTAACAGCTTACTTTCCAAGTGAGCCGTTACTGCTGTTTGCATTTGCACTGCAGCGTAATAATAATGTTGGACCAATGTTGGGCCAGCGTTGTAAACGGTGGTCTAACATTGGCCCAACATTGGGTCGATGTCTCTTGTTTGCTATGGATGCGTCTCAGGCCCAGCCTTCAGACAATATGTTGAGCCACTACTGTTTTAATGTTGGCACGCTGTCTACGGCGCTGGTCAAACCTTCAACCGACATTGGAGTAATGTTGTGTTCACTGGGGTGATGATGACCATCAACTAGGCCTACAAGTTTGCACGTGGCCTCCAGACATACGTCAAATGCCGCATACCGCAGCCAAACATTAAACTGATAATGTGCATAAGCTCTGTTATCTTCAATTAATTTTTAGAATTTAAAAAATTATATTATACTCTAATATTATATTTACCTGCAGTTCTATAACTACACATATGCGCAATACATGTACCGCTGGAGTACAATGACCGTAACTCACTGAATTTGATAACAAATTCATATAGACAGAAACGGTCACAATACTAAAAGTCAACCCTCTTGTCAACGACTTTTTGTCACCATTGACTTTTTTTACCTGGCAACAACGAGGTCGTTGGTGACAGTTTTCACTGTAATTCAATTTAGAAGATGTATATTTCAATAATAAATATAAATATCTTTCATCATTTGAATCTGGAATTTGCGTTAACAGGATAGGGGTTATGGTTAAATAAAACAATACGATTAATTTTTATGAACAAACTGAATACTCGATACACACAAAAAATTCTTAGTCGCAATAACTTCTTAGCTCTAAAAGACGTATACATGTACAATATCTATAGGAACAAGTGATACTGCTATCATTAATTTCCTGATGTTAAAACATATCATCAGATCTATGGATAATAATCCTCTTCTCCTTATAGATATTGCAGGCATACGTAACAAATGAATAAATGTGCATCAGTGCTGAAACTTTTAGTGTGAATAATGTCCATTGCCTTAGACTTGCCTACATATGTAAAATGGTTACTCACTATTTGGGACTTGATATTGATGGCCCCCTTCATACAAACAACACAGGTTATTGCAAGACGGGTTAGTGCACTTTCAGATGCATATACTTTTTCTGCCTATATATAAATTTAAGTACTGGGTGATATTGTGTTTAAAAACTAATCATGAATTTCACAAAAGCTCCCACTCTGGGGATGATTTATACCCAAGGATGCAGGGTGGGGGATAGGTAGGCGGGATATAATTAAGATACGATAAAAGATAAGTTTAAATCTTGTGGTTTGAGGTATGTAGATACACGTTTCAAAGTATTTCCAACAAAAGTGTAATGTAATAAGCTCTCACAGGACACAAAAAAACCTTAATCACCATTTACGCAGTGATCAGCTCATCAAAAAGATTGAAATGGCATTACATAGATTTCAATTTCAAACAGATGAACTGGTGACACAAAACCTTTAGATTCCTAGAGATCTCTTCACATAATGGCTTACCTATACATGATTATCATGTCAAGACATTGATGTATTAGATCAATATCTGTATTAGATCAATATCAGCTTAAGTACACTTCCCAACAATAAGAAATGAGCGGAAGTGGATTGGAAAGTGTATTACCCAGAATATACCAATATACACATAAATTTGCATATTTCACTGTTACAAAAAGCACATTTGGTGTTTATATACAAATCTATGGAAGTTTAGCCATAAAAAGGGAGAGTACATACAGGCAGCAGAGGGGAAGCTGATATCAGTAGTCCTCCTATTATAAATCTTATCCAATAAATCAGGACAAAGCTCAATTTGTATTTATCCTCTAAAATACCAGGTACCAGCACAGCAAATTAACTGGCTTAACCCCTTCACCGCCGATCCCGAATATATTCGGTTTTTCATTTTTTTATTAGCACATTAAGTACTACATTTCAAACATGTTGAAGATGAAATGTGACATCAATCAGCGAGATTTGAAAAGAGTTGACCTTCATTTTCTCAAATCTGTATAATTTTTACCCACTTGAAGTTGTGGATCGCGTCAGGGAAACACAACTTCAAGTGGGTAAAAATTTGAATGGAATAATTTGGCGGTTAAAAGGTTAACCCTTCAAGTGCTACGTCAAAGAATATAAATACTTGCCCACTTGAAGTTGGGTCTCACAGTACTACCGAGACCCACAACTTCAAGTGAGTAAAAATTGCCTACAATGATGTATACAATTTGAATCTCTACCACAAAATTCAATGCCAATTTATCCTTTTAATTTTCTATATTGACTTTAGCACTTTAAAGGAACCTTAATAAATTAGGAGGGATCTTGAAAACATAATAATTTGCTTTGAGAGGGTGACTACTGACTAGTGACATACATTACACAGTATATTACTGATACACATATGATTTCACCACCTGGATGAGAGCGAGCTCAACAACAGTTCCTTAGCAAGTGCACTCAGAACATTTGAGCTGGATGCACGCGTTGGTAAACTTCTGCATAAAAAACATAACATACTTCATTTTCTTGAAATTTTGACCCAGGATGACTAGATAAATTGTACATCACCTTGAATATGTTACTGTGGAATATGAATATATGAGATTTTCATAATTAAGTAGTATGCATATGCACTCTATGGTAATAACTACACATAACCAGCAATTAAATCTAAACATATGTAATACAGGGCTGCGGTTGAAACGGCAAATAGTTTGTAACTAAAAAAGCTAACAAATGAAAATGTCTACATCAAAAAATATATATGGCGTTACAAACTACATTTATGCAAATATAGGCAGAAGACATGATTGATTAGCCATACAAAGTATTGACTGACACTAAGGATACATTCCAGTAAAATTATTTTTAAGGCAACTTTTCAATTTTCATTTTGCAATAGAGAAAATTCATATATAAAATTGTGTCAAAAGAGATTTCACGCTCTAGTTCCATACTCCCTAGCGATCAAAATATGGTTTTTGCTTCACAGCACGAGGGTGATTATGTTTGGTTCTTCAACTCTTTGGTAAATGACTAAAAAAAACTAACATTGTGTAAAAAATATGTTTTTCAATAATGATAGATGATTCAGTAATTTGGTAATTTTTCTATTTTTAACTTTCATGTAAAATATTTGGCAGTTCACTGTAAAAGGAAAAAGAAGAGAGCTGTTAAAAAGAGAGTGGCTGCTGGTAGAAATTATTGTTCATGTTAGAGTAAAGCAATTACTCTGCCTACAGAGTGCTGAATGAGGGCTGAGAAGTAAAATTTAGAGTCTTTTGCACAGAAACTATCAACATTTTCAACGCGGGACCATCTTTAGACGTCAGATTCTGATGTCTAAATCGATCCCCGCACTGAAAGAGTAAAATATTTGTAATGGACGTAGACCCGCAACACAGGTAGTCAAATGGAGCGGAAAGAGCCAACTAAGTCATTTATGATGATATCAAATTGAAAAAGCCCTTTGGTCTCCATGATTTATATAAAAATATTTCAGCGTTGTAAGGGTCAAGATCCATTTTTATATTTATAAGAAGCTGATCACCTTTGTCAAGGTGCACACAACACATGCGGGTGCAGCAGTCACAAGTGAGGCTAGGGGTTCAGCTCATGGGTTACCAAGCTAACTATCTTTATTAAAAGCAATGTGTATATAAGATGAAATGCATGAAGCAGAATAAGATTAGGCTATATATCAAATAATCAATATCAACATGCTGAATTCACTCAAAGACCTATAATATTGGCACAAAATAGAGAAACCGCTTCTCAAATGGCATAGCCTGTCTATTGTAACAATCATGTTAGTCGAAAAAAAAATATATATATATATATAATTTGTATGAAAGTAAACCATCCCAGAACCAACTACATGTAGTACTTTTTGATACAAAATTATATTAACTTATTTAAACTGGGTTACTGTATGTATGGATTTGTGTATGGATTATTTTTGGCTTTAAAAGATTGCTCGATAAGTTGAGTGAGATTGTACACACACCAAATTAGGACAAAAATGGAACTGTCTAACATAGATCATTTAAACCAAATCAGAACAGAAAAGTGTAGCTTTGTTAACCCTTGAAGCCCCCACGATGCATTAAAGCATCATTTTACATCCCTGAAAACAGACTTAATTTTTCCTACAACAAAGGGTTTCAGAATGAAAATTTCCATAAAACTGTTTTACCAATACATGACAAGTCTCTTTAATTGTTAAACCACATCAAATCATTTTCATCCACTACAAGTTGAGAATTGCGACAGCAATTCGCGGCTTGTAGTGGGTGAAGATGACAATGGTAACTTCAGGCTTGAAAGGGCCAAAGGGAACATAATGCACATATATCTTTCTGCTTGTGAACATCACATACACACACATGCCTCGGGGGTACAATTAACCCTCTGCACATTAACCCTTGTTCTCCAGTAAAATTGGCAACATTTTGTGGAAGATACTCATGTAATGATCAATTCAAATTGGGAGATTTCTATATCATTAGAAACTGGAAATTGTGTTAGCAATTCGAGCTTGAAATGAATAAAAAATAGAAACAACAAATTCTGAAATTTCTCCCATACCATCCTTATATTACTTCTATTTGGAAGTGTAAATAATACACTTCAAATGCCACTAGTGACACATGGGGCATATATATGCAAATAGAGGAATTTCTCAGAAACTGATGCAGCTCTCAGAAAAGAGGAATCTCTAAGCTTTCATCTTTATATAATAGGAAATGGGCAGGTCCCAAGGATCCAGCGCAGGTTAGGCCCACCACGCCCATCTAGCTTGGTAAAGTAATCTGTTAACAAATCACATTTCATTTTATTGTGTAGACCTGATAAATGTACCCTGATAAATGGAACAAATCCCTTTGCATAGGTCCAATGACATAATTATTAGAGATAATTCTTTTCTTAATGGAAATAAACTATTTGGAATGTCAGCATCCTTACCAGGTTGTCCAGTTTGGGTGACTAGACCTATAAATCGATATATTTTTGGCAGTTCATAGACACCATCTACTCTGAAAAATATTATGTTTTTCAAATCCCACATTTATCAGTTCATTGTCCCATATTTTCGGTAAAATGGTAAAAATTACAGAGCGATCATTATTCTCCTCTAGAAAAACTAAATAATGTTCATTTGTATCATGTGCTGTGGGATATCTCTGAAACACCTTGTCTGACTTCAATTTAATAATAAACAAGAATATAATTTCATTATTGAGAAAATAGTAGCGGCCGTGGTGAACAATGGTGCAGAGGATCAACTGAACTCCCAAAATAAAATTAATTCAAGCTAACAAAAGATAAAAACGTATAGTAAGCAGAATCAACCTAGGACGAAGCTCATTTATGTCATTCATCTGCTGTGCACAGACATTTCTAAAACGAAAGGCCTTTTGAAATAAATATAATGTAACATGAAGATAGTAGTCCTAATCCACACCTATTACTCAAATGATATAACATGTAAACAATAACGATACAAAAGTCAGTGTTTAAATAAAAGTGAAGTGGCATATGAAACAGGTATTTTTTGTTTTTGTTTTTGAAACAGATAGTACTGAAATGCCTATATAGATATATTATTACGTATGTTAGACAGTGAAACTGTTTATTAAATATGTAGTACCCTGTACTTATTTAAAAGATACTAGCTCTGAATTCTACTTTATCGAGATTAACCCCAGCATATCTACATTCTACAAAGTCTATTTATCAAAATGTAACATAACTTTCCAAGGAGATTTGAATTAGAAATCAGGCAACTAAAACTTAACCAGAACACATGCTTAGAATTTAAAATTATTTGAGACAACAAATTTCTATAAAAACCTTTCTTCTAGAAATGACATTGACACAACATAGGAGACATTTAACAGAGGTGATTTGACATCCATGTTATTATGAGATGTGGTGTACCTACCGGTTGGGTGGTGGCATGTTAATGTGCAGGTCTGGAGCGTGTACAGGTTGATGACTTTTACTAATGCTGACACTTCCGCTAGTTAGACTGGTGGGATCTGACAGCGGATGCCCAGGGATCGGCACTGACAACAAAACAAATAATCACAATAATTAACAAACAATAAATACTATTTTGAAATCAAACGAGGTTATTCACTTCACATTTTACTAATTTAACGTCCCCTTGGAATTAGAAGGTGCTAAACTGCCACTTCTAACTCCAAGGGGATAATAACTGCACAAAGTGATCCCGAGACATCGCAAAAATTTCCAAAATCACAAATTTGCGAAAATCTAAACAAGCGAAAATTACCAGGTCTACAGTATATATAGTTCTTTTTATTTGTTTAATTTGCTGATCAAATCACAGTTATAGGAAACAGAATGTGTGCTTAACCCCTCAGCTCTGATCTGTTCATTTACAATTTTCAGTAAATTGAAGTTGTGTCTTGCTATCGCAATACACAGCTTGAATTGACTGAAAATGGATGTGATTTGTGAAATATAATTCCCAACATACTAGTATTGATGACTTAGTCTGCCAGCCTCTTTCCCCCCTCCAGCCTAATATTTCATATTGGAGGGCTGCTGGAGTAAATACTTTGAAGTACAAAGTATATGATCAGTGGTTCAAGATTAAGACATATTTCACTTAAACAATTGATTATAGAGTTGCGAATAAAAACACCGAATGTCTACTGTAGTTGACATCAGTGCTCCAGGGGGTTCAACATCGAGATTTGCGAAAGTATTTTCTAAAATCAAACAAAGATGAGTGATTTTTACTCACTTGAAGTTGTGGGTCACGGTAGCAAGACACAAACTTTACGTGAGTGGAAATATAAATAACTTAACTTAGCACTAAGGGCTAACATTGATTGCTCCTAGAAGTCTATTTCTAAATTTGGATGCAGTTTCATCACAATTTTACACAGAGAACATAAATTGTATTAAAAGATGTCAGCACAGATAAAGTATGTCCTGTGCACAATCATCTAAAAAGTTTTTAGTTAATACACTTGAATCAGGAAATGGCTATGTAAACTTAGTTGATGAGCAAATATATTATAATTAAAATTACAAATGTAATGGAGACTTATCTTCTAGAACCTTGAACAACAAAACATCAATTAACACTTATTCAGGAACACACAAAAGTAACCAATTTCATCACGAAATCCTTACTTCTTCATGTATTTAAGAAATGTTACCGTTCAATTTCATAAAAAAACATGAAATAGCTTTGTCATTCATATGAAAAAAGTGGAACAAAACATAAAATTTGTATAAATTAAATAATTAAAGTTTAAAAAAAAACACTGGTCAAGTCAGTGAATAAACATGCAGCTATACATAGATATTAAAGCTTGTAATTGTATCTTTCCAGAATAATACAAACATGCATTAATATAATATTCTAAAACATTTATTGTATAATAAAGTTAATGTTCATACTGTATTCAACATCACATACTGCCTTAATAATGCTGATCTTCACTTTCAATTTAGGCTTCTATATAAGTTATACCAGTATTCCACAGAATGCCTTTTTATTTTTCTGTTAATATTTTCTTTTATTTAATTTATGGTTCCTGTGCCTTTAAACATAGAATACATGGCCAGATGCAATAATGAAAACCTAGGTGTTACTGCAAAATTTAATTCTATACCACAACATTATCAGGGCCAGTGGAATTATGTCTATTTTCAATATTAATTTTAAATCCAGCTAGCACTTCTGGCAAGTAGAGAGATTAGTCAATTAATATGGCAATCAGAAAATCAACTGCATTTTAAATATTTTGCACTTATCTGAACCATACATAAAATTAAATTTAAAAAATAACAAGGGTGTCAATGAGACAGAAGCTCATCCCTAATTAGGGCATAAGTTAATTACGAATTAAAAGATCTGAAATTTGTGAGGAATTTCTATGTACAGGAATGAGCTCTTCAAACAAACCAAACAAAATTGAAATCGGCTAAGAATTGAGGGAGGAGAAGCACTTCTTGTGAATTGTGAACAGAGTGTCCTAATAAGGTCTTAAATCACAGGGAAAAATTTGTTTGAAAATTATTGAATAGCATTTTACTCATCTAAGTTGTAACTTGCTAGACATCCTTATCATTGATGTATAAATATCTTGATAATCAATTACAAATTTGATTAGCAAATGGACAGAATTGCGTAGCATTTTGTTATGCGATACTGAACAAATTTTTCCCTGAATCAAACTATACAATTCAACTGCCAATTTTTATAAATTCTAATGCTACTGATCAAAATGCATATGAAACAAAAAAATAATGTTTGAAGAAAAATTTTTTAGAATCAACACCAGTTACTTTAGCAATAGATAGATCACTGTTATGTTGCAGGGCAAAAAGTTTCAGATTCAACACCAATTACTTTAGCAATAGATAGATCACTGTTATGTTGCTAAAAGATCAGAAAGGTTATTTACATAATTTGGAAGCACATTGAACAAGTGTTATGCTAAACAAACAACTATGAAAACCGAAGATGGACCTTCCTTTGTTTTTAATACTTAATAGATGTAATGGGCCTCAAATTATCTATTACCTTCTGATTATATACAACATACCGTAGTTACAAGATGAGTTGGCATGCGAAGGTAATAACCCTTTCAAGCCTGAATTTACCATTGTCATCTCATCGACTTGTAGTGCGTGAAGATGATTTGAAGTGGATGGAAATTTAAGAAAATTGCCATGTATTGGTAAATCAGTTTCATGGAAATTTTGATAATAAAAATCTTAGTTGTAGGAAAATCAAGTCTGTTTACAGTGATGTAAAATGATGCTTAAATGCTTTGTGAGGGCCTAAAGGGTTAAAGCACATTTGAAATTGTGTCTCGCTACTGCTTTCAAGTGGGTAAAAACTACTTATATCTGTACAATTTCAATCAAAATATATGACGATCTTGCAAAGTCAATTCTCATCTTTTTTGCAACTTTTCTTTATTGAGGTACAAACAGTAAGGCTAAAACAGCTATAGACACGATTAGCACTTTGGGGGTTAAAAGATATACATAATAAGGTATTAGCTGAGGCATAGCCCAGCAGACAAGACATTGAATCAATGTTGGTTTAATGTTGGACTACCATAGTTTACGTCATAGGACCTATGTTAGCCCTTACAATGCTGAATTATTTTTATATAAAACATGGAGACCAAAGGGTTTATTTCAAATTGAAATCATTATAAATGTCTTAGTTAATTCTTTCAGGTTCATTTGAATACCATGTTATGGGTCTACGGCCATTTGAAATATTTTCATTCTTTCAGTGCGGGGAACGTCTCTATACGTTAGAATCTAAAGTCTACAGATATCAGATTCTGATGTATAAAGACAGTCCCCGCACTGAAAAGGTTAAAACAAAAACCATTAATTCAACGTCTTGAGTCTGAGGCGTAGTCTTATCTACAAAGCTTTATACGTCATCAGTGTGACAGGATAGCTATAGGATAGCTATGATATGAGGATGGCTAAATCCGAAGCTAACCCAGCATACATGAGTCATAGAAACAATGTTGGTTTAATGTTGGGCCAACGTCGAGGAACAGTGTTTCATCTATCTATTTCTAACATGGCTTTTGCGAGTGCCACGTTGCCTTTCATGTGCGCCATGTTGCCCTTCTAATATTCAGACACTGTAATGCCTCTTTGAACTATTGTCATATTCACCCCACCCAGGCCATTGTGAGAGTGGAAAATCCCAGTCATTGATGTCTCGGTTCACATCCAGACACAATACCTGATAACGGCCTATGTACATACCGGTAGTGGTAAAAACAGGCGTTGTCTACATACTTAACTGATTGCATTTGTACCATTAATTAGGGAGGGTGGGTGATGGAAATGCATAACTGGGTCGATTGGGTGCACGGAGCGCATGGCAATGTGCCCCCAATGATAGGTGGTACGATGCCCCTTCTGAATCCTAGATGAAACACTGAAGACGGTGTGCCAACATTTAACCAGCATTGGGTGAATCTGCTGATTGCTGGGACATACATGTGACACATTGTGTAACCTAAGAGAGTTTACCCAGCAAACACAAAACATTTGTATAACATTTGTACAACATCGACCCAACGTCTTCGACGTTGGTCCAACATTGTACAAATGTCATACAAATATTTTGTGTTTACTGGGTAGCTACGTGTATCAGATGATCACTAACAGCTGTATATAGGGAATAGATCTTGTTAATATTATATAAAATCAATTTGATTTTATACCTGAATGGTAAAGTTTGTCATCTAAAAAAGAAAACATCAAATTTCACATCGATCTATCTTAACAACTAAAATTAAACAAAAAATAATCAAATCGCTGATCTAACAGAAACATGTAATTTTGATAATCTTACAATCTAAATACATTAAAACAACAACTGGTTTAGCTCACATTCAAACACCTAGATCAGTTTAACTTTTCACAATTTGTTTCACATGGTACTTGTAGATCACAGTGCCTGTTAGTAATTTAGCTAGTTCACTATGATTTGTATAAATTTTGATATAAATAAATTAGATTTGTTTAGTTACTTGGATATGCTTTTTAAAAATGTCATTTTCTAGTTTCTCGGCAAACCCAATTGTTTTAGTTTACAATCAATGCCTGCATATTGATAACGTCTTGGCATTTTTCATTAAACGATAAAATATTTTCTCTGTCAATTTAGTGTAGAACAACTGGTAGAACACAAATGTGAGATTTGTTTCCTGCAAGTAGTCTATGTGTTTTGTGAAAAGTTAAACACACTCGGGTATTATGGTATTGCCATACAGTATTGAACAACAGAATACTTTGTGAAAAGATTGTGTTCCCATATCATCCCCTTGAAACCTAAAGGGCATAGCAGCTACTTGTTTTAAAGTAGCAGGTATCAGCTTATAGTTTCAAGGGGTGATATGTATTTGGTGACTTGTCACACTTACTACACTCTGCATCATCACAGCTGTCTTTGAAAGCAACAACAATTACACAAATGAAAAAAAAATTGAAAAATGTCCTGGTGTCAATTGGAAGGGCAAGGAATATATCATCTCACAATCAAATATTGCCTATCTGTTTCTATGCAAATTGTTATAATTGATGAAGCATAACATAATATTCCAAATATAAACTGTACCAATTAAGGGATCGGCTTTAGACGTCAGAATCTGACGTCTGTAGTTGATCCCCGCACTGAAAGGATTAAAAATACCAAAGAAAAAAAAAAGAAAAAAATTGTGACTCTACAGGGAAAAATTTGTTATCGCATAGCAAAATGCTATTCAATTCTGCCCATTTGCTAATCAAATTTGTATTTGGAAATATTTATACATCAATAATAAGGATGTCAAGCAAGTCACAACTTAGAAGAGAAAATTAGCTAATCAATAATTTTCAAACCAATCTTTCCCTGCCTTTACCTTATCATTATAAAAGGTGCAGTGATAGAGCCTATATACTAGCTCATTAAACCATATCAGCTTTAATCTAATACAAATATTTTACAAAAAGTGATTTGAATAATATTTGATTAAAGGAAACCATCCTCCAAAAGCTAGTGGAGAGATCTAATTTAAATTCAAATTGTGATGTTTGCTTTAAATTAAAAAAGACATTTTTCAACAGTATATATATTTTATTTTAAAATGAACCAGAAAAAAAATTATGACCAGTGTCTAAAGAAGGTCCCTGCGTTGAAAGGGTTAAAAATATTATTTTGAAAGGATGTCATCAGTTAGCCAAAGGTCAGTTGAGACAGATGAGCGCATGTAATTAGCTGTGACAGCACATTAGATCACCAGCTGGACATAGCAGAACAGACAGGAAGCCACATAGTGACAATAGGTGTATTAATCACTTAGAGAATGACGCAGATGAATATAAGTATAGTCTGTTTCACTAGATCCTGGGAGTAGCCTTTTTTCAATTTACTCAGGCGCTGTTTAAAATTTATACCAATTTTTTTCTTTGATCATTTTTTCATCTTCCCTAACATCGCTGAAAATTTGGTGAAATTTTGTTGTGTATTTTGTAAGCTACACTATTTGGCATGTAATAGAATTCTTGTTTCACGTTGATGGTGTTAAAGAGAGCTGTAATTTTGAAAATTTATCACATGCCAAATGGTCTAGCTTCGATAACACACAGAAAAAAATACTCCAAATTTTCAGGGATGTTGGGGGAAGGTGAAAAAGCGATCCGAGAAAAATTTGGGTAAAAATATTTAAAAAGCGATCGAGCAAATTGAAAAAAGGCTATTCCCAGGTTCTAGTGAAACAGACTGTAAGAGTTGTAATGTTATTTAGAACAGACTTTTGCAATGCGTAACCCTTTCAGCGAGGGGACCATCTTTAGACGTCAGAATCTGACGTGTTAAGTCGATCCCAGCGTCTGTAAGGATTAAAGTGCTAATCACATCTAAAGCCATCTAGATTTTTAACCCGTATCCTGCTGAGTGAATTTACTTACATTTTCAACCACTTGAGGTTGTGTCTCGCTACAGCAATACACAACCTCAAGTGGTTGAAAATTACTCATTTTTGGTTAATTTGAGACCAAACATTTACAAATCTTGATGATAAAACACTCACTTCATTCCCAATAACAATGATTTATTTGACTAAAAGAACAGACTTAAAACGACAATAGTCGTGATCAGCAGGATGAGGGCTAATTTGTCTTTTAAACAAGAGAATTTGAAGAAAAAAATAGCAATAACTCTTAAAGCGCTGAATATTTTTTATAAAAACCTTGGAGGCCAAAGGGTTTTTTCAATTTGAAACATCATAACTGTCTTAGTTAGCTCTTTTCGATTCATTTGAATACCTATGCTATGGGTCTACGGTCATTACAAATATTTTTTACTCTTACGGTGCAGGGATCAGAATCGGAATCTGACGTTTACAGACGTCAGATTCTGACGACTAAAGTCGATACCCACGCTGTAAGGGTTAGCTTTGTTAGATTGACATATGATTTGATTTAAATTGTAGCTATGTAAGTACTTATTGCATCATAGCAAGCTACGCATTCCAGCCATCAAACCCAAGCCATAAACCGTTTAATGCTACATTAACTATAAATTTTAACTTTTTTCATGTCAAGGTGGAATTGCAGTTCTCAGTAAATAAAAGAGCTTTAAAGGTTCTTTGACTAAAATGGTTGCATTTGGCATCCCCAAATTTAGTGTTAAGAGTATGTGGCCCATGATATTTTTTTTTTAATACTGAACGCATTGATGTAAAATAAAGGAATGCCAATAATTTTTTAATCATTTGTTCTCTAGGACATTACTACGTGTTTAGTAATACTTGCTCTTGTACAAAAAGGAGAAAGGCTTGCATGTTATCTCAACATTTATTAAAGAAGTCCAAATATGAATATTGTGTGTTCATAAGCTTAGATTTTTTTTAATTAATTGCTGTGAGCTAATTTTGCTATAATAGTTATAACTTATTATATATTGATCATGAAGTAAGGAACCAAAATGGTGAGACGAATTACTCAGAAAACCATATTTGGTGATGAAGAAAGCAATTTGTAGATCCACAAAAACAGCTATGCGACAAATGTCGTTTTAAATCTGTTTTTATTAGCAGATCAGATCACTATTATGCTTGCACATCAAGATTTGCAAATGTTTTCGCTCAAATTAAACAAATATGTGTAATTTTCACCCACTTGTGGGTCGTGTTATCGAGACACAACTTTGCATGGGTGAAAATGAATAACTTGGCGAGCAAAGGGCTAAATATAATTATCACCTGAAATGCTTCTGTTGTACTCTGGAGTGGTCGGCTTGTAAGAATGTTTCGGTCGGACTTTTTTTGCGACTCTGAAACATAAAAATAATTATTTATTAATACCAACGAGTTTATAATTTAACCATGTGCTGATCATTTCTATCACACCTATGTGATTGCTATGCCCTAAGTCAGATTCACTAATTGATGGTAATGACTAATTCATCATAAGTTTTGATTGATGGGAGTTTTGATCAATGGGAATAATTATGATCTAAGTGCTGTTGTTAAAATCCACCAAGTTGAGCCTAAACAACCAATCAATTATATAATAATTCTAATAATTAATTAAGCACTGTATTTCTGATTCCAAATATATTTCATTGTATTGTTTAAAAGTTGTATCTATGAGGAATAAGGATGGTAAAATGTTTCTTGGGGGCAACAAAATGTTTTGCGAAATGAATATAGCTAGATCAGTGTGGTGAATTGAGATGTGACAGAGACTGATTTGCAGGGAGTAGGGTGATAACAAGTTACTTAGCTCATATACTGTTCAATAAAGAGAGCTTCAACCTTACAACGCTGAATTATTTTTGTATAAACCATGGAGACTAAAGGGTTTTTTCAATTTGAAATCACAATAAATTTTTTAGTTACCTATTTTTCTAGTTCATATGAATACCTATGTTATGGGTCTACGGCCATTAGAAAAAATATTTTAATTCTTTCAGCGCAGAGACCGTCTTAATACCTCAGAAGCTGATGTGTCTACAGACGTTGTATAAAGACAGTCGCCGCGCTGAAAGGGTTAAGTGATTTTGATTGATAACTATGAAATTCTTTTCTAATGACAATATGCCAAGTCATTCAACAATTGAGTTCAGTTTCATCATCAGTTTTAGTTTACATCTCAAAGGAAAATTGATTGATACAATCGATACGTGTAATGCTTTTAAAAACATATGTGTGATTTTTTTGTATATTTATTGGATAAAAAAACTAAACATCAAATGATAAATATATAGAAGGGTTGAATGAAGCTGAAGATCCCTAGATTAACACAGATTAGAGCAGTTATATTGAGAGAATAGGAATACAAAAAATATATTGAATGCCAATATTGTGAAATTCTATGGTAATTAGATTGATGAACAATATAATGGGAAGTTATTAGAATACATCGTTTTATAACAACTATTAAAAATTAGAATTAGAGACAATAAATTTTTGCTTAGTAGGAAATCTGAAATTAGGAACATGCTAATTTATCATGCTACATGTAACATCAGCTCACACAGTTAGTCATTTCAAATTCTGTCTGGCTCAGATGATAACATAATACCCTGGAAAAAAAGCAAGCCATTGAATGTGTAAAATAAATTTCAGTTGAATATCTCTAAGCCTTCCACAGAAATCACAAATGCATCACAGCCAGGTAAATGCAGACTAAAGTCTAAAATGCACCAATCCCTAGAGAAGTACATATGATTGAATAGAAGTACATAATGGTTCTTGAGCAGAAAATAAGATATGCATTTGCAGGTGTGAGGTTGTAAATTGAAAATCTAATAACAGTTAGGTCCAAAATAGTTTTAAACTTATTTTTTTACTTAACAGCATCTCATTAATGGCATGAAAATCTACCTTAGTAAATAACCCTCACAACGCTGAATTATTTTTTGGTAAATAACCATTACAACGCAAAATAATTTTTTTCAGTTTAAATCACCATACATGTCTTAGTTAGCTCATTCCGCTCCTTTTGAATACCTATGTTATGTGTCTATGGCCATTATAAATAGTTTGTCTTCCAGTGCAGGGATCGACTTTAGACATCACAATCAGACGTCAGATTCTGACTACTAAAGTCAATCCCCGTGCTCAAAGAGTTAAAAACAAAGTAGGCTTATCAATATGTTTTATGTTATAAGTTATATTATTTCCTAAGATAAAGAATAAGTTATTATTATCTGATAATTAGCCTATTTCACCCCTGAGCTTTATATTAGTAGATCTTGATAAAAAATAACAGCTATTTCATTAATTTACAACAAAATTTGTGAGTATATTGGAGCGTCACAAAAGTAATTCAAACATTTTTGGACAGCACATCTGCCTGAGGAAACAATGGGGTTAAATCTTAGTTTGTCAAAACACAAATGACATAACACCAGGCAACATGCACAAAGTTCAGAACTATACTGGCACTTTTCTCTCATCATCTTTTGGACAAAGGTGATTGCTGAGCCGTCAATACTGCCGATAGATTTGCGGCAGTCGCATCCAGATTGCAATTGTGCGGCAGATTTACTTCTGAAAGACGCAAAATCATAAAACCCATGACAGAAGAAACAAAAATATAAAACATGCCGGGCCATTAATTTTTCATCTTCAAATACATTCCAAGAAGGAATAATGATTCTCTTATACAAAAGCAGAGGGGTGTATACGTGCCAAAAGAATAATTAAAATAGAAAAAAATACAGAATAATAACAAATTTACATTTAAATAAAGTAAAGAGAAATTTTATCATTTGAGCAGTTATGTCCCTTGTAGATAATCAAATGTGACTGACTGACTGAATCAATGAAAGAAATAATCAATAAACCAACCAAACAATCAATAAAATAACCAATCAATAAATGGATCAATCGAACAGGCAAACAAGCATTCATTCAAAAATATACTGCTAAAATGACCGACTGTTTGATCAATTGACACACCAGCCAACAAACCAAACAACTTATGAGTCAGTCAATCAATCAATCAATCAATCAATCAATCAATCAATCAATCAATCAATCAATCAATCAATCAATCAATCAATCAATCAATCAATCAATCAATCAATCAATCAATCAATCAATCAATCAATCGATCAATCAAATTAATCAATCTAACAAATTGATAAATCAAACATTGAATGCCTTTTGTATGCATTGATACACAAGCCTATCTTTGAGGTTAAATCACGAAATTTAATGACCCATTTAATGACGTGTGGAATAACCATCTCAACCATTGTTAATAAGTAAAACTGCACATAATTGCGAGATTCAAACATTTACAAAAAGATTGAAACAACTAATAAGTGATTAAATTAACACTATATAGAAATACAGCAAGATGCAGCTATCAGTAGAATGTGTTTTTTAATAGAAATTGATATGACAGGACAATACTTGCTGCGAAACAGGCAGTTACTAATCTGAAGAATAAAGATAATGACTTACTCGACTAAGAATTCATGTTCCAGCAGATCGCAGGCTGGTGGTCTTTTTTCAGGATCAGGCTCAAAGCATCTGCAATGATTACACAATTTGCAAATAAAATTTGTTAACGCTTGATCTCGCTATACTGTAAATCTTTTATATACATGTACATATATATCTTTCATTTCTATGACAAATAAGTCTGTCTGTAATGCCTTTTTTTCTGTCAATAAAACATCTGTCTGTCTGTCTGTAATACATGTATAATAATCTCACATATAAAAAAAATGATCAAATTCACTTTCACTGCACAATTACTAGTGCCATCCCAACCTCAGTGAAAAGTTTAAACCCTTATAACGCTGAATTAATTTTGTATAAATCATGGAGACCAAAGGGTTTTCTTCAATTTGAAATCATCACAAATGTCTTAGTTTGTCTTTGTCTTTGTCTTTGTCTTTACGTCAGAATCTGACATCTACAGACGTCAGATTGTGACGTATAAAGACGGACCCCGTGCTGAAAGGGTTAAATGTAACAAGCAGACATTTATATTAACCTGTCACACTCACCATAGTGGTGTACTGTTTTTTTCAAACAAATACATGCACTTATATTCAAAGATAAAACAATTTGAAAAAACCCTTAAAAATGTGATTTTGACTTAACCCTCTCAATCCTGAGTTTACCATTGTCATCTTTATCCACTACACGCCGTGAATTGCTGTCGCAATTCTCGACTTGTAGTGAATGAAGATGATTTGATGTGGTTTAAAAATTGAAGAAAATTGCCATATATTGGTAAACCAATTTCATGGAAATATTCGTTCTAAAATCCTTAGTTGTAAGAAAATTAAGTCTTTTTTTTCAGGGATGTAAAATGATGCTTAATTGCATCGTGAGGGCTTAAAGGGTTAAAACTGCATGCACACAGATGCTACCCATCATACAGAATAACTTTTTGTTAATACTCACTTTTTGAGAAATGTTTTTGCTGCTTCAGACATTGTACCAGGTATTTCCGGATGTATCTTGTACATACCGACTTTAAACATTGCTGCTTGTGGCAGGCCCAGCTAAACAGAAAAGTCTAAATGTTGGCATTCCACATCATCCAAGAAAATTACACTACCAAGTAATTACTTCACTTCAGTTCAAATTGTTGACAAGAAATAAGCTTAAATAACACATAAGATGAAATATTATAATACACTATTTCATTACTTATTTCATATTTGAAGCAAGTGGAATAAAGAAGTGATGTGGCTGTGAAAACACATCGGACAACACAATACTTCATTCCCTCAACAGAAATAATTCATCACCTTGGGTTACATAGTGTCAGATTTGACTCTCTAATACCAAGGTGACAAATTATCCTAACTCGCCTCAAAATTGTGTAATGAATATAAATATGTGTTTTTTCTTGAAAACTCACCTCAATGAATGGAGGCTTTCCAGTAGCCATTTCAATAACAGTACAGCCTAATGACCATATGTCAGCCTATAAACAGAATACATACAACTAGTTATACACAAAATGCCACATATGAAAGTATGACAGATTTTGGATGACAGTTCTACTAGTACAAATTTTTTAACACATTAAATTTTTTAATTGTATTCGTAAATTAGCCAGAAAAACAGCTTCTTTTTCACAAGAATTTTTTTTATCAAAAATGATCATCAAACAATTCACCAGAAATACCAATGATATACTCTGCAATATGGCTTGGCTGAGAATAGTGTTACTTACAGGTGGTCCATAGCCTCTGATACCTTTGTCGATTACTTCTGGGGCCATATACTGAAGTGTCCCTGTCAGCAAAAGAATTATAAAGGTGTGACAATCCCTAGTCAATGAGAAAATTAAAATATCTTGAAAATAAATATATTCTAACCTATATCATTTGAAACAATATCGAAAATATTTTCAGCTATTATTTGAACTGATAAATAATTGTTGAAAAAATCAATATTAAACAACAGACAATTTTATGATATTAGTGACATAGGCTAAATGTAACAGTGTAATAGAAAAGTAATAGAAAATTATCTAATAATTGACAATCTATTGTTATCGCAATTCTCGACTTGTAGTGGATAAACCTGATTTAAAGAGGGTGAAAAATTCAAGAAAATTGCCATGTATTAGTATACAACTTTCATGGTAATTTTCGTTTAAAAACCCTTAGCTGTAGGGAAATTTGGTCGATTTTCAGAGATGTAAAATGATGCCTTAATGCATCGCGGGGGCTTAAAGGGTTAAGACAAACTAACCTGCAAATGTTTCTGCATTCTGTGTGACTCCTGCCAGCCTTTTTGCTGTACCAAAATCCGACAGCTTCAAGGCCCCACTATATGTGTTCACCAGCACATTGTCTCCTTTTATATCACGATGTACTATTTTATTGTCATGCTGAAATTCAACGTTTATTTCTATTTGATTCATGTAAATTATGGGACTGCTAATTTCACCCAATAAGGCTACAATTTGACATTATTATGCAATCTCACATACAATATATTGTTTAATTTTAGTACACATGAAAAAATAATGATGTAGGTGATCTGAGAGCCTCACTTTGAAAGTATCACAATGTCACTTAAATTTCCTATAAGTAATTTGAAGTTATGGAGTGCGGTAGCAAAACACAAATTCAAGTGACTGAAAACTTAATTTTATAATTCGGACCTATAAAAAAAAAAATTCCCCTCAGCCGTAGGCTCTGTCCAACAACATCAAGAACTATAAATTAATGCACATGTGGCCTTATGTCAAGGCGTTATAAAGTTATCGCGCTTACAAGCCATTTTGGTTTCCGTGACCTGGTGACCCCGAAATAAAGTCAAGGTCACTAAATGTTGAACTTGACCTTCAGATTGGCGTCATGCACAGGAGGTAAAAAAATGAAGGCCCTAAGTCAAGGCATTATGAAGTTATCGCGCTTACAAGCCATTTTGGTTTCCATGACCTAGTGACCCCGAAATTAGGTCAAGGTCACTCCGGTGATCACTATACCCCACAGCCCTAATGGCTGAGGGGTAAAAAGAGCTCGCAAGCAAGGGCCTGAATTTGAATATGAAAAACTGGAGTGAAATACGGCTTGTGAAATCACACATTTGTAGATACAGTGATACTCATAACCATATAATACGTACAAGATACTTGATACCCCTGAGGATCTGTCGTGTGTAGTAAGCTATCGTCAGCTCATTGTCCTTCATCGGGCCCCATTTAGATCTCAATAACTGCGAGAGACTACCTGGAGGAGAAAATATTTCGATCTTTCAATTCTAAAATAAATTTGATGCATACGTAATCAAACTGATATATGCACATTATGTCATTCAAATATAAGATTTAAACTTGAAAACACAGTTTACTAATTTCTTTATGTATAATTATTATCAATACATATTGCACTTCTGAAAAACAATATTGTTATATTATCTGAGAATGGTTAGATTAACGCTATTTATATCACAGCACTTCTTCTAAATAACACAAGCGCAAAAAATAAAAGAAATAAACCTACCCCCAGGCACTTGTTCCATGAAGATTTTGATAAAACCATCCTCACTAAGAGATCCAAGGTACTTTACAATATTTTTGTGCGACAAACGAGAATGGAGAGCAATCTCCTCATGCAGTGGTTGCACCTCTCTTGAAAAGAACAAATTATCATCAATACATGCTTATTCTGATATATAGGAAGAATTTTTTTTATTCTCATTTCTATAAAGCTAAAATATTTATATCCTTCAAATAAAATATACTCACTGAATACATTTTTCAGGGACTTCCTTAACAGCTATTCGTATTTGTGTGTCCAGATCTCTGGCCGCATAAACGGCTCCAAATGTACCTTTACCAAGCAGTACTCGGGCACCCTTTTCATCATAATCATACTCGTACTAAAACAAAATATACATAATTCAGAGAATCCTCCTATTTAATACAGTTACATTTTCCATACATTTGGTAGAAAAAATAATTGCAAATGCTTAGGATGATTGCATAATGTTTTAAAAACAAATGGTTATTTCAACTGAAATCAATGCTGAATATATCTCAGTAAAGATCACACTTTGATAAAGAGGTACTTAGTATCATTCTCTTGGTAAAAAAATTGCTAACAAAAATTTAGAGATTCAGATGAGTGGAAAATAATTAATGGTGGACTACATGCTGTACCACATTCGAGTGATTTTTATCAACATGTTATTTAAAACACTAAAGCTAAAAATGCAAAATATTTTTCACTTACAGGGTTAATGAATGACCCAAACACTAATACAGGGGAGGGTACTAGTATAATAAAGGGGTTTAACTCTTACAGTGCGGGGATTTTAGTCGTCAGAATCTGACATCTGGCGACGTCAGCTTCTGACAACTAAAGTCAATCCCCGCACTGTAAGAGTAAAAATATTTCTAATGGCCGTAGACCCATATCAAAGGTATTCAAATGAATCGGAAAGAGCTGACTAAGGCAGTCATGATGATTTCAAATTAAAAAAAACCTTTGGTCTCCAAGGTTTCCATAAAATAATTCAGCGTTTTAAGGGTTAGGTATCTTTTTTATGAGGTTATTATACACACCCGATTAACAGTATGTTCTGCACGAGGTTCTAGATCCACAACTGGATCCTGTTGTTGACTTAACATATCCATTACCACGTCATAGAATCTATAACAAAATAAAAGATTGAAAAGAGATTGAACAAGTATATTTAAAGGGACCCCTTGGGATGAGACATTTTCAATTTTGTCAATTTTGAAAATTTAACTTATATGAAGCTATATAGCCTACTGATCTGAACTATAAATACAAAAAAGTCAAAAAACAATTTTAAAGCACCGCAAAAGAGTGAAATAGTTATATTTCCAGGTCGTATATTGCCATGTAAACAAAACAAGTCAGCAATATACAGCACTTCACACCACATATTCCCACGTCTTGGCCCAGGAGATCAAAGTAATCGCCGCTAATTGGTGTCTTATAGTCAGGACATGAGGTGATACACCCGCAACACTGATTGTCTGGCCAACGCTGGGCCGACGGCATCAACATGTGGCCCAGTGCTGTAGGAACATTCAATCGTCCTTCAGCATATGTTTAGGTATACAAAAAGTTTGTTTGGGTTTTAAGCGGTTTCATAGAAATATTAATAAGAAATATTTTTTTAAATCTAAAAACTCTGAAAAAAATAAAATCATGATCTGGGGGATACAATACTTCAATACAAAACTAAAAACGAAAATTGAAGTCATCCCAAGGGGTTGCTTTAATATATCTTAATGAACATGAAACCATTTTGGGAATATATTTAGTATAGATTCTCAGGGCTGAAATTAACCGGACGGCGGTCATTGGGGAGTGAATTTTGAAATTAGATGGTAGATGTCATCAGAGTTAGGCCAGGATGGCTAGTAGAAATTTTAAAGGGTGATTGTCATTTTTTCAACATATTTGCTTCGGTGCTATCTCAACATTAAATTTCGTTAGCTGCAGCACATCTACATGAGTAGACCTACAAATTAAATATAATCAATATTTCTATAAATAAATATTTTGTAAAGTAGGTTAATAAAAGTGTATTTTTCTGCGGGCATGTAGATTATTTGCTACCAGCTGAACTGGCTTCCGGAAAAAGCTACCTTCCAGCCCTGCATTCTAATAAAATATCTTGCCTTTTTGTACGCTAATATTATTCATGTATTTAACACATAATCACAAGAAAAAAAATGTTCTGTTCAACAAACCTTAGTTTATGACCTTCAGTCGCAAAAAATATGTGGAAATCATCTGAGTTTTCAAACACATAAAGAAACACTGCTCGTGCATCCCGCTTATAATGTGTCACACTTTTGATATCTTCCATCTGAAAAAAAGTGTCATAAAAAATCTTCATAGAATTTTGGTGGTAATATCAGAGGTAATATTTTGTTGGTAATATCAGAGGTAATATCAATTCTCATGAATTAAAATACTGTTGCACAATAAATACAGCTTGTGCCTAAACCTTACCTTAAACAACCACTCATGAATTTGTTTGCATCCAGGAAAAGGTGCAACATGCCAAATACGCATTGTCTAAAACAAATAGCATCTTCATCATAGTCAAAATGATCAAATTCAATTTTTGTAAAAAAGATTTAAAAAATTAACTTATGATTTAGGAAGTTCCTGTTAATAATATTTTAACTCTGAAATATATTTTTTTAAATTAACATTTAGAAAGTTCCTGTTAATAAGATTTTAACTCTAAAAAGAGTAAAATAAAAAAGTTCTCAAAAAAATAAAACTATTGTATCATTTGATCTTTTAGATGGAAAACAAAATTTGTGAATATTATTTGCTCTTAACCCTCAGACAACTGAGCTGTTCAATTTTAAGTTTCAGTCACTTGAAGTTGTATCTCGCTACAGCGACACACAACTTTAAGTGACCGAAAATGTGGGTGATTTGTGAAATTTTAGTCCTCACATATATCAGTGTTTCAAGATTGAAGGCATATTTTACTTTTACCATCTCATTATCAGGTATTATGCAGGTGCTGATAAAAACAAGGAATGTCTATTGTAGTCAATATCAGTGTTCTAAGGCTTAATTATTCGCTGTTAGCTACCTGCTCATCCTCTTCAGTATTCACTTGAACGTATGTCGGAACAATCATTTTGCTTGGTTCTTGAATTAAAGCCTGCAAAAATAACATATTTTTAAATATATGATCTGTTAGCTAGGCTGGTGTATAAATATTATAAAAGATCTCCATCTCCTGATTCTGGTACAAGGTTCCTGCAGGTCTACTCTTCCTAAAAATAATTACTTTTAATGACTTTCTCACAGTTTGACACTCAAAGACTTTTTACTGACAAAAATAAACAAATTAGTACTTCTGTATACCTATTTGTCGTATTTCAAATGCAAAGTAAGAGCTTGTCCTGGAAGCATACTGCCTGCACCGTAATAATGCTAGGTGACACTGACTTCAACACTAGCAGAAAACCAGTAGTTTTTGTTAGGATTGGCTGGCTGGCGAACCTACATCTAGTCCATATATAATGGCAGATTTTCTCATTTTAAATGACTTATAATGATTAACAATCAAATTTAATGACTTTTTAATGACTTCAAGTCCTATTTGTCAATTTAATGAACATTAATGACTTTTAATGACCCAATGGGAACCTTGTGGTAAGGTGATTATTACATTATAACACATGTTAATAATATAATATAATATAAACATTTTTTTCTTTAATTTAATCATTGATCACTAAGTTCTTTTAGGTCAAATTTTCACCCACGTTTTTTTTGTTTTTTTTAACAGTTAGTAGACATATTTCATATTCAAAAGATATATTTGAGGTGATAATAGAAAGACTGAACACAGTTCTAGGCGTACTTAGTGGTTAGAGAGTTAATTTAACCCTTACAGCGCGGGGATCGACCTTAGACGCCAGATTTAGACGCATTCTGGCGTCTAAAGTCGATCCTCGCAATGCAAGAGAAAAAAATAATTCTAATGATCGTAGGCCCATAACATCGGTATTCAAATGAATGGGAAAGAGCTGAATAAGACATTTAGATGATATCAAATTAAAATAAACCCTTTGGTCTCCAAGGTTTTCATAAAAAAATTCAGCGCGTCAAGTGTTAAAGTCTGTCACCAAACATCATTACTCACAAAGTGCAAAATCTAGTTTCAAATGAATGAAAACACTTACTACAAATTTATTAGGAAAAATATATGTACTTTTAAAACCTGAAGTTGGGAATGATTGAATCACAAAAATTATTAAATTAGCTAAAATATCAAATATTTAAATTTAGCTTAATTTCATAAATGTGTTTATATACGCACTGGGAATCGAACATCAAGACTTTCAGATTTAACTGCTTCTGTGAAGAAATCCATCCAGAAATCCAGCAGCTGTAATAAACAAAGTGGATCAAATAAATCTTTTAATCTATTTGACAACAGGGAAGTTGTACATACACAGCAAACAAGAAGTTCACTCGAGGTTGGTTCGATGTTGGGCCAGCATCGCAGACGGTGGGCCAACACTGAATTGACATTAGTTGTTTGCCTGGCAATGACTTAAACAGGCAATGTGCTAATTTGATTTATTTTGTCAATGAGAAAAAACAGTTCATAAAATGTATCAACATATGCACTCAATATATTTTACTGGTGAATTGAACGAGAACTATGTGCACATGGCTATTCTCACAGAAAACCTCTTCACTCACGTATATAAATGAGCACGAGGTAATAGAATGCAAAGTGTAAGTTATGTACACACTTTGTGCTTTAACAAGTGACTTTAAATAGTCCTAATGGAGTGTGATTAAAACCATTACAATGATTATAATTCTAATATACCAATAAATATCGAATCATCAAATATCCATGAATATGTGTGATCACTTTGAACAGTTCATAGAGCATGATATATGTGCTATACAAGCTTTTATTTATTTAAATTCTCACTCACATATATTTCATTTTGGGTACATCATATACATGCATTTCATATATATGATGTACATCATATCTTAATTGGTAATTAATATAGAAAGACATCATTAACATGGTAAGATTTTCAATAATATTTTAAATAGTCTGTTGCAGCTCAATAAAATTATATAATAGTACCTGCTTGTCCCGGGTTCTATCAGCTTCATCTTTCATAAAAGTATGAATCAGTTTTATATTCCCGAGGGTCGATTTCAGGTACCTGCATAAGTGATAAATACTTGCATTAGTATTAAATTAGTGTAATACAAATTTACTACATATTAGTAAATATACATAGAGAGAAAAGTATTTTCCAAATGATTTGCCATAGAAATATCACAAAATGATGAGTGTCATGTGATATATATAAATTTACCCAACAAGATTTTTTCAAACTAACCAAATAGGTGGCTCGAGTTTGAACATGCATTCTGCGGCTTGTACAGCTTTTCCATTGTCCTCTGCCAGCACACTGATTTCAAAGAAGGTAGCGACATCCCAGTAATCCTTGAGAGAAGTAAGACTACCCTTCCTCCCAATCAGATTGTTTAATGTCAAGCCTGAAACAAAGGTAACATTACATGAACGAATAAATTGGGTTTTAGGCCACCTTTGTGTACAAATAGGCTAAACTGAGCCAGGAGAACCTCCTGAAGATGACGAGATGAATTAGATAATACTGCCCTCCAGACACAGGATTCAAAATTTGAGCCTTGGTGGTCTCAGGCTAAGCATCCTACCTCACGGTCACGGAGGCTCCCCACAATATTGAATCATTACGAGTGAGCAGGGGAGAAACATTTATTTTCTTCAAAACTTTAACGCCAGAGTGGGGGACGAAACTGCGATCTCCGATGTTCCAAGCAGGCAGATTCAACAACTCCAACAGGGCCTTAGCCCACCGTTGAATGACACGTCACATGATTAGTAAGTGCCTAACGGTTCGCACATCTTACCAATGAAAACATTCAAGGACTTTTCAAGGACAGCAACAAAATTTTACAATACAAAAAAATTAAAACAGCAAAACCCACTTAACCCTGACAGTGCGGGGATCGACTTTAATCGACAGAATCTGTAAGAATAAACATATTTCTAATGGCCGTAGACCCACAACATAGGTATTCAAATGAATCAGAAAGAGTTAACTAAGACATTTATGATGATTTCAAATTGACAAAAACCTTTGGTCTGCATGGTTTTCAAAAAAAATATTCAGCACTTTAAGGGTTAATAGAAGTACATCATTATTTGATAGTGTCACAGGAAACCTGCCAACAGGCTGCTTTGCTGAGCCACTATAAAATAATACACAGATAATAAGATAATAATCACTGTGCTGTTTACACATATGGATCGTTTCTCAAAACTCAAGGACTTTTAACCCAGCGCTGAATTAATTTGTAAAATTTGTAAAAAAAACATCGCAACCAAAGGGGTTTTTTCCCCTTGAAATCTTCATGAATGTCTTAGTTAGCTCTTTCTGATTCATTAGAATACCTATGTTATGGGTCTACAGCCATTATAAATATTTTTACTCTTACAGCGCGGGGATCCACTTTAGTTGTCAGAATCTGACTAAAGTCGATCCCCACGCTGTAAGAGTACAGCCTGCATGTGGGGCTAGCTAAACCAAACAAGCAGGGCGATAAGACAAATATGTCAAATAGTCCGGAGAGTTTTATAAGGTCGCCGGCAAGATGATTTATTTTGTCAATGAGAAAAAACAGTTCATAAAATGTATCAACATATGCACTCAATATATTTTACTGGTGAATTGAACGAGAACTATGTGCACATGGCTATTCTCACAGAAAACCTCTTCACTCACGTATATAAATGAGCACGAGGTAATAGAATGCAAAGTGTAAGTTATGTACACACTTTGTGCTTTAACAAGTGACAAGTGACAAGGGGCTAGCTAAACCAAACAAGCAGGGCGATAAGACTTTAACGCCAGAGTGGCGGACGAAACTGCGATCTCCGATGTTCCAAGCAGGCAGATTCAACAACTCCACCAGGGCCTCAGCCCACCGTTGAATGACACGTCACATGATTAGTAAGTGCCTAACGGTTCGCACATCTTACCAATGAAAACATTCAAGGACTTTCAGGACAGCAACAAAATTTTACAATACAAAAAAATTAAAACAGCAAAACCCACTTAACCCTGACAGTGCGGGGATCGACTTTAATCGACAGAATCTGTAAGAATAAACATATTTCTAATGGCCGTAGACCCACAACATAGGTATTCAAATGAATCAGAAAGAGTTAACTAAGACATTTATGATGATTTCAAATTGACAAAAACCTTTGGTCTGCATGGTTTTTAAAAAAAATATTCAGCACTTTAAGGGTTAATAGAAGTACATCATTATTTGATAGTGTCACAGGAAACCTGCCCACAGGCTGCTTTGCTGAGCCACTATAAAATAATACACAGATAATAAGATAATAATCACTGTGCTGTTTACACATATGGATCGTTTCTCAAAACTCAAGGACTTTTAACCCAGCGCTGAATTAATTTGTAAAATTTGTAAAAAAAACATCGCAACCAAAGGGGTTTTTTCCCCTTGAAATCTTCATGAATGTCTTAGTTAGCTCTTTCTGATTCATTAGAATACCTATGTTATGGGTCTACAGCCATTATAAATATTTTTACTCTTACAGCGCGGGGATCCACTTTAGTTGTCAGAATCTGACTAAAGTCGATCCCCACGCTGTAAGAGTACAGCCTGCATGTGGGGCTAGCTAAACCAAACAAGCAGGGCGATAAGACAAATATGTCAAATAGTCCGGAGAGTTTTATAAGGTCGCCGGCAAGATGATTTATTTTGTCAATGAGAAAAAACAGTTCATAAAATGTATCAACATATGCACTCAATATATTTTACTGGTGAATTGAACGAGAACTATGTGCACATGGCTATTCTCACAGAAAACCTCTTCACTCACGTATATAAATGAGCACGAGGTAATAGAATGCAAAGTGTAAGTTATGTACACACTTTGTGCTTTAACAAGTGACAAGTGACAAGGGGCTAGCTAAACCAAACAAGCAGGGCGATAAGACTTTAACGCCAGAGTGGCGGACGAAACTGCGATCTCCGATGTTCCAAGCAGGCAGATTCAACAACTCCACCAGGGCCTCAGCCCACCGTTGAATGACACGTCACATGATTAGTAAGTGCCTAACGGTTCGCACATCTTACCAATGAAAACATTCAAGGACTTTCAGGACAGCAACAAAATTTTACAATACAAAAAAATTAAAACAGCAAAACCCACTTAACCCTGACAGTGCGGGGATCGACTTTAATCGACAGAATCTGTAAGAATAAACATATTTCTAATGGCCGTAGACCCACAACATAGGTATTCAAATGAATCAGAAAGAGTTAACTAAGACATTTATGATGATTTCAAATTGACAAAAACCTTTGGTCTGCATGGTTTTTAAAAAAAATATTCAGCACTTTAAGGGTTAATAGAAGTACATCATTATTTGATAGTGTCACAGGAAACCTGCCCACAGGCTGCTTTGCTGAGCCACTATAAAATAATACACAGATAATAAGATAATAATCACTGTGCTGTTTACACATATGGATCGTTTCTCAAAACTCAAGGACTTTTAACCCAGCGCTGAATTAATTTGTAAAATTTGTAAAAAAAACATCGCAACCAAAGGGGTTTTTTCCCCTTGAAATCTTCATGAATGTCTTAGTTAGCTCTTTCTGATTCATTAGAATACCTATGTTATGGGTCTACAGCCATTATAAATATTTTTACTCTTACAGCGCGGGGATCCACTTTAGTTGTCAGAATCTGACTAAAGTCGATCCCCACGCTGTAAGAGTACAGCCTGCATGTAGGGCTAGCTAAACCAAACAAGCAGGGCGATAAGACAAATATGTCAAATAGTCCGGATAGTTTTATAAGGTCGCCGGCAAGATGACTTGCGGTGTATTAACACTCGTCCTGCTTAAATTTTGTTCACCAAGGGCGAGCGGGCGAGCGTTAAATTCCACCCCTGTGATTACAAATTGAAACAAAAACTTTGGTTTCTTGCTTTATAAAAAAATACTTCAGCGTTTTAAGGGTAAAATAGACATATCCCAAATTCAATTATTTGATGAACTCAGCATCCGTCACAAAAAAATTGATTATTATCAGTGGCAAGGACTTAGCCAGAGACCCGTCAAGCCGTCTTTTGGACGGCCTATTTTCAGCCTGGACGTAGAAAAATATCGCCAGATCCCATCACATTGCATTGTGGGAGGACCTCAGACCCCGTCCTGGCCGAACAAGAAGTAAATTTGGACTACCTTTTATCATTTCCTGGCTAAGTCCATGATCAGTGACATTGTATTTGGATTGAAACTAGCTTGAAACTGTATATAAACAGAAACCTCTACAAGGGTTGACCTACAATTCTAAAAGTCCACTGATACAATGGTTTATTTTCATATCCAGCAAATTACTATGATTATTTTATCACATAGTAATTAGTATTTTTGAGGTAGTTATAATTGGAGATTGTGTAAACAATTTTCATTTTGGCATGAACATGAAAGTTCAAAATTTAATATCAACATCAGCTATATTTATTAATATAGCACCCACCGATTCTTTGAAGTATATGTGATGTTGAAAACCTTTGACCAGATATGACCAGAAGTGTAGCTAGGTTGATTCCTGCATATTCATTGGGTTGGACATCAAAACCTTTTTGGTACCTGTATAGAAGAAAAGTATATCAGCTTAGTATATGGAGCAAACAAATTAACCATGATTAAGAAGACCACCAGATCAATACAGGCTCAATAATACATTTCTGGGAAAAATAATTTCAACTACTTCTTTTTCAAATGGCCAACAATTTGATTTATCAATAAGCCATGACCTATTCAAATGTCATTCCAGAGCCAACCATGTAAGGTTCTACACCATATTTCGAAAGACTAAAAAAGTGCTTCTCGATCCAGTAGAAATATATACAATATTTTGCAGTTCAGTATTTTGAAGTAAATTCAGTTGTAAACCTACAATAATATCTTTACAGATAAATCGTATCAGGGGTTACAGGGGCTAGATATTGCATTAAGGCAATAGCATATTCAGAAGGCTTACCATTCAATAGCCTTATGTAGAGCATCCTGGTCTTGGTAATTGGACTCGCAGAACTTGTCTTTATATATTCTCCCACATAAACATAGCAGGTCTGGCACTTCAGTGTCTGACATGTCTATAGCCTGTAGAAGATAGAATTATGTAACCTTAACCATTGTGCTGCTGATACCATATCATCCCGTTGGATATAAAAGGGTGTATCTGCCACTTTTTAAGTGGCGGATACACCCTTTCATATCCAAGGGAACAGTATATATATATCTGCTTCAAGGCTGTTTTACATCAATAGAAATAGCTTTGGTAGATGCTCAGTTAATCCAATAATTCAATGTATGAGATTTCTATTATTTTTAAAAATATATATATTTTCGTCATTTGAAGCTTGAAATTGTGGTAGCAATTCCGGTTTCCAATGATTGAAAAATAAAAACAAACAATTCAGCAGCAGAAGGGTTAAAATACAGTATTAAATATGTCAATTTTCAAACCTCTTCACGCTATGGTAAAAAATTCACTCAAAATATAAACAACATAACAACATTAAAATACCTTTTGTATCACTGTCAAAGCTTTGTTTCTATCACCGGGTTTGTCTCGCCTGCAATAAGAAACTATACTCAAACCTTCACAAAATCAAAACTGCAATCCTCAATTGTGTACCATTCTTTGGTCTGAATTCTGAACTTAACCATATGAGTGACATATATTAATGTTATGCTATCAGGATAAAACAGTTAGAACTTGGATGTGAAATATGTGGTGATTAAACAACAATAATTGCAAATGTTTGCTTTAAAATTTCACAAATACGAGTAATTTTAATCAACTAAAAATAGGGTTGCAGAGCAGGACTATTTCAGATAGGCAAAAACTGTATGTAATTTAACTCTCTTAGCCTATACAAAATTATCACCAAACACAAAGAGTATTTCGGCAGCACATGGCATCATTTGAATAAAAATATATCAGTAAAAAATGGTATAATTTCCCATAATGAAGATGTTTTTGGCTCAAATGCGAGATATTAAGCCTTACACTGCTGCATAAAATTTGCAGCATGTGTGGTTTAAAGCGCAAACAAAAAGACACCACAAAACAAAATTTCAAAAAAAAAAAAAAAAAATTAGAAATAACTGGGCAAATAGAGTCGCCCACAGCAGGCTGCGCTTGTTTTATTTTGGGCGACTATAGCAGTGTAAGGGTTAGCTATACTCGGGTATTTATCAAATTAAACAAATATGATTAATTGAAGTTGTGGGTCATGATAGCGAGACTCAACTTCAAGTGGGTAAAAATTTAAAAAGGTAACTTAGCGGCTAAAGGGTTAACTCAATACAAGACATGAAACAACTTTTCAAAATATATGCTATTTCAGCCTATTTGCAAAGAGACCATCATGTAAAAAATAATAGGATTGTTAATAATTACATGTTTACCTGTTTAGAGCAAAAGCATATAAATTCTGTATAGCTGGGTTTTTTGCAACATTGGAACTTTGTACAGATTCACATCCTTCCACAAGTGTTACCATGGCGTCATATAACTACAACATAATAGCCTCAAAAGTTATTCAAAACCACAAAGAAAAATTAAAAATGTTTAATTACTCAAGTGCTATGAAACATAAACATGATAAAGGGTTGTGATCATTATGTATAATAAATTTGAGAAATGAATATTTTAATGAGCTTGCCATCTTGTAGGCTTTAATATCCACTCCAATATGCAATACAATAATAATCTAATTGTATATGCTATTTTCAGAATTCTTCAACAGAACTTGAAAAAAATGTTTCTTAATCGATGGCAATGTGTATACATGTACATGATATTCTAGCATATAAAAAAAATTATTTTAAAATCCATTATTGATAAATTGTGTCCTATAATGTTTAATTTATTAATTAAAATTGCTGAAAATTGCTATGCCATAAAATTTCTTAAAATAAAAAAAAAAAAAATTATAATAACTCACCTGAACATCACGATATGCAATAAGCATATTTAAGATAATATCTGCAGAGAGTAATTGTGGATCATCCATCCTATTCCTCATAGTTGCCAATTTCTAAAATCATTAAAAAAAATAGCTGAATTCCTTTCCAAACTTCAAAGTTACAATATAAATAAGGTGCACATGGGCTTATGTACTTGGCAGCAGCAATACAAATCACTACTCATATGAAACATGGTGAAACAACAAGAAAACAATTTCAGCAAGACGGAAATTTGTCCAGTTTAAAGATATGTAGCATTCTTAAGAAAAAAATCAACATTCCTCGAGAAATATAGACAATAAGCCAAATTTGTACTGACATAAATAAGTTGATTTTTAAACTATCAGCTTGGCCTGAGAGACAAGTCAAAGTGCCAAAAATGAGCAGGCAAAGTCACTGTACTCCAGACTTACCCCTTTCAGCTCGGGGACCACCTTTAGACGTCAGAATCTTATGTCTAAAGACAGTCTTATTATAAATAATAAATGGCCATAGACCCATAACATAGGTATTCAAATGAAGCAGAAAGAGCTAACTCAATCATTTATGATGATTTAAAATTAAAAATAACACTTTGGTCTGGGAAAAATTCTGGATGCACATACCTCTGCTAAAACTGAGCCTGTATACTGTTCCCTCGCTTTCCGTAGATCTTGTAGAAATTTCTCTTTAACATGTGTTCTGTTAGCAAAAGACCAAGTATCAATGTGAATATGAAATGGCAATTTACCAAATCACATTTCAGTTTATTCCCAATATATAATCAATATAATGTATTAATGTATTCATATATATTAACATTTATTAAGTAAATAGTGTATTCCATTTTATTACCTTATCCGGCTTTACTTTTTTTGAAGTCGAAAAAAGCCATTTTAGGTCGAAAAAAGCTATTTTTAGGTCATACAGTATCGTTAAAAATCTGAAAAATCCTAAAATCAAGGAATTTCCGGGAAACTGGCATCTCTGTATATTATGCTTGACATAACAAAAAATCACCACCAATTAGAAAAAGACATTACCCAAAATAAGTTTCATTTTTACTCAACCCTTAAACCGCTGGATTAAATATTTTACATTTTCATCTACTTGAAGTTGTGACTCGTTGTAACGCGATCTATAACACTTTGGTGGGTGAAAATTACTCATATTTGTTTAATTTATGACCAAACATTTGCGAATCTCGCTGTTTAAACATACATTTAGTTCCCAATAACAGTGATTTCAACGGCTAAAACAGATTATAGTGACTACAGTCGTGCTTAGTAACGACAAAGACCATGTACAACAAAACAGTCAACTCTCCCCAAAACGTAAAATCGCTCTCAGTGCTGTCCCCCGGTATTGGGAGTTGGAACTAATGCTTTTGCCATCTATCAAGTATGATTTTACCATATTACGACGAGTAATTATGACATTGATTCTATTAAAAACAATACATACTTTACATCATAAAAATCAGAAAGATAAGTATTACAGGGGGTTTACTTCTATTTTTTATCCAATAATTTGTTGGTTAGTTATCAATACTTTTTAATTGTTTTCTTCCCTTTGGTACCTCAGGGGTTGATGGGCCCGTATAAACAAGTATGCATATTCATTGTTTACAAGCATTAAGTGACGCCCAGCTAACACGAGGCGTTGACTCAATTATAGTGTAATGCTGGTCAAAGGTTTGTAATGCTGGCCCAGCATTACCCCATCATTGGTTCATCTTCTCGTATTTGCCGACAGGTGACGATGTGTGCAAGGGTAGATACGGGCAAAGAAAACCAAGATAAGGGAAAGAAAAACATAATATTACTATATATTATAGTCTAATGACACAGATCATTTGTCATGTTTATCATTCAGAATATACCTGAACAGAAATATTTTGTTGATATAAAGCATGTTACTGTTACTGCTAATTCACCTGATCTGAGCGATTCTGTCACAGAATTAGCTTATTCAATGCTGAAATCATTCACGCTACAAACGTGTATTACCAAAGAGGATGAGAATATTCTTGTATATATATATCAGTGGATATCTTTGTCGCAAAATGTCGTGATTTGCATGTGATCAATGTAAAGTAATTTTGATGCCAATAATAAATTGCATACCTTTGTGTCTAGGAAGTAATATTTGAATATTCAAGGTGTGGGGCTTTTGTTCCACGTCAAAACTTAATCCAATAATTGGTTCAAATAAACAAATTTTCGGAAATATACCTGAACACATTCTACATAGGAGTCACAACAGAGATCAAATTATTACGTTCATCAAATACACTAAATCACGTGCAAGTTGTGAATGTTTCACGTTAATATTACATATTTATGTCCCGATTCGGCTACACCATGTACTGCGGGAAAACAATGAACACCTTATTACCAGTAACGGCAGGAGAAATTATTTTTTTTAGATAAATTCAACTATAAATAAATTTTGTCATAAAAATGAACGTGTCTTGTTTTCAAGATATCAATATACTGCTAACGCTCCAGTCCTCAGTGACATTGATGACAGTGGTCCGAGAGAGAAGGCTTACATATTATAATTTTATAATAGTGCTTTTGTGTTCGCAATATATTTTTTTAAATAATAAAAGTTTGAATCAAAAGACACATCTGCCAAGTTATGGTTGCTACTAATGTTTTGCCCTGATCTTCTTAGTGGTCGCTATGCTTGACGACATATCGTCACTCCCCTCCCGTTCTGTGCCCACATATTTGTGTACTTTCTGTACACAGCTCTTCTGTTATTTAAATGAAGACAGTTAATCTCTAAAATTGTATGATAATATAACATGACTTTTTTGCTATATTAGCAGTTAATAAATATTGCAGAAATATTGTCATAACTGTCAAACCTAGAAAAACATTATTTTTTATTTGTAGGCTAAAGTGGTGAAATTATCACTTGTTTTATATGATGATACACTTGCTAAAGCGTAGTTCCAACTCCCGTTAAAAGGGGACAGCACTGCACAATGTATTACACGCATTTGTATGGTGAAATCCTTAAGTCGATCATCTTGTTATACATGGTCTTTGGTCGCGAGTTAACATCTTGCCGAGAGTATAATATTAGAACATACCTGCAGCTGATCTCCACATCTTTGAGGATACGTTTTAGTTTATGGTGAAGAGTTACAGGTTTATCTGTGGCACGCATACTTTCAGAGAGACCAAGACTGCTGTGTAAATCCACCAGTACATTGCCCCGCTCTTCATCCAGTGTGTAGGGTAGAAAGTTAGTCTCACCACATGATAGCTGCAATAATTTCAAAGCAAACTTAAAGCTGTGAGTAAATCATTCTACAGACAGCTGACTTGCACCTCCACCAGGGCACACACATGTTGATATGCTATCAGGGCTAGACACCAACTGACTTAACCTTCTTGCCAAAAGGCAAGAAATTTTTTGGGGTACTTGCCCCCCCCAATTTTATCACTAGCCTGACTTGCCACTGACATGCGTTGTCTGTTGTGACAGTCGTTGAAATTTAAAAATGCTGCACAGGGGCCGCGCTGACTAAAGCGCCAATGGCGACCAAAAGTTTTTTTTGGCGATCAATATTTCTGGCTGGCGAAAAAATTTGGCCAGTGAAATATCGCGGCAATGTTTGAGTGACACACATCTGATCTATAAGCCGCGCACCGTTTAAACAACACATGCACAGTGTCGGCTATAGCTGAACACTGTCACTGAGGGAGGCCAATGCAGGCGACATTGAGCAGCAGTGAAACAGAACTCGGCCAACGTTACACTCTACTTGTTATAGGAAGTGTCAGTGAACAGGTTTTGATCAGAAATGTTGACCTAAAGTTGGTTTAATGTTGGGCCGGCATCGTAGACACTGGAGCAACATTAAACCAGCATCAGCTCAATATCCCATGTATGCGGGAAGTAGACTTGCTATCACGTGACGGCACAGTGGTGGTCTAGAGCGTGATGGGTAACTTGGATTCATCACTCACCATGTACATGTACAATTAAATTTTTATCAAGTATTTTTTTCTTTTACATTATTGGATTACAGACAATGTAAGTTTACTACTTTATTAGACCTACTAGAATAAAAAAATCAACTTGTAAAAAGGTTGTCGGAAGGTACCTCACTCATGGGTAGCCCTGCCTATTCCCCCACCCCTCGTGCACAATGCCTTGAGCTATTTATAGACCACCTTTGCACTTGTCGGTAGTGCGCTACCCAGCTGACACGAGACGTTGACCCAATGCTGAGCTAATGTTGGCCCAGCATCGTGGATGGTGGTCCAGCATTGGGTCAATGTGTGTTTACTGGGTACAGTCTGTTTCACCAGATCCAGGGAGTAGCCTTTTTTCAATTTGTTTAAAAAAATTAAACTATTCTTTTCTGCAATCATTTTTACATCTCCCCCCAAAATTCCCGATAATTTGGTGGAATTTTGTTGTGAATAGCTGTGAATCACGTGTCTTTCATATTATATAATTCCCAGCAAACATGAGACATTGAGCAATTGTTGGTTCAATGTTGGTCCACCGTCTACAATGCTGGTTCAACATTGAATCAAAAATGGCTCGATGTCTCATGTTTGCTGGGAAGCCAGCTATGAACGCCCTGATTTAGGACGGAGGCTTGTTTCACTAAGAAAGAAGTTAGGATGATAAAAGAGCCTGAAATAGTTTGTTCGCATATGCATTACTCCAGATAAGGGATTAAAGCTGCATAACTGTTTTGTCTATTTCGATCGAAATAACCTAAAATGTTTAACACAATCATTCATATATTTTTAAAGGCTTTATAAATGGACAAAATCGATGTATATGTAGCTGGATTAGATCACGACGTGATAGACCATCAAGTTATATGGTGTGGTAAATCGGTCCGTCTGTGTACAATATGTACCTAATACTATTAGTGGTTAATTGTGGGCCAATATAATGTTCCATTAGACCAACATCAAACCCCTTGATAACAAACACGAGACGTTGAGCCGCATTGGTCTAACGCTGAGCCAGAGCCGTAGACGATGGCCTCAAATTAGTTTGACATCGGACCAATGCCTCGTGTTGGCTGCGATGCCAAGCTCACACAAACCACCAGTTGGTGTCCTAAGACTAGGTCAGCACGTATGATAGCTCAGCAGGCACGAGTCACCGACCCATTGATGGCTCAATGTTGGTCCAGCTTCTATGACGCTGGTACAACATTGACTCATCAATGGTTGAATGCGTCTTGTTTGCTGTGTAACTCAGCTACCGGTATTGTAAAGGCTGCTTTTTTTACAATTATTTTATTTGACCGCATTTCGCTATTTATATAACTGTATGTGATGACTAACGATGAAATAAAACAGTCTGATATTTTCGAATAGCATAGTCACTATAGATCGTGTTTCTCTTGTCATTCAAAATTCACTTTGAATTTACTCATAGCATTGCCACTATAAATGCCCGTGAGGTATCAAATAAAAGACAGCGCAAAAAAAGATGATTTACATGATCACTTAATTTGGTGTAATTCGGACTGCAATTTCCCACGGTCTGGGGAGAGCGTCTTAATTGCGGGCCAAAGGCTCAGATGCTGGCCCACACTTAAAAGCACCATACCAAAACAGGATCCTCTTTTTCAATTGAGTGACATTTACTATACCGGTACCGAAATTAAACATGACATTATATGCAGATATCACTCATATCACACAAAGTAATAACTTCTAGATATGTCTAACTGACATGAGACACTTTGTAATGTGAAATGTATCTATGATCACTTAAAAAATAAGAATAATTTTAAAAGTCTTCCACTCTTTTTTTAATGATGGCCGTTATCTGCCACTTGGTACTTATAATGTCCTGGTTATACAGACAATGTGTCTTACTCCGCTGTGATCAGGTCTTTGCTTTGGTGGGGCAACAAAATCAAAAAACAACAAACCTAAATCCTTAATAACTCAGTCACCGGAGCAGTAAAATAAAACACCATTCTCCATGGATTGATCTTTTGATTAAAATAAACAAAGCAGTTATGCAGCTTTAACAATAAAGTTAAAAATGTGGTTTAAACTGTCGTTTTGTCTGTTTCTTTTTTTGGCTATTGACCTCTAAATTTGGCTCTAAGTTTTTCCATCTGGCTCAAAATTTGACTACAACTTTTTTGAGGTCAGATCGGCCCCTGCTGCAAATTGAAGCTATTGCCCAGGGGGGCCACCGTCTGCAATTTTTTACTCGCCCTAGGGAAAATTTGTTCAATATCGCATAGCAACACAATTTTGTTCATTTGCTAATCAAATTTGTAATTGATTAGCAAAATATTTAAATACATCAATGATAAGGATGTCTAGCAAATTAGTCTAGACCTACAAAGTCGAAAAGAAAATTGCTAGTTATTAATTTTCAAACAAATTTTTCCCTGTACCACCTAAAATTGGTTGCCCCGGGCAATTGGGCAACCATTAGTGTCGAGCCCTGGTTATTTTCATTTTGAAAGATAATACATATTCTTTCTTCAAGTCTATATGGGTTGTTTGGCATGACAGTCACAGGGGTGTTGAGGGGTTTATGTTTTAACCATGCACAGACTCTATACATTTCAAGCGAGCAAGTACTTCACTTACAATTGGAGCAGAAACAAAAAAACACACAAAATACTTTTTAAAATATTCTTGTTCTTATTGTGTGAACAATTCTATAATCAAACAGACAAAAAGATTAAAAACAAAGGTACAGCTAGACATACTTTTACAGAGAGAGTGAATTCCGGATCGATGTCATTTAGCAGGATGACAGTCTCAGGCATACCCATACTCTCCCGCACCCCAATGTGGTAGAAAAGAGCAGACTGCTGTCCATGAACGGACATGTCCACAATGGCAACCTGGGCATTGTAGAAACAGTCCAGAGTATCAGTTTCTCCAAAATCCAGCCTTTCAAAATCTATGTGCGTAAGGTGTGCTTTTTGACTAGAAAAGAAAAAAAGAATTGTACATTACATGTAATACTGTTCAACGCTTTAAATAATTACCTTTTACGTGTTACCCTTGTATGCATATTTCATTTTTGTAGCATTATTTAAATTCATATGGTATCTCAAGCATCAGGAACTCTCTTTCCACGCTTAATACACCTTAAGAAGAACCGAGTGCTATATCCTGGGAGTTTCCAGGAGATTATTATGAATCAGATTAGCCCACATTTCTTTTGTTAAGAAGTATCCACAGAAAATAAAATACCAGTCATTTTTTCATTATAAAGAGGACTCCGGTCAAAATTTACCTCTTGGCCTGTGTTAGTACACCCATTGATTATTAAGATTTGACTGAGGTAATTAAATTGTACGATACAGTTACATACTGTTACATACGGTAAGGACTATCAGACAGGGCTAACGGCCAGTAATTATCTGAAGCTACCGGCCCATTGGGCTAAGTACCTGAGAGAAGTGTATCGTTCCCCCAATTATCACTAGTGTAATCAACGGGAAGGAATAAGATCAGCTCAACCAGGTTTAATCAATTGTCCAAACACCACTAGGTGTTTGGACAATAAACTCTTTTTTAATATTAAATGTAGTCGTAAAAATGTAGTTATATTGTTACGACTACATTTAATATTACCCTTGAAGCACTCACTTCAACTCATCTTCATCCACTACAAGTCGAGAATTGCGAGAACAATTCACGGCTTGTAGTGGATGAAGATGACAATGATAAATTCAGGCTTGAAAGGGTCAAAGAAAGTATATACCCACATTAAAAGACACATATAATTATATCATTGTTATTGTTATTTTTACCTTTCACAGGCTTTAGTAACCTCACTGAAAGCCTGTTTACGCTCATCCAGGCCACGAGCTGCATCTTTCACCTGAAGGCTGATCACACACACCACCTGCGGAGTACACAGGTCTGCCATCATCCTAAATAAGACAAACAGACGACATAATGAAAAAATCAGAGAATACAAGTAAAACTAGAAAATGACAGCACTATTGTCTATGACACAATTATCTAGAGCGCATGCTTCTCGTCGATTTCTTAGTCAATTATCAACAGTCAATTTTCATGTAATTTTGTACAGGACATTTCCAAGTCATGTCCTCAAAGTTAGACCATTTAACATGTAGTAAATTGAAAATATGACGTCCCTCTATAAACCCATCAAACTAATTCTGGAATTTTATTGCATGTCAAATGGTCTAACTTTTGACATATTTAATATAATTTTGCATTAATTTCACTTATGTTAGGACATGACTTGGAAATGTCCTGTGCAAAATTTTAAGGTATAAATCGATTCAGAATTGACAGAGAAATCAACGAAAAGCATGCGCTCCAGATACCTGGTTCCCACACTTAGGGAAATACAAAATTCCAGGATTTTTCAAGGACCTTTCAAGGACTTCTCGATAATTTTCAAGGACCTTTTTTTGTGAAAAACGGCAACTTTGGAGTTTTTATTACTCATCAAATTTCACACCACGTGTATCAGTGAAATTACAATATTGTAGAAAATATAAATGTAGGCCTACGTTGTTTATCAATATTTGTCTTTTGACTTTATACACACTACATTCCCAAACTAAATCGTTATTTAAGTGTAGCTTTTTCTTTCATTTAACCCTCGCTTTGGTTAAATCCGATATTTCGGATGGGCTGATTCTTGGCCAAATCCGATATTTCGGATGGCCTAACATACTTTAGTATGACCCCTTTTAAGTTCCAGTATTTTGGAAGTCTATGGCTCAAACACATTGTTACAACAATAAAATGCATAATAAAAGACATCTGACCTGAATTTTGATTTCATTTACCCCAAAATAAAGAATTTATAAGTAATTTGAAACAAAACGTGGCCATGCCAGATTCTAAACATGCTAAACTGAATTTTTTTCAGCTGGCCTTGAAATGCTCACGTAATTTTCAAATAATAATGTCGATCTAGACTAAAATAATACCCAAAGTTTGTGAATAGCTAAATTATAATATTATAATTAAAATATTGTTTCAAATATTCTATATTTGCGATATTGTTTATAAGAATAATAGTTTAATCTGATTTACTTGTATTATCGTCCATTCCGGGAGTCATGAAACCTGGTCAATCTTGAAGTCCTATCATTTGCAATTACATTTTCACAATATAAAGTGAAGTTATTCTATAGATATTTCTTTTTTAAACACACTTTGAGATGTTACTTCAATTTTTTTGTTATTTATAGCTAGTGAGTGTGAGCCAGAACCCAACTATTGGGCCTAAATCTGTAGGGCCTAGTAGCAGCATCTAGCCTAGATATGTAGCAGTAGGGCCTAAACCTACCTAGTCTCAGTCTATGTAGCTCCATATTGGTTTCCTGTTTATTTGTTTATGTCCCATGTCTGATTAACATACATTAAGATGAATGTACATTAATGTGTATTGTTAAATATTAGTTTATTTACATAATGTTGTTTTGTTTTTGGTATAGGCCTATGTTGGCCTGGATATTGCCCTCATTGTGAATTCGTACTTGTGGTGGCCATTTTTGTTGTGTGGCCGTCACTTTGCATTTTTGAGTGAACATCTTGAACATTGGTTTCTTGAAAGCAATACTACTTGATAATTAACATTTGTGGGACATAATTTATTAGTTTTGGCATAGATTTATGGCATAGGCTATATATTTATGTTTATATTTTGTGTGAATGTTCACATCAATTGGTAATCTTGCATAAGATGTTCCAGGAAATTGGATTATTTGGCACCAGCAGCCATTTCAACTTCTAATTTTTCAATAACTTAAGATACTTTTTTATATTTACTTGAGATATAACGTACTGTAAAATAATTCACCAAAGAACAATTCATATTGTCTGGTTTCATATAAACCTGTAAAATATATGCAGAAAAGCAGATATTAGGTAGCTTTGGGAAGCAAAATATTCCAAAATTATGGCCGTCTCTGTTGTCTGCTGGCCATTTAGCATTTTTGGACGACCATCTTGATTTTTGTGACCTTGAGATAACCTTGCCGTGACCTTGGGATCAGAGATATAGAGAGTATCTATGCTTTGGATAACACCCATAGGAAGCCCAGCTCAGAATCATATAACAATGACTTTGTGTTCTTGGGTTGGGCATCAATTATTAGGTGTAATGAAAGTGCTGACGATTGGTCAAAAACTGATTATCTGCCTGTTTGTTTCATTTCGTCAGACAGGGGTACCATAAGGGTGATTTGATGGGGTATTATCCCTTCCACCCCCGTAATTTTCTGTGATGTGTTTGATGTATATCTGAACTGTAGGCTACATGTGTTGTGTATTTGTGTGTGTAGGCCTACCTGTGTTGTGTAGCTGTGTTGAGATTTATGTGGTTTTCAACCATCTTACACATGCCAAGTGAATGTAATTGAGAGAAGAAAGTTATTTTTAACCATTTTGAGCTGTTTTGACCTTGATGTGACCTTCAGACGACCTTGTCATGACCTCAGAATAACACCCATATGAAGCCCAACCCCAAAGCATGTCGCCATATGTAGCCCTGCTTGGGTTGTGCTTCAGAATCTCCATGGAATATCTGGCGAAAAGTCGCAGCACGACATTCTACCTGTTTTTTTGTAGATTTGTACGCTACCAGACAGAGCTGACGTAAGGGTGATTTGATAGGGGTAATACCCCTCCAGCCCCTATAAAACAACCCCTGTAATCTGTGTTGAGTAGTTCAATGTTGGGCTCTAAGTGGGTTTAACCACCATAGACATCTGAAATAAATAGAATTGGAGGGAAAACAACAAAAAAAGCTATTTTACCGAATATGATCTAATTTGACCTTGCTGTGACCTTGAGATGACCTTTTCATGACCTTGGGTGGCACCTCTCTGAAGCCTGACCCCCAAATCATTTCACCATGTGTACTTGGGTTGGGCCTAATCGCTCTGAAAGCCTATCATATCACAATGACTTTGTGGACTTGTGTTGGGATTCAATAGGGGTAGGCCTACTGGAAAGGCTGACGATTGGTCAAAATTTGATAATCTGCCTTATTTGTTTTATTTTCGCTATGGGTAGACAGGGTACCATATGGGTTATCTGATGGGGTGGGGTATTACCCCTTCAACCCATGTAGTATTCTGGGATGTGTTTGATGTACCTCTGTGTTGGTGTCTATAGGTGGTTTTCAACCATCTTAGACATCCCAAGTGAATATAACCGGGAGAAAAACAAAAAAACAGCTATTTTTCAACGACTTTGAGCTGCTTTGACCTTGCTTTGACCTCTAGATGACCTTACAAACACCCCTATGACACCCAATTCCAAAGCATGTTGTCATGTGTAGATTTGCTTGGGTTGGGCTCCATCTACTCTAATGGTAGGCACATATTTGACGATTGGTTGAAAAAGAACAATCTGCCTGTTTTTTTGCATGTTTTGTCAATTTCTATCACATCAGACAGGGCTGACATAAGGGTTATTTGATGGGGTTAATACCCTTCCAACCCCTATAAAACCCCTGTAATGTCTTGAAATGTGTTTGGCGTATCTCTGTGTTGGGTTCTAGGTGGGTTTGTACCATCATAGACATCTTAAGTGGACACAATTGGAGGAAAAACAACAAAAATAAGTTATTTTCATCCATTTTCAGCTGATTTGACCTCGCTGTGACCTTGAGATGACCTTGCCATGACCTTTGGGTAGCACTCATGTGAAGCCCGACACCAGACCATGTCACTATGTGTACTGGGGTTAGGCTTCATCAGGTGTTATAGAAGTGCTGGCCATTGTTCCAAATATGTTTTTTTTCTATTTTTTAAACAAAATCCCTTGCCAGTGACACAATGTATAATAGAATAACTCATACCAGAGCGAGGGTTAATCACTAGCTGTTGCCGCTGCGCGACATTTTTCAAGTTCAACAGCAAAACATCACAGGTTGATCAAAATCAAGGTCTTTTCCCGGTTTATTTGTTTTCCACAAAAATCAAGGACTTTTCAAGGCCTGGAATTTTATTTTTCAAATTCAAGGACTTTCCCCGTTTTCAAGGACCCGTGGGAACCATGCAGATAATTGTGTCATAGACTATAAAGAAGAGTTGGAGCCAGTCAACAGGACCACTGTTCTAAGGGATGCTTTGAAAGATGTCACCTGTCGGATAACATTTATGGATCTCAATCATTGGAAAAATATCAACAACGGCAAGGAAAGTGCAATCTTAATCACTGAAACATTCTTGTCTGGGAAAAATTCTGATGTCCAGTAAGCTTGCAACTTTACCGGACCGGTCAGGCTGTCAGTCAGATAAAAATTAAATCCTAAGTTTACTGGCTGTTGATAATACACAACAAAATTTGTACAAAAATATAATTGACAAAATTTTCAGCGATGCTGAGGGAAGATGAGAAAATGATCACAGAAAAATGTTATTCTCAAATTTAAAACAGCGAACAAACAAATTTAAAAAAGGCTACTCCCAGGATGAAAAAGCCTGTAGGCTTAACCTATATAGTTCTACTGATAATATAGACCTAGACATTAGTTTATAAATATCACTGTTATGGCTTATGCATGTTCTGTATGAAAGTCTATTACGACAATAAGATTAATAAGAAAACCAATATTTTTTCATTTTAATTATAAATTTGTAATGACTAATGGAGACTACCTGGATATGTATTGAAGGCATTTTTTTTTTATTATTGTAGGCCTATATATTATAGACTACATAATGCAGATCATGCTAATTAGGCCTAGTCTAGTATTACACAGCATAATAGATTATACATAAATTTGTCTGGTTTTAAACACATGACATAGGCCCTATAATGTTAGGTCTATGTTTTCATGTGATGTATAAAAAATGCAGATTGGCCGAGAAATCTGACAAAATCATTCACTACGGTTAATTAATGTGAATCCGACTAACGTTACAACTACAAGCATAAGATTATTTTATAAGACTAATTCGTATCATGATTAGACAGTTAGGACGGCCTAACCTTCTCTTATTTTCATTGACAAAAGCCAAAATATTAACGGTTAGCAAATAATATTTAACGTTGATTCCTTTAAATTTAATTTTAGAATTTAGGATTAGTGTTTCTATGTCATTTTGAGTATTATGAGAAAAGGTCAAGATGATCTGAATCTAAAGATGTGTGTGATGGACCCTTTAGCCTAGCCGAAGGGGGGGGGGGTAGGGATGAAGCCTAACGTTAGACTGCCTCCCCAAGGCTTGCCCATGTTGTCTCTTGAATTGAGTGGAGAGTTGACGTTGTTCACTTGTTCAGTTGTTGACCGAATTCTCAGAATTCGAGACGAGACCAAACGTCAGAAACGGAGGCTCACTGGGCTGCAAAACATCGAATTTTGCAGTGGTTATTTAACATGCATATTCTAAACAACTGCTAGACACTTACAAGAATGTGTTGAATCACATGTCACGCAAAACGTTTCAGAAAATACAGCGAAAACAACTTTTAATAAACTCATCGTCCTTCTCATGTCAATCCGAATAATAGGGTATCACTGATAAAAATGTAATAGCTCCTGCCCCTTCAAATTGGTATCAGTGCACAGCAACAGCGTAGCGTGATAAATAGGGGGCTCAGTAACGTTATAAACTAACTTGTCAACGCACCTGTAGTAATAATATTCCCAACAGACACAAAACGTTGAATCAATATTGGTTAACGACGTTGGACTTACGTTAAATCAACATTAATTCAATGCTTTGTGTCTGGTGGTTTATTATAGGCATATATGCATAGGGAACTTTATCTTAAATTATTATTAAATTATTATAGATAGTCTAACGTAGGCCTACTTGTAGGCCTAAGCATTGAATTTTATTGATTAAAATATAATCCATTCTTTATATAAAAAAATAGGCTTACCACCTAATTTATATAAAAAAAGCATGTGTTTCAGCCTAGGCCTAACAGTTACTATCAATAATCTTTCAATATCTAAAAAAAATTGCTCTAAACTGTAAATCAGCTTTCTAAAACAAAGAAATCGATAAAAAATCACCCCACAAAATTGGATAATTAGGCCTATTTTATAGGCAGCTATAGGCCTATTAAATTATTTGTTGTAACTAACGTTATTGTAGGCCTATAATAATAAGGCTATAAATAATAGGGCTTAATGATCATATCAAGTTGTAGAATAGTCCTAATAGTGTGGTGGCACCACAGCAAACATGCGACGTTGGCCCAACGTTGGTTTACTGTTGAGCCAACGTCATAGCCGATTGGCCAACAGTAAACCAACGTTGGGCCAACGCCGCATGTTTGCTGGGTGGTGGTGTAGTCTCAACGTGGCTGAATAAGAACTAGAGACTGAAAGTTTCCGCCACAGATTGCACCCAATCAAAAACATTTAGGGCCTATTTGGACGGTCATATGAATATCAAGTAGGCCTAAGACTTGGTATCGATAAATCAGGTCGAAAATAAGTTTATCAGATCAGTATTCAGCTCCATGGTCACATGTTCATCTAATTTTCTGCAATGTCATTAAAAAGTTATGGACATTTTTAGACCTTGGGGCCGAGATCGCTCTCAGTCACCGCCTTTCTGAAAAACGTTCATTTTCCCCGGTTAAACGAATACAGCAATCCACGGCCCACACCTTTACTGTGTGGGCTCATCCACAGCTGGTGGTGGTGATAGTGCATAGTGGTGATGATGTTGGTGGTTGTGGTGGTGGTGGTGGTGGTGGTGGTGGTGCTGGTGGCGGTGGCGGTGTGGTGGTGGTGGTGGTGGGGTAAGTGGTGGTGATTGTGGTTGTGGTGGTGGTAGCGGTGGTATCGGTGATTGTGGTGGTGGTGTCGGTGGTGGTGATGGTGGTCGTGATGGTGGTGGTGATGGTGATGGTGGTGATGGTGGTGATTGTGGTGGTGGTGGTGGTGGTGGTGGTGGGGTAAGTTGTGGTGATTGTGGTTGTGGTGGTGATGGTGGTAGTGGTGGTGTCGGTGGTGGTGATTGTGGTGGTGGTGATGGTGATCGTGATGGTGGTAGTGGTGATTGTGTTGTTGGTGGTGGTGGTGGTAGTGGTGGTGTCGGTGGTGGTGATTGTGGTGGTGGTGGTGGTGATCGTGATTGTGGTAGTGTAGATTGTGGTGGGGGTGGTGGTGGTGATTGTGGTTGTGTAAGTGGTGGTGGTGTCAGTGGTGGTGATTGTGGTTGTGGTGGTGGTGGGGTATGTGGTGGTGATTGTGGTGGTGGTGGTGGTGGGGTATGTGGTGGTGATTGTGGTTGTGGTGGTGGTGGTGGTAGTGGTGGTGTCGGTGGTGTTGATTGTGGTGGTGGTGATGGTGATCGTGATGGTGGTAGTGGTGATTGTGGTGATGGTGGTGGTGGTGATTGTGGTTGTGTTGGTGGTGTCGGTGGTGGTGATTGTGGTTGTGGTGGTGGTGGGGTATGTGGTAGTGATTGTGGTGGTGGTGGTGGTGGGGTATGTGGTGGTGATTGTGGTTGTGGTGGTGGTGGTGGCAGTGGTGGTGTCGGTGGTGTTGATTGTGGTGGTGGTGATGGTTATCGTGATGGTGGTAGTGGTAATTGTGGTGGTGGTGGTGGTGGTGGGGGTGGTGGGGTAAGTAGTGGTAATTGTGGTTGTGTTGGTGGTGTCGGTGGTGGTGATTGTGGTGGTAGTAGTTATTGTGGTGGTGGTGGTTGTGGAGGTGATGGTGGTGATGGTTTTTTTTTTGGTGATGGTGGTGTTGGTTTTAGTGGTTTGGTGCTGGTGATTTGTGTTGGTGGTGGTGGTGGTGATTGTGTTGGTGGTTGTGGTGGTGGTGTTGGTTGTGGTTGTGGTGGTGGTTGTGGTGGTGGTTGTGGTGGTGGTTGTGGTGGTGGTGGGCGTGGTGGTGATGGTGATTGTGGTGGTTATGTCGGTGGTGGTGATTGTGGTACGTGGTGGTGGTGGTGGTGGTTGTGGTGGTTGTTGTGGTGTCAGTGGTGGTTGTAGTGTTGGTTGCAGTGGTGGTGGTGAAGGTGATGGTGATGGTGGTGGTTGTGGGGGTTGTTGTGGTGTCAGTGGTGGTTGTAGTGTTGGTTGCAGTGGTGGTGGTGAAAGTGATGGTGGTGGTGGTGGTGGTGATGGCGGCGGCGGCGGCGGCGGCAGCGGCGGTGATGATGTTGTTGTCAAATTGGTAAAATTAAATAATACAGCTCAGCTTTAACCCTTTACCCCCCAAATTATCAATCTGAATTTTCACCCACTTGAAGTTGTGTCTCGCTGACGCGATCCACAACTTCAAATGAGTGAAAATTATTCATATTTGACAAAACTGGAGGTCAACTGTTTTCAAATATTGCTGATTGATGTCACATTTTATCTTAAACATGTTAAAAAGGTGGTACTTAATGTGCTAATAAAAAATGAAAACCCGAATATTTGCAGCACCGGCGGTTAAAGGTTAATAATCTAAACATGACAAGTGGATATATTTAGGCTCTATTACAGTCACTTTCCTTGAGGATGGTGAATGTAGCCTACTCACGGAGTTTATCAGGCTGCGCTCGAGTGGGGGGGGGGGGGGGTATATTATCAGGCAGCGCTATATATCCAGATAGCAGTAAGTAAAATTTCTTTTTTACGTCATTTTTCGGCCAGTATGGCCATTTAAATGACAATTCAGACTAAAATAATAATATGATATCTTGAACAGTAAAAGTGATAAAGTAAAAAGTCAGAACTGATAATAGTATGTCCGCACTAAGGCATTGAGATAAAAACGATTGATGATAGCATTATAGCCTAGTGCCTATATGGCACCTATACGTAGCGAGTTTTGTAGATACATTCTAAGAACCTGACACAGCGCCAGCGCCGATACACAATATAAATCAACACAAAAACATGACAAAAATAATTATAATTGAAAGTCACAAAACAGTGTCTTTGTCAAAACAAATATATAATGAGAGAAAGAAATCATGCTTAATATATTTTATATAAATATATATAATATAATATAAAATATAATATAATATAGTCCCGTATACTAATAGAACGTTAGACACACATCCACATACCGATTCAGATAATATTGAACATCACAAATCAATGACTATGCTCTGTATTTACCGCCAAACCGATTTTATATAGATTGAAAAGTAATGCAAAATATTCTAGACCCATATGTAATTACGTGAGAAAACACAATATTAATAAAACGTTTGGGTGTGCTTGGCCTTCTATGACCGACGTCATGTTGACATGCACTTCCGCGCCATCTGACTGAGCAACATCTACACAACCAGTGGAAATTGAAAAGAAGGGCTAATAAATTGTAGCAACCATGCCACTCCTTACATAGCGATGTAAAACCAACATTTTACAGTTAGGTTGAAGCGACACAATCAGGCTAAAATCATCAAAAAATCACTAGTTTTATTTTGGCTTCTTAATATGACCATAAACTTTGCTGCAAACATGTCCATAGACTAAAACTGCAAAAGTATTTTATTTTTTGGTTGCGCATTTACTAGTTATTTTGGACATGCGTGTCCAAAATAAGAAATCGGAAATTTCACCTTTATATCGCGCTTAACTGGTAAATGCGCAACACAAATAAAAAGCGAAAATAAAAATACAGATTTTAAAATTATTTTAGCCTGATTGTGTCGTTTTAATTTGCCCAGCTAAAATTTGTATATGTAAGCAAATACTAAAATGCAAGAGGCTTTAGAATCTAAGATGTGAAATGTAATGTGATGAAAACGTGCAGGCCTACTAGTAATTAAACTCCAGTTACAAACATGAAGTGTCAATTTAATCTGAGGAATTGATTATTTATGCTAATGTTACCTGTTATAGGATGTGAAAATTACAATTGTAATACGATAGTAATAAAAAAATACAGATTTATGATATGTGATATTCTAGAAACACAAGACATTCAACCAGTGTGTCCTGATGCTCGGCCCAAGTCTCAGGCGGTAGCCCAACATAAACCTTTTAACCCTTAAAACCTGAATTATTTTCGTTTAGACCATGGAGATTAAAGGGCCTTTTTCAATTTGAAATCATCATAAATGTCTCTTAAGCTCTTTCCTGATCATTTGAATACTTATGTTATGGATCTACGACCATTATAAGTATTTTAATTCTTTCAGTGCAGGGACCGTCTTTATACATCAGAATCTGATGTCTGCCAGGAAGGTGTAAACCTCCCTGGGTCTACAGATGTCAGATTCTAACGTAGGCCTACAAAGACGGTCCCCGCGCTGAAAGGGTTAACCGCCGAGTTGGTTAATTTGGATTTTCACTACTTGACGCGATTCACAACTTCCAGCGAGTGAAAATTATTCAGATTTGACAAAATAGAGGTCAGCGATGTTGAAATCTTGTTGATTGATATCTGATATCTTTAGCATTTTCAAAAGCTGGTACATAATATACTAAAATAAAAAAATGAAAAAAAATATATATAATCGTGAGCGGCCGTTAAATGACCAATCCAACAGCTGTTCAGCGTCTCGTGCTTGCAGGGATTGCCCAGAGACCACCATTGACCATACCACTCAATTCACCGTTACAATGCTGAAATACATTTATATAAACCAAGGGTTTTTTTTTCATTTTAAAACCATCATCAATGTCTTAGTTAGCTCTTTATGCTTTATTTGAATACCTATGTTATCAGGTTATGGGTCTACGGAAATTTTAAATTTTAAAATTATATCAATGAGGGGATCGACTTTAGATGACAGAATCTGACGTCTACAGACGTCAGATTCTGACGTCTAAAAACTTATTAGTCTAAAGACTAATACGCCTAAGAAATGTAATCTATTTTTCTATTACACCATACATCATGTTTCAATCATAGAATATTAGGTGTACGTCTTTAAATAGAAGCGTATAATTAAAAACTGTAGATTTACAAAACTGTAGATTTACAATTTAAAATTCACGAAACCTATGCAGATTTACTCACATTTTGATCCCTTCTCTCTTATGTCCGTAGTGACCATACATTTCTGTGGCGACAGTTCTTGTGGTTTGCAAGGAAATGTTATGCCAGTATTGCAGGTAGTTTAATTGCTCACCACTGAAAACTTCATTCAGCATTCCAAATAAGCTAAGTCCTGTTATTTTTAGACCTATTAGAGGAATCAATGTCCCAATTTCTCAGCCTAAATTGCCCGTACATAGTGTATATCACTATTTACATACATCGTGCTCGGTTTAAGTGTATGCTGTTGCGGTTATATTAGTCCTATCTTTAAATAGGCTTAAATATCCTTTACCAACACTCTTCACTTTCGTCGTACAACTTAGTCGTAGAGCTATTACAGCTAGAACAGCCAAAAACGAAGTATTCAACAGAAAATTAAATTAATACTAATGACTATGAATGTCACACTGGGTAATGCTCTATCACTATTAACAAGAATTCAGGAGAACGAGTTATTAATACCTCAATGGGCAATTACTTAGCACGAACAATTTTGTTGACAGTTTTGACTTTTGGCAGACTCAAGCACTCTTCTCTAATTAAAGCATAATTAGAGTTGGCAACTTTCTGTCTATATCTTGGTATAGCTTTCATATCCACGTTTATATACTGTATAATTAGCAAAGCAAAAATTAGCCCTGGTACATTAAATGGATATGACTTCGTTATTATACGTAACAGATGATGATCGATCTGCTTTTATCATTAAAGGAATTAGTCCACTACCTATTTTTAGTAATTGTTTTCAAAAAAAAAAAACTTGCTTGGGTCATCAATAACCGTTGGTTCATTTTTTTGTTTTATTGTTAAGATATAGTTAAAATAAAGTATTTTAATCGTAAAATGCAAAATTTAATGTTATATATGTTATATATACTTCTATAATTATATTCAATAACTGTATATATACTTTAACTTTTTGCGTTCCAATCATGAGTATTATGATCGTTTTTGATGTTTTTTATGAGCCCTTTAAAAGAGGAATACCGAAATATAATGGATTTGTTGATATGAATGTACGAATTCATTGTTTTTATTTATTCAATTAAATTTGTTTGATATACATTTTTTATTTCATAAAGAGGATCTGATATAGCATGAATAGGGTCTTTGTATAGGCCTACGTGTTTTTCAACACGCCTAATTTCTGGTACTATAATTTATAGTGGGTAATAATAGAGTACATTGTAGTGGCTATTAACCCTTAGAACGCTGAAAGATTTTTGTATAAACCATGGAGACCAGATTTTTTTCAATTTGAAATTATCATAAATGTCTTAGTTAGCTTTTCCCGCTACATTTGAATACCTATGTAGCGGGTCTGCGGCCACTATAACTATGTTAATTCTTTTGGTGCGGGGACCGTCTTAGAGGTCAGAATTTAACGTCTATGCTATGGACGTCAGATTCTGACGTCTAAATACGGTCCCGCGCTGAAATGGATCAGAAGTGGTCCATTTAATTTTCACAAAAAAATGTAGGCTTTTAAGACCTAACGAGTCTCCATAAATCCAACGTACATACTTTGATGACCGATTTCAGACGTCTGACTTCCGAATACAATGCTGATACATGGGCCTAGACAGAAAGATAGATATTACAATAGCCCTAATACAATAGCACGATAGGAACTTCCGATTTCATACTTGCAAGTTATTATAGTGTCAGATAGTATACACAAATTGTATACATGTTTCTAATGTATGAAGTATAAGCGTTTGTATGTGGCTTCTTAACCTTTTCACTACCATACATGACGGAAATTTCCGTCGTCATTCGTCAATGAACGTAACCATAAAATGACACAAATTTTCGTCAAATATATACTACATTTATGTATTTTTTGAAGCTGGAAATTGCGTTAGCAATTCCAGCTTCAAATGACGAAAAATAGAACTCCTACACCAGTATATCTGGATCCTGGCATGCACTCCGGCCTGGAAGTCAAAGGGTTAAATGCATCTCATACTAGAAGCATCACTAATTATTTACAACTGGAGTCGGTAGATGTAAGTCAGAAGTTAGACGTCAGGAACTCAAAAGTTGAAGTCGGCTACAGGGCATTCGTACACTACTCAGCAAATACGAGACACTGGCCCGATGTTGGGCTGACGCTGGTCCATCGTCTACGAAGCTGGCCCAACATCAGCCCAACATTTGGCCAACGTACACTATGGCTTCTACTGTCCGTGATGCATGTCAACCTACGTGTGCTGTATATCAACCTACGTGTTTGCCATTACAGGACATTATAATGCTCTGCAAAGACAAAATGCGTTATCTGCTTACTTATAAAGTAAGTAGATACTGCCTTTTGCCTCTGCACGGCATTATTGTGTTTGTAAAAGTCAGGGGTTAAAGGTCAGTGGTTACTGTGTACGTGTAGTAGGCATCAGATGAAAATGTCGTCATTTTTCGTTATAACCCTTTGCGTTACTCATTAGCCCCTACAACGCTGACATTTTCTTTTGCATAAACCAAACCAAATTGTTTCTTCAATTTGATTTCATCACAAATGTCTTAGCTAGCTCTTCCCGCTTCCTTTGAATACCCATGTGATGGGTCCACGACCAATATAATTTTTTTTAATTCTTTCGGTGCGATCGAGGACTGGCTTTAGACGTCAGAATTTTACGTCTATTGGCGCGTCTAAAGACGGTCGTAGCACTGAAAGGGTTGGGTGACAATTATTTTATTATTTATCATTCATCACGTGTAAGCGCACACTCTTTTCCTTTTAAAATATTTATTTTTAATGAGGAAAAAAACTATACGATACATGTAATATTTACGATGCATCATGTAATTTATGAATACAACCAGTATGTGGCAATTCACTAACATTTGCCCGTTTAATGCCTAAATTTAAATAGAAACACCATAAACGTTCTTTACAATTACAGTCAAAAACTTATATCTGCATAGACAAGTGTTACGTACTTTGTAATTTACCACTCCAGAACATAATAGTATAAATTATGATAGAAAATGAAAAATGAGAGAAATATAGGATAAAACAGTTCAGCAGACTCAACTTGGTGGGCAAAATAGTCTGGGTTATCACATAAAACTGAGAAAATCGTCAGATGAAAATAAATGCTCAGTATTGTAAAATTATCCACCAGTATTGAAGATGGTTGGGGATAAAGGTTGATCGCAGCACTTGATTTTACATAAAGGTCTGACGGTTGTTTTTAAGTCAATGTCATCAGCCAAAGTCTACATCAAATGTAGAGATTCATCAGAGGAACACGCCATTTGCTGACAGGATTGGCTCAGTATTGACATGTCTGGTTTTGACGACCTTAAGGTTTGTGGATATTTAAATTAGGAGGGAGTGATCGGAATTTATGGGGGTAATTGTCTTTATCGTCAGGAGAAAGCCTTTTTTACGAAGGTGCTACGCTGAAGGAGTTGTGGTTCTATCATATTACGATGGAGTGATTGATATTTTCTTATACGATAGCGTAATTCTGGATTTTATGATGTTTATGTATATGAAGATGAATGAGTAATTAGGATGTTGTTATACGTAATATGAGAGAAAGGTTGGTTTTAATTTTATGAATCTAGAGGGTGGTCCACTAATGACGAACATTCTCCCTTGAACTATGCGTCGTGCTTTTGGAAGTGTTTCTAGGGCAGGTATGGTGGTGATGTTAATGGTTTTGTTTTATCTCTGATGGTCGGTGTTCCTCGTATTATCTTGGATTTATGATGGTACCTACCTTGTGTCGTACAGACTGCTTAAAACGTAGCTTTTTTAATAGAAAAGTTCCTATTTCCTAAATTATCATTTAAGTATATCAATATATATGATTTATGTTGTAGTATATCCCCGGATTTGGTGGTGAAGTCACCTCGGAGGATCCAAGGTGTCCCGGCTCTCTACCAGAAGGCCAGGTAAGATGAAGATTAAGACGTCTTCTATAAGAATTTATTTAAAAAAACTTTATTTTATCGGACACCACATGTACAATGTATACCTATGCTAGTAATACATTAAAGGAGTAGTTCACTGTGTACGAACAGCAGGGACAATTCTGTACCCAGAAAGCTCCACGCTGATTACAGAGATAGATCAAGCTGGGGTACAACTGAAACCAGAAACATACATAGAGTGGTCCATAACTTTTAATGTTAGAATTCTGAATTCTATCTTTTAAAGCATTACTAGCATTACTACTGAATTTCGGGACACGCAGTGACAGAAGGTTCTTATGCCGACTTCACAATGAGCGGATTTTGTTAAACCATAATCACTCGTAAAAAAATTTAATATTGTGGGGAGCCTCCGTGATCGAGAGGTAGGGTGCTCGGCCTGGGCACGAATTTAGAATCCTGTGTCTGGAGGGTAGTGTCATCTCACCATCCTATCAAGAGGTTCTTCTGGCCCAGCTTATCCTATATGCACAAATGTGGCCTAATTCATTCAAGCGTCATATCGGGAAATTAGCGTCGGAAAAATGATGCATTGATTACATGCCACAAAATTATATCGAACAAATTATTTTCTATAGGACAGAATCCGCTCAGAGGCCGGTATTAGCAGGTGATTAGTAAAATTACTAAATACTGTTTAAACTTTTGAAGCGCAGAAATATTTTTTATGTAAACTAAAAGCCCCAAATTTTTAATTTTCGTTACTCGCACTGGAAGGGTTAATAATGATAGTCGGTACAAAAAACTGTGAACATGAAAAAAACAAGTGTATAGTATTGAGTGGTTCAGCCCGTCACATGACGAGATCTGCCAATCAATCCTCCGTGGTATCATATCGTGATTTCGGACCAATTGTATAGTATTCCACCCCAGATCAACGAAAGAGTGGCTCAGCCTGTCACATGACGAGATCTGCCAATCAAACCCGCCACCCAGTTGTTATTGAAATAAAGGAGTGGAATACCAGACTTGGACCAACTTTGTTTTGTGATATTTGATTAATTATTGAATCAATAAATTATATAGCCTGTGGTGAAAATGGAATACTGTAGATCTGGTGATTTTCGCGTGTTTAGATTCTCGCGAATTTGTGGTTTTGGGACTTTTCACGAAGTCTAGAATTACCGAAATATCGATACCGATGATAGGTAGCGCTAATAAAATTATTTTTTGCGAGATTCTTAAATTCGCGAATTAGTCCTCCTCGCGAAATTAATACCTCGCGAATATTACCAGATCTACAGTATACGTTTTCTACTATCAAAATATATCTAACACCACAGATATACATTCTATATCTACGCTAACACCAATATTTTTTCACCCTGCATCCAAGTTAATAAGTAACACTAACTGATTCCATGTAGGCCTAATCACTGTATATATTTTTTTTTCAGAATAATCCACAGAAATGTCCTTATGGGCTTTACGCAGAGCAGCTGTCAGGGACAGCATTCACCGCTCCTAGAAACTCAAACAAGAGAAGGTGTGTTTGCCTCTTATGTTACTTAATAAATTCAAATCAGTATTCACTGTATGGGTGATTCCTATTCTGCCGCCCAAAGACAAACAGAAGTAACTGCTTATTTTTCAAGTGAATAGTTACTGCTGTTTTGTCTTTGGTTAGGTTGTTTTAGGTCGTATATATAGAAAGTAG
>OZ024907.1:14172208-14308627 GCA_964017125.1 Flabesymbios commensalis
ATTTTAAACTGTGTAATATTATGTTAAGATATATTTATTTGAACATATATCTACAATCTGGAAAACGAGATTAAAAATGGCTTGTTTTATTTCATGACCCCCAATACGAGATAGTAAACCGATTTCTTTCTTCTTATATTCTTTTTCTAATGTTATACCATCAATATTTAAAGTATGTTTAATTTAGATTATTCTGTACTTCTTTTCTAAAACTTCAAATGGGCTAACCTCTTTGATTCATTTATTCCCTAATAACACACACTTATAGGTCATATTTAGTACCGAATGTGTGTTTGATTTAGTAATTATACACACACCAGTAAGCCTAAACATGTTCGTGGCGATGATGTTGTTCTGTAAATGTTATTCATTATGATATTTCATCTGAAATCACATTGATTTAATGTTCCTTTTTGAATGTTTTACTCGTCGTACAACGTATTCATTTGGTATAAACTCGATAGTCAAAACGAAACTATATTAGCCCCACAAACGCGAGGGCCAGACTGTATTTATTTAGATCTCTTCGCAACAAACACGGGACGTTCACGCAATGCCGGCTCAATGTTGGGCCACCGTCTACGACGTTGGCCCAACATTGAACCAACCTTGCCTGAAAGCCTCGTGTTTGCTGGGAAATGACATACTGCATGGAGAACAGTGCATGACTACTTTCACTTTAAATATACTATCCCCCTGACTACAGTGTTTCCGTTACAAGTGTGAACGAATACTTCTGACGTCTACAGGACGACATTATCCAGCACACCCAGATATTAACACACTGGGCACACGACGTTGGTGCGACGTTGAATCAACGTCGCACCAACGGGCGAATAAAATACACTGTGTACAATGTGAGGCTAATAATACACTGGAGACACGACGTCACAATAACGTTGTGTGCCCAGTGGGCGAATAAAATACACTGTGTAGAATGTGATGCTGTGTGCAGAAATCTGGGAATGTTGTTGTTTTTTTTAATTGGAAATTATTATCTTGGTTAATGTGGGAACAAATAATCTTTTCATTCATGTGTAAGAAAAAAATAGATTGTTGGCAACCAGCAGGTCGTTCAAAATCTGTCGGAAACTGCCAAAGAAGGACAAAAAAGTTCCTCGCTCTGCTCGGTCAAATGTGTCAAAGCTCAACTCTAACACATGAGCTTTTCTCAAACTTTTTGTGGGACAAGAGTTTATGGGATTAAACATGTCCTGGAAAAAAAGTTTGCTTGTGACATCTTAGGACAAAAATTGTTTGTTTTTGATCGGGAGAAAAAAAAAAAAAAAAATTGTTGGGAGGAAAACAAAAGTTTGGTTAGGAAGAAAAACCATAATACCCCCTGGTATTAAATGGTCCGCCCCTTACCTCTTTCCGCTTCATTTGAATACCTATGTAAAAGGGTCCAAGGCTATTGTAAATGGTTGATTCCTTTAATGCAGGGGGCCGTCTTCAGACGTCAGAATCTGACGTCTGAAGACGCACTGAAAGGCTTAATAGCGACAACAATCGTTGTTTTGAACTTAAAATATAATTTGCAATTTTAGTTGCCCTCGGGAATAATTGTCGCACAGTAATATAACGGCTATTGTTCGAAAATAAGAGTTTTTTTCCACTGGCTGTGAGCGTACTTCCGAATTAGAGGATAATACCAAATAGAGGAAACAGTACACATAGACCACACATCTAACAGGCGCAGTAGTTTTGTGCCTTGATGTTCTGACATTTGCCTTGACAACATGAAACAAATAAAATGTGTTGTTTTTCCTGTTATATGGTCCCGTATGATTGTAGTGTCTGGGCGCAGGCCAGGGTAAACTATGTAGGAACACTGTGAATCATACATCAATAGGAAAAATACATTTACACTGGTAAATACGAGACGTTGAAACAATGTTGGTTAGATGTTGGGCCGGCGTTGCAGACTGTGGGCCAACATCTAACCAACATATCGTGGTTGCCCGGTCCATGTGCTGCTGCATGCGGCGTGTTTTATATTTAGCTGTTATCCCCAATGTTAGTTGGATGGATACAACACTCGCCCCAGTCAGATAAATGGATAGACATACATTTGACGAATTCAAATATGAGTTTTACAATGCATTCATAATAATATCTGGTCTGTATACTTTTTTTAAAGTCACCCCAATAAAGAAACAACACACACACGCGACGCTGGCCAACATTAAACCAACATTGGTTAAATGTCTAATCTTTGCTGGGATGAATGTCCACCACAGTTTTTTTTCTGATTGTGTCTAACTATAAAATAAACACATGAAAGGAATGAAATATGCAGACAGTTACACATAAATCTTCAAACATTCTTCTCACATAGATATTACTCAACATACTGAATTCCTTACATAAATACTTAACACGGTGTATTATTTACAAATATATTACACATCATACTGTATTACTGACATGGATATGGCTCAATACTACTAGGGATGTGACAAAAAAAAATTAATCGAACTTTAGGCCACCTTTGTGCACATATAGGCTAAACTGGGCCAGGAGAACCTCCTCAGGATGGTGAGATGATTGAGATGACACTGTCCTCCAGACAGGATTCGAAATTCGAGCCCTTGCGGTCTGAGGCCGAGCACGCTACCTCTCAGTCACGGAGGCTCCCCACAATACTGACTTTCACACGTAGATGGGGAACAAACATTTTTTTGTTTCTTCAAACCGCCGAGACCGGGAACCGAACCCCGAACTCTGGCGTGAAAGGCAGCGGTGCTAACCACTACCCCAGGGCCCTCGCCCACTAGGGATGTGACGAAATGGTTAGAGCGTGGCGCTTTGCCAATGAGGCTGCCTGTTTTGCAGTTTCGAACCCCGCTTGGTGCAGGATTTGCAGCGAAATATCATGTTCCCCCCTTTCAATTTTGAGACATTGTTTCGATTCCGTGTCCTTCGGCAAGGCACTTTACCCTTTTATGCTTCACTTGACTCATGTATAAATGAGTATCTGGACAAAGATGGCAATATGTACGATAAGTTCAATGAGCCGGAATTGCTGCAGAACTATAGGCCTATGCTCCCCGTGGAGTTGAAATGGCACACAAACGAACAGGTCCAGTGACCAGGTGGTAAAATGTAAAGTCGGCCGATATGTCTTGAGACTTGATATCAGACTTTAAAACGCATAGCTTTATCGATACATGTCGAGATATGCGATGACAAGAATTCGCAGCTAGTCGTGGATGGAGATTTCAATGGCAAATTTTAGTCCGTAATAACCGACTCTGTATACGATACAGAGTCTGTAATCACTGTCATTAGTAAAGCTGGGACCCTAAAAATCCGGTGCGCGGACGATCGATTACGCAATGAATGAATGCGTCATTGCTTGATCAATGATTTCTATTTTACTTTATAATGACAGATTCAAATGTCATTGGAATAATTTCGTAAACACAGTCTTTATAGGAAAATGTAGCATTTGAATAGGGTTACCTTCACATTTTTCATGACATTCTTGATCTCAGCGTACACTGACTACCAGCATACAGAAACACAGCATTTGCTATGCTGTCCATCTCTGACGCTAACCCATGTGGTGGCGTCAAACTAGGATTAGTACATTAACCCTTTACCCGCCGGTGCTGCATATATTCGGGTTTTCATTTTTTCAAGTGGGTGAAGATTCAGATTGAATAATTTGGCGGTTAAAGGGTTAACCCTTATCCTGCTAACGTATTTTTGAATTTTTTCAACCACTTGAGGCTGTGTCTCGCTACGGCGATCCACAACCTCAAGTGATTGAAAATTACTCATATTTGTTTAATTTGAGATCAAATATTAACAAATATTGATGTGTAAACAGTCCGTTCATTACCAATAACAGTGATTTAATCGGCAAATAAAATAAGTTAAAAACGACAATAGTCGTGATCAGCAGGATAAGGGTTAACCCTCACAGCGCTGGAATATTTGTGTATAAGCCATGGAAATAAAAAGGTTATATTCCGCCACTTCAAGTGAGTAAAAATTCAGATTGAATAATTTGGCGGTTAAAGGGTTAAAGGCTGTAGCATCAGGATTCGCTGCGTCGGTTTACGGGGCCACCATTCAATATCCAGGGGGGGGGGGGAGGCTGGAGTTGTGTCGCGGACAAATTATTTATTTCAACCGGGCTTGGCGGCGTGCTGAAAATTTCACATTTTATTACATGTTTGTATAGAACAGTTCGTGAATTAAAATATTTCTTTCACGCAAAGTCCGCCCGAAATTATTGATTTCAAAAAAATTCCAGCCCCCCCTGAAAATCGAATGGTGGCCCCCTTAGTAATTTTAAAGGCTGTAGCATCAGGATTCGCTGCGTCGGTTTGGTCAAACGTTATTCCCACGTGAGAATACCCTGGAACAAAACCTGGTGAGACATGATAGACGTATGCTGGACAAGAGACTCTATTCCATGTTGTTTTAATGTTGGACCAGCGTCTGCGACGTTGGCCCAACATTAAAACAACATAGGTCAAACGTTTTGTGGCCGCTGGCACTCTCCACACTTCGAGTTCATAAACCCGTCACACGACGGTGCAGCCAAGACTTGAACATTTTGAGGGCGGGGACCCTGGTGCAGTGGTTAAAGCTGCCTGCATGGAAAATCGGAGATTGCGGTTTAAACCCGCTCTGTCATTCAAATAAACAAAATGTTTCTTCTTACTCGTGAACATTAAATATTGTGGGGAGTCTCCGTGACAGAGAGGTAGCATGCTCGGCCTCAGACCTCCAGGGTTTGAATTTTGAATCTTGTGTCTGGAGGGCAGTGTCATCTCACTCATCTCACCATCCTCAGAAGGTTATCCTGGCCCAATTTAGCTTGTATGTGCACAAAAATGGCTTAAAGCCCGATTCATTTCATTTTTTGAACATTTTGAAGGCGATAAGAGTCAAGTTAAAGCTTTCTCAGTACAGATGTGTCCCAAGTGAACAAGTGATTTATTACTGTTGTTTAAAGACATGCAGTGCCAGGCAAAGCTGGAATATACATGATTAATACAAATAATGAACATGCAACTCTTCTCGATTTTACACACAATTTATACACACAATAAATAGTTAAAATGATTATGATGTGGAGAAACGTCAAGTGAACGCATATTATGTAATCATTAAATTACAGTTGAATTAAAAACTATTCATAATTTTAGATATAGAGGTGCACTAATTTCTGAGTATATTTCCGGACGTAATATTCAGCAACGTGTGTAGTTTCAATGTAGATGGAATTGTATGGTATTGTTTTAAGAGGAGTTCTATTCTCTTTGTCTTAAAAAAAATCACATACGAACATCGCCAATGTCTCTTGGTGCAATGTAACATTTGGTACATACACTGGTGTCCCGGAGAACCCGTTCTCTACAGCCAGTTTCTATCGGCAACCTGTGATTTCTGCAGCGGAATTTAGTAAATATAATTTTCAGCTTACGTGGTGAAGAAATCAAGTAATTTTCAAAAGTAAAAGTGGTCTTGAACGTTCTATAAATTATACACTTTCCAGATTCGTTGATTTCTGTTATCCATTGATGGATAAACTGGTCTCTCAGTCTCACTTTTATTGACTGTCTAAAACACTCACGGCTTGCCGGTAGAAACTGGCTGTTCCAAATACCAGATAAACCTATATTATTTAATGTGTCTTTGACAAACTTAAGCCATGGTGACGTATAAGTATCCAAAACATGCAATTTAAGTAATAATCTATATAATATTGAAGAAATTTTATTACATCTATTTTTTTCATCACATATGATAAGTGAGCTCCAAAATAGTAGCACTCTTGATTTAATATTTGCAATTAGGAGTGCCGACTTCACCATACACCATATTTGAACATGTAAATTTAGTAACATTTAATATATATTTTATAAATCGTAATTGTAATTTCCCGATAATATCGATGTTCTCACTTCACCATATTTCGCAACCATATGTAATAATGGGAACAACTATATGGTTAAACAGTTTAAGAAGAACGTCAAGAGGTAAAAATAAACACCTAGCTTTACGTAGTAGAGAGAACATTGCCCTACTACCTTTCTCATATAATTTCTGTTTTGCTTTGTTAAATTTCCCATTGTAATTAAAAATAAGCCCAAGATATTAGTAATCTCTGACAATTTCTAATTTAACATTACCAAACGTAAATTCTGGGGGTTTTCTTACATAGCCACGAGAGAATACCAACACTTTTGTTTTGGATACATTAATTTTGAGCTTCCATAGTGTACAATATTGATCCATTGCATCCAGAGCTAGCTGCAATTCTCTCGGACTCTCTGCTAAAATGACAGTATCGTCTGCGTAGAGAAGAACATAAAGCTTTAAATACGTGTCAAGATTAATATCGTTTAAAAGATCAGAAATGTTATTGTTAATAAATGACAATCCATTGTATTTGGTGCTTAAATAATCTCTTAAATCAGACAGAAAAATTGAAAAAAACAATGGTGATAGTGTAGTGGTTAAGCTCCCATAATGAAACCATTGTGCATTTTATGATTAAAGCATTAAACTTCTACCATTATTAGTACATATCCTGGGGTTTATTTTAAGATGTGGAGGTAAGTTAGATTTGACCTCTGATGACCTCTAGAGGTCATTGACCTCGAAAGGTCAAAATATCCAATTACGAAGCCAAAACAGTGTATTACGATATCTATAAAATGTTTTTGTATTCCAGAAGTGTGCCAAATACTCTAAGAGACTGCTGTTAATCGTAAACATAACATCAAGGTCATGTCAAGGTTACTTTAGGGTCATTTAAAGGTCAAAATGGCAGGAAATAGTGAAAATATCCACTTTTAAACAATACTAGTGGTGCAGTCATCTATTACAAAGGATTGGTTTTGAAACAGTCTTGGTCACATATCTTTTCCACGCTCCTTTCATGAGATTGAGGGCAGTATCTAACTTGGGAGGAGTAATACACCCTTAGTATTCCCCTTACTACACTCCTTCTTAAATGTTTAATTGGACGGGAAAATTACAGTGTGCAGCAGCTGTTAAACATCAGTTTGGGCTCCTATGGCAAACTATTGATGCATAATTGGGCTATGAAGTCTGCCATGGGTTATGAATAAATATTTATTTTTACTTGTATAACGGATACCAGAATTTATTTCCAGGCTGCATTAACTTTTCAGCAAGTTCGGCAAAATACACAAAATACTACAAAATATTGTAGTGGTTAAGCTCCTGCAATGAAACAATTGTGCATTTTATAATTAAAGCATGACACTTCTACCATTAGCGGCACATATCCTGTTTTTTTACTCTAAATTGTGGAGGTAAGCTAGATTTGACCCATGGTGACCTCTAGGGGTCATCGACATCGAAATGTCAAAATACGCAATCGCGAAGCAAAAAGTGGTGAAAATTGTGTATTACCATATTTATAAACTATTTTTGTATTCCATAAATAATTCAAATGCTCAAAGAGACTATCAATGATAAGAATTACACCAAAGTCATATTAAATTTACACCAAGGTCATTTCAAAGTCAAAATAGCAAAAAAAAATCTGAAAATATCCACTTTTTTATCAGCGTGCAGCAGTGTGAAACATCAGCTTGGGCCAAATATTTATTTGCAGAATATCAGAATATGTATCAGATAGATAATTTGGTGATAGTGATAACACACAGTCATTATAAGTCCCAATATATCGTATGAAAACACACACCATTGAAATGACCTTAATTTGACCTTGAAAGCCCAATTTCAGGAAGCCAAAGGGTGCCCTCTCTGTATGTCAACTGTAGACATCTTGTACATCGATTGGTTTATACAAGAGTGCGAGGCAACGTTAATCAGTATTTCAAAAATATATAGCGATATGATGTTACTCAGTGTTATAATCCAGTACTAATATTTGTTCGTGGTATTGTGACTAGGGCTATACCACACATTTAAGCCTATACGTATCTATTTCAATTACTAGGGGGGGGGGGGGGGATCAATTGGACAAATTATTTAATTCACTTTCTATCTGCAGAAGTTTACTTTTTTCACACTCGAGCAATATATTTATTTCAGTTTGTGTGGAGATATATATTTATTTCACTTCCTTATATATTTTTCTGTCTACAAATTTGGATCCCAAGCTAATCCTAGCCTTCATCTGGAGGCAAACGATTCGAGCAAACCAAGGCTTCACAAATTTAAAGGTCATTTAATGATGCCAGATAAATGAGGCTCTAATTTTTTTAGGACTATTAGATGATGTTGCTCATAAGCTGAAATCATTATTTAATTCAAATTTAAATTTTATTTACACAATCAGACAATTATTTATTTCACGAAAATTTAGTTTGGAAATATATATTTCAAAAATACTCCGCCCTCGATCTCCCCTTGTAATTGAAGGTGGCCCCCTTATGTAGAATACAAGTGAACAAGTAGATTATTACTGATCATTGTCTAATATGCATAATGAATAGATGTGCTATTAAGTAATTATGGCGATTTCTTGGCAGCCATTTTGATTGTTTTCAATTCTGAAGGATGAGAGCTCTACATCCGCTCAGATAGCAGTGCAGGCGTGGATAATTCAAATAGAAAAAAATAGATCAGCCAAAACAAAGTGTTTTTATGAAAATAAGATTTTTTCAATCCCTTATAACGTCTACTAATCCGTTATAACGGTCTACTAATTCTTCATAACGGTGTAATATTCGTTATAACAGTCTAGTATTTCGTTATAAGGGAATAGTATTTCGTTATGACGATCTACTAATCAGTTATAACGGTCTACTATACCGTTATAGCGGTCTAGTATTTCGTTATGACGGTCTAATATAACGTTATAACGGTCTACCAATCCGTTATACCTGTCTACGTTTCCGTTATAACAGCCTAATATTTCGTTTTAACGGTCTACTATTCCGTTACAACATTCTAGTATTACGTTAAAGCGGTCTACTATCCCGTTATAACGGTCTAGTATTTCGTTATGACGGTTTAGTATCACGTTATAACGGTATACTAATCCGTTATAACGGTCTACTAATCCGTTATAAAGGTCTACTATTCCGTTATAACGGTCAAGTCTTCCGTTATAACGGTCTACTATTCCGTTATAACGGTCTAGTATTTCGTTTTGGCGGTCTGGTATCACGCTATTACGGCCTACAAATCCGTTATAACGGCTTACTAATCCGTTATAACGGTCTACTATTCCGTTATAACGGTCTAGTATTTCGTTATGACGGTCTAGTATCACGTTATAACGGTCTACTAATCCGTTATAACTGTCTAGTATTCCGTTATAACGGTCTAGTCTTTCGTTTTAACCGTTTACTATTCCGTTACAACGGTCTAGTTTTTCGTTAAAGTGGTCTACTATCCCGTCATAACGGTCTAGTATTTTGTTATGACGGTCTAGTATCACTTTATAACGGTCTACTAATCCGTTATAACGGTATAGTATCCCGTTATAACGGTCTAGTATTTCGTTATGACGGTCTGGTATCACGCTATAACGGCCTACAAATCCGTTATAGCGGCTTACTAATCCGTTATTACGGTCTACTATTCCGTATAACGGTCTAGTATCTCGTTATAGCGGTCTACTATTCCGTTATAACGGTCTTGTCTTTCTCTATTACGTTCTACTATTCCGTTATTATCGTCTAGTATTTCGTTATAACGGTCTACTATCTCGCTACAGCAGTCTAGTATTTCGTTATGCCGGTAAAGTCTTCCGTTAAAACGGTGTACTCTTTTGTTATAACGGTCTAGTATCTCGTTATAACGGATTAGTATTTCGTTATAGCGGTCTACTATCCCGTTATAATGGCCTACTAATCCGTTATGACGATCTACAAATCCGCTTTAACGGCCTACTAATCCGCTATAACTGTCTGCTTATCCGTTATAACGGTCCACTAATCCGTTAAAACGGTCTAGTATTTCGTTCTAACAAAATAATAGACCGTTATAACGAAATACTAGACCCTTGTAAAAGGATAGTTGACCGTTATAACGGATTAGTAAACCGCTATAACGGTTTAGTAGACCGTTGTAACGGAATAGTGGACCGCTTTGAAAGATTTGTAGGCCGTTATAACGAAATACTAGTCTGTTAACGAAATACTAGCTAGTTATAACGGGATAATATACCGCTATAGCGCAATAATTAACCGTTATAGCGGAATGGTTGACCGTTATAACGGATTGGTAGACCGTTGTAGCCAAATACTACACCGTTATAACGAAATACTAGACCGTTATAACGGGATAGTATACCGTTATAACGGATTAGTAGACCGTTTTAGCGGATGAGTAGACCGGTATCACGAAATACTAGACCGTTATAACGGAATAGTAGGTCGTTATAACGAAATAGTAGACCGTCATAACGAATACTGGACCGTTATAACGGAACAGTAGCTTGCTAAAACAGATTAGCAAACCGTTATAACGAAATACTATACTTTTCTAACGAAATACTAGACCGTCATAGCGGAATAGTGGACTGCTATATCGAAATACTAGACTGTTATAATGGAATAGTAGACTGTTAAAACGAAATACTATACCGTTATAACGGAATAGTAAATGTACAAAGTAGTTAATATTATATATTCTATTTGATGGCTGTGAAAGGTTTAGTCAAGTTATAATGCAACTGTTGTCGACAAGTCATGGAAAAGCGTCATGTCCTAATAGAAAATAGTCTATTCAGAATGAATTGAATACCGAACGATATCAGTTTTTATCAGTTTCATATATATCGTGGTGACAGGGTCTTAATTTAACGAGAAAATTATTTGACAGTCGTGACATCGATATTTTGCCGAGCTTTCTGAAAAATTGATGTAGCCTAGAAAATAATTCTAGTATCCGGTATGTTTAAAAAATCACCTGCACATCTACATATTGTTGAGAATTTGATTGTAAAATTTGACTAATTTCTTCCAAAGTTTGAGTTTTTGCGGCACAATAAATTATGAAGTTGAAGTTGAGTTGAACTCTGGCAGATAGTTTGCATTTTGGTAGCATGTTTAAAAACTCACTTGCACATCCCCATGTTGTTCAGAATGTGATTTAAAAATTAAAAAAAATGACCACTAGATTTTTAGCTAGTGCACCCACACAAATTAAGTACCGCCTGATGCCCCACGCTTGATAGATCCCCCTCTTCCCCTGCGGAAGGGGAATATAAACCTGCTCGCCACTTCTATTAGGATATTAGGGTGACGATAAGAATATATATACAATTCAATGTTCTAATCGAGCAGTCATAATCAGTATAAATGACCCTCATTTTCTCTAAATTTATGTGATCTTCTAACAACTTCCAGCTACCTGGAACATTAGACTAGAGAGACTAGATAATCAACGCCATACCTATGGCTCACATGGCTTACACTATTCATCTATCTACAGTAGGCCTATAGATAATAATGTGGTCCCGAATTAGAAGACACTGCTTTGTTGACAAAACTTATTGAAGGAGACATGATTGCTACACGAAGGCTAGTAAATTTATAACCAATAGGCCTAAGACCAATTACATTAATTGAAGTCACGATAAAAAAACTGAGCTGTCTGTAAATTATCAGATGTGGCTCACCTGAATAAAGTTAGGTTGATGTAGATAGATGTGATTCTACAAAAATTGTATACATGCCACCAGACTGAAGCTCAGACTCCTTTAAATGAAGACACGTTTGAAAAAGATATTAGAACAGCTCTGAAGAAGACACGTGATCGTGTTACCAGTTTTTGCCAGTTTGACCTTGAAATGACCTTGATATGACCTTCAAATTGCTTTCGGATGGTACGCCAGTAAAACAAAACCCCGCCCATTTCAAACTTCATAACCCAATTATTTATCAATATTTTGCTATGGGAGCCCAAGCTAATGTCTTACAATGCTGCATAATTTAAATTTGGCCCGTTCAACTAAATATTGAAGAAGGATCGTAATAAGTGGAATACCTAGAATACCTAGTCTCCAAGGTTGATACTGCCCTTAATATCCTAAAATGTGTGTGGAAAATACATAGGACGAAGAGTGCGTCAAAACCAGTCCTTTGTGATAAATTACTGCACAACAACAGCGTGGAAATTGATAAAAAGTGGACATTTTACCTATTGACTGCCAGTTTGACCTTTAAATGACCTTGGTGTGACCTTGATATGACCTTGGTGTTATGTTTATGATTCAAAGCAGTCTCTTCGAGTATTTGACATACTTTTGGGACACAGAAACAAATCATAGACATTGTAATATACAATTTTCACTACTTTTCGGTTTTGCAAGTGCATATTTTGACCTTTCGAGGTCAATGACCTCTAGAGGTCATCAGAGGTCAAATCCAGTTTACCTCCACATCTTAAAATGACCTTTAGGATATGTTCTACAAGTGGTAGAAATTTCATGCTTTTATCATAAAATGCACAATAGGTTACCTTATCTACTAAACTATGATAAATTTTCACCCTGTCGAACACCTGTTTTACAAGCAAAATATCCTGATGTTTTACCAGACATCGAAATGCAAGATTTCGCGTTATTATACATTGAATAAATTGACTTAATTAATTTTCCACCAATACCATTTGCTAGTAGTTTAGACCACAGCGCAGCCCTGTTCACCGTGTCAAAGGCTTTTCTGTAGTCCACAAAACAGCAGTACAATCTCTTTTTCTTAAACAAATATAGATCAATTAGTGTCTTTAAGGAAAAAATGTGATCAGCGGTTGAAAAACCTTGCCTAAATCCTGCTTGTTCATTTCCTATGATATCACACGCTGCTCGTACACAGTGGACTACTCCTTTAATCAGTGAAGTGATCAGTGGCTCATCCCAGTAAACAATAACATTGATCGTATCTTAGCTTTATTTTATTTTCTATTAGAAAAGTTAAGAATGGTCCTAACTTTCTAATGGGAATGACAGAGCGTTAACCCTTACAGCGCTTAAATGATTTTATATAAACCCTTTAAGCCCTCACGATGCATCAAATCATCATTTAAATCCCTGAAAACAGACCTAATTTTTCTAAAACTAGGACTTTTAGAATGAATATTTCCATGAAACTGATTGACCAATACATGGCAATTTTCTTTATTTTTTACACCACAGCAAATCATCTTCATCCACTACTAGTCGAGAATTGCGACAGCAATTCGCGTCTTGTAATGGATGAAGATGACAATGGTAAATTCAGGCTTCAAAGGGTTAATCGAGAGCCCAAAGGATTTTGTTCAATTTGAAATCATCATAAATGTCCTATTCAGCTCTTTCCGCTTCATTTATTATGGCTCCTCGACGATTAAAAATATATTACTTTTTCAGTGCGACTTTATAGGCGTCAGTATCTGACGTCTATGAAGTCGATCCCCGCAGTGAAAGGGTTCAGATGATCTTAAGGTGTTTAGCGGGATGGGCACATAGTCCTAAACTGAACAATCATATTTCTTAGCAACTAATCCAAATTGTTGAACCACAATTTAGATCAGTTGAAAAAGTATAATATTTATAATCGTCGCAGACCCATAACATACGTATACAAATGAAGCGAAAAGAACTGACTAAGACATTTATGATGATTTCGGTTTATATATCAGGACATGACAAAAAAATTTATATGAAGATTAATTTGACCTTTATGGTCTATTACATTACTTGCATTGAAAAACTAAACAATCCTAATTGCAAAGCTTTGCTCAAATATTTTTCCAGGCTGCAAAGGAGAGCATTTCTTTAAATATATTATTAATAATTTACAAGAAGTATGTAAAGATAACAATTTAAAGTAATTTTAAAAGTAGAAATTAGAAATAAACATGTATATTGTTTCAAGCTATTCTCATCAAGGGACCATGAAGATCAATTTTGTTTGAAATATTTGAAACATACCACAAAAATATTGTCAAGATGTATTCTATTTTATTAAGTTGCATAAATGTATCATGCAATGTATTCTTATCATAATTTGGATAGTAAATTGTTATATATTATTGTAAGCCTAGTAAATAAAATCATGCGAATCGTGACCCTGCTGGGGTTCAAACCACGTCAAGTATATTCTTTATTCTCAGTCAGAGTTTACATGATGAAGACTGTTTTGCTTGGTGATATTTTGTTGTCGTGTCCTTTGCACCTAAGTTTGGCACTGGCTTTCACCACATGATAATAACATGTGCAAGTGCATGGTTCAGTAGTAACAACAACAAAACAAGCGTAGAAAATAGTCACTGGCAGTCATTTATGGCGCCATTGCGCAATTTGCCTAATTGTTTGAAATGTCTAGCGTAGTGCAGTCAATAAATGCAAAAATTGTTTTTAAAACGTACAATATAAGTTAAATATTACTGGTACTACAATATATTATTTTATGATATCATTTGCTTTGATACATCATTTGGATTTGATATATCTATAGTTTTGAATTTAAAAATTATATGTTTACGACAAAAGTTTTTTCTCATTGTTGTCTCGTTCACATCGGTGGAAAAATGCCACAGTAACATGATTTAATAGCTCTGCAATAATTAACGAGTTGTGAGGGCAATACATCATTCTTGACAGCCAAATGATCTATAAGACCTTACATATTGTATATACCTAATTCATTTAACAATATATAGTTCGTGTTAAGACATTCCGGTGAACGGGTATGTATTATATTAAAAAACGAAGAATAGTTATTATATTGTTAAAGATTGTGTATATTTCATCAATTGTGAATCTGACGTCTGTAGACGTCAGATTATGACGTATGAAGACGATCCCCGCACTGGGAGAATTAATATATTTCTAATGGCCGGAGACCTATAACATAGGTATTCAAATGAAGCGGAAAGAGCTAAACCCTTTGAGTGCGGGCGACGCTTTTAAGCGCATTCATACTGTTTTTCCAAAACAAAAATTTGACAGAAATAGAACAAATATGCATGTATAAATCTTGAGTAAAGCCCCCATTGTGAAATTTAGCAGGTTTAATTTTTAAGTGAGGAGGTATTTTCCTTTCATTTGAAGTTGGCAATTGCGTGAGCAATGCCAACTTCAAATGAAAGGAAAATGTTAAGTAGTAATGAAGCACTTAAAGAGTTAAGACATCTATGATGACTTCAAATCGTAAAAAAATACTTTGGTCTCCATGGCTTTTATAAAGTATTTCAGCGTTTTAAGGGTTGAAGAGTTTATCACATAACGGGATCAGCTAATCACCACTTGTCATTCAATTGGTTTTTGAATAAGGCGTAGAATATCATATCTTGGCTGATGTTTGAGGTATTTTGTTGGACCCTGAAAACCCCCAAATTATATGCATATTGTTGAGTGTATAGGCCCTACTATTATTTTAACTATAGACGTAATGATATTAGTGATTTTCTAATGAGATATATTTGATTGTGTAAAAAAGAAACTAGTCCACCATTCAGTTTTGATCATAGTGATGCATCGACAATTCTAAACATTTTGACAATCATGACCAAAAGTAGGTGATGGGCTGGCCCCATTGACTAACTAGAAATAACAACATTATTTATGTAAACTTTATGCAATGGTCTGTAATCTTGTTGATTTTTTATTAAAATATTTGTACCTTACATTATACAATTACTGTGTTTTGTTTCAGTTAAGATGGCACCCTTTCGAAATTCCACCAAAAGCTAAAGGAAAAGTGGATTTTTTGGAAGTGAGTGTTCCTTCATTTATTATTGCATGAAACTGAAAAATATGTTTTTATTGTGAATTAATTGCATAGACGTTCATTACTATCTGGCCAGCATCTGTGTATTATCACTTATCATTTTGGCGATGTTGTCTGTTTTTTGTCTTGTTATGGCATCCCTGGACGCATTCCGTCACTTTTCAATTTCAGCTGTATCTGTTCGATATTTATTACCCAAACGTATGGATCTTCATCAGTTTTTCACTTTTTTAACACTGATCCAGGCTTTACAGGGACTCCATGGGATGACATTAATTTTGTTTTGTATAAAGCAGTGTATCCTGCAAATCATAAATTCATTTTTTTATTTTTTTTTAGATTTATTAAAACATTTTCTTATCAACATTTCTAAGAATCCAGAGATAACCCAAACAAACTATTTGTACACCTAACGGATGGTTGAATGTTAGCACAGCATTGGGTCAAATGTTGATGCTGCCGGCCCAGCGTCGGGCAGACAATCGGTGCTGCAGGTTAATCCCCCCCCCCCAATCCCTCACTTTCACACACCAAGGGTGGCTTTAATGTACCAAGGTGGGTATTTGCGGTATAAAGTGTTGCGTGCTGCACACAGTTTTGTTTATATGGCAGTATACGACGTGGAAATAAAACTAGTTGAATCTTTTTCAGTGTGTTGAATTTTTTAGTGATTTTCAAATATTTTTAGTTAAGATCAGTAGGCTATATAACTTCATATAAATTCATTTTTCAAAATTGACATGTCAATATATGCTGTCCCTTTGAAGATGTCATATTAATGTTTACCCTGCTACTCTCAGCCAGTACAGGATGAAGCCGACCCAACATTTGAATAATTAGATACCGGCCCGACATTGAATCGGCGCTATATCAGCATAAACCATGTCTAAACCCTTCACCCGCTAACGTCTCTTATTTAAATTTATACCCACTTTAAGTTGTGTCTCGCTACCGCGACCCACAACTTCACGTGGTATAAAATTACTCGTATTTGCTAAATATGATACCAAGCATTTGTAAATACCGCCTTTAACCGCCAAATTATTCAATCCGAATATTCACTCACTTGAAGTTGTGTCTCACTGACGCGATCCACAACTTCAAGTGAGTGAAAATTATTCAGATTTGACAAAATGGAGGTCAACTGTTTTCAAATATTGCTGATTGAGGTCACATTTTATCTTTAACATGTTTAAAAGGTGGCACTTAATGTGCTAATAAAAAATGAAAACCCGAATATATGCGGCACCGGCGGTTAAAGGGTTAAAAGCACATTTTATTTTCAATAACAGTGATTTAACCCGCTAATGAAACAGATTTAAAACAACTATAGTCGTGCTTAGCGTTTTAACCCTTTAACCGCCGGTGCCGCATATATTCGGTTTTTCATAATTAGATTACCACATTAAGTAGCACATTTTAAACATTTTAGGGCTAAGAAATGACATCAATCAGTAATATTTGAAAAGAGCTGACCTCCATTTAGTCAAATCTTAATAATTTTCACTCACTTGATGTTGTGGATCGCGTCAGCGAAACACAACTTCAAGTGAGTGAAAATTCCCATTGAATAATTTGGCGGCTAAAGGGTTATGACTTAACTACGCTACAACAATACATCACAGTGAACTGTTGTGTTGTATAAGGCAATCTATGCACATTTATTCGTAGGTAGTGTGAAAATATGAAATAATCAACCCGTTTGTCTGAATAGTGAACCTCTATTCACGTTAATCAACGGAGACATTCCAGGCAAGATAATAATTTTCTGTAAGGGCATTTATTATGACGCACTTGTATGGCCATGACATTTGGCTTGATGGCTTTTGTAAAGATATTATTATAATATACTAATAGCTAATTTAAAATACATAAAATTAATGACAATTTATTACAGAAATTACACACATCTATATAATCGGTTGGGCTATTCCTGATATTGGCAAAGCGAATACACTGAAACGGAGATGAATGAATAGGCATACAATATTGAATGAATTTTGGTCTAGCAGAATTTAGGCCCAGCAGTCGATGTAGGCCTATACTAGGCTATGCAATTAAATGAAATGTTAAAGTGATCTGTGCCACAAAAGTAACCCAAGCTTAGTATAAAACTGTATTATCTTCCTGATAGCAAGGCTTGACCTCGAGGCCGTCAGGCCTTGTTGTCGGGAAGATGATTAAACTTTGACATCTGCAAAACCAGTGTTACAATTACCGCAGGCGGTTGACATATGCCGACCTTTGCCGGATGTGGCAAAAATAATTGATTCTATCTTTCCCTTATTTGAAGCTGGAATTGCTAACCCAATTTCAAACTTCAAATGACAAAAATATTTCTATTGACCAAAAATAAACTTCTCTCAAACGTAAATATTTGTTTTACCACAAAATACTTGATTTGATTAGGTCTGAAACTTTTTTTAAATATACGGTCCTAGCAGAACAAGAGTTGATATGGCCACTGGGGGGTTAGTGTCGATATCTTCAAAGGTTCCCATATGTCCATCTATGTGATATACATGGTAATGTCACATTATGTATAATGGTTATGGTATGTGGAGTTTGAACGAGTCTTTTGATGTTGACCAAATACTTTGATACTACACTTCAGGCCTACACACATATACAAAAATAAATGAGGTAAAATCAGGTCAAAGGTTACGATTTGAGGTCGCCAGCAGTGTCACACCATCAATATACCACCTCATTTAAAATTGTGTCACTATTTCCACTGGGCCTTTTCACGCTAGGGTATTTTATTTAAATTTTCACCCACATGAAGTTGGTAATCGCTACCGCGACCCACAACATCAAGTGGGTGAAAATACCGCATAATTATTTGTTTAATTTGCAAATATGAATGTTCAAACACGCATTTCATTCCCAATAAGATTTTGTCACTAGACTTCTTGCAGTGTTTTTATCGTTGGTGGCAAGTATGGTGGCACCCTGTATTTATTATATGGTGATGTTTACCTGTACTTCTTCACTGAATAAAGCTATCTATCTATAAATCTATAACTGTGATTTAGCCTGATAATGTAACGGATTAGATCGATTATAGTCGTGATGAGGGCTTAAAGGGTTAAACTAGGATGATGTATCAAGTACCCCTGTATCATTTCTATAGCATTTTTACATGGTGCAATATCGTCCCCTTGGATATGAAAGGGTGTATCTGCCATTTTGTAAAGTGTTAGATACACCCTTTCATATCCAACGGGACGATATGTATACAATTATCCCTTCAAGTGCCAATCACGCTTAGGCCCATAGCCATTTTCAGCCTGTTTATTTGTTCATCAAACAAGAAAATTTAAAGGAGAAATGACCATTACATTTGCAAAATAGACATATGTTTTGATTTAAATTGTGTCTATTCAAATAAGTTTTTTACTCACTTGAAGTCGTGAGTCACAATTTCAAGTACGTACACATTTCAATTCCATAATGTTACGCTTTACCCCTATAGCCGCCAAATTATTTAATTGGATTTTCACCCATTTGAAAATGTGTCTCGCTTACGCAATCCACAAATCCAAGCTTTACACAAATACACAAATTGAGTTGACTGTTATCCTATTTGTGTGTATCTGTTATTGTGTCTATTACAATTCGTGCCGTGAAGTACATATTTACAACTCTGATTGTGCATAAGAGATATAGTGAGTGCATAGCCATTCTAGTAGCCTTTCCGAACCTTTCAAGTTCATCTTTTGGATTTGACAAAGGAACTGTTATTTAGTTTCAATCAAACTTATAGAATGATAATATAACGAGATATAACGCTATATGGAAGAACATCAAGTAGGCCTATATGAATGTTGAGCCCAAATATACAAAAAATTTTGTTATATTTTTACACCAAACCGCGGCTTCAAAATATTACTGGGAGCATCAGAACTGATAATTTAGTACATAGTTATATAAATGAAGCTGATTGCGCAATAACCTATTTACAAATATAACCTTTGTAATTCCCGGGAGCACTCAGTTTATCATCATTATAGACATGGCGGCTTCAATTGTGTCTCGTTGGCAATTATACCTCCTATGGCATATATAGGTGACGAGACCATGTATCACATTACAACTGAGATTGATCTTGATCATTTAATCTGAAATTGAGTTACTGACACACCACTGACCCTCAGCGAACTGATGTCGACTGTAGTAGACTTCGCTGATGTTTATTACCACCTGTTCAACCAGTCTTAAAAAAGTTAAAAAAAGCCTCGATTCTGTGACAGATACAAGATGTAATTGACACGATTAACCCTTTCAGCGCGGGGATGAACTTTAAGACGTCTGATTCAGACATCTAAAGTTGATCTAAAGACGACAGATAGTGACATCTAAAGTTTATCTAAAGGCGACAGATTCTGACATCTGAAGTTGATCTAAAGACGTCAGATTCTGACATCTAAAGTTGATCTAAAGACGACAGATAGTGACATCTAAAGTTGATCTAAAGGCGACGATTCTGACATCTAAAGTTGATCTAAAGACGTCAGATTCAGACATCTAAAGTTGATCTAAAGACGTCAGATTCTGACATCTAAAGTTAATCTAAAGACAACAGATTCTGACATCTAAAGTTGATCTAAAGACGTCAGATTCAGACATCTGAAGTTGATCTAAAGACGTCAGATTCTGACATCTAAAGTTGATCTAAAGACGTCAGATTCTGACATCTAAACTTAATCTAAAGACGTCAGATTCTGACTTTTAAAGTTGATCTAAAGACGTCAGATTCTGACATCTAAAGTTGATCTAAAGACGTCAGATTCTGACATCTAAAGTTAATGTAAAGACGTCAGATTCTGACTTCTAAAGTTGATCCCCGTGCTGAAAGAATAAATAATTTATGATTGCCGTGGACGCATAATGTAGATATTCAAATGAAGCAGGAAGAGCTAGCAAAGACATTTAACATGATATCGAATTGAAAACACCCTTTGGTCTCCATGGTTTATATAACAATATCTCAGCGTTGTAAGGATTAAAAGTCATTACTGACTTATTTGTCATAAAAAATATGTGACACTGATTGTCGTTGTTACTTAAATTTCACAAATTCAATTAATAAATAAATGTATCTGTCGCTTGAAGTTGCTGATTGCGGTAGCAGGACACAACTTCAAGTGACAGATACATTTCATTTATTGGTTCAGAGCTCAAATATTAATTCATCGAATGGTCGGTAAAAATAAAAATAGTGTAAATATTGGATGTCCAACATCGGGCCAATGTATCGTTTTGTCTGGAAACCTATTAAGTCAGCTCAGCTTAATACCGGGTTGACCACGGAAAACGTTCCTTTAAAAAACGCCACATAGAATTGCTATGTGGAAAACTGCAATACCCACTGTCACCTCAATCTCACATGTTTTTGACCAAGGGACATGCAAATCCTGACACTGAGTGACGGTAATACTGGCATTGACTGACAGAAAACTTAATCAGCTGCTTGACAAATTGGCTCCATGTCTCCTGCTTTGAATCAATGTTGGACCACTGTTGGCGACGCTGATCCAACATTAAGCCAGCGGTAAACGCTATATGCTTGCCGTCTAGCTTGTATAATCCCAATACTGCCTGACACTAAATATATTGTACACTATCTTTGGTATCGGCCACCGTTTTCTACCACGGAAATTCCCGAGACATTTTTGAATGCTAATGCATTGAATTATAATGCTCGGAATGCTGGTATTTCATATTTGGCTGCAATCAATAAAGACAATAAAGTAAATTACAACGACTAGATTTTCTATTACCGTAAATATAGCTTACATATTTTCCGTCATTTGTAGCTGGAAATTGCGTGAAATTGCGTCAGCAATTACAGCTGCAAATAACGAAAAATAGAGACAATTAATTCAGAGCAGAAGGTTTGAATGACCCAAGAATAGCCAGTTGACGGGAATAAGCATTCAACTGACTGGCAAGTTAAATTTATCGTATTATTATACAAAACGTGCACCAGCATAAATCAGAATTACGCTGACCATGCATGTGCGGCAATACAACGTCCGTGTTACGAGCTGTATCTGTTTATAACAAGCTGGTCAGTATACCCGCTGAATATTTGTACGTCAAGCTGGGACATTGTTGTTGTCATTCATGATTTTCACCTGATATATTTTGAATGGTAGAGACCAATAATATAACTTAAAGCGACCCAAAGTCACCGCCAGACGTCGCTTCAGCGTTGTCTCAGAGTTGCACAGTCCCAATTAAAACAGCGTAAATATTGATGGTTTTATATAGAGAACAAGCTCAATTGTGTTTGATCATATTCGGGTGTTCATTGTCTGAGGTGTAATAAAAAGTTGAACTTATGAATGGCAGTTTCAGCGTTAACTGCCGCATCATTATTGGTTGTCCCGATTTAAGATGATTTGATGAGCATGATAATAGTCAATTTACGAGGTGATTTTATCTGTAATGCAGATATCAGATATTTTCCCCATGTTGGTTTAAGTGGGTCTATGACGTTGGTCCAACATTAAACCAACATAGGGGTAATTGCTCGAGGGTAGGTCTATTCTGTGAAATTTAATAGCCTTGAACCAGCATAGGGAAAATTGCAGGTCTAGTATATCACTGCAGCTAGGGCCCGTGTTCTCGTACAAGTTACGATTTATCGTAGGCTTCTGCTTGGTCGAGATGTCCATCTCGACCAATCAGAAGCCTACGATATATCGTAACTTGTACGAGAATACGGGCCCAGTATTTTTACAAAAGCATGTATTATGTAAGATCGCATGTATGTATGTCGATCGTACATATTGTCCCAGATTATTTTACTATTGGTCCAAAGAGAGTGGCTTATCAGTAAATTAATGTTGAGTGGCAGCTAAGTGTACAGACAATACAACACTGATTGCTTTTATCTGTAGATTTTTTTCAATTGCAATTTCTGCCAACCGGCATTGATTACCCGTTAATATGAATATTTTCCATTGAAAGCAGTAAAAAATCAATCATTTAAAGTGGATAGACACTCACCATAACAGTTCAAGCATTCATTTATTCACTAACTGGAACACTTTCTCACTCACTCGTTCGTTCGTTCGTTCATTTATACGTTCGTGTATTCATTCATATCATCATCTCAACTCTTCTTATTCATTCATTCATTCATTCATTCATTCATTCATTCATTCATTCATTCATTCATTTATTCATTTCATTTATTCAGCGAATCATCATCATTGTGTGAATTACATTGTATTGAAGACTTCACATTCGATGAATATAGTTATTACTCTATCATGTGGAGCGTGATATACGATATGAATACACACATCAGAGTGAACAATAATCATCAGGCAGATGACCTGATGACGGCGAACTACTCCGTTATCGGCGAACTACTCCGTTATCACCGCTGAATTGCTCTTGCCTGGGTATTCTTTTTATTTCATCAGTATACGCTAATAGTCAAATTATTCAACATATAGATATGTATGTGTAAAATCTAACGTTTATGTACTGATAAATATGGTTTGTGCGACATTTAGGAAAACGCTGATTCTGATGTATAAAATCGCTCCCGCGCTGAAAGGGTTAATTACTTTGTGAAAAAAACATCCAAGTGGCACATTTTAAATAAACTAAATTCATTGAAATGTTATATCCACCATCACAATACGAATGTCATTTCGTACATTTCAATTGAGTATTTTATCCATATGATGAAGTGCCGATTACGGAAATATTTCACTTGCGAAATAAAATAAAAATGAGAAAAAAAGCGGAAACAGACTAGGCAGTTAGAACCCAGCTGCTTGTTGATTGAAAATGACCAAATTTTGTGAAATAATCGAGTATAATATCATGAATCAAAGTTCAGATGTACTTATTGTGATTGATTATACCTTTTCTCGCACAAGAAATAACAGGCCACAAAATGGCTAATTATTGTTTTTTTTAAATAAGCGTAAAAATGAACAGGGTTTCACTTCAAATGTGTGTTAATGTAAACGTGGTTGTATCAGAGTGAAGCCCTAAATCTGAATATATATGTAAACAATTAGGTCACTTGACAAACAGTTAACATGATTAACAAGCGGATGACAGATTAGATAATAAACATAACTGAGTTTCAGGTATATGAATCTTTATGCATTTAAAACGAGGTTGTTATATTTGTATTGAAATCCAACCCATCCTGAAATTCCATAATTTCAGTTTTGAACCTAAGATCTCACATCTGTTTTTTGACCAATATATTGAATTCCTACTTGGTGGCAATTGTGTATTTTTCTCTCGTTGACTTTTATTGAAACAATGCTATGTGGTGCCTTTATGCGGCGGAAAGATTAAAGGGTTAACCATTGAAGCGCTAGGCATGACTCTAGTCGTTTTAATCCGTTTTATTAGTCGATCAAATCACTGTTATTCGAAACATAATGTGTGTTTAACCATCAACGTGTGGAAATGTTTGGTCCCAAATTAAACAAATATCCGAAATTTTCACCCAGTTGAAGTTGTGGGTCGCGGTAGCGAGACACAACTTGAAGTGGGTGAAAATTATTTAATTTCGCGCTTCAAGGGTTATTAGAGGTTATTTGGTTTGTACCAGGCACCCTATAATACTGGTATGACGGACTACTTGATTTGACATTCTTTAAATGTAGGCCTGTCATCGTGATATTGTGTTCAGTTAACCTAGAGGCATCGTGTACGTAAGTGATATCTCCAGAAAAAATAACACACATAGGAAAGTATGCAGTTAGATTGTGGTCGAAGGGGCGTATGTTCCACTGTAAATGCAAGAAAATTGTGGATTATGTTGTATAATTTTGCATAGATGGTTCACATAGTCATACTATAAAGCTTTTCGTCATCGACAACAAACCATAACTGGGTATTGGATAAACAATAGAAGCTCATGGGGCAATAAATGATACATATTTTCTGCCATTTGCAAAAATGAAAACCACAGAAGAAATGAAGTATGACATAAATTTCGTAAGGCCACATTGATTAAAATGGACTATAAAATTAAAACACCGCGAAGTTACTGGTAATAATATATGTGACAATATAATGGGTGATACTTAGGCGGCACACTGCACTCGTAAAATATCACTATACCGCTCTCTCATCATACTAACGTACTCATACATTGAGCATTACTTAACCTCTTAACTCTCGAAGTGCTCAAATATTTTTATACAAACTATGGAGACCAGAGATTTTTTTCAATTTGAAATCATCACAATTGTCTTAGTTAGCTCTTTCTGCTTCATTTGAATACCTTGGTTATGTGTCTACGAACATTATAAATATTTTACTCTTTCAGAGCGTCGACCGACTTTAAACGTCAGAATCTGACGTCTATTGACGTCAGATGCTGACGTCTAAAGTCAATCCCCGCACTGAAAGAATTAACAATTAATAATGGCCGTAGACCCATAACATAGGTATTCAAATGAAGCGGGAAGAGCTAACTAAGACATTTATGATGATTTCAAATTGAAAAAACCCTCTGGTCTCCATAGTTTAGCCAATACATACATATTTCAGCGCTGTTCTCCATGGTTTGCACAGACATATACTGTAAATCTGGTAATATTCGCGAGGTTTTAATTTTCGCGAATTTTGCGAGGAGGACAAATTCGCGAATTTAAGAATTATTATTATGAGCGCTACCTACATGTATCATCGAAATCGATAATTAGCGAATTCTAGACTTCGTAAAAAAGTCCCGAAATCACAATGTCGCGAAAATCTAACAGGCAAAAATTACCAGATCTACAGTATTCCAGGGCTGTAAGGGTTAACCCTTTAACCGCCAAATTATTCAATCTGAATTTTCACCCACTTGAAAATGTGTCTCGCTGACGCGATCCACAATTTCAGGTGAGTGAAAATTATTCAGATTTGGCAAAATGGAGGTCAACTGTTTTCAAATATTGCTGATTGATGTCACATTTTATCTTTAACGTGTTTAAAAGGTGGTACTTATTGTGCTAATAAAAAATGAAAACCCGAATATATGCGGCACTGGCGGTCAGAGGGTTAAGTAAGATGTGAAGGAGGTCTTCTGATATCAGACAGACTTCACACAGTCCTAATCACATGTATAACTACATAATAGGTGAGCACCCATTACGCCGTCAGTGTAATACTTCATATAGTGTCTCTCCCTGTAATCAGCTGTACCAAGCAATGTAGACGTCTTCACCTCACTGCTCCACATGTATACTGCTCTGCAAAGTCAAAAGGCAGTATCTGCTTACTTGTAAAGTGAGCAGATACTGTCTTTTGGCTTTGCATGGCAGTATACATACTCCTCATATATCATATCAATACAGGTTGTTATGGGTCTACAGTCATTATAAAGATTTTACTCTTTCAGTTTGGGGACCGACTTTAGACGTCTGAATCTGACGTCTAAAGTCGTGCCCCGCGCTGAAAGGGTAATAAATGAGGTGGGCCGTCTGAACTCTCTGAGCACAGTCATCAACATGGATTACTACTGTACACACCCTCGCATGGTTAAAAGGAGAGGCATATTTCGCTATATAGATATTATTGTCATTATTTTGGTCAGCAAATATAGGCGACCTTGCTCTTTTTAAATATATGCATAGTGTGATTCAGCGTGTGTGCGGCACCCCAGCAAACAAGAGGATTTTACCTATTGTTGTTTCAATATTGGCCCAGCCCAACATTGAGTCAAGTCCTCGTGTTTGCTGGGACATCCCTTCACTGGATGCATCTCAGTGAACGCGATACATTGTTTCTATGTTGGCTCGATGTTGGGCCATTGTCTGCGACGCTGTCCCAGCATTGAGTTAACATATAATCAATGTAGGCCATATAGTGTTTAAATACTTGGATGGCCGTGCTCAATATTGGGCCAGCGTTGCAGGCGGTGGGCCAATATTGGGTTAGCTGAGAACCTGATTTGAATGGCTTAGAGGTAAAGTGATCCAAGTCCGCATTTTCTCATTTTCCTATAGAAGGCTTCAAAGTTAAAATCAATTTAAATAAATATATATTTCGTTTTAATTCAACTTTGTTACATCTATAATTAGAAGCATATGGGAAGATTTGCTTTGTTTTTAATTAGTCATTCCCACTGGAAGGTATATACTTATCAATGTCGTAAAACCCATTTCTGGCAATTTTTATTTCATTTTATTTTATAAATAAACTTTTGAAATTTAGAAATATAAATTTTTTTTAATGTCACAAATTAGTATAGAAACTGTCTAGTGTCTCGTCATCTTGCTCTAGTAAAAATATGATAATGATTGGCATAGCACAAACTGATCCACATAAGGGATGTTTTATAACATTTCAGCAGCCATTTTCCGTATATCTCAGAGGTAAACAGATCCAAGTCAAAATGTCCTTATATAAACTGATGGACTAGGATCACTTTACCATTGATGAAAAGTATCAATTTTAAAAGTAAACAAAAAATATTTTGATTAATATATTTTTGATAAAATAAATTTTTAACGAATGGCTTAGATATTTCAGTACATTATTTTCTATATATTCAACTGTCCCAAAATGACATAAACAGAAAAAAATCTAATTTTGGAATTGGATCACTTTACCTCTGAGCCATTCATATGGTTTGGTCTCAATGCGTACAGACAAAAACAAAGCAAGTGACATACGTGTATTTGATCAGCACGTGACGCTAACAGTCTGGTCGCGTGTCTGCGGCAGTTCATTGCATGACAGTGTTTATTCCCGACCTCGTGACACGCTCATGACACACGTCGTCCCAGCAGTCACGAGACATTGAGCCATTGTTGGTTCAATGCTGGTCCCCCGTCGCAGTCATCCACCATGTGGTCACCAGACGGGATTGTCATGGGCTCATAAAGGTCAAAATAGTTACCACAATGTATAGGCCCACCAGCAAACACGAGAAGTTGATCTAGTGTTGTTCTAATGCTGACTCAGCAGTGGCGGATCTAGGATCTGAAAAACGGGGGGGCGCCCAGTGTTTTGGGGGCTTGCCCCCAAGATTTTTTTTGTAAGTTTCAGGCAATTTAGGGGACTTTTTAAAGTATTTGCCCCCCCCCCCCCCCTGGATCCGCCACTGCTCAGCGTCGTAGACGATGGGCCAGCATTAAAACAACCTCTTGTCAGTGTCTGATGTTTTCTGAGATCTGCAATACGCGACGTTCACACAAAGTTGTTTTAATGTTGGCCCACCGTCTACCACGCTGGTCCGTCATTAAACTGGCATATCCCAGCAAACATGAGACATTTACACAAAGTTGGTTCAATGCCGGCCCACCATCTCCGACGCTGGTCCAACATTGAATCAACCTTGGGTGAATGTATCGTGTTTGCTGGGTAGTGTTCAAGTTCGCTACGTGGACACCTCTTCACCGTGCCAAAACATGCTATGGTGCGCCAAGCAGACCCAACACGATCACTCTATGCTTGCATAAGGTTGGGCCGACGTCGCAGACGATGGGCCACTATTAAACCAGAGGTTGAACGTTTGGCGTTTATCGTGTTAACTTCTAATCAGGTCAATTGTATCTCGGACAGGTGGTTGTTATGGGGACTAGGTCTATATCAAGCAAATAACAGATATCGCATAATTATGTTGTTTTGGATCCAGCGGGGGGCGCAGGGGGCGTTGTGCCACATTCTTTAAAAAGTAATCTAAGTTTTCATAAAATATGTCAAAAAAATCTTGTGGGCGAAAAAAAACCCCAAGTCCCCCACTTTTCAAATCCTGGATCCGCCCTGTTGTTCATATGATTTTACCTATTCTACCACTGTAGTTTGATCAGTATCCTGTACTTTGATGTTGAAAATAATAATCGAGTGATTAAAATACGTCCAAATTGATTTAAAGCCTTTACCATTGAACCGCTAATCACGACTAGGCCCCTATAGTTGTTTTTAATCTGTTTGTTTTATGGGCGGGGGCCCTAGGGTAGTGGTTAGCACCGCTGCCTTTCACGCCAGAGTCCGGGGTTCGGTTCCCGGTCTCGGCGGTTTGAAAAGAAATAAAATTGTTTCTTCCCCATCCACGTGTGAAAGTTAGTATTGTGGGGAGCCTCCTTGACCGAGAGGTAGCGTGCTCGGCCTCAGACCGCCAGGGCACGAATTTCGAATTCTGTGTCTGGAGGGTGTCATCTCAATCATCTCACCATCCTCAGGAGGTTCTCCTGGCCCAGTTTAGCCTATATGTGCACAAAAGTGGCCTAAAGCCCGATTCATTTCATTTTTGTTTGTTTTATCAGCAGGTTAAATCACACTAATCGGGTATGAAAAGTGTGTTCAAACATCATGCAAGATTTTCAAATAATTGGTCTCAAAATGAACAGTTATGATTCACCCACTTGAAGTTGTGAGTTGCGGCAACTTTACATGGTTTTTGGTTGCGGTATGGAGACAAAAATTCACGATGCTTATGTAATATAAGGGGATTCCCCATTCCTGAACTTAGTCTGATGATTGGACAGAAGCTCCACCAATCAGATCCGTGAAACATGCTGGAATGTAGACTACAAGCTTTCGACAACAGCCACACGTCGACGCAATGCTGGTATAATGTTACTGGACCAGCGTCGTAGACTTATTTACGACTTTCGGAATAAATGTTTATCTTGACAACTGTGGGTATTATATACGTTATCCCCATGGGCGATGTCTGGCTGCTAAGTGGAGCTGTACTTGTTCCGATAGTAATTTAAAGGGACTGGCCCAGGCTAAAATCATCAAAAAATCGGTGATTTTATTTTGGCTTCTTAATATGACCATATGATGTAAACATGTCCATAGACTAGAACTGCAAAAGTTTTATAATTTTTCTGCCGCGCATTCACCAGTTAGACTAGATATAGAGACGAAATTTTCGTATTTCTATTTTTTGACATGGTTGTCAATAATTAGATATCAGGAATTTCGCCTCTATATCTAGTCTAACTGGTGAATGCGCAGAAAATTTTTTTTAAAACTTTTGCAGTTCTAGTCTATGGACATGTTTACATCATATGGTCATATTAAGAAGCCAAAATAAAATCACCGATTTTTTGATGATTTTAGCCTGGGCCAGTCCCTTTAAATAGACCAGATATACTGGTCCACACATAATACCAAACGACCCAGGATAATAATGTAAAAATGCGCTAATTTAATCAATGTACGCTTCAGTGTACGCTTAAATGTACGCTTCAATGTACGCCTCAATGTACGACGCCTCTTAATTATACATCGCTGTAATAAACCAGGTCGAATCAATGGATTTAATTTGAAAAGTCATAAATGGCACGTTTTGGGGTGAATATTCTCATATTTGCTAAATTTGATACAAAATATTTGCAAATCCTCATGTTTAACCCATAAGGCCTCATGATGCATTAAAGCATCATTTTACATCCCTGAAAACCGACCTAATTTTCCTACAACCAAGGGTTTTAGAATCAAAATTTCCATGAAACTGGTTTGCCAATACATGGTAATTTTTTTTAATTTTTAAACCAAATTAAATCATCTTCATCCACTACAAGTCGAGAATTGCGACAGCAATTCACGGCTTGTAGTGGATGATGATGACAATGGTAAATTCAGGCTTGAAAGGGTTAAACACACATTTCATTCTCAATAGCTGTGATTTGCTCTGCCTATGAAATGAATTCAAAACAACTATAGTCTCGCTTAGCGCCCTAAGGGTTAAACGCCACTGGGTTTTGAGAGTCTGCTGAGACATTGATAGATGTTTATGTTCAGCTATATACATACTACACTGTGTGCGTGGAGAGATATCAACACGACTGTATGTAGGCCTACATAAGACCCAGGGGGTACTTTTATAGCCTATGTGTGAATTTCTAACGCAATTATCCCTTCATCTTGTATTAACTTCAGTATTTTGATGTCCTGGCATTGTATTGGCTGAATAAACGTTGTCTTGTCTTGTCTTGTCATGGGTTCAACCCTTTAACCGCCTGTGTCGCATATATTCGGGTTTTCATTTTTTATTAGCACATTAAGTACCTCATTTTAAATATGTTAAATATAAAATGTGACATCAGCCAGCAAGATTTGAAAAGAGTCAACCTCTATTTTGTCAAATCTGAATAATTTTCACTCACTTGAAGTTGTGGATCGCGTCAGAGAGACACAACTTCAAGTGGGTGAAAATTCAAATTGAATAATTTGGCGGTTAAAGGGTTAAGGGTTAAATTTAAAGGTAATCAGGGATATTACAATTTCACGTTTGATTTTGATTTCCTCTAGCATTCGATTACTTCCATCTTTATCATGTGTACACGTACTTGATGACCAGTTCATTCCTAGAACTCGTTACTTACTAACTCTGTCATTATCAGGGTTGCACATTAACACTGGCCCGCTAGGCCGAGACTAGCTAGAATCTGTAAGGGCTACTAAATTGTTCTCATCCTGTAGCCAAGCTGGCTGCTATGATTTTCAACCATGACATGAATTATTTTTAAAAAATAAGCAATAATTTTATGATTTTTACTGAAAATTGCTTATATAAAAATATGAAAATAAATTATAATTCCCATTATTAAAAGGAGAGGCATATTTCGCTATATAAATATTATTGTCATTATTTTTATCAGCAAATATAGGCGACCTTGCTCTTTTTAAATATATGCATAATGTGATTCAGCGTGTGTGCGGCACCCCAGCAAACAAGAGGATTTTACCCAATACTGTTTCAATATTGGCCCAGCCCAACATTGAGTCAAGTCCTCGTGTTTGCTGGGATATCCCTTCACTGGATGCATCTCAGTGAACGCGATACATTGTTTCTATGTTGGCTCGATGTTGGGCCATTGTCGGCGACGCTGTCCCAGCATTGAGCCAACATATAATCAATGTAGGCCATATAGTGTTTAAATACTTGGATGGCCGTGCTCAATATTGGGCCAGCGTTGCAGGCGGTGGGCCAATATTGGGTTAGCTGAGAACCTGATTTGAATGGCTTAGAGGTAAAGTGATCCAAGTCCGCATTTTCTCATTTTCCTATAGAAGGCTTCAAAGTTAAAATCAATTTAAAGAAATATATATTTCGTTTTAATTCAACTTTGTTACATCTATAATTAGAAGCATATGGGAAGTTTTGCTTTGTTTTTAATTATTTTAATTCCCACTGGAAGGTATATACTCATCAATGTCGTAAAACCCATTTCTGGCAATTTTTATTTCATTTTATTTTATAAATAAACTTTTGAAATTTAGAAATATAATTTTTTTTTAATGTCACAAATTAGTATAGAAACTGTCTAGTGTCTCGTCATCTTGCTCTAGTAAAAATATGATAATTATTGGCATAGCACAAACTGATCCACATAAGGGATGTCTTATAACATTTCAGCAGCCATTTTCCGTATATCTCAAACAGATCCAAGTCAAAATGTCCTTATATAAACTGATGGACTTGGATCACTTTACCATTGATGAAAAGTATCAATTTTAAGAGTAAACAAAAAATAGTTTGATTAATAAGTCTCGAAATTTTTAACGAATGGCTTAGATATTTCAGTACATTATTTTCTATATATTTAACTTTCCCAAAATGACATAAACAGAAAAAAATCTAATTTTGGAATTGGATCACTTTACCTCTGAGCCATTCATATGGTTTGGTCTCAATGCGTACAGACAAAGACAAAGCAAGTGACATACGTGTATTTGATCAGCACGTGACGCTAACAGTCTGGTCGCGTGTCTGCGGCAGTTCATTGCATGACAGTGTTTATTCCCGACCTCGTGACACGCTCATGACACACGTCGTCCCAGCAGACACGAGACATTGAGCCATTGTTGGTTCAATGCTGGTCCCCCGTCGCAGTCATCCACCATGTGGTCACCAGACGGGATTGTCATGGGCTCATAAAGGTCAAAATAGTTACCACAATGTATAGGCCCACCAGCAAACACGAGAAGTTGATCTAGTGTTGTTCTAATGCTGACCCAGCAGTGGCGGATCCAGGATCTGAAAAACGGGGGGCGCCCAGTGTTTTGGGGGCTTGCCCCCAAGATTTTTTTGTAAATTTCAGGCAATTTAGGGGACTTTTGAAAGTATTTGCCAAAAATAGGGGAGGGGGGCGCGCCTACTGCGCCCCCCCCCCTGGATTCGCCACTGCTCAGCGTCGTAGACGATGGGCCAGCATTAAAACAACCTCTTGTCAGTGTCTGATGTTTTCTGAGATCTGCAATACGCGACGTTCACACAAAGTTGTTTTAATGTTGGCCCACCGTCTACGACGCTGGTCCGTCATTAAACTGGCATATCCCAGCAAACATGAGACATTTACACAAGGTTGGTTCAATGTCGGCCCACCATCTCCGACGCTGGTCCAGCATTGAATCAACCTTGGGTGAATGTCTCGTGTTTGCTGGGTAGTGTTCAAGTTCGCTACGTGGACACCTCTTCACCGTGTCAAAACAGGCTATGGTGCGCCAAGCAGACCCAACACGATCACTCTATGCTTGCATAAGGTTGGGCCGATGTCGCAGACGATGGGCCACTATTGAACCAGAGGTTGAACGTTTGGCGTTTATCGTGGTAACTTCTAACCAGGTCAATTGTATCTCGGACAGGTGGTTGTTATGGGGACTAGGTCTATATCAAGCAAATAACAGATATCGCATAATTATGTTGTTTTGGATCCAGCGGGGGGCGCAGGGGGCGTTGTGCCACATTCTTTAAAAAGTAATCTAAGTTTTCCTAAAATATGTCAAAAAAATCTTGTGGGCGAAAAAAACCCCCAAGTCCCCCACTTTTCAAATCCTGGATCCACCCTGTTGTTCACATGATTTTACCTATTCTACCACTGTAGTTTGATCAGTATCCTGTACTTTGATGTTGAAAATAATAATCGAGTGATTAAAATACGTCCAAATTGATTTAAAGCCTTTGCCATTAAACCGCTAATTACGACTAGGCCCCTATAGATGTTTTTAATCTGTTTGTTTTATTAGCAGGTTAAATCACACTAATCGGGTATGAAAAGTGTGTTCAAACATCATGCAAGATTTTCAAATAATTGGTCTCAAAATAAACAAATATGATTCACCCACTTGAAGTTGTGAGTTGCGGCAACTTTACATGGTTTTTGGTTGCGGTATGGAGACAAAAATTCACGATGTTTATGTAATATAAGGGGATTCCCCATTCCTGAACTTAGTCTGATGATTGGACAGAAGCTCCACCAATCACATCCGTGAAACATGCAGGAATGTAGACTACAAGCTTTCGAAAACAGCCACACGTCGACGCAATGCTGGTATAATGTTATAGGACCAGCGTCATAGACTTATTTGCGACTTTCGGAATAAATGTTTATCTTGACAACTGTGGGTATTATATACGTTATCCCCATGGGCGATGTCTGGCTGCTAAGTGGAGCTGTACTTGTTTCGATAGTAATTTAAATAGACCAGATATACCGGTCCACACATAATACCAAACGACCCAGGATAATAATGTAAAAAGGCGCTAATTTAATCAATGTACGCTTCAGTGTACGCTTAAATGTACGCTTCAATGTACGCCTCAATGTACGACGCCTCTTAATTATACATCGCTGTAATAAGCCAGGTCGAATCAATGGATTTAATTTGAAAAGTCATAAATGGCACGTTTTGGGGTGAATATTCTCATATTTGCTTAATTTGATACAAAATATTTGCAAATCCTGATGTTTTACCCATAAGGCCTCATGATGCATTAAAGCATCATTTTACATCCCTGAAAACAGACCTAATTTCCCTACAACCAAGGGTTTTAGAATCAAAATTTCCATGAAACTGGTTTGCCAATACATGGCAATTTTCTTTAATTTTTAAACCAAATCAAATCATCTTCATCCACTACAAGTCGAGAATTGCGACAGCAATTCACGGCTTGTAGTGGATGAAGATGACAATGGTAAATTCAGGCTTGAAAGGATTAAACACACATTTCATTCTCAATAACTGTGATTTGCTCTGCCTATGAAATGAATTCAAAACAACTATAGTCGCACTTAGCACCCTAAGGGTTAAACGCCACTGGGTTTTGAGAGTCTGCTGAGACATTGATAGATGTTTATGTTCAGCTATATACATACTACACTGTGTGCGTGGAGAGATATCAACACGACTGTATGTAGGCCTACATAAGACCAAGAGGGTACTTTTATAGCCTATGTGTGAATTTCTAACGCAATTATCCCTTCATCTTGTATTAACTTCAGTATTTTGATGTCCTGGCATTGTATTGGCTGAATAAACGTTGTCTTGTCTTGTCTTGTCATGGGTTCAACCCTTTAACCGCCTGTGTCGCATATATTCGGGTTTTCATTTTTTATTAGCACATTAAGTACCATATTTTAAATATGTTGAAGATAAAATGTGACATCAGCCAGCAAGATTTGAAAAGAGTCAACCTCTATTTTGTCAAATCTGAATAATTTTCACTCACTTGAAGCTGTGGATCGCGTCAGCGAGACACAACTTCAAGTGGGTGAAAATTCAAATTGAATAATTTGGCGGTTAAAGGGTTAAGGGTTAAATTTAAAGGTAATCAGGGATATTACAATTTCACGTTTGATTTTGATCATCCTCTAGTATTCGATTACTTCCATCTTCATCATGTGTACACGTACTTGATGACCAGTTTAATCCTAGAACTCGTTACTTACTAACTCTGTCATTATCAGGGTTGCACATTAACACTGGCCCGCTAGGCCGAGACTAGCTAAAATTTGTAAGGGCTACTAAATTGTTCTCATCCTGCAGCCCAGCTGGCTGCTATGATTTTCAACCATGACATGAATTATTTTTTAAAAATACACAATAATTTTATGATTTTTACTAAAAAATGCCTTTAAAAATAAAAAAATTAATTATAATTCCTATTGTTGTGTATGATCGAAGTGCTCTTTTAGCAGACAAAATTTCAGGGCTACCAAACCACCAATCAGGGCTAGTAACTTATTTACACCACTAGCCAGTGCCTTCTTTGGCTTAATATGCAATCCTGATTATCTGTATTTATTTGATGGTAACGTGTTTTATCTTCATCCAGGCTGGTCATTGTGATAAACATGTAGACATACTGACGAGGCATCCACCCAATGCTGTCTTAACGTTGGGCCAGCGTCAGCGACGGTGGTCCAACATTAAACCAGCATAGGGTCAGTATAGACATACTGACGAGACAGCCACCTAATGCTGGTTTAACGTTGGATCAATGGCACTCGGATCCTAATTTCATCGTGCCTTGAAAACTACCAATTTCAACAAGGGGCGCCATGCTCCTGTAGTATTAATACCCTTTTCTTTCAAAGCCTCACGTAATTTCACCGTGCCTTGAAAACTACCAATGGCACTCGGATCCTAAAATACATTTGATAATTCTTTATCGCTCAAGATTTTTGGTAACGGTAACGTTGAATCCAGATTACTCTGCCCGCATTAACTCAGCATTGGGTCAATGATTACTGAGATTATACCTGAAATATACATCCAGTGAATAGTGTTGATTCAATGCTTGGCTAATGATGGGGCAGCATCGTAGACGATGGGCCAGCAGTAGCCCGACATTGGGTCAATGTCTCTTTCTTACTGGCTACTCAGCAAACAGCAAACACGAGACGTTGACCCAATGCTTATTTAGTGTTGGGCCAGCGTCGCAGACGTTGACCCAGCATTACACTGGCGTAGGTTTAGCGCATCGTGTTTGCTGGATATAATATTTCCTTTCCCTAATAAATCAAGTTGCTATGCAACCCAAAATGGCAAAATGATATGGCAGTGTTTTTTAATATTATATTATATTTTAATATTATATATTATGAATAATTTTGTGACAAATAAATCAAAGTTGCCACAAGATGGGGCACAAGTGTTTCCTAATATGGGGTGATAGGCTATCATGTGACCCTCTGAGAGGGTCACATGATTGCCAATCACCCCCATATATGGGGTGATTGGCTATCATGCGACCCTCTGGGAGGGTCACATGATAGCCAATCACCCCATAAAAGGACATAATTATTCACACCATTCAAGGGGTGATAGATCACCTTTAACATGATACGCACCAGCATATATAGTGTAAATGACAGGATCTCCACAAACTTGTAAAAATCTGAATCTTACGTCGCCACTAGGTGGGGCCCTAAGAATATATGAATAAAAGCGTGACCATAAGATGGTTACATTATTTTAAGCTAAACTTTTTACTGGTGTTGTTATACTCACAATTCAAGCCATGATAATTCGGATGTGATGACACCACTAATATATTTTTTCATCGAATTCTCTGCCAAGAATATTATTCAGGATTCAGTTGGACAATATTGTAATATGAGCCAATTATGGATAAATATGCGACGTTTGCAGGCCCTGACTCCGCAATCATGTCGCCAAAACTGATAGAATCGCCACACTTGATTGAAAATACAAAGTTGCTTAGTTTTCAGACGATCATGTTTTACAATTTTCCATGAATCAATGATAATATATAGCGATTATATGGCCGAGAGCGTGTTAATCCGACATCGGGTATGGCGTAAAGGTGAAAGGCCCTGTGAAGTGATTTCACTTGATCAGTTCTGTGAAACTCAATGACCTCGACCTCCTTATTTCCACCGAGCTGGCTAATACAATGAAGTATGGGAGAGGGTTCTTTTAACCTTGTTTTCACCGAGTGACGTCACTGCGTTTCACAGAATCAAGTATGGGGGAGGGGGTGTTATATAACCTTGTTTTCATCGAGTGACGTCACTGCGTTTCACAGAATATAATTAAGGTGTAAATCACAATGAACAATCTTCTAATTTAGCAGATTATTTTAGTCCACTAATTATCAGTTATTTTCAAAAATAAAAACTGGGCTGGGCGGGTCATACAACTCATGACTTCACACACAAAAACCTCCCATTATTGAATCTGAATTAACATTGAAACTGCATCGGGTATGTTTCATGCTTCTTGTATTTGTACATGAACTGAACTAGATTTCCAATCATTTGAATATGCCCGCATCGACGGAGTGAACAAGGGGTGAGTCAACGCTAGACTCTGACCAGGAGCGGGCGCGATGATGGTCATCAATTCTAGTGGTGTACCTGAATTCAGGCAGCGTTGGACCGGCGTTCCATGTTGACTGTGGTCAGTTTTATAAAAGCATACAGTACAACATCAGCTACATGTACATGTACATGTATTATAACCAGCCAAGCATGTCTCCATCTTGGGACGTCGTTCCCAGTGGTTTAAAAATGGGAGCTGAGCACTCTAGTCTTTGAAAAGTCATCTAAAATACGGTAGTATGAAATATGACATTGTCCAGAGTAGGTCCGGGGACTACATGGGGCCATGAATGTAATAGGGTTGGTGAGAATTGTGTACAAGTGTATACAAATCCACGTCCACCCTTCATGCCTCCTTTCATGATCAGGGCTGTTCCATTTCAGCAAGGGGCGCCATGCTCCTGTAGTATTAATAATCTTTTCTTTCAAACCCTCACGTAATTTCACTGTGCCTTGAAAACTAGCAATGGCACTCGGATCCTAAAATACATTTGATATTTTTTTATCGCTCATGATGTTTGGTAACGGTAACTCTGCCCGCATTTTAAATTAATCCTAGAAGCACGTGTAAAACGCTTTTTGACCTTACAGATTAAAATTAATATATTCCTTGATACAGTTTCCTATTAAATAGTTGATGTGTGACTTGTGAGCTTTTTCCAAACTTTGCTATTGAAATAATGTTGATCCAAGTCGACGTATTTGTGAAGAATCGCTACTATTTTCAAATAATATATAAAATATGTCGCATTCGAAGTAATTGTTCGCGTAAATTTCCCCTCAAGAAATACATTTGGAGTGATAAAAAATAATGAATACGCTCTCATTCACATATTCATTGGGCGCCACGCAGTGACGACGTCAGATTAAACTCTTTATAATTGTGGATATCATGTAATTTACACTCTATACTATGTTGGTGCGTATCATGTTAATATTAAAAAAAACATTGCTATATAGCTTTATATTGTTGGAAATTTAGATTATATGGCAACATGATTTATTAGGGGAAGCTTTAGAAAAAAACATGACAAATTATTATATTATTCTACTTCAGACCTACATCGTAATCATTGACGCAAGGGTGCATAACAATGTATCTTTATTCTATAAATGACCAAACAAGCCATTAGAAAAATTTTCAGCGCGCCGCATAATAATAGATTGTTATAATGGGAATAATGGGTTGAAGTAAATAATTTGCTATAACCCCCCCCCCCTCCCTTGTAGATTGAATGGTGCCCTCCTAATAGTCAGGTATGGATTATTTAGCTACATTACAGGCAAATTACAGCTTTAATTTTGATAACAACAGTGCCTTCACTTATCACGGTTACAATGTTAGTTCTTTCAAAAAAGTCTGATATCACCCCATGACTGGTGTTTATCCAGGTTTCAAATGCAGTAAGTAAGTAATAGTAAGATGACCTGATGAGATATTCCTGATTTTATGGAAACAGTTTATGACTCATGCATATTATCTGCATCACATTCCATTACGCATGTACGCACATGCGCCAGTCAAACGAAACAAAGACACAACACGCGTATGTTTCATTTGCTCGTAAATTCGTTAAGACGCATCTTCTATTTTGTGTTCTGAAACTGTGTTTTTTATCATCAATATTTCAATTGATTTTAATTTAATTAGTTTATAAGTCGTTATGACGACTTATAATAAGTCGTTAAATCGACTTAGTATAAGTCGGTAAATCGACTTAGTATAAGTCGTTATATCGACTTACAAGTCGTCAAATCGACTTGTGCTAAAGTAACGACTTAGCTTAAGTCAATTTAACGACTTATAAGTCGTTAAATCGAGTTAGTATAAGTTTTAAATTCTAGGTCGTTAAAACGACTTATACTAAGTCGATTCAACGAGATAAAAAGTATTTTTGTGATGTCGTTTCAACGCTTCACTACATATAGGATATACCGACACAAAATCTATTATGCCCTATTCATCGATATATAGGGCCAAATAACAAAAACAAAAATTGGCTACAAGATACGACGGGCCCATCAATAGGCTTACGCGATTATAGACTAAACCTATATAACTTAACTTAACCTATTTAGTTAAATAGACTATTGTCAAATGTATGTTATCACAGTTTTCATATCCCCTAGAACACATTACTATTCTGCAAAGCCAAAAGTCAGTATCTGCTCCCTTTACAAGTAAGCAGATACCGCCTTTTGGCTTTGTACTGCACAATAGAAGCCATCCCATGATACAGAACCTTGCTTTTCCACCATAACTCGTGGACTCGTAATTTAATTTTGGTTTTCTTTGTAGCTCGTGATCATATACTCTGGCGCCACCATGCTGTAAATCATACTAATGGTGTCAGCCTCTTCTGTCCGCAGTGAATGATTAATATAGATAGTAAGAATACTCGCCAATGTATACCTATTGGCCATAGCAACTGTACCTTAGAAAGCAGGACACTTGCTCTTAGAAAGCAGGAGATATCTCAAATGGAATTGTTCGAAAGCAGGACCCTTTCTGATACTACTTTGCTGGATATCATAGATTTGGAACATAATATTTGAGCAGGAGGGATATCGATTTGATGTATTGGACAATAATGTATTTTTTGACGCGACAGGTTTATCCATGTTGAAATAAAATCAACAAAAGTGTCAATATTCATGCCGATATTTCGTGAGCAGGCGTCTATTTCACCATATGAACACACCAAATAGGTGGTACAACAGCTATTCATAAAATATATAATAAAAAAATTGAACACTTTTAGCATATGTAAATATGCGAGTATCACGCATGACACTATGTTAGAAAGATTATCTGCATGACAGGTCTACAGAGGGTGGCTTTGTGACATATGGTGACATGTGTGCACCAAGCCTCCTAACTTATAGCAGGCCTACTACCGTGCAAATTCAAAATGCAGTAAATGCTTACTTTACAAGTGAGAGAGATAGTGCATTTTGGATTCACAGGGCAGAGAAGTAGTAGTAGTATTGCATTCATTCATAAAGTGGGTAGCAAAAATTATCTGTAGATGCTCAATTACGACGTCATAGATCAACCTATTGCATTAATTCATCAATGTGGGTATATTCCCTGGGATAGGGCCATTCATCTGCAAAATTGTATACATTTTGTCGACCTTATATCCTGTTGTAGTATACCCTGTGGCTTATGAAACCGGTGTAAGTGTCAGACCTGGGGCGATTACTGTGTAGGGTCATTATTGTGATGTTACCTCCAATTCTCCAGTTTGACCAAATTTACAATTATTTAACATGATTAGCGATAACATTTCGTCATTGATACAATCATCAGACATCAGGCGATTATCGTCTAGGGCCATTTTTGTAGTGTTACCATGGTTACCCCCAGTTCTCCATTTTGACCCAGTCACCGCCTGAGAACTATAAAATTTCGTAACACTTGAAGGTCAAGGTCAAAGGCCAAGTCAATTTCAAGGTCGATTTGTGTATACAAACATCACAGTTCGACGTTATTGATTTGTTTCGTTTCGTCGCAATCTCTCTCGCCTTTATTGATCTCATCCATTTTGTCACTTTTATCCTGATTCTCATAGGGCTCGTCATCACTGTCATCATCATCCTCGTCACTCTTTTGGTCCATATCTCTGTAAAATAGGTCACCTGGAACTACACAGAGCACTGTGTATGTTTTCCCCCAAACTAAACAGACGTCACAGACTCAGACTCAGACAAATTTATTTGATTTTCTACATCATACGAAGAAACAACAAAACAAAACAAACAAAAAATTGCAGAAAACCAGGAGACTTCTACATAGACTTTAGGTCGCTAGCGTAGAAGCCACCTAAAAAAATAATATATATATATATATATATATATATGTATAGAAATAATTGACTTAAGAAAAGTACATTAAAGCAAATGTAGCTAATTAGCTATAGTGAGTTCATAGTACAAAAAACTACACATGCGAGCAAACAAAACAATTGACCAAATTACAGTTATTTGAATAATTTTCAATAAAAAAACGTTTCATGTAGATCATTAAACCAGAGAGACTGTGTGTATATAATTTATCTTTTATAATATGAGGACAACTGTTAATAATAGTTACAATACGATATGCAATATATTTTTTTACAAATTCATTTTTTATACGAAAGTCGATATATAGATCTTGGTGTGGTAATTATGTGGATTTTTATTAAATATCAATGTTAAAAAATAACAAGGTAAGTTTCCATTCAGGTACCGATAATAAAATTTCACATATCTTCGAATTTTATCAATGAAAGTTTTTTTAATAGAGGTTCCGAATGAGCGAAAAGTTTACTAAACGTAATGATCCTTAAAACTTTTTTCTGTAGCAAAGAAATCTTATTATGATGATCACCCCAAGCCAATAAACAATAGGTCATGTGAGGTAAAATTAGAGAATTATATAACAGAACTAAAATATTAGTTGGTAATGTATGTCTTAATATCATAAATAATCATATAGAACGGGACATTCTACTAGCAATATAGTTGACATGAGAATTCCATTTCAAATTCTTATTAATTATTAAACCGAGAAAATTAAAATTATCAACCTTTTCAATTTCAACACCATTTATAGTTATTATTGGATAAATAATTAACTTTTGACTCTGATGGAAAAACATACATTTGGATTTTGAAATGTTAAGTGACAGTTTATTAAGTTCAAGCCACAAAAATAATTTATCTAATTCTTTATTGATTAAATTTACATGTTTTGCATCAATTTTACTGATGATAGTAGTATCATCAGCAAACAGGACAAAGTTAAAAAATGCACTTGTATTTACAAAATCATTAATATATGTTAGAAAAAGAAGGGGGCCTAGGATTGATCCCTGTGAAACCCCCGTCGTAATTTGTGCTATTTCGGAATTTTGGTTGTCAAAACGTACATATTGCTGTCTATTAGAAAGATAAGATGCTAGAAGATCTTTAGAAATACCTGAAATACCTAGATATGAAAGTTTATCCAGTAGTATATCATGATTTAATGTGTCAAAGGCTTTTGACATGTCCAAAAAGACTCCAACAGGGACCTTCCCTTCTTGCATCAAAAATGTAATTTTATCTATCAATCCCTAAGCAGCAAATTCAGTTGAATGTCCTTGTCTAAAGCCATATTGTCTGCTATAGAGTAATTTGTTACATTCAAAATAGGCATACAGTTGCGAGTAAACGATTTTTTCAAATATTTTAGATAAAGATGGTAAAATTGATATAGGTCTATAATTCGAAATGAGTGTATTGTCACCTTTTTTGTATAAAGGAACAACTTTAGCGATTTTTAGTTTATCTGGAAAAATTCCTGTCGTTAACATTTGATTAATTAAAACAGTTACTGGTTGAACAATTTCCGATTTGATAGATTTTAATAAAGAATTGGAAATACCATCTACACCACAGCTGGTTTTATTTTCCAAATGATCAATTACTTTGATAATATCAATATCACTGATAATATTAAAATTAAAATCAGGTAATGTTTTTCTAACTAAATATTTTTTATATGATTTATCAGGATGTATTTCAATTTTACTTGCTAGTTCGGGACCAATATTTGTAAAAAGTAAATTAAACTGATTTGCAATTTCTGTCTTATCTTTAAAAGTTTTATTGTTCCACGTGAAAAAATCAGGGATATCAGTATGCTTCTTTGTATTTATTATGCTACTTATAGTTGACCAAGTTATTTTTATATTATGTTTAAAATTCTGAAAACAAGATCTATAATAAGATTGCTTGGCGTCTTTAATTAGACTTCTAAGTATTTTATTATATTTTAACTACGGAGGTTTGATTTGATAATTGAAAGTTCATTAGATTCCGGTTCAGACATACGCAAAGCTTTATAGAGTTTGTTTCTAAATTTTATTGACTTCAGGATTCCTTGTGTTATCCATGCGGACTTTTTATGTTTATACTTATTGAAATTTACTGTTTTGTTTTTAAAATGTGTGTCTTTTATTTCTGCAATGCAGTTATTGAAAATATTAAAATTGTTATTAGGATCAGCATCTGGACTTAAGTCTAATTTACTAAGTATATTAGATGTTTGTAGTTCTTGTTTAAAGTTATTTATGGATTCTTGGGTCTGTTTTTGCACAATAACAACTTTATTATTTTTTGTGTGTAGGGGATGTAAATTAATGCTGGCAAAATATGGCTGGTGGTCAGAGAATCTATCAGTAAGAATACCAGAAGTACATTGTACAGTATTTGAAGATAACTTACAAAATATATTATCGATTAATGTACCTTTTGTATCAGTAAGTCTAGTTGGCAACGTAATTAAAGGCAAAAAACCATAAGAAGTTACAGCATTAAAAAAATCGCCAACAACACATCTTTTCACAATATCTAAAAGATTTATATTAAAATCTTCAGCCACCAAAATATTACAATTTGAATGTTCAAAACTATTTAACAAGCAGATGAATTCTTTAATAAAAATACCATAGTCATTATTTGTTTCTCTGGGTAATCTGTAAACATTACCGATTACCGATTTTTTTGCGGGCTGAAAAGCCTGATATTTCCAGGAATTGAGCCTCCCATTTTTCAAAATTATTAGAAATAGGTACTAGAGTGTAGTTATAAATATTATTCAAATAGATTACCAAACCACCCCTTTCACTACAACGTTTACCTTGAAAAATAGAGGTATATCCAGGCAAATTGAAAAGTGAATAGTTCTCATCGTCGGCGAGCCAGGTCTCTTGTAAACAAATAGCGCCAAATTTTACGTTGTTTTGTTGCAATTCATCAACAAATATTGTTAACTCGTCAAATTTAGACCTTATACTAGCTATATTGGTACTGGATATAATAAATTATTTGTATGTTCCTTTAATAGTTTAATTGCAGAATCGTGATCAAAATAATGTGAATGGTTAATTAACGTCACAGAGTTATCTAGCTCGTCGACGTTAAAAACCTTAGAAAGCGAGTTCAGGTCAACACCACCTATGGTATTTAGAAACATCTGGTCTGTCATTATACTAAAATAAAGTAATATCTAAATACACCTGATAATTTATTGAACTCTAAAATACAGCTAGTTATATAGCTATGTACAACCTCATAATTGTAACAAAATATATGTGTATACATGTTTTCATATAATGTGCTGAGCCCTGTGCACGGCAATAGTGCATTCATGATAAGTGGCTTTAGTGTAATGCCATGTGTTAGCATAAAATATGTGCCAAATAAAAAAACGTTAAAATAAAATAAAATCTGTGTCAATGACATAAACGGGTCTATAATGAGAATGTCAAAAAAACGTCAATTGGACAAGCAATAATATATAAACACGATAACAAAAATGTGTAATATTACAGCTGTGAAAAACATTCACTAATTATAATATATTTATAAAAAAAAAAAAAAACGATACATACAGATATGTAACAAGTGGATCCGATCCGTCAAGCAAGTGTGAGAATGTCAAGTACATGTAGGCTTAATTGTCTACTGTTGTCGTCTGTTGTCGATACGAGCGATGACGTTGTTTAGGTCGTCGAACAACTGGATCTTTCCTTTATGTCCTTTCTCTGTCTAAATCCAGATACTACCATTCCACGACCAGGTGGAAGCCACACCGGCATGAATCGGGGCACGATTTAACAGTTTTACATTCATATGTGTTAGATCATCAGTTATGACGAACCCAGAGCCTTTCAGCGCTCTCCTCGACGTTAATATCCGATGACAGTCATCCCGACGAAAAAATCAGGCAATAATGGCGGGGGGTTTTTCATTTCTGCCTCTACCTACTCTATGCGCCGCATCCAGATCGTCAACATGTCTGTTGCTGTCACACTTTTCACAATAAGGAGTGTATCTGAAACATTGTCACCTTGAAACCACAAAGGAACGTTTATTATGTTACTGTTGGAACTGCTGGCCGCGGAATTACTTGATTGCATTGGATGTAAATTAGAGCAATTTTAAAATCCAAGATGACCGCCAAAATACAAAACATATTGCATTTTTGCAATATGTCCTCTTTGTCTTGAGATATCGCTGTTGAATAAGTGATGAAATTTCAATTATGGATATGGAAGGTCAAATGAATCATGTATCCGTCTCATTGAATTATTTATATTACTTAAATTCCAACAGTGCATATTGCATAATTTAGATGACATAAGATGTACTTTACATTCGAAAATCACTTGAAAAGAAAAATTTGTAGCAACAGCAAACTGTTTCTATAAAAATCTAATATAACTTCCCAGTAAACATGACGTGATTCGGCCATTCTCCACATCTGTTATAATTAATTTTTCAATCGTTATAACTATAGGAACCATGATGTTTCCATGGTTACCGCTTGCCCAAGAGCCGTTTTTGCAGATCAAGATCAGCTTTTGATCTGCAAACAGAACAAAAACTGTTTTTCATCTGTGAGCAGGCACTTTTTTAGCGCTTAGCTATCTATACGTTAGATACAGATTCCAACGGGTTGTAATGAATGGTTGTTCCTCGCAATGTGTTATACGCAAATTTAGGTGTACCCCAGGCAACATTTGTGCTAGGCTAAACTGGGCCAGGAGAACCTCCTGAGGATGGTGATATGATTGAGATGACACTGTCCTCCGGACACAAGATTCGAAATTCGAGCCCTGGCGGTCTGAGGTCGAGCACGTTACCTCTCGGTCACGGAGGCTCCCCAGAATACTGACTTTTACACGTGGATGGGGAAGAAACATTTTTTGTTTCTTTCAAACCGCCGCGACCGGGAAGCGAACCCCGAACTCTGGCGTGAAAGATAGCGGTGCTAACCACTACCCTAGGGCCCCCGCCCCAGCAGTCTTTCAGAACGATATCCCGATATTTCTTTGGAAATTCTCACAAAATGTCTTCAGGACGTGTCTTCTTGAATGTCTTCAAGGAAATTAAAACTTAACCCTGATAAGACGGAATTTTTATTAATTGGATTTAAAGTGCAGCGTGAAAAAAATTCAAAAAGTTTTCCAACAAGATTGTTGGCACAGGAAGTAACTCCTTCTCCATCTGCTAGAAATCTTGGCATAGTCTTTGACAGTGCTTTAAATTTTAAGAGTCCTATATCTGGTATATCTCGCGCTTGCTACTATCATATACGTGACATGCGTAGAATAAGGCGCTTTTTAACACCATCTGTTGCTAAAACAATTGCAACTTTTTTGATAGGTAGCAAGCTGGACTATTGTAACTCTGTCCTTTTCAACGTCACTGAAAAGGAGATATCTAAGCTGCAGGGTGTACAAAACTGTTTGGCTCGTGTTGTAACAAAGTCTCCTCGTTTTTGTCACATAACTCCTCTTTTAAAACCTTTGCACTGGCTCCCTGTTCGTTACAGGATAAAATTTAAATTGTGTTCCCTGACCTACCAGGCTCTGACCAGTGGACAACCAGTATATATTCGAAACATGTTTCAGCCATCGCGAAAGGTACGGACACTTCGTTCCAGTGATCTAGATCAGCTGAATGTTCCACGGGTCAGAACCGCGGTAGGCAGCAGGACCTTTTCTGTTGCTGCACCTAAACCTTGGAATGAACTTCCTTTAGAAATCCGCTCTGCGAAAACACAATTTAGTTTCCGGAAGAAATTCAAAACGTATTTTTTTGGTCAGGCTTTTCCGACTTAAATCCTCGGTGGTCCGGTTGGCCCAGACAACAAACGCAAACGGTTTTTGGAACTATGAGTCGGATTACGATTATGTTTGTCGCGCCTCTGAGCTCGGATCACCGAGGATTTAGGCGCTATAGAAGTTTATTATTATTATTATTAGAACAAGACCACGAAACCACAAACTTTTACAGCTGGTTAAAATGACACACCAGATCAGTCCTCCATATCTACAGTCTATTCTACCAGCGGCAGTGGAAAATAGGTATGATACTAGAAGCTCTACTAATAATAGTTTGGGCCTACCAGTAATATACGCCAAACTATCAAGCAACCCTTCATCAAATAAAGCCTGGAATAATTTGCTTGCTGGTACATTCATAGTGTAACTTCATTTAATAATTTTAAAAGTTGAATTGTAAATATGAACAAAAACCTTGACATGTTTCACCCAAACTTGTAACGTTTTTATATTTCTAGAGCGTGGCACTGTAGGTTGAGATTGGGGCTGAGCGCTTTTAGTGCTGCAGCAGACCGACCAAAAAGCCGTTATTTTTTGGGCAACCTTCCTAAAAAAGCAGCATTAGTTATCATATACCATTGGAAAGTTTTAAATCTCAATATTATGGCTATACTAGGGGGATAACAAGAACGAAAATTAGGAGAATTTGGAAAATCAACCCTTTGTGAACCAACATCACATATTTCGTTAAAATTTAATTTCTGCTAAGTTCATCGATATATACCTGAAATAATATGCAGCAAACCGTCACTCAGCACCTAGCACATATATTTAACCTACCATGACTTGGAAAAAAATATTTATTATGATTTGATTATTTCAAGCACCCTTTTACAGCCTGAAAACACGTTGTCTTCAATCAGTAGTATGCATTAAATAATTACGGTAATGTAATGTTTCTACATTCCCCTTGACAACATTTGTTCGTGAACATACGCTCATAGACAGACATTTTGATGGAGAAAGGAGGCCTATTGCAAGGCAATCTGTGGTGTCTATAAGCAGACATTTCTCTGACTATGTTGCGAAATACATTTCTAAAAAAACAAAATATATTTTCACTTTGCATGTGTGTCGGGGAAAAAGAAAATTATCAAAAAAATTTGCACACCCTTTGCTCACTGGAAACCTTTGTATTTTATTGAGAACAAACTCATCCATCTCACCATCCCCAGGAGGTTCTCTTGGCCTAGTTCAGCCTATATGTCCACAAAGGAGGCCTAAAACCCCATTCATTTCATTTCAGTTATCTAGTGTAGGAAGAACACACCGAAAGTTCCCCATATGTTATTTGCACCACTTTAATATCTATTTAGTGCAGGAGGAACACGGAAACTTCCCTTTATGCCATCTTACACCACTATTATCTCTTTTTAGTGTCGGAAGAACACAGAAAGTTCCATTTACGCCATATGCACCAGTCTAATCTCTATGTAGTTTAGGAGGAACAGGGAAAGTTCCCTTTATGCCATCTTCCACCTTTCTAATCTATATCTAGTGTACATAGGGGGAACACGGAAAGTTCCCCTCATGCCATCTTACACCACTGTAATCTCTATCTTCCACCACTCTAATCTTTATTAAGTGTAGGAGGAACACGGACAGTTCTCTTTATGCCATCTTTCACCTCTCTAATATATATATAGAGTATATAAGGAAGAACACGGGGAATTCCCTTTATGCCATCTTACACCACTCTAATCTCTATCGTCCACCACTATAATTTCTATTTAGTGTAGGAGGAACACGGAAAGTTCCCGTTATGCCATCTTATACCACTCTAATCTCTATTTTCCACTATTCCAATCTTTATCCAATGTATGAAGAACACAGAAAGTTCCCTTTATGTAATCTTATACCACTCTAATACATACTTGGAGTATATAGGAGGAGCACGGGTGGTTCCCTTTGTGCCATCTTACACCATTCTAATCTCTATATTCTACCACTCTAATATCATTCTATTGCAGGATGAACACCCTTCATGCTATCTAGCACCACTATAACCTGTATCTAGAGTAAGCTTATATAGGAGGAGCACGGAAAATTCCCTTTGTGCTATCTTGCACCACTCTAATCGATATGTACAGTGTATGGGAGAAACACAGAAAGTTCCCTTCGTGCGATCCTCCGTCACTCTAATATATAATTAGAGTATATAGGAGGAGCACGGAAAGTTCCTTTATGCCGTCTAACACCACTCTAATCTGTATCTAGAGTATATATCCTATATACTCTAGATACAGATTAGAGTGGTGTTAGACGGCACGGACAATTCCCTTTATGTCATGTTACACCACTCTAATGTCTAGCCTCCACCACCCTAATCTCATTCTAGTACAAGAGGAACACAGACAGTTCCCTTTATGACATCTTACACCACTCTAATCTCTATTTTTCATCACTCTAATCTTTATCTAGTGTAGCAGGAACTCGGAACGTTCCCTTTATGCCATCTTACACCACTCAAATCTTTATATATAATATATTAGAGGGGATACTGGGATGATTGCTAGTAGTAGTACTTTTTGCCGCCATCCGGGGAGGGTCATTAGGGATCTGTTCTGTCAGTTGCATGCTGTATGGCATGGTACGGAAGCACTAGTCTACAGCAATCATCCAAGGGAAGCTGCAGCCTCCTCGTATCTGGCCATAATCTTCGGGCGGATTACCAGTGGCGTACCCTGGTTCATCTGCTCAACTGCGGTGCTTTTGCAGCTCTCCCATCAGTGCTGGCGCTGGTGTAGGCTGTGGTAGCCTTATGTAACCGACAATAGCGTGTTTGACATTAGGTCTCTTAAGTGGAATGAATGGAGTTACCCGGAGGGAGTTATCCTTCTTATTGTTACTCTGGAGACTATCCGACCCGAGGATAGCAGAGCTGCGCAAAATGCCACGGAGTTTCAGCATTAAATTGCACAGCGAAACCCAAGTCTGCGGCCGTCTGGGCATGTCTGAGGGTAGATCCCCTAGACATGCCTGGAACCCCTTATCGGGCGAGCGAAGGAAAACGCTCTCAATAACCCACCATGCCCTATCAGCCCCACCCTCACATCATCATCTGTACATAATTTCTTCTCATCAATTGACTACAACGTTTTTATCATATTACAATGTCACTTAAAAGACCTTTCGGGCCAAAAAGTGACGTGAAGCACTGATTTACTACTACTAAATGTAGTATATGAGAGGAACACAGAAAGTTCCCTTTATGCCATTTTACACCACTCTAATCTCTATCTAGCAAATAGAGATTAGAGATTATAGTGTTTCACATCTTCTCTATTATGGTTACAAGAGTCACATGACATATTGCTGATAAACCCATATAAAATTGTTGACTGTTTAAAGCGCTCAGCCCCTATCTCAACCTACAGTTATTAAAAGACGCTCTAGAAATATAAAAACTGTACAAGTTTGGGTGAAACATGTCAGATTAAATTATTCCAGGTTTTAATTGATGAAGGGACGAATGAATTTCGGTGCTTGATAGTTTGGCGTATATTACTGGTAAACTATTATTAGTAGAGCTTCTGGTATTATACCTATCATGGTGATGGCCTACACAAGTAATTCAATTGCGTCAGATATAATTTTATTTATTTGATGTGGAATTAGGCCAATAATATATGTATCTTATGTATGGACCACGTATAGGGCCAATACAGATCTGGTTCCTATAGTTATAACGACTGAATAATCAATTATAACAGATGTAGGGAATGGCCGAGTCACGTCATGTTTACTGGGAATATATATTACATTTTTATTGAAACAGTTTGCTGTTGCTACAATTTTTTTTTTTTCAAATGAGTTTCAAATGTAAAGTACACCTTCTGTAATCTAAATTATGTAATATGCACTGCTAGAATTTTAGTTATATAAATAATTCAATGAGACGGATACATGTTACATTTGAACTTTATCCACAGCGATATATCAAGACAAAGAGGACATATTGCATATGTTCTGTATTTTGGCAGTCATCTTGGATTTTAAAATTGCTCTAATCTACAGCCAATGCAATCTAAGTAATTCCGGGACCAGCAATTTCAACAGTAGGCCTAACATAATTTCAGGGTGAGACCCTTGCAGTGATAGATGGGAAAAAAGATAGACAGTACGTTCCTTTGTGGTTTGAAGGTGACAATGTTTCAGATGCACTCCTTCCAGTGAAAAGTGTGACGTCTGTTTAGTTTGGAGGAAAACATACACAGTGCTCTGTGTAGTTCCAGGTGACCTATTTTACGGAGATATGAACCAAAAGAGTGACGAGGATGCTGATGACAGTGATGACGAGCCCTATGAGAATCAGGAAGAAAGTGACAAAATGGATGACAGCGATTGCGAGAGCGATTGCGACGAAACGAAACAAATAAATAACGTCGAATTGTGCTGTCTGTATACACAAATTGACCTTGAAATTGACTTGACCTTTGACCTTGACCTTTAAGTGTCACGAAATTAGGCTAAAAGCGTCGGGGATACGTGAAAAAATAATATTACACAAAGGGATTATCCAAATCGCCTTGGTGGTTACATTTTGTAGTTCTCACGCGGTAAATTGGGTCAAACTGGAGAATTGGAGGTAACCATGGTAACACTACAAAAATGGCCCTGGACGATAATCGCCTGATGTCTGAGGTTTGTAACAATGACGAAATGTTATCAGAAGTATCGGTAACACATATATTTTGACGTTTTTAATAAAACAATATTGAATAAAGTCGAAATTTGTCGTGTTTATACCCAATTTGACCTTGAAATCGACCTTGACCTTTGACCTTCACCTCTGGCGGTCATGAAACTGCGTCAAACGGGTCGGAGGTGTGTGAAAATATAATAGTGGACATTTATATTATCCAAATCAGTCCAGGGGTTACAAAGATATTGCAATTTGTAGTTTTCACTCGTAAATGATGTTAAATTATTAGTCCTTGGGCCAGGGGCCGAATTTTTACGATTTAGTACCAATCGGGGTGACTAAACTTTGTTGTGATTTTCAGTTAGATACATATATGAGGGGTCAAAAAAGTATGATGGCCCTTTCAGAACGGTAGCTTAAGGGCAGTATTCGCAGTTTTAAAGAGAGCGGGTTCTCTGAACCAAAAAGTAAATATTAACTATATCTTTTCATCTATGTGTCCTACAAAAATCCATAATATATCGTTTCTGGCATAATTTGGGTCAAGGAATCCGTTTTTGATGTTTTGAAAATGATCTAACCAATATTTTGCCGACAAATCCAAGATGGCCGCTAATTTTAAGCTGTATTTCTTCGCTCTAAGATATAACAAGTTTATTTACGTCTATGATGTTTGAATTTTTTTAAGCAAAGATTCTAGTTATGGGCAATTAACCTAGCATTAAATTAAACTATTTTTTTGTATATCTTGCAAATTCATATAAATTCAGTTCAGTTATCCAACAGATGTGTACTTTATAACACTTAAGGATGTGAGGACCGAAAACGTATCTCTATGAAATGTGTAACAATAAGGCATACATGTTCAATGTTGGTCTATATTATCTATTTTTTTCTTGGTGGAATAAAATAATACATATCTCTATTTTTCCACAAATTAAAAAGAAACACTAATTATAAATAACTTATTGATAACAGGGTTCATTACTTTAGACGTTTCAGATTAGATATGTTGTAATCATGGTAATAGTGGTATGTCATATGATTGGGCCAAAATTTAATACCTTCCGGGGTAACTAGAAAAAAACTACTCTAGATAGCTTGGTATGCCTTAGACATGAACAAAAATGTATGATGACCTTTCTCAGAACGGTAGCTTAACCCTTAAAGCGCTGAAATATTATTGCATAAGCCATGGAAACTAAAGTGATTTTTCAATTTGAAATCATCATAAATGTCTTAGTTAGCTCTTTCCGATCCATTTGAATATACCTCTGCTGTGGGTCTACGGCCATTATAAAACAAAGTATTTCGTTCAGTGCGGGGACCGTTTCAATACGTCAGAATCTGTAGACGTCAGATTTTGAGGTATAAAGACGATCCCCGTGCTGAAAGGGTTAAGGAAGTTATGAGATATTTTTTATGTCAGAGAAGAAATAACATACATATATGTACATTCGAAATCTCGATATTTTTGCCGCGCTTTCAAAAAGTAACATCCAAATGTAACATTCAACGAAACTGTCACATATAAATGGCTTTAGCTTTACTAGGGGTGTATAGTATAGATTAATAAAGGCTTTAAGTTAAAATGGCAGCACATATTTGGCCATTTTGTCTATTTAGACCTCGTTACGTCAGTTAAACATCACTTTCTTAGGTCACTATCAACATTTCTTATGTAGGGTGTGGACCCTGGTTTACAGTTGGTAAAACTGTTTGATGCAGGTTCTTCACCCACTCTGACATCCATGTTTTGAAGAAAAAAATGTTTCTTCCCCACTCGCTTGTAAGCAATCAGTATTGTGTGGATACTCCATCAAGGGACTTCATGAAAACACCATGGAAGAATGAGTAGAATTCTACATAATCTTTCATGTAGACTAAATATATGAGGGTATACAATTCTCAAATGATAAGACTTTCGGAAGAACACCCGAAAATTTACAAATATTTTACAGGTGGAGGCTTCAGCGTTTAAATTAGCAAAGAACCCCTCTTGGTTGAATACCTGTTGACGAAGCTTTTGAAGAAACCACAAACAAGGATACCCCAAACTGCAGGTGGTACCAAAGGTTTCAGCACAAAACCATCTGCAGTGAGTAAATACTACCTCAATGCCGAATATAGAAGTACAGCCATAAAGCAGCTGTGTTATTGAAATCGACTCTCCTCATAATATTTATTTAGATCTTCAGCCATCACGTGTTAAAAAAGATGAAACTGACATCCAGTCCGTTGTAGAGCTACTGCAAACCAGTTGGACAAATCCTTTTAACAAAATCCGATATAATTAATCTTCCAGCTGGTACAACTGAAGAAGTAGATACGCGTGTGCTGCTTCATGCAAAACATGCCGCTGAATATTAGACCTACAATGATGTTGTTCTTGTGGCAGATGCCACTGATATCTTCATTATTAGCCTTGCATTTAGCACTAACATATAGTGTCATTTATATATGCAAAGTGGTACTAAAGTTCGACAGAGATTGATAGATATTACCTTATAGGACTACATTTATAGTGTTACATTTATAGGGCTACATTGTTACACAGGATGCGACACCATAAGTTCCTTTTCGGGTCAAGGTATTAAGCTTGGTGCATGGACAGTAGTTATAAACAATCACAAATTTAGAGATGCATTGGCAAATCTTGGTTGAAACTGGGCACTGTCACCAGATCTCTATGACGCACTCCAAGAGTTCACATGCCGTTTATATTGTCAAAATCATTAACGTGTGATATAATAATTTCCAGGGATAAGAAGGGCATCATGGAGAGATAGCCCTATACCAGCATGCCAAATATCAAGCAAGCATATGTCACAGGAGTTTGGTTATCTGTCCTGATATCCCTCGTCCTGATGATGATCGCGGCTGGATTTTCGATGCTTAAGATAAAAAATAGTTTTTCTGCTCCAGATGCTGTGCTAAATTTCCTCTCGTGTAGGCCTATTTTAAGCGTATTTGTAAACTGCCAGTGTCAATGTCTTGGAAATAGATTAAAATGTACAAATGCAGAACTGTATACCCATGTATGATGAAAAGGCACTCTTCGGATGATGACACAGATGATGATAAATTATAATACTAAACACCCAAATTACTTGTGTGATAGATTGAAAAGTTCGTTCATCGACGTGTTCACACTTTAAACAAAGATAAATGCAACATATCCACTATTACATTTACATATTGTGTGTAAATATATATAGTGTATCTCATGATCGGATCACATAGCTAAGTAGTAGGCCTACATGTCGATATTTACATGTGCTGTATACCATAATACTGTAGTTTTTTTACAGAGCTGAATGGTGGTAATGATTTGGGTAGCATGTTTATTTCATTTATTTTATCGACATCTTAATTTGATTTTAGCTTAGTTCTGATTTAACACTAAAAAGAACAGTTGTTTAAACAATGATCAAGCTGAAAAAGAACATTGTTTATCATCATCATTACTGCTGAATTCACATTTATACAGGTGAAACGGATTTAATACATTACGCTGAAATCGAAGAACTATACCTTCTTATCCTATTCAAACTACTATATCGAGCTACCATGGCTACTCAGGTATATACTATGTTGATAATTAATAAAGTTGATAAATAACCACCATGCTACAGATTCATGATAACAACCGAAGAAATATATACTAGTATTACTATGATAAGTGTATCTAATCTAAAACGTCTACCGAAATGAACCCTGCTATCATTAATTTATTCATAATTACATTTTCTTTTTAATTCGTGGAAAAATATGAATATTTATTATTTGATTCCACCAAGAAAAGAATGGATAATATCAACAAACGTTGAACATAAAATAAAAGGCCGTATCGTTACCATGGTTACCGTTCTGAAAAGGCCATCATATACAAAACCATTTAGAGTAGTTTTTTCTAGTCACCCCGAATGGTACTAAATATTGGTCTGGCTCAATCACATAATCATGATAACAACCACAAAATAGCATACCACTATTAATATGATTACAGTGTATCTAAATCAAAAACGTCTAAAGAAATGAACCATACATGCTATCATTAATTTATTTATAATTATTGTTTCTTTTTAATTTTGTTGGAAAAATATAAATGTTTATTATTTGATTCCACCAAGAACAAAATAGATAATATAGACAAATATTAGACATGTATGCCTTATTGTGACACATTTCATACAGAGATACGCTTTCGGTTCGCACAACAAGTGCTATGAAGCACGCGTCTGTTGGATAACTAAACTGCTTTTATATATTACAAGATATACACAAAAATAGTTTTATTTAATGTAAGTTTGATTGTCTGACCAGAATATTTACTTACAAATTTTCGAACATTACATAGACATAAATAAACCAGTTATGCCATAGAGTTAAGAAATACAGCTTGAAATTGGTGGCCATCTTGGATTTGTTGGCGAAATATTGGTTAAATCATTTCCAAAACATCAAAAACGTATTCCTTGGCCCGAATTATGTCAGAAACGATGTATTATGGATTTTTGTAGGACTAATAGATGAAAAGATATAATTAATAATTACTTTTTGATTCCGAGACCCCCCCCCCCCGTCTTTAAAACAGAAATTACTGCCCTTAAGCTACCGTTCTGAAAAGGCCATCATACATTTTGAGACCCCTCATATATTTATCTAACTGAAAATCACAATAAAGTTTAGTCACCCCAATTGGTACTAAATTTTGGTCTGGCCCAAGGACTATATTGTAAATTTGGTCAACCTGGAGAATTGGAGGTAACATCACAAAAATGGCCCTACACAGTAATCGCCCTAGGTCTGACACTTCAGACCACCGGTTTCATAAGCCCCAGAGTATACTACAACAGGATATAAGGTCGACAAAAAATAAAGGCATGCTTTTCGTCGATTTCTCCGTCAATTATGAACCGATTTTCTTGAAATTTAGCACAGGCAATTTTCAAGTCATAACCTAACATCGGTACATTTTTCGCGAAATTATATTCAATATTTCAAAAGTTAGACCATTTGAAATGTAATAAAATTCCAGAATTAGGGTTATGGGTTTATATTTTCAATTTAATACATGTCAAATGGTCTAACTTTTGCAATTCTGCATATAACTTTACGATTTTTTTACCGATGTTAGGACATGGAAATGTCCTGTACAAAATTTCATGAAAATCTGTTGATACTTGACGGAGAAATCGACGAAAAACATGCGCTACTGGTTAGTTGTGGCCAATGTATAGTTACAGTACACAACAGTTGTGAGACTATGACATAAAGTAGTATGCCATAGAGGTAGGCCAAATGTATTTTACCATCATGATCCGGATCTAGTATCCGGATCATCCCCAAAAATTAATCGATTGTAACTTGGTCCGAAAAAACATCTGATAAAGTTTCATGCAAAGCCATTCATAACCTTTTAAGTTATTAGCCGGATAGACGTACAGACAGACAGACAGACAGACAGACAGGCAGACAGACAGACAGACAGACGGACGGACGGACGGACGGACGGACGGACGGACGGACGGACGGACGGACGGACGGACGGACGACGGACGGACGGACGGACGGACGGACGGACGGACGGACGGACGGACGGACGGACGGACAGACAGACAGACAGACAGACAGACAGACAGACAGACAGACAGACAGACAGACAGACAGACAGACAGACAGACAGACAGACAGACAGACAGACAGACAGACAGACAGACAGACAGACAGACAGACAGACAGACAGACAGACAGACAGACAGACAGACAGACAGACAGACAGACAGACAGACAGACAGACAGACAGACAGACAGACAGACAGACAGACAGACAGACAGACAGACAGACAGACAGACAGACAGACAGACACACCAACCAACCAGCAAGACTAAAAACATAACCTTCCTGGTGGAGGGAAAAACTTCATTATGCAACGCATATTATAAAAATGACAGCAGGTTCATACTATTGTTGTCAGTTGGTCGTTTCATTTAATGTATATGTGCTAGTTCTAGACACCTATAGTTATGACTTCCATAACAAAGCATTTAAATGTACTATATGTTTAGAATCACATAAATTAAGAAGAGAATGATAATATAACACACCACAAGTTTTTAAGTCAATGGATTATTGATTATGACTACATAAACATACCTGTTTTATTCACACTCAGTCAGTCCATGTCGCATTGCCCATAGATACCAATCATTAACAAATAGTATATCATGGTACCATTTGATCTAGCTCAGCACTTCTTTATTATCCGTAGGATGGTGTCACCTATTGACCATATTGCATCAACACTGGACAAGAATAAAAAGAGAACATTAGTTATTGTGACGTTGATGTTAGCGTTATGTTTGGTAGCGCTGTTTTCCATTGATAATGAGGGTCCACTGAGCCAGGTGATAGTGGACTACCCGCGCACACTACACACCAGTCATAGTGATCGCAAACCATGTACAATGACCGATATACAAACATATATCTCACAAAATAATTTCTTCCCACACAAAGGTAGGTGGATAATGGAAAACAAGAAGCCACTCAGATGGTCGCCTGATTTGTGCACCTTTCAGAACACCACGCAAACTATTGACGTGGATCAGTGTTTACGCAACAAATCAATAGAACACGTCCTAGTGTTGGGAGATTCCAATGGATTACGATTTTTTTATGCTTTGAATCGATTTTTTAAAGATTGTAAGATGTTAAAACAAGAGGGAGGACCACCAAGGCAGCCAGATGTTACTTACTTCTCTACAAATAACAACGTTTCTAAAAGTGATCTTCGATTTCAAGAAATGGATTGTTCAGGTTGTAAAAGTCAGCAGAAGAAGTGTTGTTTGTCTCATAACAGAAGTGTTATCATTGAATATGTGGTAATGGAGTTTACATTGGACACGCAAGTGACAACATATCGTAACCCTTGTCTCGGACAATGTTTTCATTCCAACACACGCCAACAGTTCATATTTGGAGAATATTTGGCAGGAAGCTATCCCGATTTGATATTGCTGTTCTCAAATGCTCATGATCGTATTAGAAAACACAAAGCCGTGATTAAGGCTGAATTAACCTACCTTATACAACTAATACGAGCCTCAGTACCCGAGAAGTCTAAAGTAGTCTGGTTCTCTCATCAGGCCGAAGACGAATCCAAGAAACCAGAGAGATGGCAAAACATCACTTATGACGGAATTTACAAAAGCACTGAACATATCGAGCTGCTCAACCGTGAACTCTTTATTTCATTGAAACCTGAATTTTTGAATCCAAACAGTCGTATTGATGGGTTTTTTGACCTACTGAGCATAGCAAATAAAATTGAACGATTATGGAGTGAGGACGGTTTTCATTTTAGGCCGCCTTGGTATAACATGGTGATGCATTACTTCCTACAAGCTTATTGTGAATCAAATTGACAAGATGAAGCAGAAAGAGATAATTGTTTAGGAGTGAGAAAGGTGTTCATTTTAGATCTTCTTGGTATAGCATGATTATGCATTACTTCCTACAAGCCTATCGTGAAACAAGTTGACCGTGTGAAGCAGAAAGAGGTTTTTTTAATATAGTGATGTTTTCATCGTCTTTGTTATCAGACGAGGTGGGGTCTTATGGGGGATTTCATAGATGTGTAGTCGACTGGGTTTTTTTTAAGTAAGGAATGTTTTTCTTTCCAGTGTAACATCGCTATGTGCTGATTGAAATGGTGTGAATTAACAATTGAATTTGAAATATTTTACGGCGCCTATCATATTTATATGCGGTTTTATGTGTGAGTGATTTACACTATTTGTATCTCTTGTTGTTGGTGTGTAACATACATTTTACACCATCATCATGACATGCCGCTTTCAGCACAACATAACACGTGCTTTCACAATGCCTACCATGCGAATAACAATCAGGTCATGTGTAGCTATATGATTAGATTATTTTAAATTTGTAGGCCTATATATATTATTTCCATAATTATGTTGCAACATTAGAAATGTATTGTATCATTGAATGCATAACAGAGCACATATTTTAAAATAACATATTTTCTAATATGTATACACCCTGTATAAATATACATGTATTTTGATTTATAAATAAACAAAAATTTGTACCATGAAGAACGATTGTGTTTCTTTGAAAGCGGAATAGTAGAGCAAGGGAGGAACCGGCAACCTCAGGTGTGACGGACGGCAGCGTTTAGCCAATAACCCAGAGCTCTCACCCTCTTTTACATGGTACATGTATGTATGAATTACTGGAGACTCCGTTCTGGCTAACCAAGGAATCTCAATATATATATCTGTAGATTAGTGTAGTGGTTAAGCTCCCATAATGGAACCATTGTGCATTTTATGATTAAAGCATGAAACTTCCACCATTATTAGTACATATCCTGTAGTTTATTTTAAGATGTGGAGGTAAGTTAGATTTGACCCCTGGTGACCTCTAGAGGTCATTGACCTTGAAAGGTCAAAATATCTAATTGCGAAGCTAAAAAGTGGTGAAAATTGTGTATTACAATATCTTTGAAATGTTTTTGTATTCCATAAGTGTGCGAAATACTCTAAAAGACTCTTGTTAATCACACAAATACCATCAAGGTCATGTCAAGGTTACTTTAGGGTCATTTGAAGGTCAAAATGGTCACAAATAGTGAAAATATCTACTTTTAATCAATTTAAACAATACTAGTGGTGCAGTCATCTATTACAAAGGATTACTTTTGACACAGTCTTGGTCAGATATTTTTTCCACGCGCATTTTGGGAGATTGAGGGCAGTATCTAACTTGGGGGGGGATACACCCTAAGTATTCCCCTTACTACACCCTTTCCTAAATGTTTAATTGGACGAGCAAAATTACAGTGTGCAGCAGCTGTTAAACATCAGTTTGGGCTCCCGTGGAAAACTATTGATGCATAATTGGGCTATGAAGTCTAACATGGGTTGAGATTATGTTTTACTGGGATAACGACGAAAAACAAGGTCAAGATCATACCAAGGTCATTTCAAGGTCATACTGTCAAAAATATGTCAAAAAAAAATCAGAAAGTTCGGCAAAATACTTGGGTCATAGTGTACTCGTTAAGCTCCCATAATAAAACAATTGTGCATTTTATGAATAAAGCATGAAACTTCGAACATTATTAGCACATATCCTGATCTTTATTTTAAATTGTGGAGGTGAGCTAGATTTGACCCCTGATGACCTCTAGCGGTCATCTACATCGAAAGGACATATAAGCATTCGCAATGCCAAAAGTGGTGAAAATTGTGTATTACCGGGCAACATATTTATAAACTATTTTTGTATTCCAGAAATATGTCAAATGCACAGAGAGACTACTATTATTGATAAAAATAACACCAAGGTCATAGCAAAGTTACATCAAGTTTATTTCAAGGTCAAAATCGCAAAACAATGTGAAAATATCCCCTTTATATAAAATTCAACGCGGTTAGTGATGCAATTAACTATTACAAAGACTGATTTTGAGATATTATTGGTCAGACATATTTTTCACAAAAAATTTCAAGAAATTGAGGGCAGTGTCAACCTTGGGAGGGGTATCACACCCTTATTCCCCTTATTACACTCATTTCCTTGCAGCATTGTGAAACATCAGCTTGGGCTCCCATGGCAAAATATCAATACATAATTGGGTTATGAAGGATCATATGATTTGGAACTGTGTTTTACTGGGGTACCGTCTGAAAGCAACTTACATGTCATATCAAGGTCACTTGAAGGTTAAACTGGCAAAAATCCTAAAAATATATACTCTCACTTACTTACAACTCCGTTGACCTCTTGAAATTGAGTTTTTATTTGCAGAATATGTATGAGATTGATAATTTGGTGATAGTTTTAACACACAGTGATTATATGTCCCAATATATTATATTAAAAGACACACCTTTGAAATGATTTTAACTTGACCTTAAAAGCACAATTTTATGAAGCCGATGTCGACTGTAACCGCCATGTACATCGATTGGTTTATATAATACAAGATAAAAATACCCCGCCCCTCCCTTGTAATGGAATGTGCCTCCCCTTGTGTAGGATACAAGTGAACAAGTAGATTATTACTGATCATTGTCTCATATGCTTAATGAATAGAAGGTGCAATTATGTAATTATCACGGCGTGTAATACTCTGAGAGAGGGATATTTAATAAGAAAAATTGGCAAAAGCATAATAATTTCGGCGATTTCTTGGCAGCCATTTTGATTTTTTTTCAATTCTCAAAGATGAGAGCTCTACATCCGCCCAGATATCAATACAGGCGTGGATAATTCAAAGAGCAAAAACTATATCAGCCAAAACAAACGGTCTACTAATCCGTTTTAGCGGTATAATATTCCGTTATAACGGTCTAGTATTTCGTTATAGCGGTAGAGTATTTCGTTATAACCGTCTACTAATCCGTTATAACGGTCTACCATCCCTTTATAACGGTCTCGTATTTCGTTATGACGGTCTAGTATCACGTTATAACGGTATACTAATCCGCTATAACGGTATATTATTCCGTTATAACGGTCTAGTATTTCAATATAACTGCCTACTATTCCGTTATAACGGTCTAGTATTTCGTAATAACGGTATACTATTCCGTTATAACGGTTCAGTATTTCGTGATGACGGTCTACTAATCCGCTATAATGGTCTACTATCCCGTTATAACGGGCTAGGAATCCGTTATAACGGTCTACTATTCTGTTATAACGACCAAGTACTCCGTTATAACGGTATAGTATCTCGTTATAACGGTCTACCATTTCGTTATAACGGTATACTTATCCGTTATAACTGTTTACTATCCCGTTATAACGGTCTAGTATTTCGCTATGACGGTCTAGTATCACGCTATAACGGCTTACACATCCGTTATAACGGCTTAATAATCTGCTAAAACGGTCTAAAATTCCGGTATAACGGTCTAGTATTTCTTTATAACGGTCTGCTAATCCGTTATAACGGTATACTGTCCCGTTATAACGGCCTAGTTTTTCCTTATGACGGTCTGTTATCACGTCATAACGGTCTACTATTCCGTTATAACGGTCTACTAATCCGCTATAACGGTCTAGTATTTAATTATAACTGCCTACTATTCCGTTATAACGGTCTAGTATTTCGTTATAACGGTCTTCTATTACGTTATAACAGTTTAGTATTTCGTTATAATGGTCTACTATCCCGTTATAACGGTCTAGTATTTCGCTATGACGGTCCACTAATCCGTTATAATGGTCTACTATTTCGTTATAACGGTCTAATCATCCGTTATAACGGTCTACTATTCCGTTATAGCGATCAAGTATTCCGTTATAACGGTATATTATATCGTTATAAAGGTATAGTATCTCGTTATAACGGTCTACTATTTCGTTATAACGGTCTACTTATCCGTTATAACTGTCTATTATCCCGTTATAACGGCCTAGTATTTTGCTATGACGGTCTAGTATCACGCTATAACGGCCTACACATCCGTTATAACGGCGAAATAATCCGTTATAACGGTCTACTATTCCGTTATAACGGTATAGTATTTTGTTATGGCTATGGCGGTCTAGTATTGAATTATGAAATGAATACCGAACGATGGAATAATCGGTTTTATTATATCATAGTGACAGCTGGGGTCTTAAAGCGACACAATCATTTTAGCCTGATTATGTTGTTTCAATTTAGCAAGAAAATTAGGCGGTCATGACATCGATATTTTGCCGAGCTATCTGACAAATTGATGTAGCCTCGAAATTAATTTTAGTATCCGGTATGTTTAAAAAATCACCTGCACATCTCCATATCGTGGAGAATTTGATTGTAAAATTTGACCACTTTCTCACAAAGTTTGAGTTTTGTGGTCACAATAAATTATGAAGTTGATTTGTGGCGGCCATTTTAAATTTCAGTGAAATCTTGAACAAATTGCCTGTACATCTTCATATTGTGGGGAATGTGATTGTAAGATTTGGATAATTTCTGATTAGGGTTTAGAGTTTTTGCGCCCACAACAAATTATGAAGTTGAACTCTGGGAGATATCTTGGCATTTTAGTAGCATGTTTAAAAAATCACTTGCACCTCCCCATGTTGATGAGAATGTGATTTAAAATTTCAGAAAAAATGACCACTAGTTTTTCAGTTATTGCACCCATAAAAATTAGGTGCCGTCTGATAGATCCCGGCGCGACTAACCCCCCCCCCCCTTCCCCTACGGACGTGTGATAAAAACCTGCTCACCACTTCTATTAGGATATTAGGGTCACTCTAACATTATATACAATTCAACGTTCTAACCGAGCAGTTATAATCAGTATAAATGGCCATCATTTTCTCTCAATTTATTTGGTCTCAATTCTAACAACTTCCAGCTACCTGGAAAATTAGACTGTAGAGAGTTGTTAAAGGTGATGGCATCAACGCCATATACCTATAGCTCACATGGCTTACACCATGCATCTATCTGCAGTATGCCTATAGATAATAATGTCTAAATTATCAGATATGGCTCACCTGCATATTAAGTTAGGTTGATGTATATAGATGTGATTCTAGAAAAAGTGTATAGGGCCTACATGCCACCAGACTGAAGCTCAGGCTCCTTCAAGTGAGGACACATTTGAAAATCATGGTAACAGTTTTTGCCAGTTTGACCTTGAAATGACCTTGACATGACCTTCAAATTGATTTCGGATGGTACTCCAGTAAAATACAATCCCACCCCATGTCAAACTTCATAACCTAATTATTTGTCAATATTTTGCTATGGGAACCCAAGCTAATGTTCTACAATGCTGCATAATTGTAATTTGACCCGTTCAACCAGATTTTGAGGAAGGAGCGTAATAAGTGAAATACCTAGCCTCCTTGCCAAGGCTGATACAGCCCTTAATATCCTAAATGTGTGTGGAAAATACATAGGACGAAGGATATGTCAAAACCAGTCCCTTGTAATAAATGATTGTACAACAACAGCGTGGAAATTGATAAAAAGTGGGCATTTTCTGCCAGTTTGACCTTTAAATGACCTTGGTGTAACCTTGACATGACCTTGATGTTATGTTTATCATTCAAAGCAGTCTCTTCGAGTATTTGACACACTTTTGGGACACAGAAACAAATCATAGACATTGTAATATACAATTTTAACTACTTTTTGGCTATGCCAGTGAATATTTTGACCTTTCGAGGTCAATGACCTTTAGAGGTCATCAGAGGTCAAATCCAGTTTACCTCCACATCTAAAAATGACCCTTAGGATATGTTCTACAAGTGGTAGAAATTTCATGCTTTAATCATAAAATGCACAATAGGTTACCTTATCTACTACACTAGATTCCTTGGGCTAACTAAAGCCCAGGCGGACATCAGTAGTATTGTATGGATTAAACAGGCACTTTTGATTGGTGTATCATGGTTGGCAATGCTGGCAATGTTGTCGAATTAAATTATCTAATTTTAATAACGGTAAATTACTTGTAATGGGGCTTAATAATCCCTACTTGACTATTAAAGTATCAAAAAATGATGCAATGACCATGTTTTTGCATTGGGTCACCAATATGTCGATAATACATTAAGTTTCAAAGAAATATTTAACATATGCCAACAAAGCTTGAATGGCTATCATCAGAGGATGTCATGTTTTTGCCAAATCTCTCCCTGATAAATCAAGTCGCCATATAACCCAAAATTCCAACAATAAAAAAACATATACCAATGTTTTTTTTAACATTAATATGATACACACCAACATATACAGTGTTAATGATATAATCAAGTTGCATGCTGTAAAATCCTGGTCACAATGACCCGTATGAACGCCGTACAAACGATTTCTGTATCATTTATTACGGCTTTCTCAAGACATCGTAAGAAAATGGTAAGTCTTATCCCGTAGGTCTTGGACAAGTCTAAGAACTAAACGACCGGCATTGAATCGGCATTGGGCCTGTTTCTCCTGTTTGCTGGGTGACCAGATAACGAAAAAAAATTATCATGAATATAATAGTACTTTTTTTTTTTTTTTTTAATGCTTATAAAGTAATCAGTTAATAACCACTTAAAGACGTTTCATAGGCCTGTTTTTTGTTTGTTTTTTCTCATGTCTTATGTATAATGCTTATAAAGTAATCAGTTAATAACCACTTAAAGACGTTGCATAGGCCTGTTTTTTGTTTGTTTTTTCTCATGTCTTATGTATAATGCTTATAAAGTAATCAGTTAATAACCACTTAAAGACGTTGCATAGGCCTGTTTTTTGTTTGTTTTTTCTCATGTCTTATGTATAATCGTGTTTTTTTGTTCTGTACTGTGCATTGTATATGTATTGTGAATATATATATATATATGAGATCTGAAAAAAAAAGTTTTTAAATAAAGAACTCCACGAAGAAAGAAACTCCATAAATGTATGGTAGACTTACGAACACACTAAAAAATAAGTACGATGTAAATTGTTAAGTTGTTCTTACGAAGCTCTTACAGCGCTTGCACGAACGCCGTACAAATGTTCCGTTCCTGAAATCTGTGGTCGTGCGGCATCCACACGAAAAACGTAGGAGCTCTACATCCATTGTACGAATAAAGTCGCATGATTTTCTCAAGTTTGTCTCAACCTTCCCTGGCGAAATAAGCTGTAACATTACATTGGTTGCATTCCTAATAAAACTTTTGACATACTTACTCAACTTTCACGAAGTTTTCTGGGTATCTGTCGTAATACTTGCAAAAAGTGCTTGCAAAATGGAAATTGATTGAGAATTAACTGAGAAATCTGCAAAAAACACCCAACACTGGTGGAAGCTAGCAGCAACAATAAGACAAGCTTTCGTCACCCATACTACGAGGGTTTTTCTTGTTGTAGAGTTTTCAGACACATCCAATACATTTCTATGAACTTACGAACGGAATATGAAGGGGTTTTTTCTAACGGCTGCCTTGCGAAGCCCACAAGAAATGGACCGAAATTACCATTAGTATTACCATTACCATGTTAAGCAGTAATTTCCAGTGGTTATGTGAATGTCTATATAGAACCTATACCTAAAAATGATTACATTATGCCACAGTTTTTAGTACCTGAAAGCATTTTTAAATTGTTTTACAATGTTTATTTCTGTTGAAACCATAGCCTAGGCATATAACTGTAACATCACTTATAACTTCACCCTGTAGTTAATGTTAAGATTAGTAGTAATAGTCTAGCCTACAATATATTTTTCAAGTTCATTGGCGAAATAATTCTTTCCAATTCATGACCCGTGATCTGATTCAATAATATGTAGGCCTATAGATCATGTAGATTGCTTTCCGTCTTGTCACACTTCTCAGTAGCACTCTTGTCGGCGCGCAGGAAGCGTGGCGTTCACCAGTTACGTCAGGAGTTGCGGGTAGCGCACTAGTCATTGACCCAATACTGCTGTAGTGTTGGGCCGACGTCCTAGATGATGGCCCAACAATTGGCCAATATTTGTTATGGCTGTACAGTGTGTGTACACAATGATGTCCTACCAGATGGGGTGATGAACGTAGCCTGATTCTGAACTAATTAAACTCTAATCTGGGAGTAGCAGGGATATAAACGACAATGACAAAAAATCCAAATAACTGATGCGACAATGACAAAAAATCCCCGTGGGGAAGAAACTGATGTATGCCTACCATAACTATGCCTACCCTTATAGTGCACACAATTTGTTTTATCTAAATCTTTATAGCTGTATCAGCCGGGTAAAAAAGCTTTATCTGGTACAATACAACCTTTGTATGAGATAAAATATTGTATAATTTGTCTTGTTATTCGAATAGTGAGGTTCTTGTTTCTTGATCTTATTTTGACTATTCAATCTCATTTACATTGAAGCTAAGTATCCGTTCGAATCATTTGTACACTTTTATTTGAATTTATGGCAAATGTTTGTCGCAGTGTAATAGGTTCTTTATAGATGACAAGCTATTTTCCTTTTCCTTTCTTTTCCTCGTTTTGTTTCTTTCTTTTAATAAGCTATTATTAAATAATGGAAAAAGAAAACCATACTCTTTGTTGGGATAAGTAAAAACCGTATTCTAATTGAAAAAGTATATACATACATATATATATGTATGTATTTTACTTTTTTCGAATGTATTGTTATTCTCTAGAGTACTAAAATTTCGTTATATTTTGATGCACTACAAATGGCAGGCCACCGCTATTGGGTCAAATGTTTAGCCTGTTTGAGAATGAGTGAAAAATACGATTTTTTTAGACAAAAATGTGTCATTGTTGTTGACTGAAACACCACATCAAACACATCAAACATCAGAGGTCGACCCAATGTTGTTGTAAAGTTGTTCCATCGTCTGCAACGCTGGCCCAAAATTACAACAGCATGGGATGAATGTGTCTTTCAGCGAGTGTAATACTGACTGTTTGAAGAAATCTACACACAACTCGAGGGCGGGGGCCCTAGGGTAGTGGTTAGCACCGCTGCTATTCCCGCCAGAGTTCGGGGTTCGGTTCCCGGTCTCGGCGGTTTGAAAGAAACAAGAAATGTTTCTTCCCCATCCACGCGTGAAAGTTAGTATTGTGGGGAGCCTCCGTGACCGAGAGGTAGCGTGCTCGGCCTCAGACCGCCAGGGCTTGAATTTCAAATCTTGTGTCTGGAGGACAGTGTCATCTCAATCATCTCACCATCCTCATGAGGTTCTGCTGGCCTATATGTGCTCAGAGGTGGCCTAAAGCCCGATTCATTTCATTTCATTTTTTACACACAACTCGAATGCACGTATTTTGAAACGTTTGACCAAAATGTACATATTTATGTGACCAATCAGACCAACACGTACATATTACTGTGGCCAATCACATCAACACGTACATATCACTGTGGCCGATCAGATCCACACGTACATATTACTGTGGCCAATCAGGTCAACACGTAAATATTACTGTGGCCAATCAGATCAACCCGTACATACTACTGTGGCCAATCGGATTTGTAGAAATCGACACACAACTCGTATGCACGTAGTTTGAAACATTTGACCAAAACGTACATATTTCTGTGGCCAATCTGATCAACCTGTACATATTACTGTGGCCAATCAGATCAACACCTACATATTGCTGTGGCCAATCAGATCAACACGTAGGTCTTCTTGTTTTCAAATCCCTCAAAAGCCTGATTATATTACTGATAAGTTCCCCATGACAAGCGAGATTGCGTGTAGTTCCACCAGATCCACTTCAGACAATAAACTATTTTTGCCCAAAGCCAACAAAGCTATTCATACATCTTCACTTGAGCAGAGTGGTCCTTTAGTCTGGAATCAGCTCCCAAGCTCAATCCGTAAATTAGATTCTATGTATTCGTTTGAAAAAAATTCTCTAAATACAAAACACAAATGGCACATTAAGCGATCGACCTACGAACGTTAATCTGTGAATGTTGCATTGTGGAGCGTTGTCTGCCTGGCTCGAATTCAGGCCAGAGACAGTCTCTGATACTGTTCGGAGCAGACTAACATCACTCTACATGATCAGGCTTTTCATGATCAGACATAGGGTACTACCACATAGTATGGATGGCTGTTTCCCTCAAAATTATTTTATGTTCTTCATATTTTATTTTTATGTTTATTGATTTTTCTGACGCCTTCGTTTTCAGACGTCCTTACGCTGAATTTCAAATATCTTTAATCAACTGATTTTCTCCCGTTCGGACTTGTTTTTCTTTCAGTCTATTATTGCATATGTGGTACTTTTCTGTTGTCGTGACTGAAATAGGGTGATTCAAATACGTTAATTGGAATATTTTACGCACCTATCAATGTATGTATTACGTTTTATGTGCAATTGTATTCTTTGAAAAATAATACATTTATACTTTTATGGCACTACAAATGAATCTATATTTTATATCCTATATTTTTATGCTTATATGATGACGTCTTACAAATATTGTGCACTATGGCATCTTTTCATAACCTAAATTTTTTTATAAAAAGCTTGTGTTTACATATTTATATTAGCATCCTGTGTAAATGGCAAGATTTCCTAATGCTACTTAAGTTTTTACGCTTTCCCAGTGATTTTCTTTACCACTTCCCATAATGTGTTTTTTATCTCTGGTTGTTGGTGCGGGAAACTGGTATTTACACTTCTATCATGGCAATGTCACTTTTAACATTAAATTCATCTTACGTGTTATCTGATATCCACATAATAACATGTGCATTTTAAAAAGCTGCATATGGCAGTGTTAATTAAATTGATTTTAAGTGTAGCTATGATTAGATTATGGATATTTTAATCTGTATATATACCATTTACAATATCAGATCTTTTAGAAATGTATTGTATTATTGAATGTATGACAGGGCACGTATTTAACAAATAGCATCTGTGTTAATATGTATATACCCTGTATAAATACATTTTAATAAATAAATAATAAATAAAGTACCTATTACTGTGGCCAATCAGACCAACACGTATATATTATATTACTTTGACCAATCAGATCCCAGCAAACACGAGATACTGGCCCAATGTTGTTTCGCCGTCTACAATGTCAGCCCAACATAGGAACAACCTCGGGTCAAGATCCCGTGTTTGCCGGGTACCGATTATACTGCTCCTGGTTCGTGTTATTTTATATTTTGTTTGTTATTTTCAGGGTCTTGCTACAATATGTGGAGCGGGTGATCCTAAAACACGGAACGGATTGAGTATTCACATGTATCTCTGTAACTCCTCCATGGCTAACAGGTATAGGCTTGTAACCACGACCTCACACATTTAACCATAAAACATTAAATAATTTAAATTTTCACCCACTTGAAGTTGTGGATCGCGGTAGCGAGACACAACTTCAAGTGGATGAAAATTACTCATATTTGTTTAATTTGGGACCAAACATTTGCAAATCGTGATGTATAAACACACATAGCTACCATGTGGCGCAACTCGCATGAACTGTAATACAGTATACAATGAAGGTATGAAACCGATATAACACACAGACAAAATTTCCTTTCTTCACATGAATTATTTGAGCTCACATATCAACCATACGATAGATCATGGCATGCTTCTAAACAGATTGTCAGATATCGGGATTCAGGACACCGCTCATGACTGGCTTAGGTCATATTTACACAACCGTATTAAGTCCATTAACATTAATGGCTGTCAATCACAGAGTATACCCTTGAGATATGGAGTCCCACAAGGCTCAGTCCTTGTCCCATTCCTCTTCAAGCAATACACTGTACCGATAGGTGCCATATGTAGGAAACACGGAGTCAGCAATCAGCTATACGCCGACGACACCTAGATCCACATCACGTTTCATATTAGTAATGATGCAGATAAGGAAGCTTCATTTGCCAAAATTGAAGCTTGTGTAGCCAAAATGCGTGCATGGATGATAATGCACAGACTAAAACTCAATGATTATAAGAGCGAGTTTGTCTATCTGGTGTCATTGAACAATAACAAATCAATTGGGGACATCAGCATTGCACCAACTTCTTCCGCACGGAATATTGGTGTTATATTCGATAGCACGTTTCAAATGGATGCACAAATTGGTAAAGTGTGTCAAGCTTGCTTTTTTGGGCTAAAAAACAATTGTCACGTAAGGTCGCACCTAACACTGACGGCAACCCGCCAGATCGTCCAGACACTGGTTATCTCAAGACTAGACTACTGCAACCCACTTGTACAAGGTCTTCCAAAGTATCAGCTCGAAAGGCTACAGCGCGTTCAAAACGCGGCCGCAAGAGTAATTGCATGTATCCCGCGCCATGAACACATCTCTGAAATACGGATGCAGCTTCACTGGCTACCGATACAGCAGAGAGTTTCATACAAGATATTACTGCTAAAATTCCTTGTGGCACACGGAAATGCTCCTGATATTTATCCGAGCTACTGGTGCTACATAAACCAAACCGAGCCCTGTGATCGGCTAATCAACATATTTTCACACAACCGCATTCATTCACGAAGACCTTTGGAAATCGAGCTTTTGTGATCGCTGCTCCAAAGCTGTGGAGCTCTCTCCCCACATCACCAAGGGATATTCACAACCCCAACATATTCAAGCGGTCCCTTTTGTTTGAAGAAGCTTATCATAGTCGAATGGTATAAAACACATCAGTGACACTTTGACTTCCTTGGCGCCCATGAATCACATGAGATATGTGGTGCGTTATAAATGCTTTATTACTTAATACTTAACCACGCAAAGTGAATCTAAAGAATGGAAAATCAGTCTGTCAGATAATTTCAGTAAAACGCTTCTTAATGTCAAACAGTGTTAATAATGACATTAATTTATGTTTATTTCAACATAATATTGTGGTAGAAATATAATAAACTCGAGCGTTTATGGATGAATGATCTATTTTATATTTTGATTAAAATGTGTGATATCGCTTACCATCATCGTATACTCAATTACAATTCAGGTGAGTGGTGCCACCTGTGGTAACAACCTGTAGGTTCTGTAACAGCGTGAATGTAATCTTATTGACCCTGTGTAACAAGCGAGAATGAAGTCTTGCTGATCCCTATGGTGTAACAGCGGGAATGCAGTATTGATGATTATAAAAACTATCATACATTTTGCGTCACAATTCATAAAGACTTTGTTACATTATAATCAAGTATTGTCGCATTATTACAAGATTTGTTACATTTTTTAACTCTTTTTTACATTTTTTCAAGCCTTTGCTCTATAAACCCATTAACTTCATCTGAGAAACTTGTTACACATCAAAATTCATGGTCTAACTTCTGAAATTGTAAAAGTAATCAACGCATTTTGCCCAAAGTTTGTGCAAAATATCATGACGATTGGTTCAGAATAGACTGCTTGCACGAGTTTGCGCGTGAACAGTTGTCTGATTAAAACAGTTCAGCGTTGCTCACTGTGTGGCGTGTTGTTATTGAAAAGGGTGTATTGACTGAGCAATCCGCGCATTCTTTCACCCTGGTTAATGAACTTAATGTGAATTTTACTATGGTTGGCTGCAGATGCTCAGTTAACCGAATAATTTAATTTGGGAGCTGTCTATGTTTTCAATCTGGTAATTGCGTCACCAATTCCAGACTCGATTGAAGGAAAAAAATGTAAGTATGGGAGGGTTGTATTTTAATAGTTCTGACGACTCTACCACTAGAGCTTGATTCGTGGCAGTAGAAAATATACTTCAGCGACACCTTATGTCATGTGGCAGTCTATAATTTAACTGGCTACCCAAGAAACACGACACATTGACCCAGTGGTGGTTTAACGTTTTTCCACCGTCTACGACCACGGCCCAACATTAAACCAACACTGGGACAACGTCTCAAGTGTGCTTGGTAGCTGCGAATGTCGGATTTTTGTCTTTAACAATATGATTTTTTAGAGAAAGAAATAATAATACTGGTAAACTATTCTTGTCCTACATGATGGGGTTAAGCATAATATGAATTGATACTATAGAAAAATCTAACTTTAAAAATAAATAATAAGCTACACATTCTTCGGGCGAATGAACTAAAAAATAAATAAAAATTGCACCTGTAATAATGTATTTGACTTAAGATAAGTTAACCATGCTTACAAATATAAAGAAATCTATGATGAAAAAACGCAAAAATAGCACACATTATTACAATACGTTGTTGTACAAAGCATAATCGGGATCTACAAAATGTTACATTGTCGTATAGTAAGAGTACTAATCCCACAAAAACGTAATAACAGCCAATATTTTAACAGAAAAGTATTTGTCATTACAGGGCTATGTACAATTCTGATGGAGATTATCTTATCGGTATGTATCTGTGGAGCACACACCTTTTTACTTTATGTACCTTTGGTCTGACTTATCCAATATTGATTTTACTAAACTCATAGCAGTCGATATTTGTAATAATCCAAAAACATAACTAATTAGACAATTGGTTATGAGCACACACTTTGCTTAGTTACTATAAATTTGTATAAGATGTACCATTAAGATGTACCATTTACAGCGCGGGGATCGACTTTAGATGTCAGAATCTGACGTCTGTAGACGTCAGATTCTGACGACTAAAGTCAATCCCCGCGCTGAGAGTACAATATGTATAACGGCCGTGGACCCATAACATAGGTATTCAAATGAAGCAGAAAGAGCTAACTAAGACATCATGGACTTTAAATTAAGAAAAAAATATTTGTTCTCCATGGTTTATACAGAAATATTTCAGCGCTTTAATGATTAAGGCACCCTGGTGAATGCCTTGCTGTTTTTTTCAGTTCCCCAACAAGGCAGTCTAATGATTACAACAGAGTTTGGAAGAATGAAAGTTGACCCTGAAGAGATTTGTGTGATTCAGGTACAGTTGTAGCGTAATTAATATGTGAGAGTTACCATTTATTGGGTTAAAAGCGGCAAATGCTGTGTTAAAATTTGTGTTTTCATTTTATGAATATTTTTCGTACCTAACGCAGTAAACACAAAACATTTGTATAATATTTATACAACGCTGGACCAACGTCAAAGAAGCTTGACCCACGCTGTATAAATGTTATAAATGCCTCGTTCAGTAAAATTGAACGAATATCTTCTGTACGTAGTTCTTCTGTAATTAGATTGTCAATATATTCTCACATTCTAATTTGTTTAATGTCCCCATTTCAATAATTAGCGAATACTTCTGGCTAGTTTTCATAAATACTAATATTTTTTTCTAGAAATTGCGTCGGCAGTGTCAGCTTGAGATAAAAGGAAAAAAGAAACAATAAATTCCACAGAACAAGGGTTGAGATGGGCGTACTTCTACGTATCTTGTGTCATATATGTTTTTATAGGAAGCCAATTTCAACCCTTGTCCTGCTGAATTGTTTCATTTTATTTTTCGTCATTTCAAGCTGGAATTGCTAACGCAATTTCCATCTTCAAACGAAGAAAAAAAAATAATAATGAAAAATAAATATCCTCAAAATTGACATGTAACTGAGCATCTGTCACAAACTAATCTATGGATTTCGTGGCATTTTATTTGCTCCAAAACCTGATTGATACTGTATATATACAGTCCCAGTAGCACAAGGGTTAAATCATTACACTTACAGTCCTAGCGGCACAAGGGTTAAACATTACATCTACGGTTCCAGCATCACAAGGGTTAAATCATTGCATTTGTATTGGTGTTTTATTTCCAGCAAGGCATGCGTTTTAGTGTGGCCGTGGAGGGAGAGAGCAGAGGATATATACTAGAAACCTACAACGCACACTTCGTTATTCCTGATTTGGGACCAATAGGTGAATGCATTTTTAATATAAAAAAATTAATCTTTTTCTAGCTTTAATGGATTAGATATAATACACAAGAATTAAACTTATAAAGAAGCTGAGTAATCTCGATTTACTAATCAGTAATATCTACGTCGCGAAGGATCCCTCTATTTGAAGCTTTAACTATGCAGGTTGTTGAAAAAACAAGACCAATGCCACTTGGAAACGGAGCCCAGTGGATCCAGGCGACTTGCCTCCTTCACGTGGAAGGGTAGAAATAAATGACAATTGAATATTGCATAGCAGTAACATTTATATTGCATACTTGTATAATAAACGCACAGAATAAAAAGAACCACGAATTTACCTCTGTAAAATACATCTAAACTCATTCATAACTTGATTAGCAATACAAATATTATGGCTGCATAATATGCACTTCAGTATAGAATATGCTCTAGCTATCACTCTATTACGTCACTTTGGTAGTAAAAGGTCGTATCTGCCACTTGGCAGATACGACCCTCTACTACCAAAGTGAGTGATGTATTACTGTTGTCTTATAAAGACATACAATGCCAGGCAAAGGTGGGTTGAACATAATTAATGACATAATAATAACGATGTTGAGAAGCGTCGAGTAAACAAATATTATGTAATCATTCAAAGACAGTGAATTAAAAATTATTCATAATTTTAAAAATGATTTTTTTAGTATATGCCTATTACGAGAAAACACATTTAGCAGCTTGTGTAGAGGGATTTGTATGGTAGTGTGTTAGCAGGAATTTTTTTCTCCTCTGTCTAAAAACAATTACAGGTACATGCAAATAAGTAATGCAATTTATCACTAATGACGAATTCCACATACATGGATGTCCCGGAAAACCCGTTCTCTATAGCGGCTATAATGCAGTGCAAAGGCAGAATTTAAGTGCTTATCTTTCAAATAAGGAAATATTGCCTTCTGCCTGTGCAGAGAGCAGTATCATGACTATAGCTATATGATGTATTATCCAGGTGCTAACGGTCTGGCAAATCCAAGGGATTTCAAAACTCCAGTCGCCTGCTACGAGGATGTCGATATTAAAGATTTTGAAATTATTTCCAAATATCAAGGTGTCTTTTTCGTGGCACGCCAAGTGAGTAAAATGCTGAAATATTTTTGTATAAACTATGGTGACCTAAGGTGTTTCTTCAATTTAAAGCCAACATAAATGTCTTATTTAGCTCTTTCCGCTTCATTGAATACCTATGTTATAAGTATACAGCCATTATAAATTGTTAATTCTTTCAGCGCGGAACCGTCTTTAGACGTCAGATTCTGACGTCTAAAGACGGTTCCCGCGCTTGTTTTGTTATAATACTTTATTTAATAGATTAAGCTATAATTGATGGCTTAGTACCTTAAAAATGCTGCTTTTGATCGCATTACTGATGTTTCGATGTCATTTAATCCCCATATCCTGATATTTGTTGCAGGATCACTCGCCGTTTGATGTGGTGGCCTGGCATGGGAGCTATACACCTTACAAATACGATCTGAGAAAATTCATGGTCATCAACTCCGTCGCCTTCGATCATGCGGTAAGATCTCATATAATCACACTACTCACAACACGATCTCATATAATCATACTATTTCCAGGAAACTTAACCCTTATCCTACGGATCGCGACAATTTTCGTTTTAATATGTTTTATTAGTCGACCAAATCACTTTTATCGTGAATTAAATGTGCGTCTAAACATCAAGATTTGCAAATATGTGTACTGAAATTGAACAAATATGATTAATTTTCAGCCACTTGAAGTTGTGGGTCGCGGTAGCGAGACACAACTTCAGTGGGTGAAAATTTAAATAAATTAACTTAGTAGGATAAGAATTAAGAAAACCATCGCAACGCTGAAATATTTTTGTATGGACCATGGAAACCAAAGAACTTTTTTCAATTTAAAATCATAATAAACGCCCTAGTTAGCTATTCCCGATTCATTTGAATACCTATGTTATGGGTCTACGGCTATTATGTATATTTCAATGTATGTATTTATATATTTATATATTATATATTTTATGTATATTTTTTCATTACGGGGACGTCTTGATACGTCAGAATCTGAAGTTATTTTTAAATACTCGTTTTTTTTGAATAAATTACTGCTTTTAAACGACGATTAGAGTCTGAGGCTTATTTCTGTCGCCGATTGGCTTTGTTAAATATAGGTGCCTTAATTTACAATTAGTGTCTGTTCTTCACCTCTATGTAGTTGATAATATATATATTATGTAATAAAAGAGTTAAGAAACGCTTTTAGGTGTCGCATTGTATCTGTCTCTTCTTAATAATAACGTGCTATTTTATACCAGCATTTATTCTACGGATATTGTTTGTGTGATTATGATTAAATTAAGGGCAGGTAATTGGCCAAAATATTACATACTGTAGAAGGTTATCGTGATCTAAAAACAAAATCATTGACTCGAATCGATATAAATGAAATGTAGATTTTGTTGTTAGCATTTTGGTTCAGTACTATTCCTAGGTCACATCATTGTGTTTCAAACATTTATTTTATCAACAAAAAATTGGTTGAGGAGAATATCAGAATAAAATGCCTGTCCATTGTCAAATTTGCTCAATTAAACACATTTTCATAGTTTTATTACAAATAATGTTGTGAAGGGTGACAATCATAAATATGACGCAGTGAAATGATGACATTTTGTACTTTAGCAAGCAGCATTGACATTCCATTTTATATCTTCTTGTTTGTTTTCCTACAGGACCCTTCTATCTTCACTGTGTTAACCTGTCAGTCAAACAGACCTGGTACTGCCGTGGCTGACTTTGTCATCTTTCCACCGCGCTGGAGTGTGAACGAGAACACATTCAGACCTCCATACTACCACAGTACGTCCATGGTTTACTCAATTACACATTCAGAAATGACAAAATTAGCAACTTAAATCCTTTAAACCGCTAAGCGCGACTATAGTCGTTTTTAATCTGTACCATTAGTTAATAAAATCATTGATGTTCGGAAGGAAAAAAAAGTTTTGCAAAATTTGGTCCTAAATTCAACAAATAAGAGTAATTTTAACCCATTTGAAGTTGTGGGTCGCGGTAGCGAGACACACTTCACTTGGGTGAAAAATTAAATTGTCTTTATTTTTTTCATTTAGCGTTTTAAAGGTTAACACCATAAAACTACCACTTTCAGTTGAATTAAAGGGACTACTCATGTTGTGAATTTGTCCATTTTTTCAACCTCAGTTATATGGCCTACTGATCTTAAGGAAAAAAAAAGTTAAAGCTGAAAAAGACTAAATTAGTTTTATTTCCAAGTCGTATATGGTCATGTAAACACAATTTCTCCGGTATACAACACTTTATACAACAAATACCCACCATCGCTGACGGCATGAGCAAAGTTAACACCTGGTTACATAAATGGCTGCCGTCCTTAATTGGTCTGGGAAAGCGATGATCAGGGGGGGGGGGGGAGGGTTCCCTACAGCACCGTTTGTCTGCTCAAAGCTGGGCCGACGGCATCAACATGTGGCCCAATGCTGTGTACACACTGTTTGTTTGGTTTTCTGTGGATTATTATAAATATTGTTAAAAAATGTTTTTTTAAATCTAAAATTTTTGAAAAAATTGCAATCATGATCTGGGGATACACTACTTCATTACAAATTTAAAACCAAAAGTGATGTTGACAAATTGTCAACATAAGCAGTCCCTTTAATATAAGCATGATGTAAAGCTAACTAACCTCCGGATCGGCTTGGAAAGCCATTAAATTCCGATTATGGTGTTCCCCATGGCTCTGTCCTGGTACCGCTGTTTACACTGGAATCACTATTGTTTTTAATTAGTAGTAGTAGTAGTAGTAGTAGTAGTAGGAGGAGTAGTAGTAGTAGTAGTAGTAGTAGTAGTAGTAGTAGCGTATAGTGTGATTCGTAAGCACAATGACTGCCACACATATTTACTTGACGACACTCAAATATCCATTCATCTCAAAGACTAAGACATCAATGCTTGTGAGACGTTCATGACTGTGAGTTACCAAAAATGAATTCTGACAGAGAATCTAGAACATTAGAAGTCTAGCTTTTCATTATGTCAATGTGCTAAAATTCAGCTATAAGCACATTTTAACTTTTCGGAAGAAGTCAGATTTTAACGTTATTTGTGTACCCAGAAATCCAGTTAACACAAAACATTTTTATAACATTTATACAACGCTGGACGTTGGTCCAACATTGTATAAATTCTATACAAATATTTTTTGCGGTTGACGCGTGTACCCGGAAAGCAGCGCGCGGTTGACGGCAGTTCACAGACAGGGATATGGCCATTTGTATTTTATTACAAAATATTCAGTAAACATCAATTTATTCCTTGCAACGCTGAAATATTTTTGTATAAACCATGGAGACATAAAAGGTTTTTGTTTATTTAAAATCAGCATAAATGTCTTGGTTAGCTATTTTTCTATTTAATTTGAATACCTATGTTATGGGTTATAAATGGGTTATAAATATCTTACTCTTTCAGTGCTAGGATGGATTTTAGACGTCAGATTCTGACGTCCGAAGTCGGTCCCCGCACTGAAAGTGGTAAATGATCAGCTGACAAAGAGTATGAGTCTTGTCTTGTCACAGGAAATTGCCACGCTGACAGCAAAGTCTTATTGTAGGCTTCTTGATCACTTGCTTCCCTTTCTTGACAAGACGGCTTTGACATGTGTAAATGTGTATAACCGAGTATTATAAAACTGTCCTTTAGAATTAACCACTTACATCAATTTAAAGTGGAGCATACGTATTAAAATGCTAGTCCCTAAAGTGCTAAAATAAATAAAGTAAATATTCACCCGCTTGAAATTGTGTCTTGCTACCGCTACCCAGAACTTCAAGTGGGTGAAAATTGCTTATATCTGTTTATAATTTTTAAGAGCAAACAATTGCAAATCCTAATGTTCAAACACTCGTTACAATCCCGATAACTGTGATTTATTTAATCGGCTAAAACATAACAGGCTAACCCTTTGACTTCCAGGCCGGGGTGCATGCCAGGATCCAGATATACTGGTGTACGAGTTCTATTTTTCGTCATTTGAAGCTGGAATTGCTAACGCAATTTCCAGCTTCAAATGACGAAAAATACATAAATGTAGCATATATTTGACGAAAATTTGTGTCATTTTATGGTTACGTTCATTGACGAATGACGACGGAAATTTCCGTCATGTATGGTAGTGAAAAGGTTAAACACAACTACTGTCGTTCTCGTCGTCGTTATATAATAATAACACATGTACAGAGTGACATAACGACCAAGTAAAGACGACAGACTGAAATATGCCGGTAGCGGAAATAATAGATAAACGTCATTCATCAAATTGATAAAATACACCGTCTAAAAAGCAAGTAATACAGTTTGTGTATATCGTTTTGAAGAAGATTTTAAATAAATAGGTTTTTTTTATTTGAAGCTGAAAATCTTGGGAACAATAATATTTCGGCTTCAAATGAAAAAAACCCATAAAAATTGACTTGTACAAAAATAAATGGATGAACGGATGAAGTCATTTTTGTTCCACAGGAAATTGTATGAGTGAATTCATGGGACTCATAAAAGGTCATTACGAAGCTAAGGTAGGTGCAGATTATAATCATCCCTTTCTAAATCTGTTTCCGAAAATGGTATTACTCAACCCGCGTAGGTCATATACATTATTTTTACATACTCTATAGTTATATCAACTGTTTTATACCATATTGGTTTCTACGGTTTACACAGTGTCTTTTTTGCTACTATTTATAGCAATAGCAGTTATTTTTTTCATAATTTATTTATTTGGGGTAAGATTGCTTGAAAATGCATATATACGAGCCTATGACTGGGATCTGAAATAATATTCTCATTTCTTCTTCAGCAGTAGGTCCTATGCTGTTATAAGTGCTTGTTTCTAGGCGGAGGGTTTCGCACCGGGAGGCGCCACCCTACACAGCATGATGACCCCCCACGGACCAGACGCTGAATGCTTCGAGGTGAACTCTACAGCCAAACTGGTTCCCCAGAGAGTGGCAACCGGTACTATGGTAAATACAGTAGACTCCCGCCAATGCGGTCAAGTACGGGCCAGAAATAGCTGACCGCAATAGCGGTCTGATCGCATTATAGTGATCGCGCAACAAATGTCACATGATCTCCAGGACTGTACAGTCAGTTCGCCATAAAAACTCATTCTATGATCCAGTTAATCAAGTTAACGATAACTATAATAATTATTTAATTTTTAATTTTTCTGAAATGTTAGGATTGCGGATTTTTATTTTTTTCATCAGTTATTATTATATATTATATGTCATTTCTTTTATTCATGTGTGTTTATCAGTCGTTTATGTTCGAGTCGTGTAATGGCCTGGCTCTCACTAAATGGGCCAAAGCGGGCTGTAACAGTCTAGACAAAGAGTACCTCAACTGCTGGACGCCTCTCAAAAAACACTTCAATCCTAACAAACGGTAAATACTTACAATATTTCAAATTATATATCCCATATCTATTTAAACACAATCTTTGTGAAGTGGCATAGGTGTATAAACTCTACGGATGATAAATATTGAGTGTGTTTTAAATCATTACGCGCCAAGCACGACAATAATCGTTTTAAATTTGTTTTATTGATCAATTAAATCACTATCATTGGGGATGAAACAGGTGTTTAAGCATCATGATTTACAAATGTTTGGTCTCAAATCACACGTAATTTCCACCCATTAGAAATTGTGCGTCGCGGTAGCGAAACACAACTTCAAGTGGGTGAAAATTTAAATTAAGTAATTAGCGGGTAAAATGCTAGTGAATATTCAATTGTGATTTAACGTAATTTAAAACGATTTAAGTATAAATCAGCTTACTATCTGTTTTACAGTGATGTCTGAACGCGACAACAGAGGATTGAAGAACGGGTGTATTGATGAGAAACCGTGAGCGAGGGAACCAAACTATACAATAGAATGTGATGTGGAGGCATATTCATCAGAGAAGAAGTTTATTAACACTTACAATGCTGACATATTGTTGAGCTAACTACGGACCAAAGTTTTTTTTATTTGAAATAATCATAAATGTCTTAGCTGGCTCTTTCCGCTTCATTCGAATGCTTATGTTATGGATTTAAGGCCATTATAGATATTTTACTATTTTCCAGTGCGGGGACCAACTTTAGACGTCTTAATCTGACGTCTATAGACTTTTAACTTCGGAAGTCAGAATCTGACGTCCATGGACGTCAGATTATGACGTCTAAAGTCAGTCCCCGCACTGATGAGATGATCATGATGAGATGATGAGGAGATAAGATGATTGTTTAGATATTTACGAGACAGTTAAAATAGGAGACATGCGATTCGGTTTTTAAGCAAGTTGTGTAGTGGATGTACAGCCATGGGATGTAATATATGTGCCATGCAATATAAATTTTCCAATTTTTTACATCAAACGCTGTATGTCAAATAGGATATATTAGCTTTAAGTAAAGAGATTTACATACCCCCGGAGAAAAAAAATCACATTATGGTGAAGAAAAAAACGTTTCAATTATTGTAAAACAAACAAACGTGAAACATTCGTCTAACATAGGCCTATATAACCTACCTTGAGGGGGGTCTTCTGTTCATTTAAGAACGCCGTGGGGACATTTACTCAGCATCGGACATCCATGACGTTGACCCAGTATTTGCTTGTTATTGTGACAATATTAACACCCAATCAACTCGACGTCATGGTGAGTATGACTCGTTAAATTTGCTTGTGTTTTTTATGGTTTTAATATTATCACTTGAGAGTGTGCTACTAGTGGAATATTGCTGCTTTAATACTTAAAAGTTTACTATAGGCACTACTCTCAGGCCTGCTAGACTATATGTGTGTACGCACTGTTGACTGCCTATACGTGCAGTGTTTTCATCTTGTACATAAGTACATGTGCACGCTTGTTCTATGGGGGTAGTGCTGATTGAGTTTACAGGGGGGGGGGGGGTGCCAGTTCACTGGGCAACTATGCGGCCAGACACCTGGCTGAAGAAGGGGTGAGCTGTGATATTTAGCAAACAAATGTTTTAAAATTCGGTGGATAAGTGATAATAATAGTAATAACATGATTGTTTCGAGCGATAGGCTTTTTTACTGGCCATACACAGATGCCAGCAGCCAGCGGCTCCGCCTTGGGCTGCTGGCTTTTGCATCGAGCCAATAAAAAAGCCCACGCACTAAAAAATAATGTTATTGTTATATTAAAAATGATTATACCAAATGCATTATAATGATTTTTTTTCTATTAGATTTTAACCGTATTGTTTCCAATGTGATTGAATAAACACATAATTCATTTTGTTGGATTCTTGGGAATTGATATTATTTAATTTATTCAGTTTACAAGGCCACCCCTCTGCCCATAGTACGAACACGATCAAGCAAATACAGATAATTGCATACACATACCTACATTATCAAAAAATACATAAACTGTACAGTCAACTATCAAACAGAATCGCACTACAGTGCTGAAAGGAGTGATATACTTACGACGCTATTGGTTGTATTACATTAGGATCGGATGATACATAATATTACCACAATTAACCCTTTTTATAGGATGAATTATATGCATTGTTCTCTGATATCCCAATAAGATGGGCAAGAGAAACAAATGGAACTCATCTTCAATAATAATTAGACCATCCTTGGCACACAATGGACCAAAGGTTCGGCTATTTCTAAAAAAGTACTGGTGAGTCTACGTGTCTCTATTACAAGCGAAAGGTTATAACATCTTTACATACAGAATCTTTCTCTGTGTTCCTTTATTTTAAAAATATCAAGGTACAGTTCTAAACCAAATTCTGTTTTGAACATAATGTAAGCTCAGGTAGATTCCTTTCTTCAGTCTTAGACTTTTTTCGCCATACTGTTACAAACTATTGTTTAAAGCAGCCCCTTGGGATGACATCAATTTTCGTTTTCAGTTCCGTACTGAAGTAGTGTATCCTACGGATCATGTTTTTATTTTTTTCAGAATTTTTATATTTTTACAAATATTTTTAATCAACATTTCTATGAAACCAGAAGTAACCCAAACAAACTATGTGTATGTCTGAATGACGATTGAATGTTTTCACAGCATTGGGCCACATGCTGATGGCATCGGCCCAGCGTTGGGTAGACAATCAGTGCTGCAGGTGTGTCCTCCCGTGTCCTGACTATGAGACACAAATTAGCGGCGACTGGTTTGATCTTACCGTCTGATACGTGGGAATATGTGATCTAAAGTGCTGAATATTGCTGACGTGTTTTGTTTACATGGCAATATACGACCTGGAAATACAACTATTTCGCTCTTTTTCGGTGCTTTAAAATTGTTTTTTGACTTTTTCGTATTTTCAGTTAAGATCAGTAGGCTATATAGCTCCATATAAATTAAATTTTCAAAATTGACAACATTTAAAATATCTCATCCCAAGGGGTCCCTTTAACCCTTCAAAGACACACCAACATGCATTTTCATCTTGTACACTGTGTGTGTTCCCAACGTATTCAAAACTAAAATTACATAATAATATATTTAATGCCCACGTGACTCGGCTACAATCATCCAATACCTTTAACATCCCATAACAAGCCTGGGGTAATCGATCACCAGACATTTAAATTTTTTTAACCAATATTTTACACATCTCTTAAAGTATATCACTGCAAGAGGGTACATACCCAGCTCGCCTGTAACAGCAGTGTGCTGTTTTCATATTCGTTTGTAAAAGTAAAATTGTAATTTTGATCACAATATTCCCATCCCAACACCTCACAACCATAAAAATGTTGCAGATGTTTTCTTGGCTAATGTAAATTTTAGTTTAGTGCTATATACTATTCCTAAGTATTTGTAAGAAGTATTTGTAAGAACTAATCCTGCATACAAAATAATCATTGAATTAGATACTTCTTCGTTTATATTTATAAATGCCTTCATAGCCACCATCTTTAATCATATCAGCCAAAGCAACAATTTAAAAAGGAAAAGAGAAAAGGACATTAAATGCAGCCTTGTCGTGTGCCAATTGTGCACCTAAAATAAGTGTCAATCACCAGTGTGCACATACGCTTTTAATTGACTATGGATATTTCTTAATAATACCAAACTTTTTCCATGTATCCCACGTCTTTGCATTTTAAACCACAAAATATTTTTGTATTATTGATTATAATACGAAAATGTTGTCCATTGTGGAATGACCTTTTTGTATCCTGTTTGTTCTTCGTGTTGCCCATCTATTCAGACGTCTATTTATTTTTCTGTAAATAATTTCTCAATAACTCACAACAAGGAAATACCTCGAAAGTTATGGAGAGAGAAAGTCTATATTTAGATTATTACTTGACGAATTTTGTTCTAATAATAGCAGCACTTATTCAGGTGAAATCTCTGGCATTTTATGGCATCGAATTACCGTGATTTCCTGACATCCGAATAAAGAACATGAACCTTTTCAAAACGCTGAATCAAATTTCAATTAGGCCAACACATAATTTGAAGTTTGACATTCTACAATTTAAACCTCTACAAATAGAGCACCACATATTGATAAAAAAACATCAACCAGTGTTATACTGACAATGTCTTCTCCATCGATACAATGACAGTGAATAGATAGAGAATACAGCTTCAATATATGCCTGGTGTACGCTATAGTTGTGTGTACAAACACATGGCCAGTACATACCACGCCAAATATGGGCATGCTATCAGACCACAGGTTTGAAGACACGTGACTACTGCATTTGACCTATCACTGTATGTGTGTACTAGCAGTCTATTAGTCCCAGAGCTAGGGGGGGGTTTTATTTGTGTTGAAAGGTCCATACGATCCAAGATTTCCACCTATAGTGAAATTCTCTCAGGAATCCGAATCTGCGCGTCTTACAAAAATCATCCTGTCCAAAAGTACCGTAAACACCCTTTAAACACTAGTACCGTCAAAATCGCAAACCGCAATTTGAAATATTGCGTATGAAGTGATTGTTTGCTAAAATTGTGGTAATTTTCTATTTAAATATTTTTTTAATTATTTATTATCTTCACATATGACACAGGCCTTCACATGGATGTAAAATATTTTGTGTCTGATCAATGACAAATACACAATATAGCTTTAAGTTGGTATTTTAACACGTAATTTTACTCATTTTTCATACTTTTTCACTAAATAGACAAAATACTTTTCTCTCAGCCGATTTTTGTATAGTACAGATGTTTAATTTCGATTCAAACATGTTCTAGAACTATTGTTGACTTAAAATTAACCCATTTGGAATAAAAATAATGAGTTATGTGAGCATATTACTCGCTTTTTTCGTTAGACGTAAAATTAGCTCGCTTTTCTTCAGGCTCGGGAAAATTTACAATATCTCACATTTTTCCCGCTGAGTAGTCAAATTTTAAGCTATATCAATATATTTGATATCAATAGAAAGCTACTGGCACATGCCGTCGCATGGATATTTTGTATCTGATCATTGACAAATGCACAAGCAAGCTTTAAGTTGGTATTTTAACCCTTAATTTGACCTTTTTTCATACTTCTTCAGTAAATAGTCAAAATACTTTTTTCTCAACTAATTTTTGTGTATAATAAATATTTAGTTTTGATTCAAACATGTTCTAGAACTATTGTTGACTTAAATTAAACCCATTTGGAATAAAAATAGTGAGTTATGTAAACATATTACATGCTTTTTTGTTTACACGTAAAATTTGCGCGCTTTTCTATGGGCTCAGGAAAATTGTATGTATCTCACAGTTTTGCCCAATGAGTAGTCAAATTTTGAGCTCTATCAATATATTTGATATCAATAGAAAGCTACTGGCACAGGCCACGGATGTAAAATATGTTGTGTCTAATCTTTGACAAATGCACAAGAGAGCTTGAAGTTGGTACATGAACCCTTAATTTTACCTATTTTTCATACTTTTTCGGTACATAGTCGAAATACTTTTCTCTCAACTGGTTTATGTGTATAATTAATATTTAGTTTTGATACAAACATGTTCTAGAGTTATTGTTGACTTAAAATAAACCCATTTGGAATAAAAAATGATGAGCTACTTGAACATATTACACACTTTTTTGGGTTGGATGTAAAATTTGGGCACTTTTCTACCCCCCCCCCCCCGGGGAAATTGACAGTGCTTCACATTTTTGCCCAATGAGTACTGGTTACCCAAATTTGAGAAAAATGTACAAACATCTTTAAAATCAAATAAAAGTAACTATCAAGGGCTTTAACGTGGATACATAATATTCTATTTATGTTAAATACGAAATGTACAACAATTAGGCGCTAATTTTGTATTTTATCCCTCCATTTGAACAAATTCCAACGTTTTCTTGGTCAATAGCAGCAAGACTTCTCGCTCATGTTAACTTTATATGGTATAAATGTTTGTTATTACTTTTACATTCTCTGGAGCCATTTTTCAAAAGTTATTTTGACGACTGAAGAAGTGATCACAGCCATTTTTAAAGTTATCTCAGCCACTACAAAAGTTATTTTAGCCACTGAAGAAGTGACCATAGCAACTTGAAACGTTATCTCAGCCACTACAAAAGTGATCTGGGCCACTGCACAAGTGATAACAACCACCTCAAAAGTTACCTCAACCACTACAAAAGCTATCTTGGCCACTGAAGAAGTAAATACAGCGACTTTAACAGTTTTTTCATCCACTACAAATGTGATCTTGGCCACTGATGAAGCGATCACAGCAAGTTAAAAAGTTATCTCGCCAATGCAAAAGTTATCTTGGCGAGTGAAGATGTGATCACAGCCACGTTAGAAGTTATCTCAGCCACTACAAAGGTGATCTTGACCACTTACAAACTGGTGTCAGCCAATTTAAAAGTTATCTAAGCCACTACACACTGATCTGGGCCACTGAAGAAGTGATAACAGCCACTATTAAAAATATCTAAACGACTACAAAAGTGATCTTGGCCACTGAAGAAGTGGTTACAATAACTTTGAAAGTTATCTCTGCCACTATAAAAATGATTTTGGCCAACGACGAAGTGCTCATAACGACTTTAAAAGTTATCTCAGCCACTACAAAAGTGATCTTGGACACTGAAGAAGTGATCTCAGTCACAGTAAAAGTTATCTCGGCCACTACAAAAGTGAGCTTAACCACTAACAATCTTATGTCAGCCCGTAAAAGTGATCTTAGACACAAAAAAATGATCTTAGTCACTGAAGAAGTGATCACAGCGACTCTAAAAGTTATCACAGCCACTACAAAAGTGATCTTGGCCACTGAAGAAGTAATCATAGCCACTTTAAACTTTATCTCAGCCACTACAAAAGTGATCTTGGCTACTGAAGAAGTGATCACAGCCACTTTAAGATTATCTCAGTCATTGCAAAGGTGATCTTGGTCAGTAACAAAATGTTGTCAGCCACTGACAAAATTATCTAAGCCACTACAAAGTGATGTTGGCCACTGAAGAAATGATCACAGCCACTTAAAAAGTTATCTTAACCACTACAAAGTTGCTGTGTTCACTTCTTTAGTGGACAAGATCAGTTTGTTTGTGACCAAGATCAGCTTTGTGGTGGATGGGATGATTTTTAAAGTGGCTGTAATGGCTTCTTAAGTGGTCCAGATCACTTTTGTAGTGACCTAGATCATTTTGTTAGGGACTGACATAAGATTATTAGTGGCCAATATCACTTTTGTATCGGCTGAGATGACTTTTAAGGTGAATGTGATCACTTCTATGGTGGACAAGATCAGTTTTTTGTGGCCAAGATCACTTTTACGGGCTGACATAAGATTGTTAGTGGTCAAGATCACTTTTGTAGTGGCTGAGATAACTTTTAAAGTGACTGAGATCACTTCTTCAGTGGCCAAGATCACTGTTGTAGTGGCTGAGATCACTTTTAAAGTCGCTGTGAGCACTTCGTCAGTGGCCAAGATCATTTTTATAGTGGCAGAGATAACTTTCAAAGTTATTGTAACCACTTCTTCACAGGTCAAGATCACTTTTGTAGTCGCTTAGATATTTTTAAAAGTGGCTGTGATCACTTCTTCAGTGGCCCAGATGACTTTGTAGTGGCTTAGATAACCTGTAAATTGGCTGACACCAGTTTGTTTGTGGCCAAGATCACCTTTGTAGTGACTGAGATAACTTCTAAAGTGGCTGTGATCACTTCTTCACTCGCCAAGATAACTGTTGCATTGGCAAGATGACTTTTTAAGTTGCTGTGATCATTAGTGACCAAGATCACTTTTGTAGGGGCTGAGATAACTTTTAAAGTCGCTGTGCTCACTTATTCAGTGGCCAAGATAATTTTTGTAGTGGTTGAGGTAACTTTTAAAGTGGTTGTAATCACTTCTTCAGTGGCCAAGATCACTTTTGTAGTGACTGAGATAACTTTTAAAGTCGCTGTGATAACTTCTTCAGTGGCCAAGATCACATTTGTAGTGGCTGAGATGACGTTTAAATTTGTGATGATCACTTTTTCAGTGGCTAAGATAACTTTTGTAGTGGCTGAGATAACTTTAAAAATGGTTGTGATCACTTCTTCAGTCGTCAAAATAACTTTTGAAAAATGGCTCCAGAGAATGTAAAAATAATAACAAACATTTATACCATATAAAGTTAACATGAGCGAGAAGGCTTGCTGGTATTCACTAAGAAAACGTTGGAAATTGTTCAAATGGAGGGATAAAATACAAAGTTAGCGCTTAATTGTTGTACATTTCGTATTTAACAGAAATAAAATATTATGTATCCACGTTAAAGCCCTTGATAGTTACTTTTAACTGATATCAAAGATGTTGGTCCATTTTTTTATTTTGGATACCGGGTACTCATTGGACAAAAATGTGAAACACTGTCAATTTCCCCGGGCTGGAAGAAAAGTGCCCAAATTTTACATCCAACCCAAAAAGTGTGTAATATGTTCGAATAGCTCATTATTTTTTATATTCCAAATGGGTTTATTTTAAGTCAACAATAATTCTAGAACATGTTTGAATCAAAACTAAATATTTATTATACACAAAAATCAGTTGAGAGAAAAGTATATTGACTATGTACTGAAAAAGTATGAAAAATAGGTAAAATTAAGGGTTAAAGTACCAACTTTAAGCTCTGTTGTGCATTTGTCAAAGATTAGACGAAACATATTTTACATCCGTGGCCTGTGCCAGTAGCTTTCTATTGATATCAAATATATTGATATAGCTCAAAATTTGACTACTCATTGGGCAAAACTGTGAGATACATACAATTTTCCTGAGCCCAAAGAAAAGCGCGCAAATTTTACGTCTGACCAAAAAAGTATATAATATGCTCACATAACTCACTATTTTTTATTCCAAATGGGTTTATTTCAAGTCAACAATAGTTCTAGAACATGTTTGAATCAAAACTAAATATTTATTATACACAAAAGCTGAGAAAAAAGTATTGTGACTATTTACTGAAAAAGTATGAAAAAAGGTCAAATTAAGGGTTAAAATACCAACTTAAAGCTTTCTTGTGCATTTGTCAATAATCAGACACAACATATTTTACATCCATGTGAAGGCATGTGCCAGTAGCTTTCTATTGATATCAAACATATTGATATAGCTCAAAATTTGACTACTCAGTGGGCAAAAATGTGAGATATGATCAATTTTCCCGAGCCTGAAGAAAAGCGAGCTAATTTTACGTCTAACGAAAAAAGCGAGTAATATGTTCACATAACTCATTATTTTTATTCCAAATGGGTTAATTTTAAGTCAACAATAGTTCTAGAACATGTTTGAATCAAAACTAAACATTTATACTATACAAAAATTGGCTGAGAGAAAAGTATTTTGTCCATTTAGTGAAAAAGTATGAAAAATGAGTAAAATTACGTGTTAAAATACCAACTTAAAGCTATATCGTGTATTTGTCATTGATCAGACACAAAATATTTCACATCCATGTGAAAGCCTGTGTCATATGTGAGGATAATAAATAATTAAAAAATTATTTAAATAGAAAATTACCACAATTTTAGCAAACAATCACTTCATACACAATATTTCAAATTGCGGTTTGCGATTTTGATGGTACTAGTGTTTAAAGGGTTTTTATGGTACTTTTGGACAGGATGATTTTTGTAAGACGCGCAGATTCGGATTCTTGAGAAAATTTCACTATAGGTGGAACTCTTAGAGCGTATGCACCTTTCAACACAAATAAAACCCCCCTAGCTCTGGGACTATATACTTCTGCAGAATCTGTCCATCTTCTTTTACCATCCTACTCTTAAAATACTAGAGACAGTGTAGGGACCACCTCCAAAATGACCAGAGTACCATGAGAAACCCTTTCACTTTGCATGAAATGGCAATTTTGGTGCTGTATTTGATAATCTGGTCAAAGTGTCACGGTCCATCTATGATTTTCTTATTTTGTGTGATACTGATACAAGATGGTCTATAGTGTATTCGTTAATCTGAAATGAAGCCTGTGGTCCGATTCATGAATGAAGTACACATGTCTACTAGTTTTATAAATGGAGTGATGTCATATTTGTGCATAAGCAGCTGTGGCGGCACTTTTTAATTTAACCTGTGTCATTTAAAACTTGTCTCGCAGGCTTGTATGGTGAGCACATTAATCAAGTTTTAAAACAATTGTATGAAAATATGCGAGACAACCACACTTAAAAGGAAAAGCTGTTTATGTCGGAGCGGCAGCCATTTTAATTCAACCCATTTTCAAACTCATCGGGGGTTTGTATGTTGAAAACATTGGCCACGTTTTAAAACAATCCAATAACAAGAACTGTGCGTGCTGAACATTATTGAGAGTTTTATTATATAGCCAGACAGCGAGCAATCAAGTTATCATCTACCTAGATATATTTCATAAATTTCGGTAAAAATTGACTTGGAATATTTCCGGAATGGCGGTCTGAACTGGATAGCATACATGCAAGAAGTAACGTTACGTACAACTTTTTAGCAAGAGACATAAAACTTTTCAAATAATTAATTGCTTGAAAACTATAATGACAATGTAGAAAAATAACCCTGTTTTATTTGTAAGTTAGTGCATTCAAGCTAGTTTGAATGGAAAATTGTGCAAATTTGTTACAGCAGGGGTCATACCACTAAGTAGGTGGGTCGCTAAGATTATCTGAGCACAAGTTGTAGGCTCACGCACATGCGCAGCATAGTGATAGTTCTGAGGTCAGTCAGAATTAGATATTTTGAATCAGTGACGTGAAACCTCACACCTGATTTAACAAACATATCCTGACGAAATTACTACTTTTGCGTTAGTAATGAACATTTGTTCAGCAGATTGCATGTGTCGCTCTTTTCAGAATTGACACTTTACTGGAGAGTTATGTATTTTATTTAACGATAACTGTCTTCAATCTGTTTTTCATACTTTTAAATCATAAAAAATGTTTTTATATATGACAAGTAATGGGAAAATTAATTTCCAATAAAATTGTTCATTGATGGAAGTTCTAGGAGTCGGTTTACACTTTAAATTTGTAGTTTAGTATCTGTGTAGGGAGTCGGACACTCTGCATGTGCTCCGCCAGCCTTGACCTTGTTATAGTATTTAAGGCTATTTCAGTAGCCTACTTAATGACAATTTGAATTTGTGCCAAGGGCAAGATTATTCTACTTATTACAAATTTATTACAAATAAATAATAATAATATTAAGCCACGGTTGACTATCACTGTGACTATCAGCATCATTCAGTCAGTGTAGGCGATCAAACGTGAATACAGAACTCCGGTCGTCGTTGCTAAAGTTGATAAATGTGTGACAGTTAGCGCTATACACTAAATAATAGTAGTTCGTTTAGTTACTAAGCTCGATCATTATTTGATTTTGATGCAGTGCATATCATAGGCACAGGTAGATTAGGCCAGTTAGGGTGCATATTACAAAGAATCCTAACTTTTATCCTATCTCAACTTTCTCTTCTTTACATTACAAAAGTTAGGATCAATCCTAACTTTTGTAATGGAAAGAAGAGAAAGTTGAGATAGGATCAAACTTAGGATTCTTTGTAATATGCACCCCTGGTCTATCGTTTATACCTTTATTATAGACCAAGGGCTAGACTATTTACTGGACTTAGGATTATCTAATCTAACATGATAAGCATGGTTAGTCTATTAGCAGAATTATCTTAAACAATCTTTTTTAACGACTGAAATACCTGTAGTAGTCTATATCACAATACCGATACATTCTATGCCGATAGTCTTATCTTTTTATAGATCTAATACTAGACTCAGAGAATCTACCCTATTACTCTAGCATGGTAAGATCAGTCTATAACTCTATTAATAGGATTATGATTATGTCCAAACAATCTAATTTTAATCGGGAAAAGGGTGCTCAACCAGAGTTGACTATCACTCAGGGTTGGCAACAAAACGAGAATACGTAACTCCGGTCGTCATCGCTAACGTTAACTGAATGGCGGTCAATTCCGGTCATGTAGCCGGTCCATTTTAATTACCGCAATACCGGTACTGGTGGCATTACATCGTTTTGTAGATGTATTACTAGACTTAGTCAAACTATCCTATTGCAGTAACAAAATAAGGTCATTCTATTAACACAATTTTGCCGGCAAGAGCAGTACTCGATAGAACAGTTGCACTGCATGAGGAAATTTTCCCCTGTTCTTTTTGTTTTTGGGGAATGCTTGCTGTGCATTTAAGGCATTTTTTTTCCTCCCTCTCTGACATAATACTGAAGTTGGGATAATAGGTGCAGTGCATGTAAGGGAATTTTCTCCTATTTCCAACTTCTTTTCCTTTTATCATTCAAATGGGATCCGTGTTGCGTCATGTGTGAAATATCACTTTACCAACTAGATTTTCTCGATCAAATGCTACTTTAATAGATAAATTTTTTTGCAAAAGCTCGGAAGTCTTAAGTAGCGCAACATCCGGGATACTGATAGACAAATTCTCCGACCACCAGCCTTATTTTATATGTTTGAAAAAAAAGAAGAAATATAATAAACCACAAAAGTATATAACTATTAATAAACAAAATACAGAAAACATACACAAATTTGCAACTGAGCTTGCATCAGCAAACTTACTAGACAGTCTTGACCACGATCTAGATGCCGACCCAGAAACTAATTATAATATTTTCGAAGCCATAATAGATAATCATAGAACTAAATGCTTTCCCAATAAAATTATAAAGTTCAATAAGTTAAAACATAAACAAAATAGTTGGATAAGTATTGGTATTTTAAAATCCATCAAATTTCGAAATGATTTATATAGAAGAATGCGGATAAGCCCACCGGATGGTGAGGCACATAATATAATTGCAGTTAATTTACATACTTATAATAAAATATTAAGAAGAACTATTAGACTTGCTAAACGCAACTATTATCATAATTTATTTAAAAAGTATAGTAACAATATAAAACAAACCTGGACGGAAATAAATATTATGCTGAATAAAGCCAAAAATAAAGTAAACATTCCAGACTACTTTAAATTGGACGGAAAGAAGATATATGATAAACGAGAGACAGCCAATAAATTCAATTCATTTTTTACAGATATAGGTCCTAGCCTTGCACATAATATAAAAAAGGTCACCGATAAACGCTACAGTGATTACTTAACTTTGAAACCAGAAGTAAACCTAAATTTTAAACCTATTACAGAAACAGTTGTTGACAAAATCATAACCAACTTAAACAGCAAAACTAGCTTTGGACATGGTATATCTACTTTGGTATTTAAATCAATTAAAAATATTATTATTAAGCCATTAACCATAATAATCAATCAAACCCTCAAAAAAGGATTTTTTCCCAAAAAATTGAAAATAGCCAAAGTAGTACCGATTTACAAAGCAGGTGATAATACTATGTTCACTAATTACCGTCCCATATCACTTCTTCCAGCTGCTTCGAAGGTTTTTGAAAGGGCTATACACGACCAACTCTATTCTTATTTTGAAGACAACCATTTATTTTTCAAAAGTCAATATGGATTTAGAAAAAGACATTCAACGGAATTAGCTTGTTTAGAATTAACTGACAAATTATATGAATTAATGGATAAAAGTAAAATACCTATTGGAATATTTCTGGATCTTTCAAAAGCTTCTGATACATTAAATCACCAAATTTTAATTAAAAAAATAGATTTTTATGGGGTATCAAGACAGGCCAACAAATTATTAACAAATTATCTATCCGATAGAACCCAATATGTAGATTTTGATAACTGTAAATCTGATATACTAAACGTTACCACTGGCGTTCCACAAGGGTCAATTTTAGGGCCATTGTTTTTTATAATCTATATGAATGACATTATTAACTCTAGTAAATTCTTTGAATTCATTATGTTTGCCGATGATACTTTACTTTAATTACTACAATTGATAGCTATGATACAGAATTTGAAAAAAGAATAAATAAAGAGTTAGGAAAAATTACATTATGGCTAAAATTAAACAAACTATCTTTAAATGTTGCGAAGTCAAATTTTGTAGTTTTTCACCAGCCAAAAAGGAAAATATTTATTCCAACAATACAAATAGAAGATACTAAAATAAACTTTGCAAAAATTGTGACTTTTTTAGGATTTAAAATAAACCAAAATCTTACCTGGAATGATCACATAGAAAAGGTTGCTTGTAAAATAACAAAAGTAATTGGCATTATCCACAGAATAAAATTATATGTACCTAAGATGATATTAATTCAACTATATAAAACATTAATCCTTCCGCATATTAATTATGGTATTTTAATTTGGGGTCACCAGCATGACAAAATTACGCAGTTACAAAAAAGAGCAATTAGATCCATTACATTAAGCAGATATTTAGCTCATTCGGAACCTATAATTAAAAGTTTAAATATTCTAAAAGTAGCGGATATGTTTAAATTGTGTCAGATTAAATTTTACTATAAATACATTAGTCAAAATTTACCAGAATATTTCCTAGGATTAAATTTTGCCAGAAAATGTCAAAGATACAACATGAGAAATATCAATGACCTGAATATAATAACCGTTAAACATATATTTGCTACTAAATGTATCTTGTACAATATCCCAAAATGTATTAATTCATTACCGCCCCTTATCAGAGATAAATTGTTAACACATAGTTACTCAGGAGTTATATTTTATACACGTAATTATTTCAAAAATTGTTATCAATCGCAGTGTTTTGTTTCAAATTGTTATGTTTGCAATCGATAATTTTTCATTAAATTTGATTGTTATTATTTAATGTACTTTTAAAGATGATTTGTCATAACGCGAACAGTAGACATGACTCATGTTTTGTTATACTCTCTTTCTCTTTTTTGTTTAACAATAAATATATTAATATTTATCTGCACTGTGGTGTGGGGCCAATGGGCGGTACCTGCTTACTTCCAAAGTAAGCGGTTACTGCCTTTTGGCTTTGCAGGGCAGAGTAACTATTTTGAAGTTATATTCTGTGCATCAGCTCTCTATAGGATGCGTCCTCTTGTGTATTGCGCGATGATCCTTATTATTGTTTTTTGTTTTTTTATAACTGGTGGCCTGCATGATAGCGATCAACATTGATCTTAATGCAGGTCTCCTGATCCGCACAACATATATTATAATGTATTTGTATATTTTGGTTACATGTGTATGGGTTTTTTGTTGTTGTGTGACAAATAAATTGTTCTGAGTCTGAGTCTGTTTATTACTGCTTGGTATTTAAGGCACTTTAGGCCCTTGCTTGGTGGCATAAGGCTTAGCAGTCGGATAGGTGCAGTGCATGTAAAGGAATTTTCCCCTATTCGTCAGTTTATTGCTTAATATCCTTTAAATAGGATGTGTCGTTTCACGTGCAGCACTGGCGATTGCAGAGTATTTGGGCTTTTTAGGCCTTTGTTTATGGCATAATACTGAAAGTCAGGATAGGTGCAGTGCATGTAAGGGAATTTTACCCTATCTCTCATGACTTTAGTATATTGTTTTATATCCTTCAAATGGATGTTATGTCGAGTGTGGTTGCGATTGCTTTGTATTGAGAATATTTTAGGCCTTCGTTTATGGCATAATACATATTAAAAGTAAAAAAAGGTCCAGTGCATGTAAGGGCATTTCCCCCTATTTCTCATCACTTTAGTATATTGCTCTGAATGCTGCAAATGGGATGCGTCGTATCATGTGTGGTTTTGATTCTACTGCATTTAGGACATTTTTTATGCCTGTCGTGTAGTCAATTCGTAGTTGACATATGAGTTAGCAACTATCAGAGTCACAGTTTCTAAAAAATAGCTCTCTTTACTTTTAAATAATAATAATAAATCATTATATGGAAGACATAATTCATTTTATATACCCTCTTTTCCAGCATAAACAGCCCTACTTAAGGTCATAATTATATTCTAAAATGGGTGAGTGTTGCATAGTCGTGATCACAAGAACAAGTTAAAATGTGTCCTCCAGTGCAAGCTAGAGCTGTACCCAGAGCTTTATGTGTTTGCTTTTTATCCTTAAAATGGGTTTTCTGACATGTGTTTGAGTAGTGTTATTATTTTAATTTACTTTGTGTATTTGCTTTATATTCTTGAAATGGGGTAGGCCTACAGGTCCATGTTCTGTATTCGGATTTCAGGAACTCTTAAATAAATCACGGTAATTTTACACCATAAAACGCCAGAGATTTCATCCAATGTAGAGCATGAAGAACAAGCAAGATACAAACAAAGGTTTTTCACAATTTGACATTTTCGTATTACAATCAGTAATAAAAAATATGTTTTTTATGGTATAAAATGCAACGACGTGGAATACATGGAAAAAAAATTGGTATTATTGAGAAATATGTATAATCATCGATATATCCTTTATGAGAAAATAAAAACAAGACGATGATTGTATTCTATATAATTTTAATAAATCTTGTCAGACAGCATGGTGAAAAGCATGGGCTACATAATTATCAAACACTGTCTCAGCACAGCCACAGATTCATTCATAAACAGACGTCAAAGAAAAGGGCAGCACAGAAAGGCCACGTTTTCCTCAAAACAACTACGTACTATGTTCAGCTATTGATCAGCAAGATGAAGTGATTTGAGGCAGTTCTAACACAGCTAACACCGAACGTTAGCCCAATTCTGGCTGAATGTTAGGCAGTGTTGGGCTAACGTTCGGTTTGGGCTGGGTACCATGACACCACGTCCCTGCGCTATAACTAATCGTTGGCAGTTGATGAAGCAGAAATTCTACTGTTGACTGCTATTACGAGTAGATCAGAATGTAAATGTACAGAAATAAAAGTATAAATCCAGATAACTGGTCCTGAGAGATAGTTTATCCAAATGGCCACGAGTTTTATTGTGGATTTGTTTAAAATATAATAATATAAATCTATTCCACATTAAAAGTCAACTATGGTTTAAGGTTTAAACGCTATAAAATGAAGCTTGTTTTATCCCTTCTGTCATTAAAGTTTGTTTAAAGTTCTATTTTCATACCCTGGCGCGTTTTATTAGATTAAAAATAAAACTATGTACACAACAAGAACAAAATCCTTATAAATACACAGTCGTGTCAGACAAATAATAACTAACGAGCTTAACCCTCCTAGCGAGTGTTCCGGGTACTAGCAAGTGTTGTAAACACACCCTATCGAGAATCACAATCACTAGAGAGTCTACATCACCCATAGTATGACACATCTTAATGTGGTTATTTTAAAACACACTCAAACATTCATGAGTGAACTACAACATCTCCCCTAGCGTGTGTTACAAAGGAGTATTACACGTATATTATATTAGTTGTTGAGGGTTCATGCGCGGGGAGAACCATCTACTAAATGTGAGGATTTCAAACAACAGCAACAACAAAAGTACAGCACAACCCTCTATATAAATGTTACATCCAATAAACATATCCCTCTCTGTATCTTCATATAACTTGTCATCAAACATAACGGGCATAACTATGCCGTGCAAGGCCAAAAGGCAGTAACTGCTTACTTTTTGAGTAAACAGCTCCTGTCTTTTGACTTGCAGAGCAGAGCTATCTGTGTATCTTTATGATACCTTAGCTTTAATAAACGATAATCATCCTCCACCACAAAGTAACTCATCATTGCAATCAAACTATCCCATTGTAATTTCTGGTATCAAATAGAATTATACATAAATTTTAATTAAAATATTTCTTCACTAAAAAAGATGTTATGAATTTCTGCGTCATTCAAATAATACGATTTTTTTCATAAAAGGCCTAAACACTATGATAAAAAAAATCCAGTAACTTTAGAGGGATAATTTTAGACCACAATGATATCCAAAACACCAAATTAACCCATGTGAAAACTCTACTTCTTCTACAGCAATGACATGAAATGCTAATTAAAATACTCCTGACTTTCATATTCTATTTATTATTCGATAATATAATCAGATAATACACTACGTATACTTCAAATAAAGATAGCAAAACAATTTTAAGAACAGCATAAAATCCATTCCTTTAAAAGAAAAAAAATGGCAATTATTTAATTAATTATTTTTTAATTAAAATTAACAAATAAAGTTTTAAAATAAAAATCGTAATATTTTTGTTAATCTTTATCAAACTGATTTTGATCAATTTTCAATGAATCGTTCAGGAGTATTTATTACATTATAGTCATCACTTCTTCACACTCGGAGACCTGCCTTGAGACCACCGTAGTGTCGGCTGTAGAGTATTCACTTACCTCTCTCACACTATATAAAGCAACACTCACGTCACGAAAAACCAGCTCTCACCAGACACTACACCTATACTGGTTCAACACTTCAACCCTTACGACGCTGATAGATATTTTTATAAGCTATGGAGACCAAAGGTTTTTTCAATTTGAAATCATCATAAATCGCTTAGTTAGCCAGATATCAGGCATATTAAAGTTAATCATGGCCGATGGTCGGCCATTTAAGTAGGTAAATTTCATAAAACCCAAAAGGCTCATCTATACACCCCTAGGGGATGTGTGTGTGCAATGTGAAAGAAAACCCCCATTGGTTCCCGAGATCTGCTCCGGAAACAAAATGGGACCAGATACCATGCATTAAAGTTAATTGTGGCCGATGGTCGGCATTTTAAGTAGGTCAAATTCCAAAAACCATAAAAGGCATATCTACACCCCTCTGGGATGTGTGTGTGCACAATTAAAGAAATCCCTCCTTGATTTTTCCAAAATCTGCTCCGGAAACGGAATGCATCGCCGGACATCCGAGGCGACGCCATAACCCCCCGCCCCAACTTCGTCAGGCGGGAGATAAAAAAACACTTGAGTCTCTGTGGCTTATACAGAAATATTTTAGCGTCGTAATGGTTGAACATTGAACCAACATTGGCTAAAAACATCTGTTTTACTGGCAATGCGCTTCACAAAGAAAGCGCTGAAAACAACATGATGTGCCTTTATAAAGTACACACGTACTCACAACACAACTAACCACCACCAAAGCGCGCATAACAGACCCTCAGAAACAGGGAACGTTTTCGAGCAAGCTGCGAAACAACGTAGCCGCCTGATCGACAGAATTGTAAATCACACAACAACATATTTCGCAGATTGTTCGAATTCTGATGTTACATTAACCTAATACCCTGTAACTTTGTAGGGAGAAACGGCACAAGTCATAGCTGACTTATGCCAGAAAACCCAGCGAACACGAGATGTTCAACCAATGTTGATTTAATGTTGGCCCACCGTCTGCGAGGCTGGCCCAACATTAAATCAACATTGACTCGTGTTCCCTGTATAAGCATCACTTGTGTGATTTGTGTGAGACAATAGCTCATGGGAACCTAATGCGTGGTAGCACGTAGCAGGTGAGCCGATACATTTTAAGTAAAAATCAAGACCTTTCGAATCAACGTAATTATCTTGGTCAAATTCAATACACTAATAATCTTAATTTGTGAAAATGTGGTACAATTAGTGACACATGCGCAAAGTTCAGAAGAAGTGTCAGTTCAAGTGTGCGATGTTAATTGTTTGTCAAATTTGAAATCATATAATCTTGTAGTTTCATTAAACACTTTCCGTAAATTGATAATAAATGCATAAAAATATGGGACATTTGATTTTGATAATGGCATGAGCGAGACTGTCGACTCGCTTCTGTAAACCAAATAGAACCTTGGAAAATTAGAAAAAATGGCAATCAAGCAAAATGCAAATTATTTTGAGACATACAAAATGAAAAGATTCTATTCACTTTGCAATGAAGACAGAGATTTTGAACAAAGATATTTGAACATTGTATACACTGCATTATCAATCATCTTTACATCACCCACATTTTTATTATACATAATGTGTGTAACTGAACTTCTAACATGTCGAGTACAGTGTACACTGTACACGATGAACACCAGTGAGTGTATAGTTATACAAAACTGTACAATATGGCCACCGACGGGTTCACATACGTGAGCCACATATTACAGGCCGACTAAAATATGAAATACTTGACGAGCCACCAGCCTGGCTCATAATAATGTCTCAAAGAGGAGAGTACTGTCCTATAGCACCAGTATATATCGTTGTATAGGGTTGAAAGTGTCGTACCTGCAGAAGCAGATGAAACCCTTTCAGTCCTAGATCACGATTTATTAGACAGCACACATCTACGCTGTACATATAAATTACGACCCGGCAACGTCAGCTTGCGTTGTAATAACGACCGCCTGAATGCCCTCCTTCACTTCCTAGTTCATGCTGCCTTCATTGTAATCCCCGCCAATTCTCTCTGGAAACTATTAACAAGTTCCGCCAGACGTTGCTAAGCAACCTATATGTGCTTGAAGACTGGCTGGGGAGACACTCACTATGACGTCAGAAGCTGACGTCACAAAACGTAATGACGTCAGATTTTCTCCAGCTTTGCGCCGCCAGCAGCGCATGCGGAGTCCACTGTCACATTCTCTGGAAAAAAAATTCTCACAAAAATTGCTTCAATGGCAATTCCACGTGACTTTATCAGTTGACATTTTTTGAGATGACAACTGGAAATAATTGGCGACGTTGGCCCAACATTGAACAACATTTCGTCAACGTCTTTTGTTTGCTAGGTACATCTGCCGTTGAGGATTTATATTCCGGAGACTCGTGTTATGAGTGACTAGTCACAGGTGCGTGGTAGGTGTGACTCCGTGGATCATAATGTGGACTCCACACCGCTACTGTTGGCAGAGTCAGTAAGGCCCCCGGCACTGCTATGACTGTCTAGACTGGTAGTATCACTGTCATTACTCTGTGGTGAGGAGTAACTCGCAGCTTCCTGAAGTCTCATCAACATGTTCAGCTGCAAGAAAAAACAACAGGGGATAAATAAGACGTCCAATAACAAGTTAGAAAGTACGTAGGCTATTACTTCGCGTTTATTCGAAGCTGAAATTTGTAACGTCAAATGACGAAAACATATTTCTATTTTTAAAAATATGACACCTCCCTTATTGAATTATCTAATTAACTGAGCAACTACCACAAAAATAGGCCTTGACATTCTATTTGATTCAAAGTATTCTTGGAAACGTACAAACGCGTCCAGGAGAACAAATGTTTATTATATGATGGAATTAACTTGAATGTATGTAATTCCGAACTCTTTCACAAAATCTTGTGGGAGAATAAATATACTGACCAGGGGGTCTTCAGCGTCGCTTTGCTGCGCTCCTTGCGCCCCGGGTTTGGCATTAGCTGGTGGCTGTACTGTACCCTGTGCATCGTAACCTACATCTTCGGGTCGTAACCTTAGTAATGAGGACAGGTCACTCTCTCCTTTACCAATCCATGGACAGGTCTGGATCACCCAGTCCGCAGGGTCTTCCCACGGGGCACGTCTACCGTATAACTATAACAAAACAAAAACAAACATGAACATTGAACTTTTCCTCACTTATATCTTATATTCTCACTTATATCTTATATTCCCACTTATATCTTAACAGAATCATGTACTTGCATCACAAGATTATCTTGCATAAAAATTAGTTTGTTTATTACTATCCACACTAGAAGACAATGCTTTACGATGTTTTTTATATAAGTGAAATCTTAAACACAAAAGTGCACATACTGTGTTGACGTAGCATACCAACAAAACATTTGTGGAAGTTAAAAACATGTTTTGGGCTACATAAGCTAGAGGAAATTACAACATATTTTTACAATGAACAAACTCAAATCTTAAATGTTTTTTGTCCTATTATAATACAATAAGACATAATGGCATACCTGGATTCCTTCTCGCACAGCTTCCAGCATGTAAGGCATGATGGAATAATTCCACAAGTCCGTGAACCAAACTTTGGAACCCTCAACTTCCATCGGACAAGAGAGAAACAATCTTGGTCCTACAAAGTAAAAAATAATGTTGATATCAGAAAAAATGTTTGGTCATAAAAATGATTTATCATAGTCAAAATTGTTTTCATTCTTCTTAATTTAATATTGATTTGTTAATCATAAGATAACTTAAGATAATATATTGAGATTAATGTCCATTAACTCGTAACAATATAATGAGTATTATTGGACACTCTATACTTGCAAGTTAAGGATTTTGTTCAGCAAAAACAAGAAATTGGCTACTAATTAATTAAACACTTTTACCTACTTAATTAATTATTTATTACTTATTAAGTATTTGGGTCACGTTAATGATGGAAAGGCTCCAAGTGAGTGATTTAAATTTTGAAGTCAAAAGTTGAATGCCTCACCTATTGTGACGTCAGAAGAGCTGTGTGTCTCCAGGAACTTGTTGAGGTGTTGCCAGACCTTGGGCACCCAGTCTACCACCTTGGCAAGGTCAGGGCGGCGGACACCAAGGTTAACCTCGTCCTCGATCAGCTTTCTGCGGAGGTAGCGGTTGAGGAAGCCCTTTACTGGCTCCATGTGATTGGCACAGAGAACCCACCGGAAGTTATGATGTAACTGGAGATTTGTCGTGGAGCACGTCGCCTGGTTCATTGTGCCGATTATGTAAGGGCTGAAAGAAATACATCGTGACATTAGTACCGACAAACTACATATTAACCATTTGACCACCAACTTATTCAATTTGAATTTTCACCCACTTGAAGTTGTGTCTCGCTGACGCGATCCACAACTTCAAGTGAGTGAAAATTAACCGGCGGTTAAAGGGTTAAACTAATCAAAATAAACATTTACTGACTTATCATTAACCCTAAGTTATAAAATTTAAATTTTAACCCACATGAAGTTGTGTCGCCCTACCGCGATCCACAAATTCAAGTGAATGAATATTATATATTACTCATATCAGTTTAATTTGACACCAAACATTTGCAAATCTTGATCTCTAAAACATTTATTTCGTTCCAAATAATAATTTATTTAATCGGCTAAAAGAGAGCCTGTTCAGATAATTAATAACTTTCTCATTATGTTTAATGTATGTTTAGTTTATTGTACCAAAAAAAAAATCTGTTTCCTAAATAAAAAGTGTTCTCATGATGATTATTCTACTGACCTCTCTTGATACTTGACATTGAGGAATCCATTGAACACCTCCCCCAGAGATCCCACATGGTGTAGGTTGTCCAGGATGATGACGTTAGGTAGTTCACCCCCGCCTGTACTGTTACTGTTCCCCTCACACTGGTCGGCTATGTTAGCAAGGTACTGACGTAACTCTTTACTTGACTTATGATCCACGTTAAACGTGGCGATCATACCTGCCGTCACCTCCTTACCAGATCTGTAAGCAAAAAAAAAATATTGTTATAAATAATAATATAATGTCTTAATTTAGGTATTTCTATTTAGAGAGTGTTTTCATTATTTGTAAATGAAAATTGCCTCAAGAACTAAAGTTATTTGAAATCAAACAGGTTGTATTCGTGTTCATGGCATATAAGCCGTTGCAACGTTATTATTCTTTGGTATTATTTGAAATTGGATATACTGATACAAATAGCAAGAAAAACAAACGCTTTCATTTAATCACAAAATTCAGATTTCAGATGGCCTTAATTTTGCACATGGTTATTTTAATCTTGAGCGCATCATATAATACCACTTTTAAATGATATACGGTAATTATAACTAATTAAAGCACAGTTTATAAGTGGGATGATCTCATATTATAATAGATATTTTAAACTAGTAGAGTTGTAGTAGATCCATACCTGAGCACCAAGTATTCAGCTAGACATTGCGCTAGGTATGTCTTTCCTGTACCACTAGGTCCACAGAGTATAATACGCCGGTGTTCTTGTAATAACGATACATAGCGCTGTACAATAGACTTGGGGATTAAAGTCTCAAAAGCCAAGGCATCTACGCTGCTCTGTTGTGTACCTGTAAAATAAAATAAAATAAATATATAATGAAATTTCAATAATAATTCCGGTAAGAGAATGGTATATAATAAATAACCATTTCAAGCTTGAATTTACCATTGTCATCTTCAGCCACTACAAGCTGCGTAGTGGATGAAGATGACTTGATGTGGTTTGAAACTAAATTGTCATATATTGGTAACCAGTTTCACAAACTTTTTCGCTGTAAAACCCTTTGTTGTAGGAAAATTAAGTCTGTTTTTAATGATGTAAAATATTGCTTTAATGCATCGTGAGGGCTTAAAAGATTAACAGTCGGTTAAAAATTTTTTTTTTTAGAAAAGGATGTTCTGTTAAACTTGTGAGTCCCCAGCAGCAGGGTATAATATTGAACATGGTCATCCGAACCAAAGTGCTATGAAAAAACGTCACTCTGGAGGAACCGCCTAAGTGATCAGGTCTCCCATGTACCAGATAAGTATGCTTGATTAAGGTGGCGATCACAGGCACTGTGTGCAAACAAAATATGGTTAATCACGGCCATAGAAAACCCCGTTGTATTTACTAATAGACACGATATACCCCATCGGAAGTTTCAAGTAGACTGTCAGGACCATCACTAACTACATTATAGCTTTTGTAGAATGTTTGCTATTCGTATTCGCCTACAATCCTGCAAAATTTGAGCTTAGAGTCCCCCACAGAGTGGCGGGGAGACTCATACATCTATGTTACTCACCTCTAAGGCAGATAGATATATTGGTGCTGTCTCCAACAAGGTATCCACAAGGCAAAAGTTCTGGCATTTTGGCACCTTCTGTAATTACACAAATTAAAGTATGATTTACAACACAAAATTACATAAAAATAACAGCTACCAATTCACACACTTGAATAACAAACGCTCATACACTTTGAACTTTGTACAATATATTTTCATCCTTGCAGTAATTAAATATTATAAAAAAAAATTCTCTATCCATAGGCATTATTGTTGCAGCAGATTGTCGTTTCAAATAAATTAAACTAGTGGCGACCTACCTTCTCCTTTGATCCGTGTTATCTGGTCACCAACATGATAACTGAAAACACTGTCTGAACTAAAACCCATGTTTGTCACTGGATCTAGTCGCAGTAAATGCTCCTGTGAAAAACAACAAAATAGATGTAGTAAAATGAAAAATATCACTTCATGATCAATAGTTTTCATATACAAAATATAAAACGTTAATGTTGCATAAATAAGCATATTTCACTTCATGTATTATGCAAAAAAGAAACGGGACTAGCCAGCTTCGAGCTGATACACTACATTTTTATTGTCGTTGTATTGTAGGAGTTTTATCTGGTTTACCTTGAACACTTTTGTGATGGTAGAATCTAGTGTCTCCCATTTCGTTTTTCCGCTGACGCGAATGGCACCAATATTCACTTCAACGGATTTTTTCTGTTAAACAAATTAAAGGCATGAGTGAGTGAACACAAACAGTTTTCAATAAATTAGTACATATAAGATATATTTACACTTAAACACAATACTAGTGTCTTCGCAAGATGTTTAAATATATACACAGTTTCAAATACCAGTTTTATGTAACAGTTAAAGAAATAATTTGAAAACGAAAATGATGACACAATCTTCACCTCCTTGATATATTTCAATAAAAAAATTGCCTAATCTAGCAATAGTATGACACTTTACACCTTTATCCAAGTTATTGTATTAAAGTCCTACATTATTGTGTTCTTACCTCAGCTAGTTTGGATATATCTGACACCAGGTTGAGATACACAGACACTGTGATTCGTTTACCTTCTCGTCCAGGGTTATCACTCAGTAATAAATCTACAAGAAAACAAATATATAATGTAGCATGATTTTATATATAAACTAAAAATAATCATAGTTGTACATTGTTATAGCAAGATTGATTAATGTTGAATATGAAATAACCTATTTAAAAGGAGCATAATTCTTCACCTCGTGTCTATGTGGACATACATATGTCACTTTTAAATGTGGTCTATATGTCCATACAGACCAAGGCATTAATTGATGTGATTGACTGACAAAAAATCTCTCCAGTAAAGGTTCCTACATAATTACATTACAATAACAATTTTTTTCTCGGGTGAGCTACCCAATTCAAGCATAATTCTTCACCTCGTGTCTATGTGGACATACATACCCGGTATGACACTTTTAAATGTGGTCTATATGTCCATACAGACCAAGGCATAATTGATGTGATTGACTGACAAAAAATCTCTCCAGTAAAGGTTCCTACATAATTCTATTACAATTATAATTTTTTTCTCGGGTGACAGGGGTATTTTATAGCCCTGTGAGCTACCCAATTCAATCATCTAATAAAGTTATTTAAATTTGTATCCATTTAAAATTATGGGTCGTAGTATGGAGAAAACTTTAGCTGGGCAAAAATTACAGCTAAAAATAGCTTACATAAGGACAACTTGAATAAAAAATTTGACCATTTAGAAAGTTCAGGGTAATATCTCCCTAAATTGTTCTCGTTTGAAGGCCAAAACTAGAGGCAGAAAACAGCTATATATGGGTTATAATGGCTGCAGTCTATCCTACCTAGACTACTGGGATCATCCAGACTGAGTCTCTTCTCAAATGAATCCCTGCTAGGTATAGGAGAGGACGGGCTGAGAGAGCCTCTCGTCACCATCGTCTGTAGTCTGTCATTATCTGCCTTCAGTGAGGCCATCTCATTCTGCAAAGGAAATACAATGTAGTAAAGCAATTTTTTAAATCAACGAATTATACTCAGAATCATTTCAACAATGCTAAGATCCACGAAAATGAGCGTTTAAACATAAATATTTACAAATGGTTGATCTCTAATTGAACAAATACAACTAATTTTTACCCACTTAAAGTTGTGGGTCGCGGTAGCGAGACACAACTTTAAGTGGGTGAAAATTTAAATTATTTAATTTAGCGCTTTAACGATTCAATGTTAACCCCTAGCGCACTGAGTTATTCAATTTAAATTTTCAGTCACTCAGAGCTGTGTCTGGGTACCACGACCCACAGCTTCATGTATGTGATTTGTAAAATCAAAGTCACAATATATATCAGTGTTTCGAAATTTAAGACATATTTGACTTCAAAAAACTGGAGATGCAAGTTCTAATAAAACACAGATTGTTAGAATGTCTAGTGTAGTCGCCAGTGCTCTAGGGGTTAACATCAGTAAATTGATTAATATTGTGCTTTAGTAGCTGGAGGACTAGTTTACCTTCATTCTGTTCATGGTATCACGGAGCTGATCTAGCTGGTGAGCTGAGCTGAGAGCCTCTAGCCGGATGTCTGTGAGCTTCATGTCCTTCTCGTGGAGCTGCTGCTGTAGGTCCAGCACCGAGTCGTCCTTTCCATCACACAGACTAAACAAAATACACACATAAAATGTGATGATAACACAGATTACACAAAATACACACATATTATATGGCTTACACACAGACTACACAAAATACACAGATATAATTATCTGGTCTAACAGATATGATGTACGTGTTCTTTGTGTCACAGAAACATCAAAGCAAGTGTTAGACACTTCGCGCACACTAATCGCAGTAAATAATATTTCACAAAAATAGCTGCAACATTTGATCGCTTTCTACAATTATGTAATTTAAATTAATTAAACATTTGTAATTCAAATTTGTAATTTATAATTCAAATTTCTGATGCCAAGATAGATATATTCTTTCACAGGAATATGATACCTAGCTCACATCATCACGGTACCAGAGCTCTTTCCTTAAATTACATATGAATTGTATCCAGCAATGATCAGTAAATAATTTAACTCACAAAATATCGTGAAGACACAAAATAATCTTTTTGAGATTTTACCGTGACATAAATATCAGACATTACATTAGCCACATATTATTTGACAACGAGCATTATTATGGTAAATACTTACATTCCAGATGAGTGTGATCCTTTGAGTGGTGAGCTGGGGGCTGAGCTCATGTGATGGGGTACGGTGAGTAGGGGTGAGTTTGGCACTGAGCAGTCTGATCTGATACTGGTGACGTCACCCTCCACGTCTGAGAATGACCCGTTCTTGCCACCCTTCTTACGGGAGAACGCCTTAGAAATGGAATTACGTAACTGAAAGAAAACACAAACATAATTAATCGTGTTTTATATTAACTTGATGTTATATATTTTTTGTAATCATCAGAAAATAAACACACAAACATGATTAATCGTGTTTTATATTAAAGTGATGCTCTATTTCTATAAACATCGGTAAATATATAGCTTTTCACATGTTTGTACAAAAGGTAATTACATTTGGAATAATAATGTGACGATGAAAAAATATTAACACAGATTTTAATTGAATTCGCCAATGTTTGTATTTTTATAGAATATATGTATTATTACAGATGATTATTAATTTATATGCAGGAGGCCACCATTAAATTATTATTTGACATTCAAAAAAGATATGACATATGTATTGTATATCCAATAATGGGCCCGTGTTATCCTACAAGTTACAGTATCGTATGATTCGGATTGCTCGAGATGGCCATTTCGCATACGATATATCGCAACTTGTACGAGAATGCAGGCCGAGTATTTCAATTAGTACTGACCCAGTTTTTCTTTTTCTTCTTTTTCTCGGAGTCCGTGAGAGATGACTGTTGCGACGTCGCGCTGCAGGCACTGGACATACTGTTAATACTGGACATACTCTCTGATGACATGTGACGCGTCATACGACCTGGCTCTATAAATACACAAATATATACACCATTATACACAATGATACACTATAAAACAGCAAATAATACTTGTGATGATAATAACGTACATATGATTTTTCAAACAAGCTGAAAATCAAACAAAATTCCACTGAAATTGATAAATTAAATGGTGGTAGATTGTGCAGTTGATAAAAAATTTCAATGTGGGAGATGTAAATTTTGCAAAAAAATAAATATTTCTTCGTCATTTGAAGCAGGAAATTGCGTTACAAACGAACAATTCAGCAATACAAGTATATATAACACGTGATTGTACACACACCATGAATCGCCCAAAACAACAGGGCCAGCAGCGTCGCACGATAGACCAACTTTGAATGAACTATGAGTTAACGTCCATTGAAACCGCACGTGGTGAGCTGGCCTGCTGGGCAGTCAAATATGGAGCATTTGGATTGTTCATTCCGTTTTTTAATAGATTTTAGATGTAGCTTAATATAGATGATTTTCCATGTCGATTTCTATAAAACCAGCAAAACCTATATGTGTTCATATAGTTCAGAGTTGGTTTATTTTAAACGTTAATAAATCTTTCGTTATGGAATAAACAATTAGCGTAATCCTTCTTTGGCCATTGCATATAATAATTTAAACCACTGAATGCATAAGCTGTCGCTATACATAATCATGTTATTGGGCGTCATACAATTATTATTGTAGAAACAATGTCGTCAAGTGATATTTTAAATTTCGCCATTTAATTTTGATGAGATTCAATGTAAATCGAAGTAAACCCATTCCATAATTCAATAAAATAACAAACGTTTTCTAGTACATAGATATCTAATAATAATGACATCAATGAATTTTCCATTTGATCCTGGTGTTTTTAATCAATTGGGAGTTGGGGGACAGTTTGTGTTTAACACACAAACTATTTATCGTCTTATAGGATTCATATCCTGGGAAAGGAGTGTGATCACGCAAACATATATTCAATTCACAATCTACACTGATATGTTTTGAAGAAAGAAGAACGGGAGTGAGTGCGAATGGCGAGAACGGCATTCAACTAACCAGTGCGTGCACACGTGGTCAAATTGACACAAACTGGCGGGGGCTAGTTTACCGGGTAACCCGGGTGCTTCCGCCTTTTAGTTATACCCAGTTATACTGACGTGCGCGCGCATCTATTCAAAGTGACCTCAACCGGGCGATAATACAGAAAACACGACAACTTTATCCAATGTTGGTTTAATGTTGGCCCGACGTCGCAGACGGCGGGCCAGCATTAAACCAACATTGGTTCAACGTCTCGCGGTATCGGGCTTTGAACCGATGAAGCAATCAGCGGAATAATTGATTTTATTCGCACAAAATAATTGCTTCTGTGTGGTGAGTAAAGCCTGCAATTACTTGGTTGGTTAGAACAAACACCCCCCCCCCTTCCACCTGCAGATTTATATACATGATGTATCAATATGTGCCATGATGTGATGTATGTCACTGCACTTGATACCTTTCCTATGCTTATTCAAAATCTCATTCGCTAATAAATGCTTCAATCTTATTTCTATATCCGTGCATAGAATTTGCTTTATTATTTACTGAAACGTTGTCATAGTTTAATTAATGAAATATTTTAAAATAAGCAAGAAAAGAAAACAAATATGAATTTAGAGTAGCCGGGTATAAACCTGATTGTATTGTTCAGTACCTACAGAAAAATCACCAAAAGTATAAGCAGTTACTTTCAATAATTTAGAAGCCACCCATTAGACTATTTATTATAGAGTATGATAAACAAGAAACAAATGACATGCTACGAATTTCATAATGAAAACAATCATTGCTGTTACTTAAGCTAAAGAGCCAGCTTTCACTGAATTGGGTTAGTGGATATTGTCATTTCAGGCAATGAGATTTCCCTCCGTTATATGACAAGGTATATGATCGAAACACATTTCACCAAACATAATTCCTTTGGAATGTTGCAGGAGCGCGTTGGGCATTAGCTTTTCCATTAATGTATGCTTGAATAATACCGGATTACTGAAAGTGAAAATATACTTTTAAGTTATTATATTAAAATCGCACATATATTAACAGTCTGTTTTCAAATTATTTAAAAACAACATGTAATCTATCAAAACAGTAATTGTCTGTCTTTATACATGTACTAAAACGCCTAAGAGCCTCATCACTTACTTGCATGTTTTCAAACCTTTTTATATGTACTCCAACCAAAAGGACTGTCATATTTATTAGCAATATTGACATTAGCTTCCCAGCACACAATACGTTAAATCAATGTTGTTATAACGTTTGTCCACCGTCTACGACGTTGGACCAACGTTAAACCAGCATTGACTTAACGTCTTGTGTCTGCTGGGTTGGAACAGGTATTCTTAATTTTCACTAGTTTGAACTCCTTGAATATCGGGTCGCGGTGTGGTTGAATAACAACGAATACCATGTAAGAGAATGTCCAAGTCCAGATAATCATACTGATTTTTCACAGACCAATCTATCACAAACCACCAGGAAGAAAAACACCCGCCAAATCAATAAATTGACCAGTTTTTGGCAGAAATACCGGCAGATATTCGCAGGCCGTTTTCGGCTGTGGTCTGGCCACGTTTGATTGTGCATGCCAACGACGGATTTGCAAAATTGTAGATCGGCCAAAAACAGGAATTGCGCAACAGAAGTGGGATAAATCTTGATAGGCTGAGATTGTATGTATTCCCAGTATGGGCGGAAATATCGTGTGTGGCATTGATCTTTATCAACGTAAGCTAAACCGTCTACTGGCCGTCAGAATAGCCGTGTGGTCAATAGGTACATTCTGGTACAGTCCCACCAAATGCACTACCCAGCAAAAACATCCAATCAATGTTGGTTTAATGTTGGCCCAGCGTCGGAGACGATGGGCCAACATTAAACCAGCATTGGTTCAATGTCTTGTGTTCGCCGGGTACAATGACCTTTTCATCAATATCTACAGATAAATACTAATAACCGATAGTAAGTGCCTCAGGCATTCACTATGTTCAGGTGCGTGGAACCACATTAAAACTGATACTACACCTGTTCCAAAGCAATCACAGAGAAAAATACTTGCCTTAGAAATAGACTCATTATTATTTAAATACAAGTACTTATACGGCGTCTCAAAGCCTACAGCAGATTAGATTGTCAGACTGATAAGAATATATATTTTTCTACACTATTTCCAACAAAGAATAATATATATCCACGCATTATTTTATTTATGTGTGTGATATTTTCCTACAAGCGTGTATCGTTTACTATAAATCCGAATATTTTGTTATAGAGAAATAATGAAGCAGCGGCGATTAATTTATTTTAGAATTTCAAATTTGACACTACCAGGACCTGGAGGTGGAGGGGGTGGGGGTGATAATAACCCCTCATTATAATACTGTGAGAAAGACGCTTATCAAAAGCACCTTTGATTAGCCGCAATGAAAACGAGAAATTGCTCCGCAAAAAACGCCCCGAGGCAAGGTGTATTTGAACAAACACACCGCACCTAATACGTCGATGTCAAGGCTCAGTCCTGGCAAATATTATGTCTATAAACTGTGGGTATACATATAATATCAGCCATTCATAAGGCGTCCCAGTGGCGGGACAAACATATGTTTTACATTCATCAGTGTTCATGGCACAGTTGGTTTACACTTCGTTTAACCCTTTCGGTGCGAGGATCGACTTTAGCCGTCAGAATCTGACGTCTGTAGACGTCAGATTCTGACGTCTAAAGTCGGTCCACGCACTGAAAAAATGAACAAAATTGAATAGCCGTAGACCCATAACATAGGTATTCAAATGAAGCGGAAATAGCTAGCTAAGACATTTATAATAATATCAAATTGGTTTATGCAAAAATATCTCAGGGCTTTGAGGTTTAAGAAACTCAGTGTAAACCCACCATGGCATGAATGGGCATGCTTCAGACCAGTGATGTAATCACTGTGTACATATTGAATCATAGATATGATCTCATAAAGGTAATCGTGCTCCGCGCAACAGCGGAAAATTCTATTAACGTCCCATTTATCCCTGCGCAAGGATGCATCTAAACTCCTGAAGCGTTATAAATGTATTCTGGTTAATGTTTGCCAATAAAAATGTAAACATAGTATAACATATGTGATGGATGCTAGCTTTTATTACACTAAACGTATATTCATATATATTATTGTGTAAATACGTCCTTTTAAAGGTGATTTTTTTTTCACTAAAGTTAGTTTCTATTTTGACAAAAACAACTGATTAATTTATATTCTGACCATCTATCTTCTAAACTGTGTATGTGAAATAAATCTCTTTGTAAGACGTGCTGTGAGCGTAAAATGGAGTGAACATAAATAATTATAAATATCGACCCTTTCTGCTCGGGGACCGTATTTAGACGTCATAATATGAAGTCCATAGACGTCATGTCAGCCTGAATACGATCCCGAACATCGATAATTAAACATTTAAAATGGCCGTAGACCCATAACATAGGTATTCAAATGAAGAGGAAAAAGCTAACTAAGATATTTATAAAAAATTTACATTGAAAAAACCCCTTTCATCTCCATGATTTTTACAACAAAATTTCAGCGTTGTAAGGGTTTGTAATTGAAATTATTTTGATTGCAGTTATGGGTATAGGTGGACGATAATAGGCCTACTTAGTGATCCATACACAGTGTATGGCAAGCCATGGTGGAGATAACAAATGACAGTTTAGCAGCTAAAACGGAGCGTTGGCGGAACGCTGTCTCAATGCTGGGCCAGCGTCCCCGACGCTGGCCCACCATTGAGACAACGTTCCGCAGCAGAGCAACTCTGTTATAATCCATCACCTGGTATCATAATACCTCGGCGGCAACAACAGCAGCACATCCCAGGGAGGCTCTGACAGCAGAACAGCCCAGGGCTGCAGGATGCCCTCATTGATTTCTTGCCCAATTATCTGCGAATGACGATATTTCCCAACGCTCCACTTTTCACGCAAAATGTCGTGCATTTAGCCGCTCAATTTTGCTTTGATTGGTCTTGATAGGCGACGTGTAAGTTTTATCGAAAATTTATTTATATTATTGCACTTCCAGGGAATTGTCATTGCCTTTTTGGTGCATAATTTAGAGAAAAATGTTATTTGTAATAGAGCATTTGGAGAATTATCTGGGGGTTTTTCAAGGCGATCATTGCACGTGAGGTTTTATATTTGTTAGGATTTCTCGACGCAATAAGTGACAAGGCAAGTAGGCCCCATTCAAGGCATAATTACGCTCCCTCTTGCAATATGATTTCGACATTCTTCACACTACAAATATAAATGTACTCATTTACGGTATTAGGAGAGAAAGAGGTAGGTTTGGAAAGCGAACGATTTGGGTGGCAGCAAACGAGCGACATCAATACAGTGCTGGTTGTATGTTGGGCCAGCATGTCAGACGCTGAGCCAACATTAGAACAATGTCTGGTATTTACAGGGACGGCTGAGGAAGGCAGGTTAGCTTCAGGTCACATAATTACCCAGTAGACAACAGGAATTTACCCAATTTTGGCATAATGCTGGGCCAGCGTCGCAGACGGTGGACCAGTATTGTGCCAACATTGGGTCAGCATTTCGTATTTGCTGGAATCACCACAGATTCCACGGACAGACCGGACCGTCAGATACATCAACACAAAACGTTGGCCCGATGTTTGACCAGCACAACCGATGGTGGCCCAGCATTGAAACAACATCGAATCAACATCTTGTGTTTGATGATATAGAGGCAGCGCTGATTGAACTGTGGACCAACGTCGTTTAACCAACGTTGTAGCAGGGTGTATTCAGGACGGACAGAAAGAATAAATCGTGCTCAAGTTAACGTCGTTAATGTACCGCTATGCTACACCTACATGCTAAAGTGGACCAGGTGAAACTCTCGTAATCAATACAGCATCTTATATAGACAGGGCTCGAACCCACATACAGGCGGAGTGGGTTCAAAGTTTTCAGCTAAGGAGGCTGCATCCAAGGATAAGGGAGAAAAAATACATTAGCCTAGCTTAGCCAGAAATATTGAGGCACTGCACAGTTTTGATTTGATGGAGTAACAGTTGTCAATTAAATTACTCTACTCTGTCTATCTCAAGAGGCTCCGTTACATTTTATCATGTTTCATTCAAGACAGAAAAATATATTCCACCATCTCCCAAGGAAAACCATGCCATTTAAATGGAAATAGGCACTGAAATGCAATACCTAATGGTAACTGCCTTGGGGAATTTAACTACACATTTGGTGCAACGACCAGAAAAACATTAAACGCTTTGGTGCATGAGCATAGGAATGACGAATAATCCAGTAGTAAAATGTTGTATCGATCTAATATTTATACACTTTGGGTTGTGAATACTCCCGTAATGAATGGGTGAACGTGAATGAGCAAATTGCTTCATATAAAATTTATGAACACTATTATATCCTTATTATATGCTTTGTCATATTTATAGTGCACCCTATGAGCCTTATGGTCTCTCCTGTATTATGACACGGCAGATTTATGAAATAGCGAAGTGTCCTAGTCCAGATTTGAAGACTAATACAAATGCTGAGTGAACGAGTGTAGCCTATGTTCCGGGGAAAATATCTAAATATAATTCAGATAACACATTGAACAGGACGTCTTTGACTTTACCCTGGTAACACCGGGTTTTTACTCTATTTATCTACCTTGGGATGTGAATCGCCGCCGTCATTACAATTTACTACATGACAAATTGTCTAACTTTTGAAATACTTCATATAATTTATCGAAATTTCAGGGATTCTGGAGCAAAATGAAGTTTTTAAAATTTTATGGAAAACGGTTGATAATAATTGGCAGAGAAATAAACGAAACACATGCGCTACCCCAGTAAACACAAAACATTTGTATAACATTTATACAATGTTGGCCCAACGTCTTCGACGTTGGTCCAACATTGTATAAATGTTATACAATTGCTTTGTGTTTACTGGGACAGGTGGGTTCTGGAACAGGTTATATAATAAGGTATATCTCACCTGGTGTTCCGGGAGGGTTACCAGATGACTGTCGTCTCAGTATGTCCCCTGTCAGATGGATGCCACTCTGCTTCTTTAAGGCTTCTATTGTGTTACGTAACTCATTTAGCTCAGAGTCCTGCAGTCAGAGATAAAACAAAAAATAACATTTAAGTCACTGTCGTTTCACCGCTGATCCCAGCAAACATGGGATATTGAGCCATTGTTGGTTCAATGTTGGGCCAGCGTCGTAGACGACTGTACTGCCGTGCAAAACCAAAAGGCAGTATCGACTTACTTTACAAGTAAGCAGATACAGCCTCTTGCCTTTGCAGAACAGTATAGTCGTTCTTTATCAGTTTTATTATGCAGATTAAATCACTTTTATTGAGAACAAAATGTGTGTTTAAACATCAACATTTGCAAATGTTTAGTCTCAAATTAAACAAATATGAGTATTTTTCACCCACTTGAAGTTGTGGGTCGCGGTAGCGAGGCACAACTTTATGTGGGTAAAAATTTACTTTTAATGTTGCACTTTAAAGGTTAGTAACTATTACTAATGGAAACTAAATCGAAACCTTGTTCATATAATACTACATATCAATTCAGGTGCTTCACTTTCACTATTTATCACTTTCTTTCACTTTATCAATTTGAAAGTGGAAATCGTGTCTAGTAACAGGATGATTATCTTGCTTGGTGTATGTATTAAATGTTGTACTATGCCGCTATTCAGAGAGAAGTTAAAAGCAGTAAAATATATACATATACATACATGTTGTTTTTCAAGAGTGTACCTGAGAGAATAAAGGAATAGACCACGAAAAAATGAACTTAATTGATGCTGCAGAAACGCATGTTAACTGATGATATTTTTTCAGCACATCAGGTTTTGTGAAAGTCTCACTCCTAGTTTATTATTAGACAGAGGTTGTAAAGTTAAGTCAGACAGATAATGTCACTTCAGGAATATATCCGCATATTGCTCTTTTGGTAATTGATATTTATGTACTTTTCATAAAAACTAAGATTTGATACTACGCATTTTTTCAAGAAGTTTGTGTGGGATATATACTGCCTTGTTGGGAATGGCGAGAACAGCTGAACACTCGTTAACACATCAACAAGGCGCCAGTAATTCCGTGTTTGATGCAGTGACAAGTGATGGCATTTCAGCTGATCCCAGCAAACATTGAATCAAAGTTGTTTTAATGTTGGGCCAGCGTCGTAGACGATGGCCCAACATTAAAGCAACTTCAAGTGTCTACTGGATTTCAAGCGATGAAACATGTATATAATATAGTACTTGCCTTTTGCTCGGCAGTCGATGTGAGGTGTTGTAACCTATTGGTCATATTAGACAAGCTCTGTTCAAATGCCGCCACAACGTGAGCCTGAAAACACATAGAAGTAACACAGCTTAGTCAAAGGCTACATAAACAGTCAAATAACAGAATACAGTGATATATGAAAAGGCGGTGTCATATTCAAAAGTCAAGGTTCTTATTGTATCTGCCTGAAAAATAAAACAAAAGGTTATGATACTCTAGTATCTTTATGATATACAGCAGACGTATGTAATCTGAAAGTGGACGCGTCAGTATTCCTACAGTAGATGTATAAAACTTATAAAGACTAAATGTCAAGGTTAACAGAAAACATGTCTGGTCGCTGGAAGGTTTGAATGAAACTAATTTAATCGTTATAGGTTTATTTTTCAACATTGTTTTCCAATTGCAATAAAAAAGAAGGCTTCCTAGAACGTTTTCAATCGCCAAATGCCAAGTGGAGTCATCAACACATCGCAGAGAGAAACACATAAAAATATATCCCAGCCGACCCGTTGGTTTAATTTAGGGCCAAAGTACAAGACGTCGCCTGAAATGAAACACAACGAGACGCCGACCCAATATTGGGTTAATGCTGGTCCATCGTCTTTGACGGTGGACCAGCATTAACCCACCCAATGTTGGGTTAATGCTGGTCCATCGTCTTTGACGGTGGACCAGCATTAACCCAACATTGGGTCAGGGTCTCGTGGTGGCTGGGAAGTTGGGTGTTGTGCTTGTTGTAGACACCATACTATTCAGACTGTAAGGTTTAGAGCAGTCATAAACAGTGAGAGAGAGCAGAATCCTCGCCGAGGGAAATAACGGTCGGCTCATTACGTCTCTCCTCATACAAAACACCCCCACTATAATCATACTAGAGTCAATCTGTCAGCACTTTGTCAGTAGAGAATACTACACGTGGAGGACAAGAGAACTGGTAACCCTTTAGGCCCTCACGATGCACTAAAGCATCATTTTACATCCCTGAAAAAAACACTTAATTTTCCTACCACTAGGGGTTTTAGAATGAAAATTCCAATAAAACTGGTTTACTAAAACATGGTTATTTTCTTTAATTTTTCACCCACTTCAAATCATATTCATCCACTACAAGTCGAGAATTGCGGCAGCAATTCGCGGCTTGTAGTGGATGAATATGACAATGTAAAGGGACTGAAAGGGTTAAAGCCATCTGCAGTGTTTTTAATTATAATTCAAACAAGAAATATTTCAATGACAAATGGAGATTAGAATATGTTTTGGGTAAAATTGTGCAACTCATTTTACTCACTTGAAAATTGTGGGTCGCAAAAGAGAGCCACAACTTCAAGTGCGCAAACCGAGAATTCATGATGTTATTGGTAAAACATTACATTACATAGGTTGCGCGCTTTAGGTTTGAAATCGTCATTATCAGACCAATATGTAACCATACTGTAAGTGTTGGTGGGTGTGATAGGCAGGTCATGTAATACTACACAACCTGCAGACATACGCTGATATCACAAAGGAATCTGTAGATTTCCTGATATTACTGATAAAAATACTGATTAACGTCAGATATAACTATAACGGAGATATTTGGGCGTAGTCATCACTCATATTGTCATTACGAGATGATGAATAATTGTTACAGCACCAATTTATATAACTGAAAATAACTGAAGGGATGATAATTATAATTATTTAATCAAAATAAATTGCGCTCATTTTTAAATTTTGCTGATTGGAAACACGTTCCATCTGTAACAAGAGCACACTCGATAATAGCCCGCCGCCGAATTATGATAAAGAAAGTAAAGACGAATGTCATCACGTAAATAACAACCCAAGATATAAATGGTATGTTAAATAAGATAGATACATGTATAATATGATATAATATATAATACTTGCATAGCCTACAAGCAGATCTATAAAAAACCAGCCGCTTTTCAAGTTATCGCGCCCACAAGGTCAAATTATGGACGTAAAATAAATGTGAAAAATCGCAATAAGTCGAACATTTTGATTTTTTTACCGGCCATTATTGAGCTTGTCCAAGAACTGCTTATTGGTAACATGCATAACAAACTTGAAGAGGATACTTGTGAAAATGTTGAAGTTATCGCGCCTACAAGGTCAAATTATTGACGTAAAATGAGAAAAATCGCAATAAATCGGCCATTTTGAAGTTTTTTTCAGCCGTTATTGAACTTGTCCAAGAACTACTTATTAGTAACATGCATAACAAATTTGAAGAGGATATGTGAAAAACTTTTCAAGTTATCGCGCCCACAAGGTCAAATTATTGACGTAAAATGAGAAAAATCACAATAAATCGGCCATTTTTTTTTTTTTTTTCAGCCATTATTGAACTTGTCCAAGAACTACTTATTAGTAATATGCATAACCAATTTGAAGAGGATATGTGAAAAACTTTTCAAGTTTTCGCGCCCACAAGGTCAAATTATTGACGTAAAATGTGAAAAATCGCAATAAATCGGCCATTTTTTTTTTTTTTTCGGCCACTATTAAACTTGTCCAAGAACTACTTATTAGTAACATGCATAACCAATTTGAAGAGGATATGTGAAAAACTTTTCAACTTATCGCGCCCACAAGGTCAAATTATTGAGGTAAAATGTGAAAAATCGCAATAAATCGGTCATTTTTTTTTTTTTTCGGCCATTATTGAACATGTCCGAGAACTGGTCATTAGTAACATGCATAACAAATTTGAAAAAGATATGTGAAAAACTTTTCAAGTTATCGCGCCCACAAGGTCAAATTATTGACGTAAAATGTGAAAAATCGCAATAAATCGGCCATTTTTTTTTTTTTTCGGCCATTATTGAACTTGTCCGAGAACTGGTCATTAGTAACATGAATAACAAATTTGAAAAGGATACGTGAAAAACTTTTCAAGTTATCGCGCCCATAAGGTCAAATTATTGACGAAAAAGGTGAAAAATCGCAATAAGTCGGCCATTTTGAATTTTTTTTCAGCCATTATTGAACTTGTCCGAGAAGTGGTCATTAGTAACATGCAAAACAAATTTGGGAAGGAAACATGAAAAACTTTTCAAGTTATCGCGCCCACAAGTAAATGTTACCGCCGACGCTGACGCCGACGCCGACGCCGACGCCGACGACGCCGAACTTCAATTGCAATAGCCCACCTTTTTTAATTAAAATTAAAAGGCGGGCTAAAAAGTGTTATTTAATATGACCACAGAACTAAATTTGAAAGAGAACAGGACTTGTGTTTGTTGTTTAATGTGCGGGATTCTCCAGGCGTTTATATATTCTGACACTACACCCACACTCAGTACTTCATAGATACTGTGGACAAAACCATACATGTACATGTACACTATGACGACAGATGTCCGCGGTTGAAGGGGGGGGGGGGGGTGTCACATACCAAGAGTCTAATGTGGAAAACAACGCCATCTTATCAAACAACATGATTGTAACTGAGCTAATCTTTGTGAGCAAACATTACATTTGCGATCCATACGGGTTTATTAAATAAGTTCGATAAGTGAACCATTTCATGAAAGAAACAGATGTACGTGGTTCGTTTTAATGGTATACTGCATTATATTTCAAAGATAAAGATTTGTGAGAATGTTAGCGGGTACGTATAGTATATAATAATTCATACGTTTTCCTTTATCACTATAAGTTCCCAGTGGAACCAGCGATATATTAATCTCATGTTATTTTAATGCCCAATGTTGTTTTAATGTTGTTCCAACGTCTACGACGTTGAAACAACATTAAAACAGCATTGGGTGAACGTATTTTGTTTGTTGGAAAGCGTTTATAGTATCTGGAGCTGGGCTGGATGGTTTATAACCCCGGGTGATCTCTAATACTCTAATAATGGCAGTGGATCTTATCTGGCATAATAAGCCGACAAAGCATTTAGTCAATGACAAATACCAGGTCGGCCTTGTGGGATTAAATGACTGTCACCACCATTATATATATTAAAGCACGTAAAAGACCCGCGTGTGCGTACACGCAAATAATTCAAATTTAAATGGTGTGCACCAGTAAGGTTTATAATGTATTGCCACGAACTACGGCGACAAAAACATACGTAGTCGTATAAATAAAAATCTGAATGTCGTTATGACGCGGGATAGTAGATTAAATTCTCTATGGAGAAATGTGCAAAATGTACTTTTTATTTAATAATATAGAGAGCTAAGTTAATTAGTTTTTTCACAGCACAAATCGCCCATTCCCGCGTTTAATATAATAATCTGAGATACACACATACAGCATAGCCATCAGCAATTTTTTTTTAATTATAAAAAAATAACGTAAATTAATATCCGATTTTGTAATATTTCCAAGGTTGAGGTAAGAAAACGGTTTCCAATTCAACTTATTATTGTGCAGTGAATGTAGAAATATATTGTGTATTGTGGTGATGGTGAATTGGAATTTGTGTTATTTCGCAGAAACCGGCACTAAAGTGATCGCATAGCAGGGATACATATGCGAGAATATTATATTACTATGTGAACAAAAAATTATCTGAAATTGCAATTGCAACACTAGGAATGTAATACAGTATGCAAGGTGTGTTATATTGGCACCAGAAAGGTTTGACCAGGACCAACAAAGAATGGAAACAGCGAGGAGCGCAGAGGAGGCAGAGCAAAATAAGATATGCAACCAATGTTGGTTTAATGTTGGACCAACGTCTCCGACGCTGGCCCAACATTAAACCAGCATTGAATCAATGTATCGTGTTTGATAGTCAATCCCCATGTAGCCAGCAATCTAGTTCCAGGGTTTTATCTGACAAAAACAGCGTAATAGGCCTATTCAGGGGCACGTGACAAACGTACTTAATGTAGACAAAGGTCAATACACATTCCTAGCAAGCAAAACACCTCAACTCGATAGTGGGTTAATGTGCTGTTAGGACGGCATCGCTAACGGTGAGATAAATGGTAAAATTATCGCGTAAATTTTACATATCCACAAAAAGCATCAACATGAGGTTGTGCATCGCTGCAGTAGTTTACAAAATTAGTTTTGAAGTTAACACTTACAATTTGACGTTTTCAGTGAGGACTGTTTCCCCTTATCCCGCTAATCACGATAATAGTCGTTTTTAATCTGTTTTATTAGCCGATTAAATTACTGTTATTGGGGGTGAAATGTGCGTTTAGACATCAATATTTGTAAATGCTTGGTCTCAAATTAGACAAATATGAGTACTTCTCAACCACTTAAGGTTGTGGATCGCCTTTAAGTGGTTGAAAATTAAATTAATTTAACAGGATAAGGGTTATTGTGTTTGTATAGAGAGATGCTCGCAATATTCACCAAAGAAGTATGGACAATAACCAAATTGACCGCATTCACCGCATAAAAGGGACTTAGATCGGAAATTCCAGAATGATGAGGACAGCAACAATATATTTATATCAGCATCGAAGCCTCGATAAATGGTCGACTAAAATATATATACATGCATGCGTGATTGTATTACATTATAATGAACAAGGACATAAAAACATAAATAGATACATGTAATGGAAGACAAGAGACAGATAGACATACATAAACACACAAGGCCATCATGACGGCATGGCATTTTCACAAATACATAGACAGACACAAAAACACAGAACTAAAACAGGAACACACGCAATGACATATAGAACATATAGGACAAACGCAATGACATATAGAACATATAGGACACACACATTGATAGAGGTTTTGAGAAGTAAATTGATCAATTTATCCTGATTGACGTTGTGGCGTGGTAACACACTATGCCCGGTCAGCGTGTATTAGTACATCTCCACTTCCATTTATTGAGGTATTAAATTAAAGCCATCCATTTAGAGTCAACGTTGATGACTGTATCGTCAAGGCCATACATGGAGCAGAGTGGCGCCTGGCCCTGCCATAGACTACAACACACCAGAAGTAAACCCAACATTAAACCAACATTGGATCAAGGTCTCCCATTTGCTGTATGGGGACTGTGAGAAGGGGGGGGGGGGGTCCCTGACAATGAATCCATAACGTTACGACAAATGGGGAAAAGCCCAGTTGGACATATCTGTCAGAGAAGCCTTATGACTGGCTGACACATGGCCTTCTGCAACACACATCCAGCCAGCTGGAAGAGAGAGTGGTGAAAACCATCAAGAATATACAATACCAGCCCTATGTGGGCTCAATGCTGGGCCAACGTCTCAGACAGCGACCCAGTATTGAGATAGCGTTGGTAAAAAGTATGTTTGGCCACATTCTGGCAGCAGTCTCAAAGCAGTATTGCTGCAGTATAGCACCACAATTTAAATAAAATATTGCGTATTCTCACACTCTGTGCTGTGGTTTTCACTATGAGACGTATATCGGCATCAGCTCATATCGCACTCTGCTACTGTCTCTAGCTGTCAGTTGAGCACAAAGTGTGACAGTTTAATATGTCATATGTGACTTGATCGTCTGAGAAAATACAAGCGTTGTTAATTTTTCGCTCACATCTTACTCATTGAACGAGTGCTGTATTTTCCAATATCGCACTAGAATGAACACCGTCTGTATATCTTCCTGTGTACAGTAGTATATAGCTATCAGGACTGAATAACATAATGTCAGTTACCATGGTTACAGGATGTGATAATGTTTAGATAAACATAAGGTTAGGCCTAATACTAAATATACAGGGGCCGATTCTCGAACAAGTCGTAACTTGTACAGAATACGGCCCTGCTATGTATGTGGGAAAATTATCTTTTAGTGCACAACAAAATGCCTTTAGAAACCCTAAATTGAGCGGACAGGGGCAATTCATACCATTTGGAAAACGTGCAACCACAACTGAGCCATACCAAGACCAGAACACTCATTGCCACTGTAACGCTACACCTCATAGGCTGTCTAAAAGTCCACGAGAGGATTAGCGTAAGTCTCACCCAATCAGCAAGATTAAGACACTTAGGCTGTGTCTAAAATATCGGCAGAGGTCAACGCCTCGGTGCAATTCTGCTGTGCAAAGCCAAAATGCAGTAACTGCTTACTTCAAACGCAAGCAGTTACTGAATTTTGGATTTGTACGGTACAATTAACCTGGGGATCCCGGTGCTCAGGCAGTGGGGTGCCACAGATCCCGGTGTGAAGAAGGCCCGCCTGTCATGACCACATGGCACACACACTCCCTGATACAATGTTGGAGTGGAGCGTGTCCTGCCATCCTGATACACAGAGAGGACACGTGTGCAAGCAACACGATACATGACACAATGTTGGTTCAATGTTTGGCCAGCGTCGCAGACGGTGGCCCAACATTGATCCGACGTTGGAGTCAATGCATCGTGTTTGCTGGGGTGTTCCTGCATCCATTCCAAATTTGACGTGCAGTTCTGAGCCCTAGAAACGTCATGTGAAACCCAAGGACAATAACATAATTTATTATTATATCTAGAAATCCGCATGAAATGGAATACAAATGCATCCCAAAACATGAAATGAAATTCCTTGTAAATTTGCTGTGCGGATTTCCGGTTTTATCTCTACAAACCATAGATCTAGATGCTACAAACGACATAGGAAACCCAATACCTACTACATAATTATGCCCGCGAAGCTTTTGGTTTTATTTTTATCAGGTTTTTAAATGACTTAAAAGGAGACCAAAGGTGACTAAAATATATCTAACAATCCGTATGGAACGGAATAGAAATACCCCTTTTGGGATTGAAGAGTCGTAAGCGGCATTAACGACATTTTTTCAAAGTCACAAAATAATTTGCTTTAAAGCTAAGGATTCACAATTGTACATGTTAAATTACGCAGTATTTTGTAGCTGCGATAAAATTTTGATCTTTTAATTAATAGCAAAAAATGAGTGAACAATAATGAATCAGTCATATTATTCCAACGGCGATTGCAGCAGAACACGCTGGCAACATTATTGTGCATGCCACAAAAGCGCCGACATGGATCGAGGGAATAAAAAAACTCTTCCCGGGATCCATGTTAGATTAGAGGCCTGCAGATGGGGCTTTATTTTCCATCCACCGTGTTCACGTACCACTAACTGATTTAATCACTGCAGATTCACCGATACCTAGTGATCACGTAAAAACGTCAGCCACAAAACAAACCAGAGCCTCACATAACCAGTGTTAACCCTTAAACCGCCGGTGCCGCATATAATTATTCGGGTTTTCAATTTTTATTAGCACCTTAAGGGGGCCATCATTAGATTCCCAAGGGGGGGGGGCAGGAGTATTTGTCGCGGGCAAATTATTTATTTCAACCGGGCTTGGCGGCGCGCTGAAAATTTCATAATTTCCACATATTTCAAAAATACTCCTGCCCCCCCCCCCCCTGGGAATCTAATGGTGGCCCTCTAAGTACCACCTTTTAAAGATAAAATGTGACATCAATCAGCTATATTTGAAAACAGTTGACCTCCATTTTGTCAAATCTGAATACACTCACTTCAAGCTGTGGATCGCGTCAGCGAGACACAACTTCAAGTAGGTGAAAATACTGATTGAATAATTTGGCGGTTAAAGGTTTAACCCTTAAATCGATAAACTAAATTTTCATCAACTTGAAGTTGTGTCTCGCTACTGCGACTCACGACTTCAAGTGGCTGAAAATTACTCCGATTTGTTTAATTTTAGACCAAATATTTGCAAATCTTGATGTTTAAGCACACATTTAATTCCCTGTGATTTTGCGGGTAAAAAACGGATTAAAAACGACTATAGTCGCGCTAGCGGTTAAAGATTTAATTGATGCTTTCATAATAATGGCACCTATTTGTAAAACAAACAAAAAATCACCATGACGCTCTGCTAATTGTTGTTCTTCTTGAATTGTATCAGGTGAATTGATTCAGTGTAAATCAATCAGGGTACTTTATCTAATCGTTTACCAATATTACCGAAATTCGAAATGATGGGTTACGAATTTCATTTTGAATAAATAGTTCCCTTAATATAGGCCTACACACAAAACAAGACAGCAATTCGCGACCTAAACTTATTGTAGTGGATGAAGATGACAATGGTAAATTCAGGCTTGACAGGGTTAAGTAATTTGCAACAAGTGAAAGCTAAACTCAATGAAGATTGGTATGATCTTCACATCGAACTGTGAATAAAGATTAGAATGAATGAATAAATGATTGAATGAATATAATCGAGATAATTCAGTAGGTCGGGTTAAAACCAGAACGGTCGAGTTACGTCGGCTTTTTTGTCACATGTCGACGCAGCCCATTAGAATGTAATTATCTGGTTCTCTTATTACAAGCCATAACAGGGGATTTGAATGAGGCCAGGTCTCTGGTTCTAATGCACAGGAATGTACGCGTGGATTCGCAGGCATAAAACACTAACGAAGGCTCCGTCTCCAGTACACACGTGACGCTCAGACTATGCTGGATTAATATCGGGTCACCGTCTACAACGTTGTACCGACATTAGACCAATACGGGATACGTTCAACGCCTACGATATATCGTAACTTGTACGAGAACACGGGCCCAGTGCAGTAGATGTGTGGGATCGCCTGATGACGTCAATTCGGGATACCCCCTCCATAGATAAGGAATCACAGGATGTCACAGAAACAAAGCTGGTTATTATTTATAGATGTATCCCGAGGGATCAATGTGTGGGAGTTGAATACAACGCCAGAGTGACGTCATTATAGACGTGTGTGGGCTACTACTATGGGGCTAGTACTTACTGCCAGTCAATGAATGGCGCATCGAGGAAAGTGTATAAATACATGATCAATGTGCATGAAAGATTAAAGCGGAAAAGATATTATTACAACCATATCTAATCAATAGTGCCTATTATTTAGTTCACAAAAAATCATACATGATGACAAAATGATAATATGTAGACCTCTAAAAAAATACACTGAACATATGAAAAAAATGTAAATTTATGCCTAGCTCATAGTCGGGGTTTTTCATTTTTTTAGAGATGTTAAATAACAGTTCTTGAAAATCAAACTTTTCCAAAGCAAGGAAAGAGTGCATTCATTCTCAGTGTTCTGTCTACAGGGGAGGTGGGGGGCGTGTAGGATCAGCCACATTTTCGAGTGGCTGCTTTAACATCAGTGTCAATTATGTTCTCTTCACTTTATGCTGAATTCTAAATAATTATAGTTTTTTTTACACATTTGTCCACCATAGTGGAATAGTCAGATGATATATCGACACCTGAAAATTAAAGGGTAGTATCTGCTCTTGTGTGGCAGATAGGACCCTTTAATGCCCAGATTTCAATATCTGACAAGCTAAAACAAGATTATGGCATGATATACTAGTATTTACCCACCATATACGTATCTGCGGCATCATCACATATCCTATCGGCCTCCTCGCGGGCTCGAGCCTTGGCCAGGGACACCTTGGTCGGGGACTGTGCCCCCGGTCTCCCTAGAGAGATAGATCTCTGGAAGGGGCTGTCCGGGGTGGTCAACCCCTTCACCCCCGGTCCTAGGGTGGTACTCAGTCTGGTGGTGATCCCGGGTTGGGGGTACACAGGGGTGGAGGAGTACCAGGATTTGGTACCCAGTCTGCGCGCGGTACCTGGTGAGCTCGTACCCCTGAGCTGGTGCAGCTGGTGTAGACTGCTCAGGGGACATTGTCCATGTTCCGGGGAGGGATTTAGCGAGCTGGGAGCGGAACTGGACGTGGTTCTGGAACCGTGGGAACATCCCTTCCTGCCAGTAGTGTTAAAACGACTGGACAACAAGGTGGGCGACTTCAAGGTCAGGCTAGCCTCGGACAACCTGAGGCTGCGTTTTGTAATGGTGGGACTGTATAAATCCATAATGACAGGCATGGATGGCAGACTTGCTGACAATATTCCGTGTTATGATATCCTGATCTGGTGAATAGATCGACCCCACTTGTCCACAGGGAGGAGTTAACCTAAAGGCCAGTTTACCTACTATTGATCAATGTCAACATGCTTTTGTTGTGCCAGACACTAGCGATATCAAGACGGTGGCCTGGTCTGCTCAAAAAAATACGACTAAAATTACAGTACAATACTGGCAACATTATTGTATAGAAGTATTAACAGCATTCTAACGTGTTACTCCACTAGCATATAGCCAGGTGATCATAATGTTAACTTCATGACCAAATCCATTTTCAATATCACAATCAACGTTCAAATTTTTAAATCCAGAACCCGATATACAATTAGGTTTCTAATATACGGTGGGATACTGCTCCTATTCTGGTACAACACTGAGTGTTTAGACCGTAAATGTAGCATTTATAATACACCATCCGTCGCTGCACATAGGCGATAATAGAAGTAGGTGATTGTCTGGAGCCAGGGAATCCTAGCAGTGTCTGAGGTAGACAATCTGAGGATGGCAGAACCCCTAGAAGTGTCTGTCTGCCTCAGCAGCCGTCATCATCACATCCAGACCTGGGCGTCCGCATCATTCAGCATCTCTCACATTGGCTGGATATATAATTCAGGCTAAGCTGTGTGTTTGTCGTCCATCATGGTATATCTGGCTCATCCTGCTACAGCAGTAATCCACACTAATATCACCAGGCATTACATGCAGTCATAGCTTTCTCCGAAACAGCTTCTTTGCTCGTTCATAAAGAAAAACGTATGCAGATTATCCACTCCACCTTCTTATTTATAAAGATATATTTTTCGTCATTTGAAGCTGGGAATTGCGTCAGCAATTCCAGATTTGAATGAATGAAAAATAGAAGCAATCAACACAAACGGCAGACAGGAATAATACTGTGAACTATGTCCCACTTCTGACACCAGTATTATATGGGATGACAGAATCAACATGTCCTTTTCCCAAAATGTTCTCCTAAATGATATCCAGTATGGCGTCTATGGATGTTTAATGTGAGTGCTCCGTAATGATTGAATCCATGTAGTGTTAATACGGATGATGAGATGAGGCATGAAGCCATACAGATGGCAGCATCAGCATCAGCCGCTCAATATGAACTAACTGTGATGATTACACCACTGTTATTACACTAGAACGATTGCTCGTGATGTCACGAGTGTGTGTGGCTTCAGGCGTGATCATCACACACTGACTGTCACCACACGTGGTTCGCCGTGACCACCGGCTACTACTGATGATCACCACCTAGAGACTATGATCTAATACCTGCCACAGGATAATGTAGTAGAACACACCACAGCCTGGAGGAAAAACTGTCACTACACCCACACAACAGACTCTCATGGGAGACTCTCCAGGCAACACGATGTTGTTTTAATGTTGGGCCAGCGTCGCAAACGATGGGCCAACATTAAACCAACATGGGGTCAAAGTTTCGTCTTCCCTGGGTTACAACTTGTCCACGGTGCTTGTGGTTTGCCAGGGCGAAAAAAAGTATATCTGTCACTTAATACTGCCGACAGGTGGTCACTAAAATACCTCCAGGCAAATATTACTCCCCCTGTCTGAGGCGTGTGACGGTGACATCGACACTGACAGTCACTGACAAGCGACACAGGTGCCGAGAAACTCCTACTGACAAATTAAAAGCATTGTCTGTCACTCAACCGCTCTCCCTCTAATTCTCATCTTTTTTTTCGCTGTCTGAGCTGTTTGTATCTCCGCCTTGCTCATTGAATGAGAGCACAGATTATTTTTATTCCACCCGCTCTTCTGATGTAGGGTGTACCTGCCCACATGCAGCGAAAGCTGATTATTTATTATCTGTAGTGTCGTCTATAATCGTTGAGCTGGCACACAATGAAATTAATTCTGATTATTGCTCCACAGGCGTAACAGACTTCGTGATTCCAGCCGTTTTTGTATCTATTATTATTACAGCACACTGCTGAATGGCCTTGCACGTAGATGTGTATATATTGTTACATAATATGTATGTTCTAGCTGTCTATGGTTCTACGTGATAATCACTGTGAGGTCGGCTGGTGAGGTCGGCTGGTGAGGTAAGCTGGTGAGTAGTTACTCTCCGGTGAGTGACAAGTCTAGCAGGAGGACAACACACTGCCGTCATCCTCAATCTCTGTCTCCCACAGATACTGCACAATGTGTCTACTTCAGCAGCACAGCCACATCCGTCACAGGCTCCCTAGAGGCACAAGTCCAAGAACAGGATGCTCCCTGCCTGCTCTACCTAGCACCGCATCACAGCATGCTCCCTGACTGCTCTACCTAGCCCCGCGCCCCTCACCAAAAGAGGAAATGATTGCAACCAGAACAAGCAGCCAGACAGCAATGTGCTTTCAGCAATGTCTCTTTTGTTGCTGGCTGCCTTGGCCAGCCTGGTTGCTGTCTTTCAGCAATGTCTCTTGCTGGCTGGTGCGGTAGACTGTCGCCTGGCCCGTGCCGCTGTTACGTGCTATGTAGGGCTGCCGAGCTTATACTGAGGCTGGTGCGTCCACTACTGCCATGGAGTATAATACTGCGGCATGCTCCTTAGTCCGCGCGACTACACCGCAGCGCTACATGTACACCTGTCTGCCGCCCCCCACCTACTTATATAATAGCCAAAAAAGAATAAAACTGCTTTCCTTGGGCCAATGTCATGGACATTGTCCCGACATTCAGAGAACATTTGACATATTGTGATCTCAGGTGACCGCAAACCTGACAAGCCAAAGAATAACATAAGACTAAAAGGCCCCACAACGAACACGAGGCGCCGGCCTAGTACCAACAATCACAATTCATTAACATATGTGGGTTTATTGTTGGGCAAGCGTCGCAGACGATGGCCCAACATTAAACCAACATAGGCGAAATGTAGCGAGCTCTAATGCTAGGCCAATCATACATGATATTAGCCCAATATTGAACCCCGTTTTATTCCCACCTGGCCACCCATGACTGGCAAGGGGCTATATTATGGTCACACGGGAGGCATTAGATCACCCCCTGCTGTGACCACATAGCGTATACTCAGACACGCACATCATTACTTTAGACGTGATGATACCTATAATTATGATGTAAGAATAGAGATAGCGTGAATACCAAAAGTGAGAAGAGTGCTTCTCCACAGACACCCTCCCCCCCCCCCCCCTATCACGACCTAGGTGATGTGGATGAGTGCATTAAACGTATTAGATACCACGCACCCATCCAATGGTTGACGATACCAATAACGTTATATAAATTTCTTGACGATACCAATCCGACGCCACGCACCCATGCAATGGTTGACGATACCAAGAAATTATATAAATTTAATGACGATACCAATCATACGCAATGTATCAACCAATCCAATCAAAATCAAAGCAGCAGACACGGGGTGTTGAAACAATGTTGAATTAATGTTGGTCCTGCGTCGCAGTCGCTAGACCAACACTGATGCAAACTTCTGTCAATCCAATCACAATCAATTAAGCATATGTGTAAATCAAAATGTGAATTTTCTGTACGAGTAACAACCACGTTTCAAGATTTATTTCAGTCTGTAGTAGTAGTATGTCGCCCCTTAGATATAAAAGAGTGTGTCTGCAACTTCACAAAGTGGCAGATACACCCTTTCATGTCTAAGGGGACGAATTATGTATATATGAATTCTCGTTTTTACAGATTGATTATTCCCATGGGTGAATTCCTGTACATTTATTGTGATTCGCTCAACCACATGACACATGTAATGTGTCACATTCAAATGGCACACGCATTATAACAACTCCACCCGAATCAAATAAACAAATATCTTATATGACACAGGATGAAATGTTAAACCTATTAAATTAGTCTTGAATTAGATGAACTTTATCATACAGGTGTTATACGAGTACAGAGTTAGAATGCCATCAGCTTTAGATAAATCATATACACTCATACATTGATTATTCCAGTGAAACACTTTCAGAAAAAACATTATTGCAGGCTATTTTTTATATATCTACACCTAGCACTCATTAAATGAGTGCTAGGTGTAGATATATAAAAAATATGACATTTCAGTGGCACTTATGATACTCTTATATGGAGACGATAGAGCCCTCGTCAGTTATACACTACAACACAGCCCTTTATTTATAACGCTCTGACACACACTATAAACCAAACGATTGATATTATTCAGTAGTACTTCGGTTTCTAAGTATATGTTTTGTACTGTAACAGGATTAGTTGGCGAGGGAGGGGGGCATACAGGTAGATTGATTCTGGTAATCACTGGATAAACAGACAAATTAGTCGCTGCAGGTTATCATGTCACTCTAAGCCCAAAACCCAGTAAACACAACACATTTGTATAGCATTTGTACAACGTCGGCCCAACGTCATCGACGTTGGTCCGACGTTGTACAAATGCTATACAAATGTTTTGCGTTTACTGGGAAGGCAGTACCTGCTTACTTTAAATGTGAGCAATTACTGCCTTGTGGCTTTGCACGGTAGACTACCCCTGATAGATCATGTGACTGGCCGCTCGTATGTAACCCATACGTACCAAAAAATGAAATGAATCGGGCTTTAGGCCACCTTTGTGCACATATAGGCTAAACTGGGCCAGGAGAACCTCCTGAGGATGGTGAGATGATTGAGATGACACTGTCCTCCAGACACAGGATTCGAAATTCGAGCCCTGGCGGTCTGAGGCCGAGCACGCTACCTCTCGGTCACGGAGGCTCCCCACAATACTAACTTTCACACGTGGATGGGGAAGAAACAATTTTGTTTCTTTGAAACCGCCGAGACCGGGAACCGAACCCCGGACTCTGGCGTGAAAGGCAGCGGTGCTAACCACTACCCTAGGGCCCCCGCCCCATACGTACCAGAGAATTCAATCACAAATCCACTGTATTTTTGTGTTACAGTGACTGAATGAGTTTTGCTTATTAACTCAGTCAGGGTTCAATATTGTTTAGTAAGACGTAGCAAAAACTACACAATTTGTGTCAATTACTAATCAAACTTGAAAATGATTATTGAAATATTTCATCATTTATGATAGGATAATTTTGAAATTAGTACACAAAAATATTCTAACAAATTCAATCGTGACAGCGACGAAAACATGAGGAAAGCTGTGGTTGTTAGGACCAAGAACTTTATATAGACAGTTCTTGTTAGGACTGCTATTGTATGTAAATCCCCTGCTGTGGTAGGACCTCTGGTAGACACAAGTTAACCCATACAGCGCGGGGGTAGACTTTAGACGTCAGAATCTGACGTTTGTATAGTCAGATTCTAACGTCTAAAATTAATCCCCAAACTATAAGAATTAGATTATTTATAATAGCCGAGACCCATATTCAAAAGAAGCGGAAAAGCTGACTATAAAGACATTTATGATGATTTCAAATTTAAAATCCTATTTGGTCTCCATGGTTATTATAAAGATATTTCAGCGTTGTAAGAGATAATCCAACAAGGCCCTCTGGCAGACCATAGAGATAGACCTCGGGCAGACATAGGTTAAGTGGGACGCGATCCCCGCGGCGGCTTTCAACCTGCTCTATTACTCTGGCTTTCAGCCTGCTCTATTACTGTGCCTCCAATTAGCTCTGTTATACACTGTCCTTATGAACCCCTCACTCTCACCCCATACACCTGCACTCCCACTAACCCAATACGGCCCCAATGCTGGGTAAGTGTCTCCGACGCTGGCCCAACACTTGACCAGCATTGGGTCCACTGTTTTATTTCAGTCACAGAAGCAGGATATAATGGGCATTCAGACATCACTCCATATTTTACAGAATCGATCGATAAAAGATATCTGCGCAGTTAGTAAAAATATAGAGAGTTTCCATTATAGGTGTCAGTTCAAATCGTACTGGGTCTATACACGCCACGCCTCTACATTTCAAGCCATGTTTTCTGCGATTGTCTACGTTGAATATATAAGATACATGATAAACTATGACATAATTACAGCTGCCCCATGTAAATATTCAGGAGGAATCAGGAGTGGAGCCTATGTAAGGTTAACAAATGAGGCAACGAGCCTTTCTTGCAGGGTGTGTAATACACTGCACACAAAACCAGACAAGCTCACCAATACGGGACAATTTGTAATTAAATTTAAATCAGACTCATTTTGAACGTGGTCAATAAGTCAGATGGGACATAATATTGATTCAAAAATCAATTCGTAGATCCCATTAGCTCACAACACGAACCCCATGTTCGACCCCGACAGCGCTGCACTATAATAACCATGCAGGTCATCAGGTGATGACCTGTACCACATCCGACAACGCTGTTTCAAAGCTCGGCCAACGTCTGTAGGGCCAACGCTGTGGAGGTTTGCTGCTGCCTAAACAGGATCTCTGTGAAGTGAAATAGATATTTCTGAGCGGGTCTGAAATCTACATTTACTTCAAAGCTTTCATCCGCAGCCCAAGAAACACACACAATAAGCCCATGTTGGTTTAATGCTGGGCTAGCGTCGCAGACGCTGGCCCAACATTAAACCAGCATTGGCCCAATGTTCTTGTTAG